>OX243949.1:7500-1207500 GCA_945859725.1 Drepana falcataria
CCTAACCTAACCTAACCTAACCTAACCTAACCTAACCTAACCTAACCTAACCTAACCTAACCTAACCTAACCTAACCTAACCTAACCTAACCTAACCTAACCTAACCTAACCTAACCTAACCTAACCTAACCTAACCTAACCTAACCTAACCTAACCTAACCTAACCTAACCTAACCTAACCTAACCTAACCTAACCTAACCTAACCTAACCTAACCTAACCTAACCTAACCTAACCTAACCTAACCTAACCTAACCTAACCTAACCTAACCTAACCTAACCTAACCTAACCTAACCTAACCTAACCTAACCTAACCTAACCTAACCTAACCTAACCTAACCTAACCTAACCTAACCTAACCTAACCTAACCTAACCTAACCTAACCTAACCTAACCTAACCTAACCTAACCTAACCTAACCTAACCTAACCTAACCTAACCTAACCTAACCTAACCTAACCTAACCTAACCTAACCTAACCTAACCTAACCTAACCTAACCTAACCTAACCTAACCTAACCTAACCTAACCTAACCTAACCTAACCTAACCTAACCTAACCTAACCTAACCTAACCTAACCTAACCTAACCTAACCTAACCTAACCTAACCTAACCTAACCTAACCTAACCTAACCTAACCTAACCTAACCTAACCTAACCTAACCTAACCTAACCTAACCTAACCTAACCTAACCTAACCTAACCTAACCTAACCTAACCTAACCTAACCTAACCTAACCTAACCTAACCTAACCTAACCTAACCTAACCTAACCTAACCTAACCTAACCTAACCTAACCTAACCTAACCTAACCTAACCTAACCTAACCTAACCTAACCTAACCTAACCTAACCTAACCTAACCTAACCTAACCTAACCTAACCTAACCTAACCTAACCTAACCTAACCTAACCTAACCTAACCTAACCTAACCTAACCTAACCTAACCTAACCTAACCTAACCTAACCTAACCTAACCTAACCTAACCTAACCTAACCTAACCTAACCTAACCTAACCTAACCTAACCTAACCTAACCTAACCTAACCTAACCTAACCTAACCTAACCTAACCTAACCTAACCTAACCTAACCTAACCTAACCTAACCTAACCTAACCTAACCTAACCTAACCTAACCTAACCTAACCTAACCTAACCTAACCTAACCTAACCTAACCTAACCTAACCTAACCTAACCTAACCTAACCTAACCTAACCTAACCTAACCTAACCTAACCTAACCTAACCTAACCTAACCTAACCTAACCTAACCTAACCTAACCTAACCTAACCTAACCTAACCTAACCTAACCTAACCTAACCTAACCTAACCTAACCTAACCTAACCTAACCTAACCTAACCTAACCTAACCTAACCTAACCTAACCTAACCTAACCTAACCTAACCTAACCTAACCTAACCTAACCTAACCTAACCTAACCTAACCTAACCTAACCTAACCTAACCTAACCTAACCTAACCTAACCTAACCTAACCTAACCTAACCTAACCTAACCTAACCTAACCTAACCTAACCTAACCTAACCTAACCTAACCTAACCTAACCTAACCTAACCTAACCTAACCTAACCTAACCTAACCTAACCTAACCTAACCTAACCTAACCTAACCTAACCTAACCTAACCTAACCTAACCTAACCTAACCTAACCTAACCTAACCTAACCTAACCTAACCTAACCTAACCTAACCTAACCTAACCTAACCTAACCTAACCTAACCTAACCTAACCTAACCTAACCTAACCTAACCTAACCTAACCTAACCTAACCTAACCTAACCTAACCTAACCTAACCTAACCTAACCTAACCTAACCTAACCTAACCTAACCTAACCTAACCTAACCTAACCTAACCTAACCTAACCTAACCTAACCTAACCTAACCTAACCTAACCTAACCTAACCTAACCTAACCTAACCTAACCTAACCTAACCTAACCTAACCTAACCTAACCTAACCTAACCTAACCTAACCTAACCTAACCTAACCTAACCTAACCTAACCTAACCTAACCTAACCTAACCTAACCTAACCTAACCTAACCTAACCTAACCTAACCTAACCTAACCTAACCTAACCTAACCTAACCTAACCTAACCTAACCTAACCTAACCTAACCTAACCTAACCTAACCTAACCTAACCTAACCTAACCTAACCTAACCTAACCTAACCTAACCTAACCTAACCTAACCTAACCTAACCTAACCTAACCTAACCTAACCTAACCTAACCTAACCTAACCTAACCTAACCTAACCTAACCTAACCTAACCTAACCTAACCTAACCTAACCTAACCTAACCTAACCTAACCTAACCTAACCTAACCTAACCTAACCTAACCTAACCTAACCTAACCTAACCTAACCTAACCTAACCTAACCTAACCTAACCTAACCTAACCTAACCTAACCTAACCTAACCTAACCTAACCTAACCTAACCTAACCTAACCTAACCTAACCTAACCTAACCTAACCTAACCTAACCTAACCTAACCTAACCTAACCTAACCTAACCTAACCTAACCTAACCTAACCTAACCTAACCTAACCTAACCTAACCTAACCTAACCTAACCTAACCTAACCTAACCTAACCTAACCTAACCTAACCTAACCTAACCTAACCTAACCTAACCTAACCTAACCTAACCTAACCTAACCTAACCTAACCTAACCTAACCTAACCTAACCTAACCTAACCTAACCTAACCTAACCTAACCTAACCTAACCTAACCTAACCTAACCTAACCTAACCTAACCTAACCTAACCTAACCTAACCTAACCTAACCTAACCTAACCTAACCTAACCTAACCTAACCTAACCTAACCTAACCTAACCTAACCTAACCTAACCTAACCTAACCTAACCTAACCTAACCTAACCTAACCTAACCTAACCTAACCTAACCTAACCTAACCTAACCTAACCTAACCTAACCTAACCTAACCTAACCTAACCTAACCTAACCTAACCTAACCTAACCTAACCTAACCTAACCTAACCTAACCTAACCTAACCTAACCTAACCTAACCTAACCTAACCTAACCTAACCTAACCTAACCTAACCTAACCTAACCTAACCTAACCTAACCTAACCTAACCTAACCTAACCTAACCTAACCTAACCTAACCTAACCTAACCTAACCTAACCTAACCTAACCTAACCTAACCTAACCTAACCTAACCTAACCTAACCTAACCTAACCTAACCTAACCTAACCTAACCTAACCTAACCTAACCTAACCTAACCTAACCTAACCTAACCTAACCTAACCTAACCTAACCTAACCTAACCTAACCTAACCTAACCTAACCTTTTTTTTTTTTTTTTTTTTTTTTTTATCGTGGGAAAATCCTGCATAGGACCCCCGACGCCACGGGGGCAGCGACGGGGAGTGTCAGACTCTTACTGACTAAAAACCCACGGGGCAAGGCCCACAGTCTTCAAGGCCGCTGAGTCGGTGGTCGCTGGATCGCTCTCGCACTCTACATACGACCACCGGGCGGCGGGCCACCATCGAAGGTGGCCTCTCCTCGGGGGCGAGCAAGGGCCCGCCCCTCGGCCCGAAGGCCTCCTCTCCAGCCTCCGTGCGTGCAATGGCGACGAGCCCCCCCGAGCTCGCCGCCTGGAGGCAGTCCGCGACGGTCCAGTCTCCTGGCCGCCACGTCTTCGCGGCAACGACGGGAGTACTCCACCCCCACCGCGCCTACAGAGCCGCAGGGTGTGGAGCAAGGCACTCAAGCCTCACCGCCACGGGCCGGGCCGGAACCTCCAGCCTGCTACCCCGCAGCCCTCCACTCCCCCGCAGACCAGCTTGCACCGAGTGCCCGAGCCGCCTGCACGCCGCCTCGCCTGTTTCCAGGTTGCGACGTCGTAAACCGCGGGACCGCAGCAGAGGACTCGTTTCTGCCGCTACGAGCCGGTGACCGAAGCCTCCAGCCCGTTTCCCCACAGTCTACCGATAGGGCTCAGAGACCTCGGGCCAGGCCGAAACCCAGCCCATGTCTCTGCAGCCCGCCTCCGCTGAGGCGGAGGTCGCCGAAGCAACCCCACCTCGGAATAGGGAAAGGAATGGGAATTGGGAAGGTGGGAATGTGGAGAGCGCCCGGAGCTTTCAGTTACGTCTGTTTCTGATGGAACCAGACCAATAGCAGGCGGCAACCTCTAGCAGGATAGTGCTCCGGACTTGCCTTGGGGATCTAAGCGACCTGCGCTACTCCCAAGACCAACGCCAAATTGCTCACTCGGAAAAAGCGAACAAAGTAGGTGATGGGCTAGCACCCTTGTAGGAGGACCCCTGGGGGTCACTCCTAGGGGTTCTAGCTCATCCCCCGCCCAACCTAACCTAACCTAACCTAACCTAACCTAACCTAACCTAACCTAACCTAACCTAACCTAACCTAACCTAACCTAACCTAACCTAACCTAACCTAACCTAACCTAACCTAACCTAACCTAACCTAACCTAACCTAACCTAACCTAACCTAACCTAACCTAACCTAACCTAACCTAACCTAACCTAACCTAACCTAACCTAACCTAACCTAACCTAACCTAACCTAACCTAACCTAACCTAACCTTTTTTTTTTTTTTTTTTTTTTTTTTTTTTAACGTGGAGAATCCTCATGGATCCCTACCTCCGCGGGGGCGGCGGCAGGGTATGTCAGACTCTTACTGACTAAACTCCACGGGGCCGCAGCCCAACTACCACCAGACCGCTTAGTCGGTGTGTCACGGGATCGCTTTCGCATACGTGCGCGACACACCGGGCGGCAGGCCGCCATCGAAGGCGACCTCTCCTCGGGAGCGAGCACTGAGCCCGCCCCAGGCCCGAGGGCCACTCTTGCCTCCGTTCGTGCAATGGCGACAAGCCCCCCCGAGCTTGCCGCCTGGAGGCTCCGCGCAGCCGATCAGACGTCTGACCAGCGCGCCTACCGGCGCGACGAGGATTTTATTCATACCCCGCCGCGCCAAATGTGCCGCAGGGTGTGGAGTGAGGCGAGCGGAGCATACCCCACTACCACGGGCCGGGCCGAAGCCTCCAGCCCGCTACCCTGTAGCCCTCCAATGCCCCGCCACTCCTGAGAGCGACGGCGCTGTCGCCACAGCGACCCCCGCAGACCGGCCCGCACCGAAGTGCCCGGGCCGCCTGCACGTCACCTAGCCCTTAAACGGACTGTGACGTCGTGGGCTGCAGAGTGGCAAACAGAGAGAGCGAACTCGATCTCCGCCCGCCTCCTCCCGGCCCACCAACCACACGCCGCCACTCTCGCCAGCAGCGGCGCCGTCGCCGAAGCGACCCCCAACGTGCCGACCGCGAAAGAGTCGGAGCGACGGCATAGTGCCGATACTCCTCCTCGCCGCAGCCCCACCACACGCGCCGCCACTCTCACGAGCGACGACGCCGTCGCCGAGGCGACTCCCCGCTGACCAACCCGCACCGAAGTGCCCGGGTCGCCTGCACGCCACCTCGCCCCTTCTCGGGCGGTGACGTCGTAGGCTGCAGAGTGGCAAGAAGAGAGAGCAACGCTCGATCTCCGCCCGCCTCCTCCCAGCCCACCCTCCACACACGACGCCGCTCTCGCGAGCAGCGTCGCCGTCGCCGAGGCGACCCCCAAACGTACCGGCCGCGGAGGACAGGGAGAACGGCGGACCGTGATACCGAAGCTCCTCTTCCCCCGCGGCCCCACCGCGCCGCAACAGCGATGCGACCTCGCCAAGGTCGCGATGGACAGGGAGAACGGCGGGACGTGATACCGAAACTCCTCTTCCACCGCGACCCCACCTCGGCTGCCGGAGTGTGCAGAGACTCATAGCGCCGGCCATGTGAGCCAAGTGCGCCGTCAAATGGCTATGGCCATTGCTCAGGGTCCATCTGCACCACCACGCGCTGGGCGCGCGTCAAACCCAGCGCGCTTCAACGTAGCCCTCCACGCCCGCCACCCCTGTGAGTGACGGGCCGTCGCGTACTACCCTGGGCCAAAGCCCCGAAGCAGCAGCGACCCACCAAGGGCGCGGGAAGCGGCGAGTAGAGAACCGGCATCTCCATGCGGTACTCCACCCTCCACGGGCCGGGCAAGGCCACACAGTCCGCCCGCATCCCCGCAGCCACCCTCCTCGTGTGCGAGGGGTCCCGAGGTGACCCTTCACACGGAATTGGGAAAGGAATAGGAATTGGGAAGGTGGGATAGTGGAACGCGCCCGAAGCTTTCTGTTACGTCTGTTTCTGAGGGAACCAGACCAATAGCAGGCAGCAACCTCTAGCAGGATAGTGCTCCGGACTTGCCTTGGGGATCTACGCGACCTGCGCTACTCCCAAGACCAACGCCAAATTGCTCACTCGGAAAAAGTGAACAAAGTAGGTGATGGGCTAGCACCCTTGTAGGAGGACCCCTGGGGGTCACTCCTAGGGGTTCTAGCTCATCCCCCGCCCAACCTAACCTAACCTAACCTAACCTTTTTTTTTTTTTTTTAACGTGGAGAATCCTCATGGATCCCTACCTCCGCGGGGGCGGCGGCAGGGTATGTCAGACTCTTACTGACTAAACTCCACGGGGCCGCAGCCCAACTACCACCAGACCGCTTAGTCGGTGTGTCACGGGACCGCTTTCGCATACGTGCGCGACACACCGGGCGGCAGGCCACCATCGAAGGCGACCTCTCCTCGGGAGCGAGCGCTGAGCCCGCCCCAGGCCCGAGGGCCACTCTTGCCTCCGTTCGTGCAATGGCGACAAGCCCCCCCGAGCTTGCCGCCTGGAGGCTCCGCGCAGCCGATCAGACGCCTGACCAGCGCGCCTACCGGCGCGACGAGGATCTTATTCATACCCCGCCGCGCCAAATGTGCCGCAGGGTGAGGAGTGAGGCGAGCGGAGCATACCCCACTACCACGGGCCGGGCCGAAGCCTCCAGCCCGCTACCCCGTAGCCCTCCAGTGCCCCGCCACTCCTGAGAGCGACGGCGCTGTCGCCACAGCGACCCCCGCAGACCGGCCCGCACCGAAGTGCCCGGGCCGCCTGCACGTCACCTAGCCCTTAACGGACTGTGACGTCGTGGGCTGCAGAGTGGCAAGCAGAGAGAGCGAGCTCGATCTCCGTCCGCCTCCTCCCGGCCCACCAACCACACGCCGCCACTCTCGCCAGCAGCGGCGCCGTCGCCGAAGCGACCCCCAACGTGCCGACCGCGAAAGAGTCGGAGCGACGGCATGGCCTGCTCCTGCCGATACTCCTCCTCCCCGCAGCCCCACCACACGCGCCGCCACTCTCGCGAGCGACGACGCCGTCGCCGAGGCGACTCCCCGCTGACCAACCCGCACCGAAGTGCCCGGGTCGCCTGCACGCCACCTCGCCCCTTCTCGGGCGGTGACGTCGTAGGCTGCAGAGTGGCAAGAAGAGAGAGCAACGCTCGATCTCCGCCCGCCTCCTCCCAGCCCACCCTCCACACACGCCGCCACTCTCGCGAGCAGCGTCGCCGTCGCCGAGGCGACCCCCAAACGTACCGGCCGCGGAGGACAGGGAGAACGGCGGACCGTAATACCGAATCTCCTCTTCCCCCGCGGCCCCACCGCGCCGCAACAGCGATGCGACCTCGCCAAGGTCGCGATGGACAGGGAGGAAACGGCTCCACGTCTACCGCACTACCTCCCCACCGCGACCCCACCTCGGCTGCCGGAGTGTGCAGAGACCCATAGCGCCGGCCATGTGTACCAAGTGCGCGGTCAAATGGTCATGGCCATTGCTCAGGGTCCATCTGCACCACCACGCGCTGGGCGAGCGTCAAACCCAGCGCGCTTCAACGTAGCCCACCACGCCCGCCGCCCCTGTGAGCGACGGGCCGTCGCGTACTACCCTGGGCCAAAGCCCCGAAGCAGCAGCGACCCACCAAGGGCGCGGGAAGCGGCGAGTAGAGAGACGGCGCTGGACGGGGGCAGCGCAACCGATGTAACTCCACCCTCCACGGACCGGGCGAGGCCACACAGTCCGCCCGCATCCCCGCAGCCACCCTCCTCGTGCGTGAGGGGTCCCGAGGTGACCCCCCACACGGAATTAGGAAAGGAATTGGAATTGGGAAGGTGGGAAAGTGGAGAGCGCCCGAAGCTTTCAGTTACGTCTGTTTCTGAAGGAACCAGACCAATAGCAGGCGGCAACCTCTAGCAGGATAGTGCTCCGGACTTGCCTTGGGGATCTACGCGACCTGCGCTACTCCCAAGACCAACGCCAAATTGCTCACTCGGAAAAAGTGAACAAAGTAGGTGATGGGCTAGCACCCTTGTAGGAGGACCCCTGGGGGTCACTCCTAGGGGTTCTAGCTCATCCCCCGCCCAACCTAACCTAACCTAACCTAACCTAACCTAACCTAACCTAACCTTTTTTTTTTTTTTTTTTTTTTTTTTATCGTGGGAAAATCCTGCATAGGACCCCCGACGCCACGGGGGCAGCGACGGGGAGTGTCAGACTCTTACTGACTAAAAACCCACGGGGCAAGGCCCACAGTCTTCAAGGCCGCTGAGTCGGTGGTCGCTGGATCGCTCTCGCACTCTACATACGACCACCGGGCGGCGGGCCACCATCGAAGGTGGCCTCTCCTCGGGGGCGAGCAAGGGCCCGCCCCTCGGCCCGAAGGCCTCCTCTCCAGCCTCCGTGAGTGCAATGGCGACGAGCCCCCCCGAGCTCGCCGCCTGGAGGCAGTCCGCGACGGTCCAGTCTCCTGGCCGCCACGTCTTCGCGGCAACGACGGGAGTACTCCACCCCCGCCGCGCCTACAGAGCCGCAGGGTGTGGAGCGAGGCACTCAAGCCTCACCACCACGGGCCGGGCCGGAACCTCCAGCCTGCTACCCCGCAGCCCTCCACTCCCCCGCAGACCAGCTTGCACCGAGTGCCCGAGCCGCCTGCACGTCGCCTCGCCTGTTTCCAGGTTGCGACGTCGTAAACCGCGGGGCCGCAGCAGAGGACTCGTTTCTGCCGCTACGAGCCGGTGACCGAAGCCTCCAGCCCGTTTCCCCACAGTCTACCGATAGGGCTCAGAGACCTCGGGCCAGGCCGAAACCCAGCCCATGTCTCTGCAGCCCGCCTCCGCTGAGGCGGAGGTCGCCGAAGCAACCCCACCTCGGAATAGGGAAAGGAATGGGAATTGGGAAGGTGGGAATGTGGAGAGCGCCCGGAGCTTTCAGTTACGTCTGTTTCTGATGGAACCAGACCAATAGCAGGCGGCAACCTCTAGCAGGATAGTGCTCCGGACTTGCCTTGGGGATCTACGCGACCTGCGCTACTCCCAAGACCAACGCCAAATTGCTCACTCGGAAAAAGTGAACAAAGTAGGTGATGGGCTAGCACCCTTGTAGGAGGACCCCTGGGGGTCACTCCTAGGGGTTCTAGCTCATCCCCCGCCCAACCTAACCTTTTTTTTTTTTTTTTTTTTTTTTTTTTTTTTTTTTATCGTGGGAAAATCCTGCATTGGACGCCCGCCGCCATCGGGGGACAGCGACGGGGAGTGTCAGACTCCTACTGACTAAAAACCCACGGAGTGTCTTCTCATCGCCTTAGGATGGGAGGCCGCGAGGTCGCTTTTGCACGCACCGCGAACCCCCCCAGCGATGGCCTGTGGCCGCTGCGCGGTGGTGACTCCACCGAAGGTGGGGTGCGTGAACACTCAACGCACCCCTCACCTGGAGGGCATTACGCAGCAACGGGACCCCCGTCCCGTCACCGCTGCCCTCTTGTGGAGGCAGGCATGAGCGAGCTCAGCCCGCCCCCTGCGGCCCTTTCTTGGGCCGCGGCCCGGGCTTGCAGGCCTTGCTGCCGACCATGTGGTCGGCTGGCCGCTTCACCTCGGCACAGACTCCACAGCGCGGCGCGGCGGCGCACTGCCCCGCCCTGTGTCCCGGCTGTGAACACCGGAAACACAGAGCGCTGCGGTCCACCTCCGACGTGCACTGCGGGGCCATGTGCCCAGGTCTGAGGCAACGGTAGCACCGGGCCGGCTTGGGCTGCAAAAGCACAGCCCTCGCGCTCACCCAGCCCACCGTCACCTGCCCCTTCTCCGCGAGGGTCTTGGCTGCGGCAATGGGGCAACGCACCCACACCGCACCTCGACCCCTGGCGAAACGGATTTCGCCCACCCGTATTGCTGCCTCCGGGCAGCCCGTTGCCCGGGCTATCGCAGCGGCCACCTCTGCGGCTGACGATGAGTCGTCTAAGCCCGTGATGCGCAGCTCCGCGCACTTAGTGGGCGTGGAGATGCGCACCCCGGGACCCAACTCCTGCCGCATCCGCTCGGCGAGCGCCTCTGCCTTGGCCTCGCAGCCGGCCCCCGGCAACTCCAAGATCCGAGCACCTGTCGCCGCCACTCGGAAGCGCAGGGCCCAGATGTCTAGGGCCGCGAGGTCAATTTTCGCCTTGGCCTCGGTGGCCACCGAGGCGTAGGTCCTCCCCTTTTCCTTCGCCTCCGGCTGCAGCGTGTACACCACTGCAGCCGTCTGTGGCACATGGAGCTTCGCCGCGGAGGCTTTCGCCTTTTTTGTCCTTTTCTTCTTCTTCGGGGCCGTCTTCTTTGGCGTCTTCGCCTTGCCCGCCGCCACTTTAGCCCACGTGGGCGGCGCACTCGGTGCAGTCTCCTGGGGACCGCCCGGTGTCACGGCCGGTAGGTCCGCGACCGGGACGGCCCGACTGGCGCCCTTCTTCTGTTTCTTCTTCTTGGCCTCGCGGCCCTGGTCCACTTTAGACGGCGCGGAAGGCCCCTCCCCAGTCCGCTGCGGGGCGGCTGTCCCGACAGCAGCCGTAGGAGGGCAGATGCGCTTCTCTAAGGCCTCGAAACGCCTTTCGATGGCCTCCAGGATGGCCGCCTCGTTGAACGGCGGTGGCGGCGGCGGTGGTGCCCTGAAGGAAGCCGCAGCCTCCATAAAAGAGGCGGCCCGCATCATAGCGGAGAACTCGGCCAACGACGAGGTGAAGAAGGTGCACGCGGAGAACGAGGCTCTGCGTGCACAACTCGACCATCTCAGGAGGGAGATGATCGACATGCGATCGGAGCTGCTGCAAGCGAGGGCGAGGCCGCCGCAGCCTCCCCCCCCTGTTGCCGCAGCACCACCACCGCCCAACCTAACCTTTTTTTTTTTTTTTTTTAACGTGGGAAAATCCTGCATTGGACTTCCGCCGCCATCGGGGGACAGCGGCGGGGAGTGTCAGACTCCTACTGACTAAAAACCCACGGAGTGTCTTCTCATCGCCTTAGGATGGGGGGCCACGAGATCGCGTTTGCATGCACCGCGACCCCCCCAGCGATGGCCTGTGGCCGCTGCGCGGTGGTGACTCCACCGAAGGTGGGGTGCGTGAACACTCAACGCACCCCTCACCTGGGGGGCATTACGCAGCAACGGGACCCCCGTCCCGTCACCGCTGCCCCCTTGTGGAGGCAGGCATGAGCGGGCTCAGCCCGCCCCCTGCGGCCCTTTCTTGGGCCGCGGCCCGGGCTTGCAGGCCTTGCTGCCGACCGCGTGGTCGGCTGGCCGCTTCCCCTCCGCACAGACACCACAGTGCGGCGCGGCGGTACACTGCCCCGCCCTGTGCCCCGGCTGTGAGCACCGGAAGCACAGAGCGCTGCGGTCCACCTCCGACGTGCACTGCGGGGCCATGTGCCCAGGTCTGAGGCAACGGTAGCACCGGGCCGGCTTGGGCTGCAAAAGCACAGCCCTCGCGCTCACCCAGCCCACCGTCACCTGCCCCTTCTCCGCGAGGGTCTTGGCTGCGGCAATGGGGCAACGCACCCACACCGCACCTCGACCCCTGGCGAAACGGATTTCGCCCACCCGTATTGCTGCCTCCGGGCAGCCCGTTGCCCGGGCTATCGCAGCGGCCACCTCTGCGGCTGACGATGAGTCGTCTAAGCCCGTGATGCGCAGCTCCGCGCACTTAGTGGGCGTGGAGATGCGCACCCCGGGACCCAACTCCTGCCGCATCCGCTCGGCGAGCGCCTCCGCCTTGGCCTCGCAGCCGGCCCCCGGCAACTCCAAGATCCGAGCACCTGTCGCCGCCACTCGGAAGCGCAGGGCCCAGATGTCTAGGGCCGCGAGGTCAATTTTCGCCTTGGCCTCGGTGGCCACCGAGGCGTAGGTCCTCCCCTTTTCCTTCGCCTCCGGCTGCAGCGTGTAAACCACTGCGGCCGTCTGAGGCACTTGCAGCTTTGCTGCTGAGGCCTTGGTCTTCTCCTGTTTCCGCTTCTTCTTCGGGGCCGACTTCTTCGGCATCTTCCCCTTGCCTGCCGTCACTTTAGCCCACGTGGGCGGCGCACTCGGCGCAGTCTCTTGGGGACCGCCCGGTGTCACGGCCGGCAGGTCCGCGACCGGGACGGCCCGACTGGCGCCCTTCTTCTTTTTCTTCTTCTTGGCCTCGAGGCCCTGGTCTACTTTAGGCGGCGCGGAAGGCCCCTCCCCAGTCCGCTGCGGGGCGGCTGTCCCGACAGCAGCCGCAGGAGGGCAGATGCGCTTCTCTAAGGCCTCGAAGCGCCTTTCGATGGCCTCCAGGATGGCCGCCTCGTTGAACGGCGGCGGCGGTGGTGGTGCTGCGGCAACAGGGGGGGGTGGCTGCGACGGCCTCGCCCTCGCTTGCAGCAGCTCCGATCGCATATCGATCATCTCCCGCCTGAGATGGTCGAGTTGTGCACGCAGAGCCTCGTTCTCCGCGTGCACCTTCTTCACCTCGTCACTCGCCGAGTTTTCCGCTATAATGCGGGCCGCCTCTTTTATAGAGGCTGCGGCTTCCTTCAGGGCACGATGACAGGTGCCCTTTAGGTTTGTCGACTTTGCGACCACCTCAGCAATCAGGTCAGCATCCTGCTGTACCCGACTGCTGAGAGCCGCCGTCGACGGTTTCCGCAGCCTCAGCGCCTCCTCCACTTCTGGCAGGCTTTTGCGGGCCTCTTCAGCCTGCCGCACTGCCACCTCCACTCTCCCCTCCTTCGTCTTCGGGCTCCCTTCAGGTGGCGACGACTCTAAGGGGCGTTTGCCACCCCTTTTCGGTGCCGGAGCTGGCGTGGTCGAGCCGCGCGGGAGAAAGCGCCCAAATTCGTCGCGCTGCGGTAACGAAGAGCTCCGCTGGTCCCGCATCGCCGCAGCTTTGGTTCCCCTCTTCTTCCTTGGTGACATCGGCACCAGCTCCTCCAGCATCTCCAAGAGCTCCTCTCCTGAAGACGGGCTGGACGAACGGCTGCCGTTGTCGGTCTCCTCCTCGTAGTCGGTATCCTCTTCTTCCCCACTGAAGTCGAGGTCCGGTGTGCTTGCTTGTGTCGTGATTGGAGTGCGCGTGAGTCGCACGCGCAGCTCCCTCCCTTCTCCGACGCCGCACCCCTGCGGTGCGCGCGCCCCAATCGTCGGATCCAAGTCGCTTGATGTCTTCGGTAAGTCCAGTGTGCATGCAGATGGTCGTCGTTCACGGGGGCCAGGGATCGCCTGACCTCCGATGGAGATGGTGCCCCCCCCAGATACTGAGGGGCAGACGGAGTCCGGAGACTCCGTGCGGGATTCACCCGCCTGGGGACTAATACTTGTTTTTTCCAAATCCATTATATTCTTTTCCTTTTTGAAGGGGTGAGGTCCCCTCTCCCTACTCCGCGCTTGGGACTGGGTATTGTTCCCCCCCAGCCATACATCCCATAGGCACGCTAGACCGTAGGATTGGGGGTGAGTATCTGCTTGTAAGTGTGGTGTGGTATTTGCATGTTAAGTGTATCTGTTGTGTGCTGTCAAGTGGCCAACTGTTATTTTGTTTGTGTAAAGCGAGTGAAGAGTGTATCTGAGTCTGTGTGTGTGCACTTTTGTGAAGTGTGTACTCCCAAACTTTCCCAGACTGGGAGAGCAAGGGAGCAAGGACAGGGAAGGATTCAAGGATTTGGGGAAAGGTGGGAATGTGGAGAGCGCCCGGAGCTTTCAGTTACGTCTGTTTCTGATGGAACCAGACCAATAGCAGGCGGCAACCTCTAGCAGGATAGTGCTCCGGACTTGCCTTGGGGATCTACGCGACCTGCGCTACTCCCAAGACCAACGCCAAATTGCTCACTCGGAAAAAGTGAACAAAGTAGGTGATGGGCTAGCACCCTTGTAGGAGGACCCCTGGGGGTCACTCCTAGGGGTTCTAGCTCATCCCCCGCCCCCGCCCAACCTAACCTAACCTAACCTAACCTAACCTAACCTTTTTTTTTTTTTTTTTTTTTTTTTTTTTTTTTATCGTGGGAAAATCCTGCATAGGACCCCCGACGCCACGGGGGCAGCGACGGGGAGTGTCAGACTCTTACTGACTAAAAACCCACGGGGCAAGGCCCACAGTCTTCAAGGCCGCTGAGTCGGTGGTCGCTGGATCGCTCTCGCACTCTACATACGACCACCGGGCGGCGGGCCACCATCGAAGGTGGCCTCTCCTCGGGGGCGAGCAAGGGCCCGCCCCTCGGCCCGAAGGCCTCCTCTCCAGCCTCCGTGCGTGCAATGGCGACGAGCCCCCCCGAGCTCGCCGCCTGGAGGCAGTCCGCGACGGTCCAGTCTCCTGGCCGCCACGTCTTCGCGGCAACGACGGGAGTACTCCACCCCCACCGCGCCTACAGAGCCGCAGGGTGTGGAGCAAGGCACTCAAGCCTCACCACCACGGGCCGGGCCGGAACCTCCAGCCTGCTACCCCGCAGCCCTCCACTCCCCCGCAGACCAGCTTGCACCGAGTGCCCGAGCCGCCTGCACGCCGCCTCGCCTGTTTCCAGGTTGCGACGTCGTAAACCGCGGGGCCGCAGCAGAGGACTCGTTTCTGCCGCTACGAGCCGGTGACCGAAGCCTCCAGCCCGTTTCCCCACAGTCTACCGATAGGGCTCAGAGACCTCGGGCCAGGCCGAAACCCAGCCCATGTCTCTGCAGCCCGCCTCCGCTGAGGCGGAGGTCGCCGAAGCAACCCCACCTCGGAATAGGGAAAGGAATGGGAATTGGGAAGGTGGGAATGTGGAGAGCGCCCGGAGCTTTCAGTTACGTCTGTTTCTGATGGAACCAGACCAATAGCAGGCGGCAACCTCTAGCAGGATAGTGCTCCGGACTTGCCTTGGGGATCTACGCGACCTGCGCTACTCCCAAGACCAACGCCAAATTGCTCACTCGGAAAAAGCGAACAAAGTAGGTGATGGGCTAGCACCCTTGTAGGAGGACCCCTGGGGGTCACTCCTAGGGGTTCTAGCTCATCCCCCGCCCAACCTAACCTAACCTAACCTAACCTAACCTAACCTTTTTTTTTTTTTTTTTTTTTTTTTTTTTTTTTTTTTTTTTTTTTTTCGTGGGAAAATCCTGCATAGGACCCCCGACGCCACGGGGGCAGCGACGGGGAGTGTCAGACTCTTACTGACTAAAAACCCACGGGGCAAGGCCCACAGTCTTCAAGGCCGCTGAGTCGGTGGTCGCTGGATCGCTCTCGCACTCTACATACGACCACCGGGCGGCGGGCCACCATCGAAGGTGGCCTCTCCTCGGGGGCGAGCAAGGGCCCGCCCCTCGGCCCGAAGGCCTCCTCTCCAGCCTCCGTGCGTGCAATGGCGACGAGCCCCCCCGAGCTCGCCGCCTGGAGGCAGTCCGCGACGGTCCAGTCTCCTGGCCGCCACGTCTTCGCGGCAACGACGGGAGTACTCCACCCCCACCGCGCCTACAGAGCCGCAGGGTGTGGAGCAAGGCACTCAAGCCTCACCACCACGGGCCGGGCCGGAACCTCCAGCCTGCTACCCCGCAGCCCTCCACTCCCCCGCAGACCAGCTTGCACCGAGTGCCCGAGCCGCCTGCACGCCGCCTCGCCTGTTTCCAGGTTGCGACGTCGTAAACCGCGGGGCCGCAGCAGAGGACTCGTTTCTGCCGCTACGAGCCGGTGACCGAAGCCTCCAGCCCGTTTCCCCACAGTCTACCGATAGGGCTCAGAGACCTCGGGCCAGGCCGAAACCCAGCCCATGTCTCTGCAGCCCGCCTCCGCTGAGGCGGAGGTCGCCGAAGCAACCCCACCTCGGAATAGGGAAAGGAATGGGAATTGGGAAGGTGGGAATGTGGAGAGCGCCCGGAGCTTTCAGTTACGTCTGTTTCTGATGGAACCAGACCAATAGCAGGCGGCAACCTCTAGCAGGATAGTGCTCCGGACTTGCCTTGGGGATCTACGCGACCTGCGCTACTCCCAAGACCAACGCCAAATTGCTCACTCGGAAAAAGCGAACAAAGTAGGTGATGGGCTAGCACCCTTGTAGGAGGACCCCTGGGGGTCACTCCTAGGGGTTCTAGCTCATCCCCCGCCCAACCTAACCTTTTTTTTTTTTTTTTTTTTTTTTTTTTTTTTTTTTTTACGTGGGAAAATCCTGCATTGGACTTCCGCCGCCATCGGGGGACAGCGGCGGGGAGTGTCAGACTCCTACTGACTAAAAACCCACGGAGTGTCTTCTCATCGCCTTAGGATGGGGGGCCACGAGATCGCGTTTGCATGCACCGCGACCCCCCCAGCGATGGCCTGTGGCCGCTGCGCGGTGGTGACTCCACCGAAGGTGGGGTGCGTGAACACTCAACGCACCCCTCACCTGGGGGGCATTACGCAGCAACGGGACCCCCGTCCCGTCACCGCTGCCCCCTTGTGGAGGCAGGCATGAGCGAGCTCAGCCCGCCCCCTGCGGCCCTTTCTTGGGCCGCGGCCCGGGCTTGCAGGCCTTGCTGCCGACCGCGTGGTCGGCTGGCCGCTTCCCCTCCGCACAGACACCACAGTGCGGCGCGGCGGTACACTGCCCCGCCCTGTGCCCCGGCTGTGAGCACCGGAAGCACAGAGCGCTGCGGTCCACCCCCGACGTGCACTGCGGAGCCATGTGTCCGGGCCTGAGGCAACGGTAGCACCGGGCCGGCTTAGGCTGCAATAGGACAGCCCTCGCACAAACCCAGCCCACCATCACCTGCCCCTTCTCCGCCAAGGTCTTGGCTGCGGCAATGGGGCAACGCACCCACACCGCACCTCGACCCCTGGCGAAACGAATCTCGCCCACGCGAACTGCAGCCTCCGGACAGCCCGTAGCCCGGGCTATCGCAGCGGCCACCTCTGCAGCTGACGACGAGTCGTCCAGCCCCGTGATGCGCAGCTCCGCGCACTTAGTGGGCGTGGAGATGCGCACCCCGGGACCCAACTCCTGCCGCATCCGCTCTGCAAGCGCCTCTGCCTTGGCCTCGCTGCCGGCCCCTGGCAGCTCCAGAATCCGAGCACCTGTCGCCGCCACACGGAAGCGCAGGGCCCAGATGTCCATGGCCGCAAGGTCGATTTTAGCCTTGGCCTCGGTAATTACCGAGGCGTAGGTCCTCCCTTTTTCTTTCTCCTCCGGCTGCAGCGTGTAAACCACTGCAGCCGTCTGAGGCACTTGCAGCTTTGCTGCTGGGGCCTTGGTCTTCTTTTTTCCTTTCTTCTTCCTCTTTTTCTTGGCTTTTCCAGCCGCCACTTTGGCCCATGTGGGCGGCACGCTCTGTGCAGCCTCCTCGGGGCCGCCCGGTGCCACGGCCGGTAAGTCCGCGACCGGAGCAGCCCGGCTGCCACCCTTCTTCTTCGGTTTGCTGGCCTTCTTCTCTCGGCGGCCTTGAGGCGCCGCAGCAGGCGCGTGAGGCTCCTCTGTGTTTCGCTGCGGGGCGGTTGCCTCGGCAGCAGTAGCAGGGGGCCATATGCGCCTCTCCAGGGCCTCGAACCGCTCGTTGATGGCCCGCAAGATGGCCGCCTCGTTCATAGGCGGCACCGGTGGTGGTGCTGCAGCAGCAGGAGGGGATGGGGGCGGCTGCCTCGCCCTCGCCTGCAGCAACTCTGACCTCATGTCGATCATCTCGCGACGGAGATGATCAAGCTCTGCACGCAGGGCCTTGTTTTCGGCGTGCAGCTTCTTCGACTCGTCCGTCGCGACATTCTCCTCCATCATTTTGGCTGCCTCCTTGATGGAGGCCGCGGCATCCTTTAGGGCACGCTGGCATGTGCCCTTTAGGTTCGCCGACTTAGCAGCCACCTCGGCAACCCGGTCAGCCTCCTGCTGCACCCGGCTACCGAGAGCCGCCGTCGACGGTCGTCGCAACCTCAGGGCCTCTTCCACCTCGGCCTGGCTCTTGCGGGCGTCCTCAGCCCGACTCCCTTTCGCCGTATTGGGGCTACTTTCTGGAGCCTTCGGCACCGGGACTGGTGTTGCCACGTTTCGCGGCAGGAATCGGCCGAGCGCGTCCCTCTGCGGCAACGATGAGCTCCTACGGCTCCGCACCGCCGCAGCTTTTGCTCCTCTCTTCTTCGTTGTCATCGGAACCAGCTCGTCCAGCATCTCCAGCAGCTCCTCCCCTGAGGACGGGCTGGACGAGCGGCTGCCGTTGTCCGACTCCTCCACGTACTCGTCTTCCTCCTCCTCGAATACGTATTCCTCCTCATCTTCGGTGAAGTCCGGTGTTCTCGCCTTTGTTGTTAATGGAGTGCGCGTGAGTCGTACGCGCAGCTCCCTCCCTTCTCCGACGCCGCACCCCTGCGGTGCGCACGCCCCAGACGTCAGCTCCAAATATCGCGGTGTGGTCGGTAAGTCCACTTCCTTTGCCGATAGTCGTCGTTCACGGGGGTCAGGGGAAATCTGACCTCCGATGGAGATGGTGCCCCCCCCAGATACTGAGGGGCAGACGGAGTCCGAAGACTCCGTGCGGGATTCACCCGCCTGGGGACTGTTACACTTGTTTTCCAAATCCATTTTGTTTTTATTCCTTTTTGAAGGGGTGAGGTCCCCTCTCCCTCCTCCGCGCTTGGGACTGGGTATTGTTCCCCCCCAGCCATACATCCCATAGGCACGCTAGACCGTAGGATTGGGGGTGAGTATCTGCTTGTGAGTGTGATGTGGTATTTGCATGTTCAGTGTATCTGTTGTGTGCTGTAGCGTGACCAACTGTTATTTTGTTTGTGTATAGCGAGTGAAGAGTGTATCTGAGTCTGTGTGTGTACACTTTTGTGAAGAGTGTGTACCCCCAAACTCTCCCAGACTGGGAAGGCAAGGGAGCAGGACAGGGAAGGATAAAAAGGATTTTGGGGAAAGGTGGGAAAGTGGAGTGCGCCCGGAGCTTTCAGTTACGTCTGTTTCTGATGGAACCAGACCAATAGCAGGCGGCAACCTCTAGCAGGATAGTGCTCCGGACTTGCCTTGGGGATCTACGCGACCTGCGCTACTCCCAAGACCAACGCCAAATTGCTCACTCGGAAAAAGTGAACAAAGTAGGTGATGGGCTAGCACCCTTGTAGGAGGACCCCTGGAGGTCACTCCTAGGGGTTCTAGCTCATCCCCCGCCCGCCCAACCTAACCTAACCTAACCTAACCTAACCTAACCTTTTTTTTTTTTTTTTTTTTTTTTTTTTTTTTTTTTTTTTTTTTTTTTTTTTTTTTTTTTTTTTTTTTTTTTTTTTTTTTTTTTTTTTTTTTTTTAACGTGGAGAATCCTCATGGATCCCTACCTCCGCGGGGGCGGCGGCAGGGTATGTCAGACTCTTACTGACTAAACTCCACGGGGCCGCAGCCCAACTACCACCAGACCGCTTAGTCGGTGTGTCACGGGACCGCTTTCGCATACGTGCGCGACACACCGGGCGGCAGGCCACCATCGAAGGCGACCTCTCCTCGGGAGCGAGCGCTGAGCCCGCCCCAGGCCCGAGGGCCACTCTTGCCTCCGTTCGTGCAATGGCGACAAGCCCCCCCGAGCTTGCCGCCTGGAGGCTCCGCGCAGCCGATCAGACGCCTGACCAGCGCGCCTACCGGCGCGACGAGGATCTTATTCATACCCCGCCGCGCCAAATGTGCCGCAGGGTGAGGAGTGAGGCGAGCGGAGCATACCCCACTACCACGGGCCGGGCCGAAGCCTCCAGCCCGCTACCCCGTAGCCCTCCAGTGCCCCGCCACTCCTGAGAGCGACGGCGCTGTCGCCACAGCGACCCCCGCAGACCGGCCCGCACCGAAGTGCCCGGGCCGCCTGCACGTCACCTAGCCCTTAACGGACTGTGACGTCGTGGGCTGCAGAGTGGCAAGCAGAGAGAGCGAGCTCGATCTCCGTCCGCCTCCTCCCGGCCCACCAACCACACGCCGCCACTCTCGCCAGCAGCGGCGCCGTCGCCGAAGCGACCCCCAACGTGCCGACCGCGAAAGAGTCGGAGCGACGGCATGACCTACTCCTGCCGATACTCCTCCTCCCCGCAGCCCCACCACACGCGCCGCCACTCTCGCGAGCAACCTAACCTAACCTAACCCAACCTAAACCCCGCCCAACCTAAACCCCGCCCAACCTAAACTAAATCGTATCTAATCGTGTACATAACTCGTTATGATTATCTCGACTCATAATATCCGCGTTACCGCGAATGCTATATCTATACTAATATTATAAAGCTGAAGAGTTTGTTTGTTTGTTTGTTTGAACGCGCTAATCTCAGGAACTATTGGTTGGAATTGAAAAATTATTTTTGTGTTGGATAGTCCATGATTCTAGGAAGGCTTTAGGCTATATAAAACATAAAAAAATAATAGTTAATATTAAAAAAATCTCTGAAAAGTGAGTGTGCGAAAGAGACAGACAAGAAGATTGTGAGACGTTATATTGACAAAACTCTGTCAGAGTGACGTTCAGTTGTTAGGCCAGTGTGTCTTCAAAAATATTGACAGTAAAGGTGCGTTCAAAAATCAAATCAAAATTATAATCGATTTCATTTTCTATTCCATTTGAACGTAAATTAATTTAAAACACCAATAATATTAAATATAAAAAAAGTATTATATTTTTTTTCAATATGAATCTATTTAAACATTAATTAATCAAGTTTATTTTCAAGGCTTACAGATTATAAACTAACATCTTAAATCTTTTGCTTTCTTTTTACTAACTCGCCGTTTGTATTATTTACCTGCACGCTCAAAACGCTCTGTAATCCATTCCATTTGAGGTTACGACAGTAACGCTTACAAGCAAACGGGAAAAACTGCGGTCATGATCGTGGAACGCACCCTATGGATAGATAGACTGACATTTCATTCAAGTAGTAAGTAGTTTTGACAAACAACAAATTACAGTTTCTTTCATAACAACAAAAGCAAAAAGATGTTTGTTGTGCTTTAGTGTGAGTTTCATGATTAATCGTCGTATTTTATTTTAAAAAAAAAAAAAAAAAAAAAAAAATACCACCCGTAAGGCGTCAAAATATCGGTTGGCGCACACCAGTTCGATCGCAGTGTAACGCAAGTCCTGTTCAATCGCAGTGTAACGCAAGCCCAGTTCAATCTTCGAGCCAATGAGACTGAAGAACAGCGTAGGCAATGGTAAATTTCTTCAGATTTATTTCCTGGGGAATTCTGAAGAAGTAAATGAACGCTGTTCGCAGAGATCATTTAGCAGTTACAACAACTTTTGCATGAACATAATCAGTTGATCCAATTGTTCAAAACTGCCTTAGAAGTAATGTGATGCCATCAGACAATCAGAAAATAGTGATCACAGCAGACAAGCGACCTGCAGGAGACGACATGACATGAGACAGGCATCAATGCACCAATGTTAAATGATGTTGCCTTAATCGTGTTTGGGGAGAATATGGAGTCTCGCGATATTGTAACGTAACCAAGTAATGATGCCATCATCCTTCAGCGTATTAGGGCAAATTCTCTCCTCTTATCAAAATAATCTAATATCCATGTAACAATAAATGAATATAACCTACACCTAAATACTTTGAATGCCTAACTTTTTAACATAATAGTAATGTTTCAAACTACTTAACTCTTTCGTTAACAAGTCAGCAGGCATTTCAGTAGTTGTAATAGTAGTAAATGTACAATCTTTACTAAGTTATTAGTAACAGTTTCCCTAACAAAGTGGTGGCGTACATCTATGTGTTTAGATCTCTTATGGTATAATGGGTTTTCAGATAACTTTTGAGCCCCTTAGTTATTGTATATAACAATAGTGTAATTATTGAAGTTATACTTCTTTAGGCGCGTTATGAAAAAATGATGAGAGTGAAATTTTAAGATGCGCGCGCACCTGTGACACAAAATTAACAGTATGAAGCCGTCTGCTTAACCGCTCATTAAGTCTCGAAAAACAGTGCCATCTAGTGTTTAATTTATGAACTACATCATTACAAACAAATATACAAAGTGCAAGCTAAGCGTAAGTTAATATTTACAGCTTTTTGATATTTCAACAGATGGCGCTAGTTATGAATTATTTGCTGTTCATACTTTTTTTTAATATATAGCCTCCTTACAAGCTTCACTCATTGCCATGTACTCGGCCTCAGTACTGGACAATGCCACTGTCGGTTGTTTTCTGCATTCATATGATATTACAGTACCAGACAATTTAAAACAGAAACCTGTATAAGATCTCCTGTCAATAGTATCTGATGCCCAATCTGAGTCTACAAATCCTTCTAAGTTTTTATTATCATTTGTAAACATTAAACCATAAGATTTTGTTTTATTTAAATAGTTTAACACTCTCTTTGCGTGTTTCCAGTGAACTGCAGTAAAACAATTGTTAAATTGGCTTAAATAGCTGACACTGTAACTGATATCTGGGTGTGTAAGTATAGACAAATACATAAGACTTCCTATCAGTTGCTGATAAGGATATTGTTTACAAACATTTTCTGACTTATCCAACTTCAAATTACATTCAATAGGAGTATCAACAACATTACAGTTTGACATCTTAAACTTATTTAAAATATGTTCGACAAAATGCTCCTGATCTAATGATATACAACCATTTTTATATACTTTTACTCTCATACCTAAGCATTTTTTCACTTGCCCTAAATCTTTAGTTTTGAAATTTGACATTAAACTATGTTTCAGTTCATCTGTCAATGCCTTGCTACTGGAAAATATGAAAAAATCATTGACAAACACAGTTATTAAAATTTGTTCCTTATTTACCTTTTTACTATATAAACATGGTTCCAATTTAGACTTAATATAACCCTGGCTTAACAAACAATCATCTACTCTCTTATTCCACTGCCTTGCTGATTGTTTAAGTCCATACATTGTATGTTTTAGTTTGAGTACACTGTTACTCTGACATTCTAAATAAGGTGGTACTTGCATGTATACTGTTTCATCAAGGTAGCCATTTAAAAATGCAGTGTTAACATCAAGATTAGTAATTTCTAAATTTAACTTTACACTTAAAGCAAATAACATTCTCAAAGTTGAGTGTCTTAATACAGGTGAGTATGTTTCTTTATAGTCCACACCTTCTACTTGGGTAGAGCCCTTAGCGACTAAACGAGCCCTATATCTCACTTTATTATCACTTTCAAACTTTCTTTTGAAAACCCAAATTTTAAATTCTTTTCACAAATTCTAGAGCAAGTGAATGAATTTGTATATCTAGGAAGCATGTTCACACGAGATGGAAAGTATGAAAAAGATATTGAAAGAAGGATAACTGCCGGTATTAAGGTGAATGGGGCCATGTCGGTGTTGATGGCCAGCAACGGTTGCTGTCCACAGCGTGATATTTGTGCCTACTTTATTGTATGGCATCGAACCCTGGGTATGTCAGAGGAAGTATGAAAATAGCTTAAATGCAGCTGAGATGCAATATCAGCTGTGAATAGCGTGCGGAGTAACGATCTTAGATCGAATCTGGAATCTAGAGATTCGCAAATCAACTGGCGTGAATCAGGGCGTGATTGAAAAGATGAAGAAAGGCATGCTACGCTGGCTTGGACATATAGTAAGGTTGAGTGAAGAAAGATTGACGATACAGTTACAGATATACAAAGCAAAAGTGTGTGCAAGAAGAGGCAGAGGAAGGCCACGTTCCAAATACCTGGATCAAATAGATCGGACGCTCAAGGACGGGAACGAAAAGAGTACTCGAAAACGACGATCATGTATGAAGAGACTGATGAATGTGGACGAAGCAAAAGAGGTATGAAGTCTAGAGAGAACTGGCGCTCTATACTCCCTGCCTACCCCGTTAGGGACTCGGTGTGATGATATGTATGTATGTATGTACCTATGTAAATTTTCACCCATGCGAAGCTGGGCGGGACAGCTAGTTATACATAAAGATGGGTAATAACAGCAAGAATGGTAATACTTCATCGGGTTCTGTCACATTGACAGTGTCACATTGACAGACATATATATATATATATATATATAATATATGTGTGTCGGGGCGGCGAGAATATATATATATATATATATATATTATTTTATAACTTATAATGAACAAATAAAACTATGTAGGTTGTACAACTCTATGTATGTCGTTCTTTATCAAACATATTTTACACTGCCATCTAGCGGTGAGAGGAGTCCGTGTTCCCGTCGAGCCTGTCGCGACACCCAAGTCAAAGTATCACCGCTGTGCCGGCCGGAGTCGGTGGTCTGGTTTCGGTCTCCACGCTCAAGGCCCGAGGTAGAAGCTAAGCAATAGCTTAAAAATGTATATAAGTGTGGAATTCTTGATATTTATCATATACATTGTAATCTTTGATATTTGTTAACTTTCTGCCTCGCAGTACTCGCGTGGATCGAAAATATTTATTTAATTTTGTGTAATTAAAAGACAAATATCCATGTCATTTATAATCATATAGACTAATAATCTCATGGTCTTTGGTGAGACTGTGCTCAGTGCTGTCATAGCATAAAGAAGAGAAGTAGGTTATCTTCATACAAACGCACCGCGCGCGGCTTGTATGTGTGCGCTATTGTATCTATGTGTCGACGCACGCACACTTTAACAAAATCTCGACCCGTTTCTCAGTGCGCCAGTCGGGGATAACACTGCACAAGGTTCGCGCGCGCGTCACGGCTTTTCGGCACCGCTAAATGATTTATTCATCAATATCATCATCAAAATGTCTGATAATCGCAGAAGAACGTATTGCTGTGTGTTTGGGTGTCTTAATAATTCATCGATTCCAGACCTGTCTCTGTTCAGATTACCTATTGAACAGGAAAGGTAAGTTAGTCACTTATTCTAGCATAATATAATTTTACTTGATGATGAGATACCTACGTACTTACATATTTTTTGTTTGTATTAGTTTTCTATCACACAGGAAGTAGGTAGGTAGGCCTAATTTCCTACTAGAATGTATTAGGTACTTTTGATCTGGCAATTGGTTTGCCGCTATTTCTTTGTTTACGTTTAGTTATGCCGATTTCTCAGTATTGTAGGTATAGTAACTAAGTACCTACCTACTTACAGAAAATAATAATATATATAATAACGTAATTCAAAATAAGTATGTACGAGTACCTAATTGACTAATAGTAAATCAAATACATATAAAACAAAGTTCGAATCATAACAACAAATTCGATTATAGTCTAAGAGACTAAACTTAATGTTGTTTTTATTTCTTTTAATGATAATATTTCATTCACTTTATTCATTTTTTATTATAGATACCTAATTGCCGCTGTTCATGCGGTTGCTAGCTAAGCGCGTACAGCCGCGCCTAATATTTAGCTAAAAGTGACAACCCTAAGACAGTAGGCAATTATATCGCGAATTGGGCCGGAGATAGCCTACTCCCTCTTCTTTATACTATGGTGCTGTGTCATCTTTTTATGCTGTCTGTGGTCGCTGTGGTTGTCTTCTGTCTGGTCTGCCCGCATTCATAATTTCATATCTATTTATTGATTTTAATAACATAAATGTAGTCTACGACTGTAAGGGTAATTCACCATGAATACTAGTAGGGTCATTTTCTATAGTGTCCAAATTTTTCCTTAGTGGAAGAAAGGTGGAGGTTGTGATTAATTAGTTGTATTCAAAATACAGGTACCTTGTGTTGGTAGGTTGGTCGATCGCCATTTTTTACGTCAGATTATGGCATTATTTAAAACATGTTCTAAATCTATTTGGCCTGATTGTGATGCACTCTTGAATTCCTTTAAGACGTAGATACCACGGGTCATTACAAAAGCTCGCCAGCTCAACTCGCTGTGATCCGTATCGATTTGTGTTTGGGTGATTTCTATGTCGGTCGGTCGTTGCGTCTCGGGGGTATGCCCTCTCATTCATCTATGATTTCTTCGTGGTCTTTAATTAAAATTGTTGTTCATGCCAGTAAGTAATTAAAACTCATAATACTTTATCGTCTGTGATACTTAAATATATGAGACAAAAACTTAGCAGTGGCTTCAGTTTGGTTGGTTCTTACAACGTCAGTTACCTTCTTTAGTGGTTAAATCAGAACTCTTTCCAGAACGAGTAAAGTGTTGTCACAATCTATCAATGTCTAGATGAGAGGCTTTGTCCATCCAAACATCATTGGTTCATTGCAGATATTTGTCAAACAATAAAACATGTTGTAATCAGGAACATGCTTCAATAGAGAGTACAGAGGCTGTCCCTTAACTCAGCAGCCACACCGGTCTGTACGGCCGAGGTAATAAATACCCCGCACTAAATATGCCCAGATCATTAATGCATTCCTTGTGTGGTGCGTGTGTGAGGTGTTCACTTGACTCTTGCTCTACGGGTTTCCCTCTGGGGATCTAAATTGTGCTTTTTAAACTGTTAGCGGTGCAAATTCACATGGCATTTCTAATCCTACCCATTAGTTTAATGTTATTTTTAATACCTGATAATTTTCATAAATTGGTGTTGGAATTATTGAATATTTGAAATTAATTTCTGAAGTTGCCAGAACATGACTGCTAGGTGGATATTGCAATGTTACAGCTAAATATAAATGGCTGTATTCTATATATCAGATATATGCTGAAACAAAATATTTATTTAGTTATTGTGAATATTTGTCTTATAAAGTTATTTGCATATCAAAACTTGAGGCCACACGTCAAGTGGGTCTGGTTTAAAGTGTTTTGGAATAGTTACAAATGACTGGGTGTTTATTATCTGCTGCATAGCTCTCCTGCGTTGTATAAGTAACTTATAATAAATGGGTATCTATTGTATGTGTTGTTAGGATAAAAAAAAAAAAAAAAAAAAAAAAAAAAATTTTAGTTTGTTTCAAATAGTGGAATGTCCAAAGGATTAACTTTATCTTGTCTAATATTGTTTAAGCCTACCTCAAACAGACCATTACAGTTTTATTTTTGATTCTTTTGCTTCAATTACAAAAACAAACTGCTTCAATGTGCTCCAACAAAACCTACATTATCCCATGTGCTGTTCACCACAGCGCAAATGTTTTGGTTTATGATCCTGGGCACATATATTCTTGCTGGTTACCTTATTTATTTCCATTGGTACCGCCATGTCTGTTATGTCCAATAAAACACCAATCTTAGAGAATCACATGTACTGTGCTAGGTAGCAAGACAATGACTGAATGCACACAATATACTTATGAACTACCCACTTGTACTTCACTAATCTTATGTGTCGACAAGATCCACTAAGTACCCACATCTAATACATAACAATGTCCAAAGCCGGGATGCTAGAACTTGAACTTGGTCCCAATGGTACAATGACCCCCACATGTGTATCAGCTGCTTCATGTGATATTGCAATGTCAGTATACATAGTTCAACTCAGATTAGTGGTGGGTCGTTAACGATTTTTGGGTTACGCAACGAAGCCGTTAATTTCATCCTGTTAACCTGTTAAAAAAGCTGTTAACATTATTAACAGGTTTTCATTAATGTAACAGATTTGTATCGTACCAACGTAGCAGTTAATAGACGAAACTTTGTTCAAATTGAAAAAGGAGCTGACGTTACGTTGCGGGCTGCTAAAACCAAAACGACGTTTTCGTGTTTTAAAGTTAGCTTGTTTGAGTGACCAGTCAATTTTAAATAATGATCAAAAGTTGACATTTAAATGAAATAAACTTCCCTTCATACTTTTCCAGGCTTAGGACTGGCTGGCGCTAAAAGGATACACCAGGCGTATTTAAAAGTTTAATTCATTTTATGTACATAATCATCTTAATTTTTCTGTTAATTTTTTTGTTAATTTTGTTATTTTTTTACAATATTTACACAATCTTCGTTTTATTTAAACCTATTAGGGTTCATATTTACATTTAAGTACATCAATTTTTCGACTTTACTAGTCGTTAATCGTGTCCGGCGCTGATTTATAATCAGACCAGTTTTCGAGAACATTCGCTCGCATGGTACTGAAGTCGCGACGATGTTACAGTACTTAATAAATATTTGTACTAAATTTGGGTACACGTAT
The DNA here is from genome assembly GCA_945859725.1 of Drepana falcataria. Taxonomy (NCBI): domain Eukaryota; kingdom Metazoa; phylum Arthropoda; class Insecta; order Lepidoptera; family Drepanidae; genus Drepana; species Drepana falcataria. Next base: position 35,733 of record OX243949.1, read on the forward strand.
TGATGGTGTTATCACCACTTCAGGGGACAGTTCCATGCGCCTGTTATGTTTTTTCTCGGAAGTAATTCGTCCGACAAATACAAATCAACTTCTTTTATAGCCGCAGAGACTGGTGAACCTTGACTCTGACCTTGGCTTACTATCGAATCGCATATCTCCCAAGGACTTAATTAATCTTTCTCACTAGTGTTGGATTCCGGAATGGTTTGTGCAGTATAAGTATGTTTTTTGGAAATGATTCCTGCCACAAGGTTCCTAACTTTCTCCTTCGTTCTAAGGGCTTCATTCCGATCGGAAAAAGCTTTTAAATCGGGGGTCCATAAATGTGGCTATTAACAAAGTTCCACTTTGTTCAATATTCTTGAATCTTTCGGCAAGGCCTGATTTTAATAATAGGGCTACATCAAACACGTCGCTCGACAAATCAGGTTTTGCCAATATTTTGTTACAGGATTCAATAAGACATCGTAAGATTCAATAATAGCTTCCTGTTAGATAATTTTGTGCGCTCATCATGCTTGGTACTTCTTGAAACGGTCGTAAAATCTGACAAAGCTGTGATAAGGTAGACCATTCATCATGGGTGATTACCTACTGGCAGGTTTTTATTAACTAAAGCTAGCGTCGAACGTACCGCCTCCTGCAATTCTATCAATCTTCGTAACATAAAATGTGGAATTCCACATTTTATCGGTAGTTATGCACATAGTCGGTACTTCTCCAGCAACTTGTTTTTTAACAATATGTTCCATTATGTGTATCCATCGTGAGTATTTTATAAAAGAGCGTTCTTCTACCAATGAAAGGGGGATGAAATCCATCAATACATAGATCAAGTAAGTCGCGATCAACTTTTTTTTCTGTTCCAAGCTTATTTTTTTATGTACATATGTGTCCAAAGCCCTTTGACGCTTTGGAGCAGGTGGTAAATGAGATTGGCTGGAACTAGTACTTGGCAGGACGGAACATGTATCAGGCTCACCTTCATTTTCGACAGCTCTAGTTGATTCCGACACTCCTTATTCCTCGGATACAAGGGACGTAAAAGTGGAAATGTGTTTTCTTTTTAAATGGCTTCTTAAATTAGAAATTGTTGTCTTGTAACTTATTTTTTCCCTACAAATATTACATACAGCTTTCCCACTACCACTGTCCTTTTCATAATGACGCCACAAAATACTTGAATTTTTACGTGCCGCTGCTGACATTTTGCAAATGAATTAGGTATCTATTTTACCTACTGAAACGGGGCGTAATAAAAGAACGGGCAGAGTCACGACAACTTATTTTACTTCTCACAGAATGATTAAATAAATGGCTTGCATAGGCTTATATTGACACGATCCCCACTTCTTGGCTTTGGCTGTGGCAGAAGACGGAAGGGGCGTGTCAACATGGAGGGCTTGGCGGCGGCGGCCTGGCGGGCATTGTGGCTGGCATTACATCCGCTACATTCGGCCATCCTGTAAAAATTGCTCCCGCAATGGAAAACAAAACAATTAGCTCTCTAATAAATCAATAAGGTCTTCGGTTTCGAGCTGTTCATCAGAACTACTAGCACTATCAGACATGGGAACTATACTTCTATAAGGCCTTAGAGAGTCTGCGGGCACTAACCCCGTAAAGCTTTTGTAGCCCCGTAACCCTTTAATACTTCTAATTCGGTATCTATCGTTTCCTAAAACTTTGGTGACTACATATGGGCCAGAATACAAGTCGTCTAACTTTGTATTTACCTTAGCTGCGCTACTCGTTGGGGCCTGTCTCCATAAAACAAAATCTCCTGTTTTGTACACATGAGCACATTTTCGTCTTTTATCGAAATTGCGCTTCATTTTGTCACTAGCTTTCTGTATCCTAACTGAAGCATTCTTACGCCGTGCCTCAACTGACTCAGTCTGCCGACCAGGAACTGAAACGTCACATACTGACCTACCAGGGCGTGCAAACAATAAATCATACGGCTTGTAACCAGTTGTATCATTAAGCGTGTTATTTATACCCCAAATTATATCAGGTATGGAATTTGCCCAGTTACTACTAGCTTCACTAGGATCAGTTGCTCGTAACGCATCTAAAATAGTTCGATTCGTTCGCTCAACCTGACCATTGGCACGCGGACAAGCGATAGCGTTTAGTGTGTGCCTAAATTGCTTATCTGTGGAGAACTTTTTAAAGTACCTACTAGTAAAAGCTTTACCGTGATCTGTTACTAAATGGTTCGGGTAGCCGAATAAACAAAATATCTTTTTCAACGAGCGAATTGTCTCGATCGAATTAACTGTACGCGTTGGTTCTGCTATCACAAATTTAGAAAATGCATCTGTTAATATAAGCATGTACTGGTACCCTTTATTTGTTCTACAGAAGGGACCTACGTGATCTACATGTATCATGCGCATTGGTTCGGAAGGCTTGGGGATTGGATGTAGCATTCCTTCTTTCCTACCATAATTACCTTTGCCGTATGCACAATGAAGACATGCGGTCACGTATTTTTTAATAAAACGCGTCATTTTTGGAAACCAATATTCGCTTTTAATCAGTTCGGTACATCGATTAAAGCCTACGTGACCAATGTCGTCATGGTGCATTTGCACTATTTTCCATCTAGCTGAATTTGGAACTACCAATCGATTTCCGTTCAAAGTTTTTCGGTGAAGTTTATTGTCAACAACTTCGTAATTGTTTTTAAGGTCAGAGTTCGCGGTATCATTTTTTAGTTGGCAAATCATAGAGGTTAGCTTTTCGTCTTGACATTGTACTGTATAGAACCAATCTGAGACTTCTAGGCGGTTTATATTCATTGTATCGATCGGATGCCTACTCAACGCGTCTACGTGCTTCATTCGCTCGCCAGGTCTATACTCTACGCTTATGTCGTAATCTTGTATTAAAAGCCACCATCGTGCGATTCGCGGTATAATGTCGCGTTTGGTAAGCGTCGCACGGACCGCTGTACAATCAGTTACCACCTTAACATGTTTGCCTACTATATACACACGAAACCTACGTAATGATTCGACAACCGCGAGGGTTTCCAACTCGTAACTGTGATATACGCTTTCTTCTCTACTTGTGACCCGACTAAAGTACATCACAGGACGCAGTGAATTATCTGTTTGTTTCTGTAACAATATTCCCGCTATACCTAACTTACACGCATCCGTATGTATTTCTATAGGAACTTCAGGATCATACAAGGCTAGTACAGGTCTCATACATAAGCAGTTTTTCAGTTGTTCAAAGCTTTTGTTTTGTTCACTTCCCCACACCCAAGACTTATTTTTCTTAGTCAATTCAGTTAATGGACGCGCAATTACAGCAAAATTGGAAATAAACTTTCTGAAATAGCTACATAAACCGATAAACTGTCGCACGCTATGTACATTACTAGGCACGGGAAAATGAGAAACTGCTTTCAATTTTGATTCGCCGGGCTGTATGCCTTCAGCAGATATTTCATGGCCTAAGTATGTCACGTGTTTTTGCAAAAATGAGCACTTTCTCATGTTAAGTTTCAAGTTCTCGTTATGAAGTTTACTAAGCACTTTTTCTAATATTACTAACCCATTTTCTACATCAATTGAGGGTAGAAGCAAATCGTCTAAGAATGCAAGTATTTCGGTCTGGTCTACGTCATGCCTCACGTCACACTTATTGTTTGTTTTACCCACAGATTCAACGATTTTATTCATCAAACGCATAAAAACCGAGGGAGCGTTTGCTAATCCAAAAGGAATTCTAGTATATTCAAAATGACCTTGAGGTGTAATAAAAGCAGTTTTGTGCGTATCCTCTGGTTGAATACGTAATTGATGATAACTCTGGGATAAATCTAAACTAGTAAAGTATTGTTTACCTGCTAACTTAGAAACCTGATCGTCTATGTTCGGTAATGGATACCTTTCTTTGACCGTGATGGCGTTCAACGCACGGTAATCAACGCATAATCTGCTATCGCCGTTCTATTTCTTAACGAGGATTACCGGTGAAGCATAGCTAGATTCGGACTCCTTTATGATGCCTGCGGCTAACAACTCATTTACTTTAGATTTTACTATTGCCTGCTCAGTATATGAAAGTATGTAAGGCTGACGATGTATAGGCTGATTACTAGTGAGCTTTATTCGCATTTGAACTAAATTTGTGCAACCTAGATCATACGTATTAAAGGCAAAACTATCTTTATAATGTATTAATAAATGTAATAAATTTGACTTTTCTTTGTCACTTAGTGGCCCGATTTTAATTTGGTCTACGTCTACACCCCCTATCTTAAAAGTATTAGCAATGGCATGGCTTTCTTCACAAATATTAAGGCTAGCAGAGAGACAACTCACCTGGCTACTTGGCTGTGGCTCTGCGCAGCTTTCGGCCCTCGTTAGGACTTCACCTGGCGTCCACACGATGGTCTCACGGCCCATATTGACGACTTTGATGAAGCCGTCCTCGCCACGCAGTAATGTCGCAGGCAGAGAGTAGGACACGCCGTGAAGCTCATAGTGTCGTGCTGGAGTCACCACATCGTTGTCGCTCTTGTTTCCAAGCACACGGATTTGAATGATTGATGGACCAGGCGGCAGTCGTTCTTCATTTACTGTGACGACCTTGAAATGTTCATTTTCTTCAACAGCCTCGATTGCATTGATATGATCTGCAACAAACAAGCTTAGAGTAACCCTGACTAACGGTCAAGGTCATACCTTCGCTGTTGATTATTGGCTGCCCGATTAGAAGATTGATTTCATCCATTTTCATGGTAGTCAAGTAGGCTTGACATTGCTGTGTAATGCCGTCAATTTCCATCTGGAATTGTACTTCTCCTTGACTCATAGTGACAACTCCCGAAAATCCTTTTAATGCCATCCTTGTAGGTTTGACTTCTAATGATAAAGCGTCTGAAACTTGTTTGTTTAACACGTTGACTTGGCTCCCGGTGTCAATGTAAGCCTTTACATGGACGCCGTTAATTTTTACCACCTTTTTGTAGATGTCATTGTAGGGTCTTAACATGTTGACTTCTTTGATGTTCCTGTCAGATAAAGAAGTTTTGCTTGTTGCGGAATTCCTCGAACAGCGTAGGGCGATGTGTCCTTGACCTCCGCATTTGTAACAAGTACGTGTGTCAGGTTGGGTGCAATCACGTAACAAATGCCCTATCTTCTTGCATCTGGGACACGGATCTGTCTCAGGATTGGGAGTCATAAATCTTTTCTCGTGACTTGACCGCTGGAACAACGTCTTGGGCAATCGGGGCTCTCGTGGTAGAATACCATAATCGTCAAGGGCACACAAGAATCCTTCATAAAGCTCTCCGGGTGATTGACACTGAAATGCGCGTGCATTGGGCTGTAGAGATAGTGGCAAGCCTCGAATTATACACGATACGCTGGCATTGTCTGATAACTTGCACCGGAAACACATGGCGATTTTGTCTTGATAATATTTCGTCATGGTTTCTGAGGGTAGTTTTTTTCTCTGCAGAAGCTCGTCGAGCATGCTACTGTAATCTCTGTGTTTAGGAAATGCGCGTAATAACATCTCCTTCCATTCGTTCCAGGAGTAGGCATAGTCTTCTAGTCGGTTGTACCACTTTTTTGCTTGACCTCTTAATTTTTCCTGAAGGTAGAACGATTTCGTAATGTCATTCCAACCGTGTATCTCACCAATTTGATCGATTTTTCTTATCCACGCTTGCACTGTACATTCTTCACTATCAGGATCGAATTCGGGAATCAAGGAGGCAGCATGGTGCCCCTTCGGTTTGATGGAGCTACGATCTTCTTCCTCGAGTTCACGTATCGCCTTGTGGATCTGCTTCTCGAGTAAAGTCTTCAAAATCTTCCTCGCTGGTGGTGTAGAAACTTCATCTTCTGGCTCCGATTCGTCCGAAGACGGAGTAGTTTCAGTTTGTATAATTTGTCGTTTCATCCCACTTCTGAGTGAAACGGGGCGTAATAAAAGAACGGGCAGAGTCACGACAACTTATTTTACTTCTCACAGAATGATTAAATAAATGGCTTGCATAGGCTTATATTGACACGATCCCCACTTCTTGGCTTTGGCTGTGGCAGAAGACGGAAGGGGCGTGTCAACATGGAGGGCTTGGCGGCGGCGGCCTGGCGGGCATTGTGGCTGGCATTACATCCGCTACACTACTTAAAACAATTATTTACAATAGAGCCTTGATAATCCGAACTAGCAAAAACTAACCCCTGTTCGGACTCACGAAGCGTTCGGATTATAGTATGTAAGGAGAAAAAAAAACATTTTTATTCTTAAAATAGTGTTTAATTATATACATAGTTTAAGAGGTACAGTAAGCAACGAGCTGGGCTTTACATATTGACCTTGGGAACGCTCTTATTACAAGCAGCGTAAGGACTACAGTCGTAATGCAAATAAAAAGCCCGGCTCGTTGCTTACCGTACATTTACATAATAATTAGGTACCATAAAATACGTAAGGTGTAAATTGTCTATTTAGTCATAAACTGATCTATTTTAGTTTGGCGAGTCCTGTTGATGGACCAGAAAAAAGCTTTGTCCCTCAAGTAAAGTAGCATCATCTTTTCCGATAAGGACAGGTCATTTTCTTCAGCCCACTCCAAGCAAGTGTTCAAAGATGATATGGCTTGTGAATGAGTAATTTTCTTGACATTTGAAGTAAAATAATCTTCAGCTAAAGACTCGTCATTCTCTTGCGTTATTTGGGTTATGATCTCATCATCAGTTATAGGATCTGTGCAATTCTCCTCTATTATTAGTATTAATTTATTTAGGTACACTGTACTGTACACTTAACAATACTAAAACTATATAACAACGTCAAACTAGAAACCATTAATTAACTACGAAACGAAATCTACAACTTAAACTTTCACTTAACAAATAAAAAAGCGTTGACCTTCAACCTGTCACTCAAACAAACTAATTTGTTTTGATTGTAATGTTTACAAGCAAAAACCTGTTCGTTTCGGCAAGACAGCGGCGCGAGCCATGGAGCAAAGCGAACTTAGAAACATAGATCTCTCTCACTCTCGCTCGTACAATTTTAAGGTAGCGGCGTCTCGCTCGCTCGCATAGGCGCCCTCGCGTCCACTCGGCTCTCGGTATTAGTCGGCATATTCCGATTCTAGTCGTTCTTTGAACGCAGAAGAAACAGTTAATTTTAGCTGGTTTTGCGTTAGCAGCTTCAGATAAGGTTAGCGACTTTTGAATACCTATTCGTTGAGTTAATAATATGAGTTTTGCCAAAATCGTTGAATGAAACAGTTGATAGATTTAACGGCTTTTGCGGTAAACAAAAAGCAGTTAATTCGCTAACATTAGATTAACAGTTGAAAAAAGCCGTTCGTTGAATTAACGCCCACTCCTAACTCAGATGTGCGCGCGGCCCTATGTGTGGGTAAACCTTGTACATATACAGTGACTTTGTGTGCGTGACTAGAGTAAGTAAGGAAGTAATGTAATGTTTATTTATTGAACATTATTCTGAATCGCTACTTGAAAAATCAAATGATGAATTTTCGGATTCGCTGCTCTCACCAAGGTTAATTATGAATTGTGACTGCATGTCAAAATGTGTATAGTATTCTTCTTCTGTCTTTTGTACATGTCGACAAGTATTGCCCCACATCCCTTCATCAATTTGTACATGTCGACAAGTATTGCCCCACATCCCTTCATCAATTTGTACATGTCGACAAGTATTGCCCCACATCCCTTCATCAATTTGTACATGTCGACAAGTATTGCCCCACATCCCTTCATCAATTTGTACATGTCGACAAGTATTGCCCCACATCCCTTCATCAATTTGTACATGTCGACAAGTATTGCCCCACATCCCTTCATCAATTTGTACATGTCGACAAGTATTGCCCCACATCCCTTCATCAATTTGTACATGTCGACAAGTATTGCCCCACATCCCTTCATCAATTTGTACATGTCGACAAGTATTGCCCCACATCCCTTCATCAATTTGTACATGTCGACAAGTATTGCCCCACATCCCTTCATCAATTTGACTTAAACTTTCATTTATGAGTTTCATTATTTCCGTCACATTTTGGTCGACATTATGAGAAGCAATATAATTTTATTAAATTCCCCACACATTTTCTATGGGGTTTAGTTCAGGATGATATGGTGGCAGTCGAAGAACTTTTATGCCATATGGCTGAAGTATGTCGTCATTCTTGTAACAGATATATTTTTCATATCTTGATTAAAAGCTATATTTTTTTTGTCACCCATCTCTGCATTTCTATTTTTTTGGAATTAGAATTTGGGGCTCCGTCATTTTGAACGTTATGGTATGAGGCGCTATCAAGCACAACCACGGAGTTAGGTGGAAGATTCGGTACTAGACGTTCTTTTAGCCACTTTTCATAGTTTTCTGCGTTCGTGTTAGAGTGGTAACCAGAATTTTTCAAAAATATAATCTACTCTTCTTTTCATGTTTTGACTTGTTTCACCTAAAATGTAAAAAAAAATATGAACTACAATAATTGTCACATTCAATAGAAGAAACAAAACAATTTCTATACCAGATAGACATTTCGATAAATACGACTTTTTAAAAACTATAACTTTTATAACAAGAAATATAGTCTGGCCACTGAAAGCGTGACCTGAGAAATCGCGGCAAATTTAAAAAATCTTTACATGGTATTACTAACTATAGTAGGAGAAAACTGTTTTGGTACTTGACAATTTTTTTTTAATAAATTATTTTCAAACCGAATGATTCCACCATCTATTTAAATGTTAAATGTACAGAACTTATGCGGTGGGTGAGCAGCTCCTTTTGATGTCGGAGACTGTCATGGATGTGTGAGATTAAAAAAAACAAGTAATAATATTATATAAATGTAAATTTATTTATTAAACCATCATATAGCTACTAGCGATGAAACATCTCTTTGTCTTTTATTTGAAGTTTTATCAGACAGACAGACTCTAATCATCATACTCAAAATCAGAGTCCAAAAATTCAACCTCTAAGGACTCGTCTGTATCAGAGGAGTCGTCATCACCTACACTTATAATAAATGGTTCCAATACTTCTTCTGTTATTTGATCTCTTTGTTTATATTTATTTTCCACATTGATTACATGGTCTGTCATTTTTTTCCAGTCTTCTGCAGTTATTCGGCCAAAAGAGGCTTTTATGAGAGATTCTGTTTCTTTTGCAGGGAGATTGATATTTATTTTTGCAATCATACGCTTAGCTGTGCTCCATATCAGTTCGATCGGGTTGAGGTCGCAATGGTAAGGTGGCAGTCTTAGTACCTCATGGCCATATTGTTTTAAAAGTTCATCAGCTACATACAGGGGTTCAGGTTTATGTCTGTTTACTAAGCATAACAATTCGGCTTTCGTTAGATAATCTTCGTAGTTTACTCCATTGGATGTAAGCCATTCTTGTATTTCAGCTTTTCTTGTTTGAGTTGTAGGTATTTTATTTTGTTGTACAGTGTGGTAACTGGCATTATCCATCACAATAACACTGGGTTCATTCAAATTTGGTATCAATTTTTCTTCTAACCATTTATTAAAGTTTTCTGCATTCATATCATGATGATAGTCTGCTAATCTTGATTTTGTACTGAAAACTAACAGTGCATTGGGTACAAACCCTTTCTCAGAACCAGCATGAACTATTATATATCTTTTTCCTGAAGAAATATGTTCCAATGGGCTGGGTTGCGGAGCACCACATGTTGATGGACCTTGCCAGGACATTTTAGGTTTATAATTTTTGTGTACATAAGTTTCGTCGAGATATATTATTGGTTTTCCTTGAGCTCGTTTAATAGTTATTTCACGTAGATAGCGATGTCTCCAAGCAGCAATATCAAAACGTTCAATGAGAACTGTTCGTTCATTTTTATTTTTCTTAAACTCATATCCATTGTCAATCAATATCTTACGCAGAGTTTCTCTGCACCCATTAAAGCAAATGCTAGAACGTAATTCTTCTAACAATGTCCGTAATGTCGGAACCTCCTTTGTCACAACATAAAATTCATTGATTTTATTTCTAATTGCATCCACATCAAAACTGTCTAAACCCGAAATCGAGCTTTTGCGAGGACGTTTTTTACCTGGAGTGGACCACACGCCCTCATTCACAGATCCTTCCTTCTTAATTTTTTTTAACGTCGTGACACCGACTTCTGCAAAATAAAGGGTAATATTGGTTTATATGAAGGTTCTCAACAATTTGACAATATGAAAAACACAATGAACTCTTTTTTTTACCCAATCACTAATAATAAAATTAGACATGAAATAATTTTTATCTTTGAATACCTACATCTTTCTGAAACTAAGTAAATAAATTATTATAACTCCAAATTGATGCAAACACGTACCCGTTAGTGAAGATATTTCTTCTAGGAACTTAGTCTGAGTTTCTATCAAAGATTTCTTCTCCAAATTTCTTAGTGTTTCTACAGTATTTTTAATGTCGCCGAGTCCTTGAATATCTCCAAGATTATCTATAAACAAGAATTAGTAACATAATATTGTAAATACAAAACATATAATAATGCATAGAGTAATCATACAAATATTAGGTATCATGATTACAAAGTCGTACTAACCTAAGAAATCCGAGATCGCAAGTAAACATTGTTGTTTTTCTTGGAAAACAACTTCTTGCTCCACTTGTTTTTGTCTAAACTTACTAATCATCGTATTTAGCAATTTCCTCACGTTACTTTTTAATGTTTTACCCATGATAAAGCAATAAATTTAACGCAAATATGAAATCGTAGCAGAACACTGACATTGACTGACATATGTTTGACGTATCTTTGGCAGATTAATAATGTTGCCATATAAAACTTTTAAGAAAAATCCCAGGTCACGCTTTCGTTGGCCAGACTTTAACGACCAAAGGATGATTGAGTCTTTAATTGTAACATATTTTCAGTTATAGATGGACTTAAACAATAATAAGTCTTGTACACAATTAACATTTTTGCTATAACATGGACTTGTTACAAAATGGGTCTTTACTTTATCAAAAAAAGTAACGTGTACATACCTTATTTTTCAGTAATGTAAAGACTGAATCCTGATTAGGTCTCCACAAAACAAACACTTAGCGACTTTCACTTATGACGCGTGGCCAAAGAGTAAAGTAATATAAACTGAAAAAGAGAGGAAAGATAGGCTATTTATTGTCCCCTTCACCACGTAAATGAAGTAGCGCCATCTAGTTTTCTCTTCCGTAGGTGCCTACGCATATATAGGTATACATACATACATTTATGATTATTGTTTTATTTGTTTGTATAGGGGTACGTAAGTACTATGATGTATTGTATACATTATGATACTCTTTTTTATATATTTTTACAATTAAAACAAGAAATACGTAAGTTTTAGAGTATCATATATGTATATCCACAAAACACCACAGTCTTTATAGTTTGAGGTAAAAAAATTCACATTTTAAATAATTCTACGTAGCTTTCGTACGTGAATTTATTTACCAGAAGATAAACAAAATATTTTTTACACATGGTTTATTTACGACGTTTACAATGTTTATTATAATATTTTTGGGCAATAATTTTCATTTCATCATCACCACCATCTTCATATGTCAGCTTTCCCGATAATATACGGTTTATTGATCGGCACCAACTGTAGATAATTATGTCTATAGCCGTATTCTCAAAATATTTTTTTAAATTATCCTTGTGCGTTTCACATATGAAAGGAAACGATACAAATATATCGTTAAATATTTTTATTATATTTTTTGTGCCTTTTTGCCTAACATTTCCTTTCAAATGTGAAACACAGATGCTTTGTATTTGTTCAAAACATTTGCTTAATCCGGTAGAAGGGTAGCAAAGCCAGTTTTTGTGCCTATAATATTCTTTAGCTCTAATGAATTCATTGTCGCTGGTTTCTTCATTACTTATTAAATTTAGTTTACAAATGTCACACGAGCGACATATTTTTTGTAGACACTTTCTAAGTACCCAGCCACATACATAATTTCGTTGCCCTTGATCGGAATTACATTTTTCATTTAGTATTATTTCCCTTTGTAATTCTACAGTATCATTTTCTTCAGGAATATCAGAGGCAATTGAGTTCTTATCTTTTAAAAAAAAATCTAAATTATTTAGGCAATCATTGTTGTCTTCCTCACAATTAGCTTGCAGTGATTGCGGCGAATTATAATTATTCAGTAAAAGTGACTTATAAGCACCCTCAAAAGCAACACAATTAGGTGCTATGTTTCTGCCACCATAGGATCTGATATTCCCGAAGAAATTTTCGACTGGGTCTTGGTTAAAGTGTCTTGTCAACATACAGTCAAACGAATATTTTTCAGACAATGTTTTCCAAAGAAATTTAAACCCTTCTATCGTCTTAATAAAATTTTTGATTGTTGGCACAACCGATTCAACTAACCTAGTTTTATCATTGCTTTTTTTTATAGTAACGAATTTTACAGTTTTTAAAACTTTTATAGCTCTTTGCCATAACTGATGGTGGTCAGAGTTTTTCCTGATCGGCCCTTTATATTTTTTTCCATCTTCTTTTCTTAAACTACTTACATTTAATGAATCAAACAAGTCATCAATTAACGATACTATTGGAATCAATGCATGACACTCCTGCGGCAAGTTTCCATTTCTTAAGAGGGTTAAAGTAGCAACAGCGACGCTATGACTAAATATTTGTGCCGCTGTTTTAACCCGCATTTTCTTAATTTTATCAGGAATTACGTGCTCCTCCGTCAACTTGGGCAAGCACCTTAGTTCTCCTGACGATTTATCTGCAGCGTATAGCATTTCAAAGTATTTCCATTTAATATTTTTTTCTTTATTATCATTATCATCTGTATAGATCAGATTTTTGGTAAGTAAATTATTCCTTAACCCTTTTAGTAAATGAGGAGTGTCATACAGTGGAATAATGTTCTTTTTATTAACAGTAAAATATTCATTGCGCATTTCAATTCCTTTTCGCATAAAACTGATTTTAGTTTCAGTAACTAATTCATTTATTGCACTTACATTTACAGTACTCTGGTCACAAACAGTACACATAACAATAAGACCAGTGGTTTGGATTTCCATCAATACACTCATTATAATTTTTTTTAGCTCAGTTTTATTTAAATTATTTGTGAAGTAGTAAGCAACAGGTTGTTTAAATTTTTTTTAAGACCTTTTACCATGAAAACTAAAGCATGGTTAGCTATGGCGTTTTTAGTACCATGACTTGCTAATCCTTTTATTTCATCTTTCCATTAATCATAATGGATTTGTGGATATATTGACATTTCATCAAAGATTAGTGAACATAATTTATCTTCAGGTTTTAAGCTTTCAACGGTTTTCTTTAATTTTTCAAAAACAATTTTATTTATTCCCTGCTTTAGTTTTATTTGGGATAATAATCGTTTTAGGGTCTTGGTTGATGGCAATGCAAACATTTTAGGGTCTTGGTTGATGGCAATGCAAACATTTTAGGGTCTTGGTTGATGGCAATGCAAACATTTTAGGGTCTTGGTTGATGGCAATGCAAACATTTTAGGGTCTTGGTTGATGGCAATGCAAACATTTTAGGGTCTTGGTTGATGGCAATGCAAACATTTTAGGGTCTTGGTTGATGGCAATGCAAACATTTTAGGGTCTTGGTTGATGGCAATGCAAACATTTTAGGGTCTTGGTTGATGGCAATGCAAACATTTTAGGGTCTTGGTTGATGGCAATGCAAACATTTTAGGGTCTTGGTTGATGGCAATGCAAACATTTTAGGGTCTTGGTTGATGGCAATGCAAACATTTTAGGGTCTTGGTTGATGGCAATGCAAACATTTTAGGGTCTTGGTTGATGGCAATGCAAACATTTTAGGGTCTTGGTTGATGGCAATGCAAACATTTTAGGGTCTTGGTTGATGGCAATGCAAACATTTTATACATAAAATTATAGCATTTTGGACTTCTTTTGTATAAAGATAATGACAGTATCTGCTCTTCAACACTGAAACGTCTACCTTTTGGTTTCTTGTTAGAAAATTTGAGTTGCATACAGGTAAATATTCGAGCTGCAGTTGGTAATTTCCTTGCAAGTTGTTAAAAAACAGATTTTTCGTAAAGACTTTTAGCATTTTCTAGACGTGTCTTAAATGTCTGACCTCTCTTTCTCAATCTGCCAACCTCTCTTTTGAGGTTTTTAATTTTGCCTCGTACTTGTCCATCATAACCACCCAGGGAAAGCGTCGGTGTTTTTACTGGTGCTGAAAAGAAGAAATATACTTTGAGCATTATTTTCCTGAATTAGCTTCGTCACACCTGTATTCCCCGTTCATCTCACCATCACCTCAGCAGAGATGCTGAAGTGCACGCACTTTTCACCGATGTAATAGTGGGCGAACCTATTGCCATTTTACCAGGTCCTCTACACTGGCCCAGTGCCAGTTAGTAGACATACTACATATTTCAAGAACTGATCAAGCTCTCCTGAACTTCTGAGCTACCTCAATTCTTATATTCACCATTTAAACAAGTTATAATCATGCAAGTTTAAACCACACACAGTGTTTTATTAAAATCCATTCAGTGGCTTCAAAATATTTTTGTAGAAAAACGATATAAGTTATAGTCTTACCTTTACGAGTGGTTATTTTAGTGCTTGAAATACAATAACTGTGATCCTTAGTCACCATAGAAAGGGTTGTTAATGGACTCCCTGAAAATATTAAGAATTATGTTATACATAATACACTACTGAATCCCTTACTTCATTCACATAATAGTTTCATTCAACACTAGCTGTGCCCGCGACTTCGTCCTCGTGGAATTCAACAAAAAGTTATATCGTTCAGTTTCTAAAATCAAAGTAGCTTATGTTGCTCCTTTTTACATCAGCTATCTGCCAGTGAAAGTCCCGTCAAAGTCAGTCCAGCCATATCAGAGATTAGCCGGAACAAACAAACAGACAGCCAGACAGACATTTATTTATTTATTTATTTATTTATTTACAATTAGCACGACAACGTGGTCATTTACGCTAATGTGGTGGTATAAGTTAAAAAAATATATATGAGTAATAATAAATAAAGTTAATATACATGTATTACCAAGAAGAAGATGGCCTTCTTTCTGCGTATGCCAGACACTCATTCAAAATTACCTTCCATTCACCTGCCAGCACATCACATTCAGGGTCTACACTTGAGTCCAGGAGGGCATTGAGTGCTGTCAGTGACCTCGGGATCGGAGACTGAGCGTGCGCCACTGTTCGGCAATATGGCACCGCGAACAGTTTGTGCTTTCTATTTCGGCAATAGTTTTTGGGCACAAAGAAACGCGATAGTCCGCTGTGTAGGTCGGACGCATCAGTTTTCCCATGTAGGATTTTGCACATCGTTACAAGTTGGTCGTTAGTGCGTCTTACCTCCAAAGAATTGTAACCTAGGTGGCCCAGGAGAAAGTTAGTGGGGTACAGGTATGGATAATAGCCATACATATGCTTATAAAGGTATCGAAGAAAAGCCTTTTGCACCTTCTCCAGTAACAACGCATACTTGCTCTCGTGCGGATGCCATACACACGAGCTAGTCTCAAGTTTACAGCGAACTAAAGCACCAAAAATAAGCTTTACCACGTGTCCGCCTCTGAAGTCACGGGAATTCCTCAAGACAAAGCCAAGACGCCTGAAAGATTCTTTGGCGAGCAAGGCGATATGGTCATGGAACGTTAATTTTCTGTCGAAAGTTACTCCTAAGTCTTTAATATTAGTTTGTTATTTATATTTCATATTTCAGTATATGTACCGTGTATACATCCATATGCATTTAGTAAAAAGGGGTTATTTTAATATTACAAACAGACACTCCAATTGCACGGTGCACAGTTCGGGTTGGTCGTTTACATGGAGAAAAACCAGTAAGAAACTCCATGGGTTACTCTTTTCAAATCATTAGGCATATACAATAACAATATTTTTATCTACAATATCATCTTAAATCTTAAAATATAATCTTTAATCTACAAAGCCTACAATGTTCTCAGATTCACAAATAAAACAAGTGACACAAATATTGTCATCAGTACTGTGACTAATTTTAGGCAAGATATGAAATAAATAAAAAAACTAAAATGTTATATTATTATTGTAAAAAAAACCCGAATTGAGAAAAGAAAAAGTTGTATAAGATTCAGAATAGTTAGAGACATCCACAAATTTGTGCCGTTTATGAGCTACCAGGGAAGCCGCATGCGCAGAAGGAACTAGAGCCAAACTTCTTTATCTTCAAAGTAGTCCTTTATTTTATAATATGCTTTTTTAATAAGAACAGATTTTTTTTTAACTTTCCAACAACTGACTTTGGCAGCTTGTAAAAGCGTATACTATTTATAATAAATGACTTGCTCGTTTTTGTCAAATCTACATTTCGGTATTACAATTTCATGTTTACTGTGGGTATTTTTATTATGGCAGTCCCTTTTAATTTTGTAAATCCCTTGATTTTTGCACATTCTTCCAAGCTGTGGTGAAACATGTAAAAACTGTGACTATTTAGACATGTTTCACCACTCTCATTAGACATCACCCAAATTAATTAATTTGTACTTACCAACAGAGCTTGGTTGATGTTGGATATCATCCAGTAAATTACACTCATCATGATAAGGTATGGTGACATTTGAAGAAACATCTTCTATAGACTGCAAATCATCAGTATGACCTGCAAAATAGTTTTTTTTAAATAAGCACAAAAGCAAGTAAGTATATAACAACATTTTCTTAAAATCAGTTTGTTATTAGTTGAAAAACTTAAAAACCACTTACTGGACAGGAGATGTTGAAAGGATGTACTTCTATGAGGTGCCTCTGTACTCATGTCAATAGCATAATCTGTAATTTGAATACAAATTTATGATGACCGATGACGGCATGTTTTGGGCGCCTTATCTTAGATATAAGGGAGGGTGTGTATCGGGCGGCCGATACGACGAGAGGGTTGGGATGATTTTCAGCAGAATCGAAATGGCGTTTCGACAGTTTTTTCATAAACTGTTTGATCGTGGGGACTTTTAGGTCAACATGAAGTTGACTGTTTCTCATGTACCACGGGGCACCTGTGGCTCTCCGGAGGAACCGGCTTTGGAGCACTTGAAGGGGGTGGAGTACTGACTTTTTGGATTGTGCGAACACAACACACGCATAAGTCATGATCGGTCTGATGCACGTCAAGTAAATCCTCACCTTGGATTTCAATGAGAGTTTACTCTTCGAATTTAGCATACAATGGAGTCTACCGAGCGCGAAGGCGGCTCGCGCGCGTACCGTCTTTACGTGGTGACGGAAGGAAAGTTTACGATCGAGGGTCACTCCCAGGTATTTGGCCTTGTCTTCCCATGGAATGGGATTGCCTAAGAGAGTTATGGGGGCTGTCCGTAGGGCATGCTTGCCTTTCCAAAAGAGGACGGCTGCGCTTTTTGAGGGGTTCACTTCTATTCTCCATTTCCGGAACCACCGCCCTAGGGCGGTGGCCGCGGTCTGGAGGTAGCCGCGAATCGCCTCGGGGGATATACCTCTGCAGTATATGGCCGTGTCATCGGCGAATAGTGCGCTTTTGACCTTTCTAAGGGTGGGGAAATCGCTCGTATACAGCGTGAATAGAAGAGGGGAGAGCACGGAGCCTTGCGGGACTCCTGCTCGTATGGGACGAGGGGAAGAGAGTGTGCCCTCCACTCTGTAGCGAAAGGAACGATTCGACAAAAAGTCCCGCACTATGCGTACGAGACGGTCCGGCACGCCCAACTGGTACAGCTTGTATATTAAGCCGTTGTGCCAGACCTTGTCGAATGCCTTTGCCACGTCGAAGAGGAGCATACCCGTGGGATATCCGCGTTGGAAGCCGCTACTGACGTCTTCCACTATACGGTGGACTTGTTGGACACACGAGTGTTTGGTTCGAAAGCCAAACTGTTGATCTGGAATTACTTTTTCAGAGTCAGCAAAACTCTTTAATCTATTATAGACAAGTCTCTCGTATATTTTGCCGAGAACGATGAGGAGACTGATAGGGCGGTAACTGGAGGCTTCGGTCTTGGGTTTCCCCGGCTTAGGAATACCTATGACCGTCGCACTTTTCCAGGATTGGGGGAACAAGTTGTTGCTCAGTGCTGCATTGAAGATGGCAGTGAGCAAAACTATCAGATAGGGGGAGAAAAGTTTGATGACTCTATTAGGGATACCGTCTTGGGCCAGGAGCTTTCCTAGGGTGGAGACCATCGATCGCCTTCCGGACTTCATCGACCGTGATTGGGGCTATGGGGTGATCCGGGTGTTCGGAGGGTGGATTGGACAGTTTGCTTCCTCGGCGTCCACCTTCTCGAGGTGTCGCTGGTCTACCGGCAGGGAGCTGGGCGTACATTGAGCCTCGAGACTGTCGGCCAGGCACTCGGACTTCTCGTCGTCGTCAAAGGCGGGCCCTTGATTCGGACGAGTGAGAGGAGGCATGGGCGCGGTGAGGTCAGATTTGAGTTTACGTTGGAGTTGCCAAAAGGCCATGTGACTTGGTTCAAGCTCCCCTAGGAACTTGTTCCAGCGAGCGTTACGCAGGTCCTTCATGCGGTATCTCAGCTTGCGCTGGAGTGACCACAGGAAGGTGCGATTCGCTACAGTCGGTTGAGCTCGATGGGCTCGGAGTGCGGCATTCTTTTCCGTCACCAGTTCACGCACGTCGTCTGGAAGTTTCCAGCGATGATCTTCCGTCACCGGAACTTGTCGGGAGCAGGAGTCCACGACTGACTGTACGTGAGCTGTGAGGGAATCGATCGCCTTTTGAGTGTCGGCTGCCGACTCTATGTGGGGCGGGATACTATCTAAGTGAACAGATGAAGGGGACTTGAGGAGTTCCTCTAATTTCCTCCAGTCTGTTATCTTTTTCTGAGGTAGGGGGCGACCTGTGTCAGAGGGGCCTAATCGGGGGGAGAGCGCTAGTGTTACAGGTCTGTGATCTGAGTCTAGTTTGTCGTGAGACCTCATTGAGTGCAAACGAAGGTTCACATTCTTGAGGATCACGATGTCAAGTACGTCCGGTCGGTGGTTAATATTTGCAGGGTAGTGGGTGGGGTGCATGGGTGCAATGACGTCGAATTGGAGGAGCCCACTGTGGTCCTCCAACTGGCGTCCCCTGTTATTACGCGAGCGGCTGTTCCAAGCATCGCTCTTGGCATTCAGGTCACCCGCGATAATAACCGAGCTACTTAGGTTGGTAAGGGCCTTGATATCATTTTTGATATCTGCCGATGTATTGACAGGGGAGCAATAGGCTGAGACTATCGTGATCGACTGATGGCCGGTCAATCCTATCCGACAGATCGAGGTCTCTATGTGGGTGAGGGTTGGAGGTTGGACGGGTATGCAGTGCAAGGCCTTCCTGTAGTAGATCATAGTACCGCCGAGGGCGGAACGATATCTATCGTTACGAACCACATTGTAGTTCGCAATTCTAGGGTCTCGTTGTGATGGTTTCAGGAAGGTTTCTTGCACTAAAAAGATGTCTAGATTATTATCGCGGAGGAACGCGGCGATCTCCTCCCTTTGGCTACTAATGCCATTAGCATTAAAATAGCCAATTGAGAGGGATCGGGGTTTCGTTCTGCTGTTTGGGTTTGCGTCCATTATTGGTTCGCGGAGAAGGAGGCGAGGGACTCGGTGACATCGGCGTAGTCACCGAACAACTGAAGGAGGGCAATTGGGTCCTTTCGGACGGCCCTTAGGCTTCGGGCCATTTCGTTGACCCTACGGATGTTGACTGTCGCGAATAGGTCCACCAGGAACGCCATGTTGGCGGAGGTATCATTCGCGGCGTAGGAGGAGGGGGGGGGCGGTGAGGCCTTGACCGCCTGGGGTCTACGCGGAGGCGTAGCGGCCTGGGGTCGGGGTTGTTGAGGAATGGCTGTTGGAGGGGCCAGCAGAGATGGAGGCTGCTGTTGAGGGAGCGTGGATGAAGCGGGGTGAGACGCTTTTGGGAGGGGTGGGAAGTCCCTCGGAGGGAGGGGCCTCCACGGGGAAAGTCGAGGTGGAGCGGGTTGCGCGGGGGGGGGCGTTACGCCATTCGCGGGCCGCTGCCCTCTTGACCAAGACCGGTCTGGGCTTGGGGGCTTTGGGACAGCCCCTGTAATTGGCCGGGTGGCCTTCCTGGCGGCATAGCACGCAACTTGGAGGCGAGTCGGCGAGTGTATGGTCCTTTGGCCGAGAGCAGTCGCTCGTGCCGTGGTCACCCAGGCACTTGACGCACCTGGGTTTTGCGCTGCAATTGCGCGAAGCGTGCCCGTAAAGCTGGCAGTTGTGGCATTGCCCTATAGGGCCGCCTTTGTGGGGGGTTTCCACCCTTATGCCAGACAGGTGGCAGAGGGTTTTGATGTTAAAGACGGCTTTGCCGTCGGGGGAGTTCTCGCAGACGATGAGGACCATGTTGAACGCCTCTCCGGCGTTTCGGCGGTGCATACGGTGGACTTCCTTCACCGCGACCTTTTGATCCTTTAGATCGTCTTTAATCGACTCGGTGTCGATTTCTCGGGGAACGCCACGGATGACGACCCGGAGTAGACGATCTTCGGGCAGGTCGTAGGTGTGGAACTCCACACTTCTTGCCTGAAGGAGTTTGGTAAAAGCCCTAAACTCCGTGGAGTTGGGCAAATGGACTTTAATGCCGTCAGCAGCAGCCGAGGCGCGAGTGAAATTTATTTTGTTAGTATTACACCAACCAGAGATCTCGGTCCATTTGTCCTTATTATGGACGAAGACGGGGGGGCAAGCTCGCTCCTTCCTCGGCTGAGTGGAGGAAGGTCGCGTGGGTCTTGGGGCCGGGGTGAACCGGTTGGCCTGAGTGGCTTCCGCGGTTTCCGGAGAGGCGAGAGGGGCGGGGGTGGGTACCGGGGAGGGCTGTGTGGAGGGCACTGGCACAGTCCGGGGGGCCTTGGTTGGGGGGGAAGGTGAGGGCGAAGCCTCCTTCTTTTTAGCGCGCCTGGCGCGCTTTTTCGAACCCGTCACGGGCGTGAATTCGCCCGAAGAATTCTCAGAATTGTCGGACGTGTGTGACGATATGGACTCCATTTCAGAGTCCACAATGTTGGTTTCTGTCTCTGGGGACAGTGGGGAGGCCTGGCTTTTATTGACCTCGTTGGTGAGGTCAAGAATGGCGCGTCTTGACTCCTCAACCATTTCCTTGGTAGGGGTGATGGGGGTGGAGGCGTTCGCCTGTTGGGAGAACGCTTCGAAGTGGCGCTGGAGGGAGGGGACGGACTTGAAGAGTCCGTCAACGAAGTGCGCCAGTATGGCCGGGTCGGCCATTGTGGCGAGCGAAGGGAGAGGGGGAGACATTTCGTGGGCGAGGGAGGTGAGTTCGGGGCGCGGTCCCCAGGGGAAGAACTCACGAAGAAACCCCTGGTGACATCAAAACTATTATAAGGGGGCCCGATCCCCGGGGGGTTGACCCGGGGGTGTGTGCTGAACCCTCCCTGTCGGGTGTAGACAGGGAGGTGAGTGTGCCTATGGTGTGAGCCCTAAGCTTGTATTCCCGCTGCCAGTCTTATTGTGCAGCGGGTTCCTGACTGTTCCGGTGTAGAGAGCACTAGTCCGTGGACAGTGCCCAAACTAACACTGGAGGATAGGAGGTAAGGGATAGGTAGGGTGGGAGGTGGGTGATAACCAGGCGCGACTAGGGTAGACCCCAAGGCCGGTGAACCTGGTCCCAACCGTTTGTAGCCTTACCCTGAAGGGGCAAGGCTAGGAGCGCAACGGGTCAGCGCCCCACTCGGTTCGATGGCACCGTTTGGTTTCCACCGAGTGACCACGAAACTGTGGGTTTTCCCAGAAGGGGACAAATATTATTGTCGAGAAACAGAAATTGTGATTGTTGTTGCCTTGAAAAAGGCGACCAACAATCACCACGTGCGGTGCGTAGCGCGTGGCGATTTGCGTAGCGGTGGGTATGGCTTCTACCGGTCGTAGCGGGCGCAGAGCGCGGGAGCGGTGGGAGCACACGTCTGCTCGGTACGGCGGCCGGAGCGAGAATTCCCATTGCTATGAGGGACTCAGTGTGATGATATACAGATATGTATATTAACTTAATTATCTACTCACTAGCAAAGCCTTGTTCACTGCCTTTGCTTGTCGTTGTCTCTGATGATACACCTGTATCTTCGGGCAAAAACAATGTTGGTACTGCCAAAGCATTCAATCGATGATTGCGATTCCTATCGCTTTCAGTGAAATGCCGGTCACAAACAATTAAATTATGGTCAAGTGTAAAATCTGCATTTCCTGTAATAATCTTGCACCATGCTTTAAACTGATCCGGAAAACGATTAGGGTGTGGTAGTTTGTGTGTTATGATATCTGAAAGAAAAATGTATTATTAATTTCGTAGCACAGTATATATACTAGTGTAGGATGCTAACACCGTACTAGGCAGAAGCAGGTAGTGCAGATTTAAAACCAGCGACAAAGTTTAGGTGATTTATTTACAGTAGTAAGCGATAACAAGGAATGCATGCAATGAACAAATAAAATCGGCTTATATAATAAAAGCGTCCATCTTGCCGGGGCGTGGCCAAACACTCGCCGTCGGCGCGAGCGCCAATGACATTCGATGCGCGGGCGGCCATGTTACTAAGAGTAGTGGCTACTGCGTGACGTCACTGATCACGCCACCGCTACAGCATAGATCGTACGATCCTATGCTGCGTTTAGTCGCAGTTTTCGGTACAGTAGAACTGGCGCAATCGCTACAGTACTCCCCCGCTGAGACCGTGACTACGGGCGATAGTAATTGGGAAATCTGACTTTTCTACCACTCCTGGTTTGTTTAGTAGGTGTTTCAGCTTCAGGATTTTCAGGACCAAGGCGAGACGAAGGTTCATCGACTGTGGTGTAAGCTGGTTTCAGTCTGTCTATGCTGACTCGTTGGATCTTCCCCTGCACTTCGATGTCAAAAGTTTTCTTATCGCGACGTATGACCTTGTGTGGACCTGAATATGGCGCTTGAAGAGGTTTCCTTAAGGGGCCCTGTCGGATAAATACATGAGATGTTAGCGTAATGTCTTTAGGTAGATAAAATAGTTGATTAGAACCCCCGTGCCAGGATGGTTGATGTGGTCGCAGTTTGTTAACATGGGTGCGAATTCTGCTCGTGAAGCTCGTCATATCTTCTACGGTTTCAGGTGTCGACGAGAAAAACTGCCCAGGTAAACGCAATGGCTCGCCATAAACCATGTCCGCAGCTGATGCCTGAATATCGTCTTTGTACGAGCTACGCATGCCTAAAAGAACCCATCGTAAGGCTTCTACCCAGTTGGACGTAGAATGACAGGTGATTGCGGCCTTGAGCTGCCGATGAAGCCTTTCTACCATACCGTTGGCTGCTGGGTGGTAGGATGTTGTCGTATGATGAATGGCGCCGATAAGTGTTACCAGCTCTTTGAAGGCGTGTGACTCGAACTGCCGTCCTCGATCTGTAGTGATGTGTTCAGGACAGCCGAAGCGTGAGATCCAGCCCTGGGAGAAGGCGGCGATGCAGCTCTCGGCGGTGATGTCGTGTAGAGGGTAGACATCTGGCCACCGAGTGTAGCGGTCTATGATCGTCAGACAGTATCTGTACCCAGAACAAAGAGGTAAGGGTCCTATTAAATCAAGGTGGACGTGTCGGAAGCGTGCAGAAGGAGCTTTGAATTCTTGCAAGGGTGCTCGGGTGTGTCTCGTTATTTTGCTTCTTTGACATTGCTGACACTCTTTTGCCCATTGTCGACAATCCTTTCGGATGCCTGGCCATATGTATCGCTGAGTTACCAATTTCACGGAGGCTTTAGCTCCTGGGTGACTTAGGCTGTGGACAGAGAGAAATACCTGCTTGCGAAAAGGAGGTGTGATGTATGGTCGTGGGCTTCCTAGAGAAACATCACAGTATACTTGGAAGTCCGGCGCTGCTTCTAACCTCACTTTCTCTAGTTGAAGTGCTGTACTTGTTTTAAGTAGGTCCTGCAGCTCACTATCAGTCTCTTGTGACTTTGCCAGGGACTGGAAATCTAGGGGCATAGAAATGGTGCTAACACGCGAAAGAGCGTCAGCGACGATGTTGTCCTTACCAGCTACGTATCTGATGTCTGTCGTAAACTGGCTAATGAAGTCTAAGTAGCGGAACTGGCGTGGTGAACTGTTCTCTCGACTACGAGCGAAAGCAAATGTGAGGGGTTTGTGATCCGTAATCACTGAAAATGTCCGAGCTTCTACCATAAATCTAAAATGGCGGATAGCGTCGTACACAGCCAGCAGTTCCCGATCATAGGGGCTGTATTTCTTTTGTGCTGGACTCAGTTTCCTAGAAAAAAATGCTAAAGGTTGCCATTCGTTGTCTTTATACTGTTGCAGCACAGCTCCTATTGCGGTATCCGAGGCGTCTGTCTGTACGGAAAGTTCTGCTCGTGCATCCGGGTGGACCAGTAGCGTAGCTTCTGAAAGTTGCTTTTTACAGAGGTTGAAAGATTCTAAAAGACTAGGTGTCATGTTTATAACCTGCGATCCTTTTGTTTTAGGCCCTGCAAGGAGTTGATTAAGCGGCGCCTGAACAGCTGCTGCATTAGGGATGAAACGGCGGTAAAAGTTGAGCATCCCTAGGAACCTTCTTAATTCCTTTATGGTCTTGGGCACGGGAAAGTCGCGAATAGCCTCAACCTTGGACTCCAGTGGCTGTACTCCTGCTGCCGACACCTTATATCCTAGGAACTTGACCTCCGGTTGGCCAAATATACACTTACTAGTGTTTAACAGTACACCGTATTCTGCTAGTCTTTGGAACAGTTGTCTGAGATGCTGTTGGTGAAGGGTACTATTGCTGCTGAAGACCAAAATGTCGTCCAAATACCCGTAACAGAAGTCCAAGCCTCGAAGCACTTCGTCCATGAATCTTTGGAAGGTTTGTGCGGCGTTACGAAGCCCGAACGTCATGTACGGGAATTCGTAAAGGCCGAAAGGTGTTGTAATGGCAGTCTTGGGGATATCGTCCTTGAAAACTGGGATCTGATTGTATGCCTTGACCAGATCGATCGTGGAGAAGACTGTACTACCTGACAGCTGACACGTGAAATCCTGTAAGTGCCTGATGGGGTATCTGTCTGGGATCGTACGAGCATTTAAAGCCCTGTAGTCGCCGCAGGGTCGCCAACCATCAGTCTTTTTCTTCGCCAGATGCAGTGGTGATGACCAGGGGCTGTCAGATTGTCTTGCTGTGCCGTTCTGTAACATTTCGTCAAACTCCTGTTTAGCAATTTTCATATGTTCGGGGTCCAGACGGCGTGGTCGACTAGAAACGGGAATAGAATAGAATAGAATAGAATAGAATAGAATAGAGTTTATTTGTATAACATGAGTGAACATATTGGTGTTGGGTTTTATATAAGAGGCTACATGTTTTGCCATGGAGGCGTACAAATTGAGAGAACATGGCGATTACATTATTACCCTACCCACTTATTCTACTTATTATATTAATTAACTTAAAAATTCACTTATATTGTAGTAACATTTACTGACTAAGAATTGGCGAAGTTGTTTCTTAAATAGGTTGACATTCAGTTTTTTTATTTCATGTGGTATTTTATTATATATTATAGGCGCCATACCTACTATGCTTTTATGTAAAAGTGCTGTCTTTGCTTTTGCAACACACAGTCTATCCGTATCACGCCGGCTTCGATTACTGTTTGACATTTCTGATAGACACTTAAATTTGTTTGGGTTTGTTTTCACAAAAATACTAACCTCGTAAATATAAAGGCATGGAAGCGTTAGTAAATTATATTTTTTAAAATATGACTTACAACTATCTATAGATCTTAAGCCGAACATTGCTCTCAAACATCTTTTTTGTGCCTTAAATATAACGTCGTTGTCCGTAGAGTTGCCCCAAAAGATTATGCCATACCTAAGATTGGAGACAACTAGACCATGATATGCAGTTAGTATAGCATCTGTATTTACGGTTGGACTAATTTTAAGAAGTGCAAAGGAAGAGACACAAATTTTTTTGCATAAGAAATCTATGTGCGCTTTCCAGTTTAATTTTTTGTCAATGATAATGCCCAAGAATTTTGTAGATTCAATTTCATTAATATTTATATTTTCAAATTTAATTTCTACTTTAGGAGTAGCTATGCGCTGGCTGAAATGCATGATGTTAGTTTTGTTTAAATTTATCTGTAAGTTATTTAGTTTCAGCCAGTTGATGATTGAATTAATAGTATTATTTATATCTAGTTCATACATATATTGTTCATTACAGTTGATTACTACTGAACTATCATCTGCAAACATTGTCATTGCATGATTAGTAGCATTAGGCATGTCATTGATATAAACAATGAATAATAAAGGACCCAAAACGCTTCCTTGTGGGACCCCATATTGGGGAACTCGTGCTTCAGATGTATTAATTTCTTCTGTTTTTGTTGTGTAGTTTATTCTAGTGATTTCAGTAAATTGTTGTCTATCTTTAAGGTATGATTTTATTAATTTTAATATGTTACCTCTTATCCCGTATGCCTCTAACTTTTGAAGAAGTATATCATGATGTACATGGTCGAATGCTTGAGTCATATCGCAATAAATGGCACACACTGGTGTTCTACTATCCATATTGTTTAGCACTGTTTTCAAAAAATCAAATATTGCCATATTTATTGTTCTGCCCTGTCTGAACCCTTTTTGTTGTTCAGCAAAAACATTTTGCTTATCAAAAAAATTGTATAATTGGTTATAAATGTATTTTTCAAAAATTTTTGAAAATATTATTAATAAGCATATTGGTCTATAGCATTCCATAAGTTCTCTGTCATTTTTTTTAAACAAAGGTTTAACTATTGAAATTTTTAATTTATCTGGGAATACCCCATTGCTAATACTGATGTTAATGAGGTGGCTTAGATGTTGACAGATCTCGTTTGCTATTATTTTTATTATTCTCGTTGAAATACCATCATATCCTACGCTTTTTGTATTTTTTATAGCGTTAATGATTTTTAATATGTCTTGGGGGGAACAGGGTGCCATGAACATCGAATTACTTGTACATTTTAGCGGTGTATAATTTCTGTGGTCTTGTTTTAGCATGGGTTTGATTTTATCGACAAAATAATTGTTAAATGTATTTGCCATTTCCCTAGGATTAGTGACATATTGATCATTTACTTTTATCTTAGTTATATTATGTTTTGGTTGGTTTTCCTTAGAATTATTAATTAATTGCCACATAGTTTTGCTCTTATTAACTGATGTTTTTATTCGATAGTTATTTTGTGCACGTTTAGTAAGTCTTATTATTTTTTTAAACTTAGAGGAGTAGTTTTTCAGAATTGTTTTGTTAGCAGAACTAGGATTATGCCTATATTTCCACAATAGTTCTCTTTTTTTATTGCTACATATTTGTACTCCCTTCGATACCCACTTGGGCCTTTTATTCCGTTTTATAGTAATTATTGTATATGGAAAGTGTAGGTCATATATGGTTTTAAAAATATCATGAAATATATTAAACGCGACATTTGGATCGGAAGTTTCATACATTTCAGAGAATGTTATACTTGTTATGCATTGCTTAAATTTCTGTATGCTTTGTTTACTATAACATCTTTTTTTTACTCGCCAAAAATTCATTTTGCATGTAATTTTTACAGGAAATTTTAACAATTGAGCAGTATGATCTGACAAGGCAAGCTCTAGGATTTTACATTCACTTTTCTTACAAGTATCATGGGCAAAGTTGTCTATACATGAGCTTGAAATGGTTCTAGTTGGCTGATTCAGTACTAATTTAAGATTAAAATTTAAAAGTATATTTTCTAGTTCAATTGTAAAATTGTTTCTTTTTAATATATCTACGTTAAAATCACCTGCAATAATTATATTACACTTTTTGAACTTTGAATATATATCAATTAGCATTTTTTCTAACCGATCCAGGAAAGATAATAAGTAATTATTTTTAGGAACCCTATATATACAAATAATTATGATATCACAATCGATAAGTTTAACTGCACAGCACTCAAAAATACCCCTTATTGCAAACTTCTTCACATCAGTGATTTCAGTCCATTGATGGCCTTTCTTAGCTAGTATACATGCTCCACCTCGTCTTGAATTTTCCCTACTGTAGCATGCAGCAAGATTGTAACCCGGGATATTTATATATTTCTCAGTGCCAGACATAACAAAATGTTCAGTTATGCATAAAACGTCAATATTTGTTTGATTACGAGACATATCTTCTAGTTGTATTGTTAACATATCAGATTTACTTATTAAACCAGCAATATTTTGGTGAAGAATATGTATGTATTTATCCTCGAAAAAGATGACTCGACTCTGCCGTGTCTGATTTAGAGTGCAGTTCGTGTAGGGGTGATGATTGTATACCATTATTTTTCTCACTTATGTTCTTTATAAGTCGATTTAAATCCTTAAAAACTACGTGCATGCCATAGTTATTGAGCCGGCCTGTTCGTTTCTGAAACATGTTATAATCATAAGACAGATTAAGATTAGAGTCGAGAATGTATGCATGTTCATTTGTAAGAATGTCTAAATACAGGAGGTTGTTGAAATTCTCGATTCTCCAGTTGTGTAAATTAGTACGATAACCAAGCTTAAATGTAGGTGCACAAATGATAACATTGGTGTGTGTTATGTTTTGTAGCTGGTCTCGTATACAGAATATTAAATCGATATAATTATTTGTGGTATGAAAATCTTCTTCTCCTATGAATATAATGCAGTAATCTGCCTTTGAGAATTCAACTAACTTTGATTCAATCCCGTTTAGAAGCTCTTTAGTACCACAAGACGGTTTTATGTAATGACATATATCATAAGTACTCATTGTTGTGCGCGCAATAGATGATATCTTATTGTATTTGTTACTGCTTATAATACATAATTTATTTTTTTTGTGTTCGGTTTCAATTTTTTTGTGTTCGTAAGTATTTGTGCCATTTACATTTGATATTTTCACCTTTTCTATGCCAATTTGCCTTTTTAAAGAAGTTTTTTTGTTTTGTTTATCTTTTTGCTTCGAGGATCCTTCATTATTTTTATGAGTTTGATTATTTTTTATCAACTCTTCGTTTTTGCGTTTAAGAATACTATTTTCTAACGAGAGGCCCTCAATTTTAACCTGAGCATCTAGTAGTTCTTTAGACATACATTCAATTTTTTGTTTTAATTCTATTATGAGAGCTGTATTTTCATCATTAATTCCAATTGAAGTGTCCGTTAAGCTACCACTACTAGAGTCATCTAGTGTCTGATCTGATGAACTACAATTTTTGTTTGGTCCAGTTTCAGATCGTGAGCGACGGAAAGTAATATTATCTAAGAAGTTCATATTGTATTCTAGTAATTTAAAATTATAATAATAAAATATTCCCTGCAATATCCGAGACGCGAACTCGGTATACTTGGTGTATCTATGTCAATTTCTACCGTTACGCCACTTGTCTCTGACACACGTTCGCTGAATTTTTGCTTCTTTATCGGACCAGTTAAAATAAAATATATTTGAGGGTATGTTCATTGAGGCATAAGATATCTCCGTGTGTTTTGAGGGTAAAGGTAAAAATTTACATAATATACACTATTACCACAGTTTATTGTATATTAATTCAAGTCACAGATCACTTTATATCGAGCTTTCTTTAATCACAGCACACAAATATTGATGATGGTCACAAGAAACTTTGTTTAACACTTTTTGTTTCTATAAAAAGATCCGTTTTTGGAATCACTGTTTTTATTATTGTTAGTAATGTGTGTATCGTATGAATAACACTGCCGCATATAGTTTATAACTTTTTGAGACTTAAGATCAAAAACTTTGGGTAAAATAGTCACTTAGTATATTTTTAATCACAGAAATTCACAGAGGACTATGTTAACATGACGATCGCAGCGCCATCGAGGCCCATCGGTTGTACGTATGTGGTGTACTGTCGAATGTTTGGTAATTACAGGCTTACCAGCAGGGCGAGTGACTTCTGGGAATTCTCCCAGCAACCTATGATACAGCGTATCTTCAAAAGTAGTACGTACAGATGAAATTGATTCCGTAGAATTGTGCTTCGGACTTGGAACGGTGAGAAAGGTGACACCATCGACCAGGCGCTGTTTGCGGCAGTCAACTAGTAGGTTGTAATAACCTAAAAAGTCGACGCCAATGATGGGCTTCGAGACGTCTGCGACAATGAAACGCCAGCTGAAAGCACGTCGAAGTCCTAGATCAAGCGTCAGAGGTAAGTAGCCGTACGTGTGAATGATGGTTCCGTTCGCAGCGAATAGTTCATATCCAGTTTTGCTCCTAGGTCCCCGAACAGCAGATTTTGGAAAGACGCACAGGTCTGAACCCGTGTCGATAAGATACTGCACCTTAGTCTTACGATCTGTAATGAACAGGCGGCCTGAAATTGAAAGGCAGTCATTCACCGCCTCTACTGGCTGCCTTGGAAGTTTCCCGATTTCTTGAAACTGCACGGTTGAATGCACTTGCGTGCTTGGTCACCGAATCGGTAATGGTACCAGCATAATAGGTGTCCGTTTGGTCGTGAGCGGGAACGAGGACGTGAATGTCTGTGCGAGCGCCCTCTTGAAAACCTGGACTGAGATCGTGATTGTCGCCTGAGCTCCGTACTTAATGCTTCCATTTGCTTGCTTAGTTCAGCGACAGTTTGGGTGAGGTTCTCCGATGTGGATCCCGGTACTCTAGTGGCTGCAGCTGGGGCCATATTAACTACTTGCCCGGTTACTTGCATAGTTACTGGAACGACCTCGTTTATGCGGTCTGCTAATTCAGCCATGTCTTCCAGACTCATCTTCGCCTGCTGTGCCGCGATGCATGTCTGAAGGTGCATTGGAAGTCGACTTGCCCATATAGTCCTAATGAAATCGCTAGGAACTGAAGGTCCGGCCAGGTGTTGTAGGTGGCGTAGGAATTGTGTAGGCTTCCTGTCACCCAGTTCCTCATGCATTAAGAGTTGTTTAATTTTACGCTCTTGTGAAGCGGAAAGCCTTCGCACCAGCTCGGTCTTAAGCTTGTCGTATTTGGAGGCAGATGGTGGTGACACGACCAGGTCTCGTACTTCCGCTATATGCTGTGGTTCTAGTTGCGCCAGAACGTAGTAGAACTTGGTGGAGTCCTCGCGTATGCCAGACAAAATAAACTGACCTTCGAGCTGGGCGAACCATAATTCTGGATCATCTGGATTGAAGACGGGTACCCTTACTCCCACTCGATATGATTCTCCATGAATGGGGACGGCCGCAGCATCCGTAGTTCCAGCAGCACCAGCAGCGTCGTTTGATCCAGTAGGCTTCGGTGTAGACATCCTAGATTTTTAGTTCTTCTTACTTACTCCGAACGTCAGGGTCACCAGTGTAGGATGCTAACACCGTACTAGGCAGAAGCAGGTAGTGCAGATTTAAAACCAGCGACAAAGTTTAGGTGATTTATTTACAGTAGTAAGCGATAACAAGGAATGCATGCAATGAACAAATAAAATCGGCTTATATAATAAAAGCGTCCATCTTGCCGGGGCGTGGCCAAACACTCGCCGTCGGCGCGAGCGCCAATGACATTCGATGCGCGGGCGGCCATGTTACTAAGAGTAGTGGCTACTGCGTGACGTCACTGATCACGCCACCGCTACAGCATAGATCGTACGATCCTATGCTGCGTTTAGTCGCAGTTTTCGGTACAGTAGAACTGGCGCAATCGCTACACTAGTATCAGGGATCGAGCTTGTATGGGGTCCTAGGTCATAGAGAGGTTCATCGATTTGGGCGGTTTCTTCCTTAGCTCTGAAGTCGTATGAAGTAGCGGCATCAGTTTTAACTTCTCTCGCTGCCTTCTTTTCTTCTTTTTGTTTCTTCCAGTTTGTTGATCTCTGGGTAGGTGCACGAGGCTTTTGCTCTCGCTGCTCAAATTCGCGAACTTGATTCCAATCAGTGCGAAGAGCTCGTTGTTGTTGAAACTCATAAGCACGGCGGTCATTTCTGCTGCCTTGTGTCGAACCACCAGCGGGATTACCACGCGATTGCGGTTGACGTCTTCCATTGCCTTGGGCTTGGGTATTATCATTATTTGCCATCCTGGCTGCAATTGCAATTATTTATTTAAACACACTTAAAAACGACAACGAAACACACTTAAAACTAGTATCAGTGATATACATATAATAAGCGTGATGGTATACATATGCAATCGGTTACTGTTTTAATTAAAGTCGATGCAGATGATCATTTTAGGGCGTGCCGGACCGTCTAGTACGCATAGCACGGGACTTTTTGTCGAACCGCTCCTTCCGCTACAGAGTCGAGGGCACACTCTCTTCCCCCCATCCCATACGAGCAGGAGTCCCGCAAGGCTCAGTGCTCTCGCCACTCCTATTCACGCTTTATACTAGCGACATTCCCCTCCATAGACGAGTTAAAAGCGCTCTATTCGCCGATGATACGGCTATCTACTACAAAGGTAGAACTCCCGAGGGAATTCACGACAACCTCCAATCCGCGGTCACAGCCCTGGGGCGGTGGTTCCGGAAATGGAGAATTGAAGTGAACCCCACCAAAAGCGCAGCCATTCTATTCTGGAAAGGCCTCGAACGCCCACGGGTAGCCCCCATCACCCTCTTCGGCAAACCCATTCCATGGGAAGAAAAAGCCAAATACCTGGGTGTGATCCTCGATCAACGCCTTTCTTTCCGTCACCACGCAAAGGCGGTACGCGCGCGAGCCGCCTTCGCGCTCGGTAGACTTCACAGCATGTTGAATGCGCGAAGTAAACTCTCATTGAAATCCAAGGTGAGGATTTACACGACGTGCATTCGACCAATCATGACATACGCGGGTGTAGTGTTCGCACACACTACTAGCAAGTCAACACTTAACCCCTTGCAAGTGCTCCAAAGCCGGTTTCTCCGGAGAGCCACAGGTGCCCCGTGGTACATGCGTAATAGTCAACTCCACGTTGACCTCAAAGTCCCCACTATAAAACAGTTTTTGAAAAAACTGTCCAAACGTCATTTCGATTCTGCTGTAAATCACCCCAACCCCCTCGTCGTATCGGCCTCCCGATACACTCCTTCCCTTATCTCGAAGATAAGGCGTCCGAGACACGCCGTCATCGAACCGGATGACGACATAACGATCCTCCAGGACGCCCGACAAAAACATACCAACACTACACAAAACCGACCACTGTTCCGTCCTCGCCGACGAGGCTCGACGCGAATAAGCCGTAATGTTCCCCCCCGACCCCCGCCGCAAACGCCGGCCCGCGCCGAGCCTGACGCGCAAATCCCGCCCCCAAATAATATTTAAATAAATTTACCAGTCCAGCCCAGCTCCCTTGCTCGCGATCCAGCAACGCCCTAAGCCGAGGTTCGTACCCCACAGGGGGTGCCCTTAGCTGTGTTGCTTAGAAATAAAGTGCCTGGCTGGAGGCCTAGGTCTCGCCATTGACCGGTTAAGTAGCAAAAGTTCCCGGAACTCAGGCTACGAGAGACAATTTAAAAAAAAAAAAAAAAAAAAAAAATATCATTTTAGGTCGTTCTGTGGCGGAAAGTCAAAATATCAAAATTTCGTATTGGGTCTGTATAATTCTAAAGGTGCGACGTGTGTTATCCACAGTTTTTCGCCATTTGTATCCCAACTTTAACAAAGCTGTACGCAGAGTTGAAATACTTCCATCATAGTTAAGTTTATCTTGAAATATTCTTTTCAACTTCAGCAAGGTAGGTAACTCGCGATGTTCTAAATGGTAATTTTGAATAGTAGAACGTATAACATCAACGTTAAAGTTGTCTAATTCTAACTTCTTTAAACGTTTTTTTACGGTCTTTATGCGGAGATTTAAATTTATAGTCAGATTCTTTTCCTTCAGCCAATATATTAGTAATTGTTCTCTCTGATACCCCCACTGCCATTGCTGTTCTTTTCCTTACGCTATTTAAATGCTCACTTAATTTCGATATTAAAATTGGACTTGCACTGCAAACTGGATCACTTACTAGTTCCAATATATCTCTGGCATCTATTTTCAGAAATTCGTAACCTTAGCAATGGTTTCTCGAGTCTAAAACAATAATACGTAAACGTCAACAACGATATATTATTTCGTATATAGAATCATAATAAATATTAATTACATATAAATTTAAAATTAAAAAATATTTACCTGACTCCTTAAACATTTTCTCCGTGAAGAACTAGACATTTTCGTAAACGACTGTACCCTTAAGAAAAAGCGATAAGAACACGTCTTGTTCGGACGACGACTGCCGCGTCACTGCCACACGAATGAAAGTTGTATATTTACAAGCCCACGCACACATAGGGCCGCGCGCACAACTGAGTTGATTTTACTATACCTGTTCAAATGTCAATTGAGTTCGTGTAATAGTTTCTTTTGACTATCTTTATCTATAGTTCCACATACTAATCTATCTCTTAAAGTGCGCTCAAGATCAGTAAAGTGTAATTGAATGCTCATTTTACGTAACTGACCAATGTAATTCCTCATATTCTCACCTTCCAGCTGATTTCGAGTGTGAAATTTATAAGATTCCACAATTTCGTTTGGTTTTGGATGTAAATGGCTGTCCAATTTCTCTTTTATAAAAACAAAACTAACCTCACTTACTTTTGATGGGGCAATCAAGGACACAATCAAATCACAGTAAATTTGCTTTCTGCTTTCCTTTAATATTTCGCTTGCTTCTAGGCAATAACTAAACCTATAATAATTAAAATAGTTTATATTATGATGCAAAGTTATTGTTGAAATAGAGTGGAATCATACTCTTTATACATGTTAAAACGTCATCATCCTCTTCTTCAGGATCTGACCCATTAGCGGCTGATTGAATGCTCAAGCTGGTTTGAAATACTTGGTAATGTGGCGGTGTATGATCATCTTTACAGAGACTCATTAGGTCTTTGTATACATTTGCATTGATTGGTAGCGATGCATCGTACCATTTCTGTAAAGCAATTGGTCCCTCGGGTGCGGGAATTTTCTATTTCCTTCCTATTCTTCCACGTTTATTTATATCCACGAGCATTATTGGTGCCCCATTATTGGTGCCCCATTATCAAACCTATCTATCTAATTCTCAATTTCCCTGGGGACTGAGGATCTGTTGCTATCTCTTTTATTTTGTTCCAGCTAACTTTTTTCCCAAGTCATCGTTTTCCCAATATTTGCCGTCATGTCCGAGATTTTTGAAATTGAAAAAATGTACCTGAGTAATTTCTTTCAACTTATATTTTTGGCCCTGTACTTTAGCATTTCCAATAATTGCATATATTTCGCCTGGTACATAGAGAACATGGTTGTTCTTGGTTTCTTAGAAGTAATCCATACTATTGTAGCATAACGAATTTTGGGTGCCTCGTATAACAGACAAATATTTAATATGTTTCTGTCCTTCACTATGTTTTGTGATTATGTGTTTTTCTGCTACCATGGAAATGTCGCAAACTTTGCACCTCGCTTTATAATTATTTTTAGGGTCCTGAGTGAGCCACTTACTAAACTTAGGGTCCTTTTCCCAATCCGGCCTATACTTTTGAAGACGATGTTTCTGTTTTTCTAACATATCGCCTCTACTCAGACGTTTTTTCTTTGGGGTGGATACTCCCAGTCTATCGTCATTTTCTTGACCATCACCTGACCTGACCTGGCCACGCGGCCAGGTCGCAAGGGTTGCGATTTGCAACGCGGCCAAAACGGCAGCTACGATCGTCAGTTGCACATACAGCGCGCTTCAAAATGGACGTTGAGGAAATAGCAGTGCTTTTGTATCTTATAAGTAAGAAGCGGAAAAAGAAAAGGAAAAAATATTGGGTTCATCCCTTAATACGTGAAAGGCGAACAAAGGGATTATTTTATACTTATTTCACCGACCTTCAGCAATATGATGACAAGTTCTTTAATTATTTGCGGATGAGCAAGTCTTCGTTTGAAGAACTGTTAAGAAAATTAAGTCCATCAATCACCGGCACTGTAAATAAATTTCGCCCGTGCATTTCTGCCAAGGAAAAACTTGTTGTAACTTTAAGGTAAGCCTATCTACTTTTATTCAAATTATTTCTTAACTGTCCTTGTGTCTGTTTTATGAAAAAGGATGCAGGTACATAAGTGAAACAAGTAGGTACATAAAAGTATTTAACTACTGTATTATCATAATCAAAGGTTGTTCAATAATTATTAAAAAAGTTTCAATTATTTCTGAATCTTGCGAGGCCTGAGAGTAATTTGATTCCGGTGATTGGATAGAATTTTCTTCTCCTCCTGAATCCAATGGCGGCGGCAGTTCACTGGGACGTGACAGAGAAGGGCGGCAGCTCATTGTGGTAAATGGTCCATTATCCGATTGCTTAGTAAAATATCCCTGTTGATATTCCTGATGGTTGGTATAACTGCTTCGAGGGTAAGTAGGTTGGCTGTGCCTGGTCATAGGTTCATAGTGGCTTTGATCTTATCTTCCACTTTGAGCTCGGTGGATTAGATTAATCATTTCCATCTTGGTTTTCAGCTTCGCGGATTCGGGTATTTTCTTGAAATCCTTTACTAAGGAAAGCATAAATAATCTGTCATTGTCGTCTTCGAGAGCTGATTCACGTTGACTTCTTGAATTTATGCTTTCTTTTAAAACTGAAACAAGATCTTCTTTTTCGAAATTATTGTCTTCCTTTTTCTTCTTTGATCTTGGTTGTCCTTGAGATACTGATTCGGGGGTGGGAGGGACTATATTTTCCGCATCATTTATGTTCGATTCTGTTGTATTCGGTTCCACCGTATCTTTAAGGAACATCAGGTGTTGAAAATATACATAGGGAGATTTACGTTTCGCTGCGGCGCCACTTTTTGCGCCTTTGACACGTCGTAGCTCCCTGAGGAATGAGTCCCTTATATTTTTCAATTTTTTTTGGAGTGACTTACCGGGAAATGAAAAAAAAAGTTATCATAACGTGTTTGTTTGTTCCAGATACCTAGCATCTGGATGCTCCTTCAGAGAACTAAATCATTCATTTCGCATTGGACACACAACTGTTCGAGAAATTGTACTTGAGGTTTGCGTCGCCTTATGGCAAAATATAAAAAAAATTGCCTTTCCACAACTCGATAGAGATAAATGGCTAGAAGTAAGTGAAGGATTTAGGAACAGTTCGCAATTTCCTAACTGTACTGGAGCTGTGGACGGAAAGCACATTAGAGTCATTCAGCCGACCCATACAGGGTCACTATATTATAACTACAAAAACTATTTCTCTATTGTGCTGATGGCTATATGCGATGCCAACTAGAAATTTATATGCATAGACGTCGGCGCATATGGAAAATGCAGCGATTCATCGGTATTCAAGAACTCGCATGTTTATGAAAAACTTACAAATAATGATTTAGACAAGAAACCAATAACTGAAACAGGTGTGCCTCTGCCTTTTGTCATAGTTGGCGATGAAGCATTCTCATTGTCAGAAAATATAATGAGACCATATGCCGGAAGAAATTTGACAGACAAGAAAAGATTTTTTAACTACCGTCTTTCCCGTGCGCGCCGGTACATAGAATGTACTGTTACGAGCTGGGGTTCGGGATAATTTAATGATAGCCGGTTGATGCACTTTAAACGACACTTTATTCTATTACACTGAATAATTCCGGAAACTTGTCCGATAAATCAGTACACTATCACTATAGCACTATTCACTATAACACAGTACTAGTAAAACACAGTAAACCCTAGGTACTGAAACACTTCTACTCTGTGTACACTACAACACAGTAACAGTAGAACACAGTAAACACTAGACACTGAAACACTTCACTAACACTGTACACTCACTATAGTCACTGATAAAACACTTGTGATCACTCGCACTGAACTCAACTGACTGAACTGACTCTCTCAACTCAACTGAACTAACTGTGCCCATTGGGTACCGCCTTATATATGGCACCGGCACGATATTCTAGATATCGGTGGAAGGTTCTAGACCGCCATTAAGACTTTCGTGGAATAGCCATTTAAATGCATCCGCAGAACAATGGCCGGAAAGGACGTAAACAAGCACTAGTCCGTGGACAGTGCCCAAACTAACACCGGAGGATAGGAGGTAAGGGATAGGTAGGGTGGGTGGTGGGTGATAACCAGGCGCGACTAGGGTAGACCCCAAGGCCGGTGAACCTGGTCCCGTCCGTTTGTAGCCTTACCCTGAAGGGGCAAGGCTAAGAGCGCAACGGGGCAGCGCCCCACTCGGTTTCGTTGGCACCGTTTGGTTTCTACCGAGTGACCACGAAACTGTGGATTTTCCCAGAAGAGGACAAATATTATTGTCGAGAAACAAGAATTGTGATTGTTGTTGCCTTGAAAAAGGCGACCAACAATCACCACGTGCGGTGCGTAGCGGCTAGCTAACGCGTGGCGATTTGCGTAGCGGCGGGTGTGGCTTCTGCCGGTCGTAACGGGCGCAGAGCGCGGGAGCGGTGGGAGCACACGTCTGCTCGGTACGGCGGCCGGAGCGAGAGTCTCATCTTGTGTAGATGCCGGTGATGGGTTTTTGTAGCTAGACGTCGTTGATGGTCGTGACGCAGTGCAATAGCCTCGATTGTAAGTCGAAAAGGTTGCAGGTGGAAACGAAGATGTTGAAGGGTCTGTTGTGGTATATCCTATTTCTCCAAAATAATATCTCTGTCCACGTTGTGTCATTCCTGTTTGGTAATGATATTGTGTCGAAGGTTGGTAGTCGGAACGAGCAGCTGCAGATTTAAGACACAGAGCTTGTTGAGCTTCAAGTACTTTCATTAATTAAATTTTTGTTTGAAGTCTGTTTTCCTCTGGTACTTTAAGAAGCTCTTTGTGTAAGGGCAAACAAAATAGTTTGTCATCATCTGACTCCATTTGGTTTGATGTCTGTGGCTGATTTCCAGATGCTAAATTTGTTTTTATGATGGAGAGAAATTCTTCGTCGGCCGCATTTAGTTTTTTCTTCTTTTTCGTCTGACTACGTGGAGGTCTCATTACATCTTCCCCATCGCCCGAAAACTCCTGTTCTTCAGCTGCAACAGACGCGGTGTTGATGTTGCTCTCAGTTATTTTATTCCGTGTCGATCTTTCGAGAAACATCAAACGTTCAAAATAAATGTATTTGGCTTTGCCGTAGGCTCCTGATCCAGGCGGTGTGGTTTTCTTCTTCTTCATTTCTCTTACAAAGGCATCACGCAACCCTTTCCACTTCTTCTGCAATAAAGTACCTGTAAACAATAAAAGATTGGAATAAAATAATAATTCTTATGTAACTTTCTTTTCAGATATTTGGCTACAGGTTGTTATTTTGCGGACCTGCATTATGCCTACAGATAAGGAAAGTCTACAATTATCGAAATAGTACAGAAAACCTGTTACGTCATATGGAACAAACTGCAAAATATAGTAAAGAGAGAACCAACGAAAGTCGAATGGAAAGAAATTTCGAATCAATTTAAAAAAAAACACAAATTTTCCAAATTGCATCGGCGCCATTCACGACAAGCATATCCGTATTATAAAACCTTACGATTCTGGATCTCTTTTTTATAAGTATAAGAGTTATTTTTCAACTGTTTTGTTGGCCGTATGCGATGCAAATTATTGTTTTATTGCAGTGGACATAAGCGCATATGGAAAAAGTAATGACTCAACAATTTGCATCAGCTCCACTCTTCTTAATTTTTTCGATTTTATTCACTTCTTGATTGTAGGTGGATCGTACATTTTTTATTTTCTTAGTTACCTCGCTAGTGTTACCTAGATGCGTTTCTTTTGCGATATGT
Source organism: Drepana falcataria (assembly GCA_945859725.1). Classification (NCBI taxonomy): domain Eukaryota; kingdom Metazoa; phylum Arthropoda; class Insecta; order Lepidoptera; family Drepanidae; genus Drepana; species Drepana falcataria. Next base: position 75,665 of record OX243949.1, read on the forward strand.
TCCAAAGAAGCTTTTCTCATATCTCTATTTCGGTAGTTATTATCGAAACAATTCCATAAGTTTTCTTGTTCTCTGTATAGTTTCATGAATAAAATATTATTATCAGAAGACCATCTATCCGCCATTTTGAATTCGATAAACACTATACGCAGGCGCAGCACAAAATATGGGTGTCCATATTTTGTGTATGAGAGTATGAGTGTTCATGACGACTGTCCTGCTCGCACTGGCGAGCTACTGCCGAACGCGTCTAAACGATGCGAGTGACGGCCGATCTGCTGTCATGTACGAGTTGCCGTCAGGCGAGTACAGAGTGAAAACAAAAAAATCTTGAAGTAACTCGGATGCTAGCTACTGTCCAACTCGCACGTGCGAATTACTAATAATATTACGTGTTTTACACTAAGACAACTCAGCGAGTCAATTAATTTAGTCATTTCATCCTTATTCATATTTCCCCTTCTCCCACACATAATAGCTATGGTAGGACAGGAACTACACCGATCACTCAGCACCTCAGAGACAAGGTGTTTATACTCTGCACCAGGCACACAGTGGTTTATTGCCTGGCAAGTACTGTGTGACAAGTGCAACCCCATATCCTTCCCTAACTCATCACTATATACTATTATATCCTGTGTTGGCCGGTTTTTGGAAGTACTAAGTTTATTGGAGCTGTCATTAGCCGGGTCCACACCAAACGATCCATCGATCCCGCGATCCGCGATCCAGGATCGCGGAGCGTGGATCGTGGATCGTGTTAGGCCGATCCACTTTTGGAAACTTGCGATCCCAAATATGCGCTCCAAGCGATCCTAAGGCGATCCGTGATTCAGCCAGTCTAACTCTTGTACGATATGGAGTCACACGTACAACGGCGGCGTCTTGCCGTTGCAGCAGTAACTTTTATTTTGCTTAAATGCTTGCGCAAAAAATCACAAAAAAGAAAACGACGGTTTTGGGTGAAACAAATTTACAAAAATCGCTTGGAATCTGGGACTCAGCTGTACGCAGAGTTAGTGTCAGATAAAGTTGAACACAATTTTGCAAGAATGAATGCTAATCAATTTGAGATATTGTGTTCATTATTGAATAACAAGCTAAGAAAGAATGATACAAATTATAGAGATGCCATTACTGTGAAGGAAAGATTATTACTAACATTGAGATTTTTAGCAACTGGAGATTCGTACGTCAGTTTGCAGTATCTGTTCCGCATTTCCAAACAGTCTATATCGATAATTATTCCTGAAGTTTGTGAAGCCATCATTGACCTGTTAAATGATTATGTAAAGGTAAGTAAAACCATACTTTATTACTCAATAAAAAAGTAGTGTATTACAAGCATAATTTAAAGAAGTAACATGTTTACAATTATTAATTATTTTTTGAAAACATGATATAGGTATATAGGTAGGTACTTATTTAATTCGGTGGTGACTGTGGAAGTGAATAATCCTGAGGTTTCTGAAACTGGGACTGCGATGAATTGGAGGCTAGATGAGCAGACGGTGATGTCTGTGGAATTGAAGCTGGATAATTTTGAGGTTGTAGAGACTGGGACTGTGATGAAGTGGATGCTATTGGTGTGCCAGGATATGAATTAGTGTAATATCCATAATTGCTATCCCCATATCTTCCTGTGTCAGCTTGAAAAATAACTTGGCATATAGCATTTTTGACATTAACTAATGTTACTGCATCATATTTCCGCAATTCAGTAGATATATACTGCCCGAAAGCAATGTAAGAATCAGTTTCCGGTTGTGGTGGCTGAGCACATTGTTGCAGAAGTTGGAAAGCCTCTGAAAGAGTTTCATCTGATATGTCATCTGCATTATTAGAAGTAGTTTTCTTTCTTTTTTTGTTCTTTTGTTTGTTGTTTGGACACTGGATTGTGCATTCTGATCATTCTGCTCTCTACTCTGATCTGTGTGGTGGTTGGCTCTCTCCGGTTGTGTGTCACTACTAATGTTACTGTTCTCGTTTTCGCTCACTGTAGTATTAACCCCTTCAGTCGTATCAGATTCTACCTGTAACAACAATTATTATTACTATTTATTTATTTATTTATTTATATACTTCATGCACACAGAACAGGAACATAGGCGGACTTAATGCCAAGGGCATTTTCTACCAGTCTACCTTTGGGTGATGCAGAAAATTAGTTTAAGTAGGTAGGTAGGTAGTATTTACTGCTTATTCTTATTTTCAGCTTTATATTATAATTAAGATCTCCTTTATTTTCAGGTGCCGTCAACTGAAGAAGAATGGCGTACAGTTTCTCAGCAATTCGAGAATAAGTGGAATTTCCCACACGTGATAGGAGCGATGGACGGCAAACACGTCGCTATACAATCGCCTTTTAATAGTGGCAACGACTTTGATAATTACAAATTATTTCCTAGTATTGTTCTTTTTGCATTAGTAGATGCAAATTATAGGTTCCTGTATGTGAATGTTGGGACTAAAGGCAGAATATCAGATGGAGGCGTGTTCAAAAGCACAAATTTATATAAAAAACTTGAAAAAAAAGAGCTAAATATTCCTCCACCGGAGATATTGCAAGTTCCCTATAAAATTGAGGTACCCTATTATATACTAGGTGATAAAGCTTTTCAGCTTAATGATTATACTATGAAACCATACGATGGTACACGGGAAAGGGGTTCTTGTGAAAGAATTTTCAACTACCGACTGTCAAGAGCACGTAGAGTAGTTGAAAACGCGTTTGGAGTACTTAGTTCTGTCTACAGAGTCCTGCGTAAACCTATGCTTTTGGAACCAGAAACTGCGACTAAAGTCGTGCTGGCAACGGTTCATCTATATAACTACTTACGCAGTAATCCTAACTTTATATCGCCAGGAACGTTTGATACAGTACAGGAGAATGGAGATGTAATACCTGGAAGCTGGCGAAATGAACCGCCATCACAATCGCTACAACCGATGGCCGTCGTACCAAGAAGAGCAACAGAAAATGCCACTACAATACGGTCCCACTTAGCAAGACACTTTGTTACAAACCATACAATAGTTTGGCAAAATGAATATCAGTAAACTAATAGCTCACATGTTCCAATGTATCGCGTGTGGTTCCGGGTTCATTTTTATCCGCCATAAAGTCGAAGTCATCATACGCAAACCACTTTGATTTATATGTATCTTGAGCACCTGAAATAAACAAGTTACTCATTAATATAACCACGTGTATTTCTAACAGCATAAATGTAAAAAGTGAAATCACGTGAAATCCACAATAAACATTATGATGTAATTACTTATAATAAAATATATAATTTTAATACCTACAGATAAAAAGTAGCTTTGTTTTCTTACCGGATCCAGTTATACGGCTTTGCTTCTCTCTGTATTTCTCCCTTCTGTAGCCTCCCGCCAGAGATCGCATTTTTTTCTTTAGGTTCTCGATCGACTTATTCCCCATTTCACGAGAAATCTGACGCCAAGCATCATCTCTAACACCTCTATTGGTGTAATTAGAATCTTTGGGATCCCATAAACATTTAAATTCTTTATAAAGCGATATCAAACGGCGACTTTCTGAGATGTCCATGGCGAGGTGGATCGCGCGAACCAACACAACCGTCCACACCGCGCGCATCACGCAATTGAGGCACCTTTGAGGCTGGCACAAAAACCGACCGCACACGGATCGCGCGAGGTAGGGAGCGCGCGCTCCAATACGTGCGCATGGATCGCGCGCGGCACGTCCACACCGCCTGCATCTTTGGATCGCGCTGCTGCCGCGCGCGATCGGAGCGCGATGGATCGTCCGGTGTGGACCCGGCTAATCAGCATCCACATATCCAGAGATAGATATATGAGATTTATCATACACAATCTTATAGTTTATAGTGCCTTTTAAATATCGTAAAATCCGCTTGGCTGCCTTCCAATGAGTTTCAGTGTGACAGTTATTGAACTGGCTTAACAAACTGGCTGCATGTGCAATGTCAGGTCTGGTACATATAGCTATGTACATAATACATCCGATAAGGCTTCTATACTTAGAATCAAGCTCAGTTTGTTCTCCTTTTTCTAATTTCATGCCACACTCCAAGGGTGTGCTCACTGGCTTACAGTCTACCATATTAAATTGTTCCAGTACCTTTTCTATAGCGCGGGAGTGTGAATTCAACGTCATCAATATCGTCGATTAGCCGACGAACGCTTGAGAACTGGTTCTTGTTCATAGGTCCGGGTGTTCTCCAGCCAAGAAGGTTGGCTGTGGGCTGATGCCTTAGTGTGTGTTCTTCAGGCTCCTCCTCATCCTCCGAGTCCTGAATTCCTCCTATCGCGTCATCCTGTGGCGGCTGGTCGCTTGGAGGCTCGTCAATTAGACGTGCCAACTCACCTCGCCTCTGCCTGGCCCGCCCTCTTCCTCTTCCGCGGCCTCTGGCTGGCGGAGGGGCTTGCGCCGCTGGTTGCGCTGGGGCTAGTCGTTGTGGGTTAGGGATAATACCATATGGCATCTTAAACTCCACGTCGTCGCGTTCTACTGTTGCAGCAAGATCTGATGTTATGCGACTGAATGAGACAGCTGGTGCTATCTTCGTTTCGTAGTCCCGATGGGTACGTTCGTCAATTAGACCAAAGTGACCCTCATCGTTGGGCTCTTGTGCTTTAAGGTAGTGATTAACGCCGGTGACATCCGTGAAATCTCCCATACCAGCCAAGTATGTAGCCGCTCCTGCTCCTAACACATCGTAACCATCCACGAAATGGATCAGGCGATCCTGTTCATGGGTTGCTTCACCTCGTCTTTTAGCCATTAAGGCTATGCGATACCACCATAAAACACTGTGGTAATATGCGTATGCGCTTGGAGGTACTTCCTTTACGATGTGTTTATCACAATCGCCTATAGCTTAGTATTCTCTCTCTACTAATGCGACGTAACCTGACGCGTCGGCATTGAAGACCCGTGTTCCCTCAGAGTTGGATAATCCGCGCTCTCCTTCCGTGACAAAAGCCTGTAACCATAAGGGATCGTTCGTAAGTGGTGTTGATGTTGTTGATAAACTCTTTGGTTTTGGCATTTCACGCGATTGTAGGACTGGGCGCTTCCTCTGGAAGGGCATCTTCTTTTTGCTGACGGCCGGAGGCGCGTCTGCTTTAGGTTCGCTTTGGGATTGTGTTGCTATGCAAGTGGGTATTTAAGAGGAAACTTGGATCTGAAGGTCAGTTACTTCGTTATAAAGCACGTCTTGTCGCCAAAGGTTTTACTCAAGAATATGGGATTGACTACCAGGAAACTTACTCACCTGTAGTACGTTACTCTACTATTCGTACATGAGAAAACGACGACGGCTGCACCATTAGGCATATTTTTGCAAGTGCCCGTTGCTGTTTGCGGGCATCATTGTCCTTGGGAACACCCGCCTCGCCATCAATGCAATTCCACAGGTCTTCATGAATAAGATACATCCGCATTAAGAATTTCCAATTGCAGTAATTCGATATGCCGCTGAGTTTCTCAAAATTTATAGAAATTCCAGCACTTACAGCAGCTGTAGACGTCGATGACGCCGGCATGGCCGCCGGTGCCGGTAAAACTACATTATCCGGCATAGTGTATTTTCACCGAAACTAATGACGTATTGTTAATTACAACTTATCCTGGGCCCATAACCTGATGGGTTATGAGTAAATAACACAGGATTGAAATACTAAAAGCAGATTTATTATTAAACAGTAATGAGCGCAACAATGACAGAGTTGACTGATACAACTGAGGGTTGCCTGTCGATCATAGATAAAATAGATCAATTGTTTTGGTTTATAAACACAGTTTCTAACATTTTCCTCTATCTGAGTTTCCTCTACTTCTTCGTCAGACACTTGGTCTTCCTCACTATCCTGTTTACTTTGATAATGGAGTTTCTTTTTAAACGGTTCCTCGTTTATTGTTGTGAGTTTTTTATTTGGTTGGTCTTTTTTGTTATAAGAAAATGGTTTCTGGAATCTATTGCTAGTGGATGTAGGCTTATTTGGACTTGGCTTAGCTTGTTGGTTCCGCCTAACTTTAAGTTTAATCTCCTCTTGCTTTGCAACTGTAATTGCTTGTTCCAAATTCTTAACCTGTTCTAATCGTATTATGATTGATGTTATTGGATTCAGTTTTGAGAGAAAGGTTTGTAATGCCATTTGCTCGTAATACTCACGTCTCTCTGTCTCAATGGCTATGAGAGCGCTCATTAATATCCTTATTTTGTCACCAAATGCTTCTATAGAGTAGTTATCCCTATTTATGGTTATTCATTCTTGTACTAATTGAATTTCTGTGCGAAATTCTCCAAATTTCTGTTGTAAGGTATATTTAATTTGTTCCCACGTTTTTGTACCGGGGCTTTCTGAGATCGCTTCAATAGCTCTACCAGTTAATTTATTTCTTATTAGGCCTGCGATTAAATAATCGTTCCTATTTTCGATTAATTCTTAAGCGTTTTCCACACCTTCTATGAAAAATGCTAACGTTCTTTTATTCCCATCATAATTGGCTAATAATTTAGCAAGTGTCGAGTATTCCATAGTGAATTTCGACTCGATTTGGGGTTTTTCGTCATGTAGGTGCTTATCTCCAGTCATTTTAACCCGGATGCTAACCACTCTAACGATGATTTGAACCTTCTGGTAATATCACGAAGATATTTTTATCCTAGTACTAGAATATACACACTAGATGTAAATTATAGGTAGGGGATGGGATGTGATCTCGAGAGTAATCAGAATTGATGCTTACCCCACGAGCATTGCCGATAAATAGGCGATGATGTTGGTCGAGTCTTCTTCGTCTATGAAGCTGATATCGTCCGCCTTCTTCTGCTGCTGCACCACCGTAGATTCTTTGCACTCGCGTCGCGGAATCGTAGCTCAACTAAGTAGTTGTTTAGACTTCTGAACCGACGAAACGCGAGATACCGACTGCGCCAGTTAGGTTGTGGGCGACGGCAGGAGGCTTTTTAAAAAGACAAGTATCGCTTGACGAATGGGTCAAGACTGCCCTTTATTATTCCATTACATCTTTTATACATAAGTTTGCTTATCATTAAGTGTCGTTACAATTCTAAGGGGTCTTATTCTACCGAGGTTAATGATGTCATTACGTAGAATGACTTGCCGTAATTGCGGATGGTGATATTGCAATTACGCGAACCTTAATCTTAATGGCTACTTAACACTAAGTTATTGTTTAAGAACTAGTGTTATGAAGACGTAACTGGTGCCTAAATGTTTTCTCAGCCTTGTAGAGGATATTGCTTTAGGTTGTTGCGCCCCTGATAATTTGGCATGCTTTTCCAAAACTTTGTAGCCATAAATTGTATTGTTATAACCGGGATTACCAAACATAAATAGATTAGGTGTCGAAGCAAAAAAATATGCCTAATCGATAATAATAATTTAATATCATCTTGAACTTCTTTATTAAACAGAACTGGTACTCCGCGGCCGCGTTTACCTCTAATGACAACACGTTTAAATTTCATTACCAGAATCCTTTCTGAGGCAGTAAGCGCAGGATCAAACTCTTCATACTTATTATTATCATTATTGTCGCTTTCTAAATAATCGTGCACTGTAATTCTTTGAAGTTATCCACCTGCGCCTATTTAATAATAAAACCCTACAATACACAGTCTCTAAAAGTTGTGTATATGTTTCAGTAGTTTGTAAGCCTTCTTTAATTTTTATAGCAGCATCCAAGGATTTTTTATTTAGGTATTCTTTAAGAATTTTTAAATCATTTGCCAAAGGCACAATAGTTACCATATTTCACTTTTCCTTGTTTAAATCTGTTGCAGCTTGTGTAGACACATCATATTTCCAATTTGATTCAATAAGTTGAATCAAAGTTTTTAAGTCGGCTTCTATTTTGCCAGTATCTACTTCCGTGTAAGGCCCTTGCTTTTTAATGCACACATTATTGCAATATTGCAGCATTGTTTCAAGGTGGTGGACAGATTCATTGCGAACGTAGGTGTCTCATAACCTATCTTTTTCTATGTCATAATTTCCCAGTATTTTGGTTGCTTGTACAATGATATCATAATGAATTAGTCTTAAGGCAGAAAAGAAGTCATTAATGGATGGATCAATCTTTTTTAATTCTAGTAATAATTTTGCAAGCTCTCTCATTTTTGTAGACACTACGTTAACGAAATGTTTTTCTCGGTGAGTTTTTAAATATTGAGATCCGAAAGCACATATAAGGTTATCTTTTTTTGCAATAAGTGATATTTTGTCTGCCCGCATTCGGGGAAATACAGTTTCCTTAAGTTTTTCGTCGATTTTAAGATGACGTATCAGTAGATTTTGAGCCTCAGATTGAATGTTTTTACTTCCTGATTTACCACTACATTTATTTTTATGTTTCCACAATAGTTTCTTAGAATAGAATCCCAGACACTCAGTACACGGAAAATAATCAGTAAATTTGAATTTTCGCATCGGTTTAGTGACCTCTTTTGAATTTACAAGGTAGTTTCCTTTTTTACGTTGAGCTCTCAGAACAATAACAAAGCATAGAAGGAAGCTAAATTTAACTAATATAGTCGTCTCTGTTTTCTTACACATTCATAACAGCATTAGAAAGAGACAGATGTAGGTTGCTCAAAATGCAAAACGTCACAAAGCATACGTCAATTTGGTTACTTTGGCTACCTTTATGATACTAAGTTTAAAAGCTACTTAACGTCTCAGGTTTTTGTCTATGACTTTGTTCATCGCATATTTTCGTATAATGCCTATGGGTGCAGGCGAGTTGAAGTCCTTCGTAGATTTTACGAGTTTTTGTAAAAATAGTACAAAATTAACAGTGATTTAGTGTAAATAGCAAAGCTTAAAGATTAAATAATGTCCTGCGTTATAGTGGGATGTAAATCACATTCATCTCGCAAAGAAAATGATGCGGAAATCATAAGCTTCCATCGGTAAGTAATCAAATATGGTCATTTTGTCCGTTTTGCATTCTCACTGTAGGTTATTTTAGCATTTTTACCAAATTATTTGAGCTAAGTGTACACGGTAGTGTTTTGCAATCAATATTTTATGCAATTGAATAGTTCGATTATAAGAAAATTATAAATTTTAAATCGGCATATAAAGATTGGCAATAGTGCTTACAAAAATAAACTATCGATAGAATATCGATAGAACTAGCGTCATCTAAATTATTGCATTATTTTGTTTATTTTTGTTAGGGACTTGGCGTGATGATATGTATGTATGTATGTATATTTTTGTTTACACGTAGTTTTGGGAGGATAAAATATTTAAGAGTGAAATAAATACCTAAATACCCACGGTCGGTATGAGTAATAAAATGACAGTTGTCATAAAATCCGTGTGGCTCATGGTATAATAATTTAAACTCATGTGTAGCTATGAATTTTTTTTTGTCATTTTCAGATTTCCCTCCGATGTTGATATGAGGAGATCAATGTTCAAAAATATAAAGAAATAATAAATTCGACCACTGGAAATAGTAGGCTTGTCGAACTTACAGATGTGCCGAGTGCCATATTTGACCACGACTATGTTTTGAGCGCACGGACTTTGACGGAGTACGCAAATCACGTTGTACATTATGTAGCAGGCTTTGTAGTGCGGGAAATAAAAAAAGAATTAAGCTGCGAAAAAAGTGTCCAATGTTTGGAAAATAAATTCTGCCCAGCATCATTTTCCTTGATTTCTATTAAAGATAGAGGTGGTCTTCTAAAACCTTCCGATGGGGTTTGCAGTCTGTAAAACCGCTGAAAAAATACTACGTGAATACGAAATTCGTGCAGGTTCCAAAGTTTTAGGACAACCCAAGTATTTTTTGTCAATGATAAATAAAATATGGCATATGTCCAGCAGTGGACGCATATATGCTGAGAAGAAGAAGAAGAAGAAATAAAATATCGCAAATTCGCTACCAACGTAAATTTTTGATGATTTACTCGAACATTCATTCGATAATGATGTATTAGATGATCATAGAAATTTGTTGATTAAATTGATACGCAAAGAATATTTAACAATTAAAATACATTATATCGCAAAAGAATTATCTTCTCCTGTAGAAAAAGTAAGGACATTCCTAACAAAAACTATAATTTTTAAAGGACCATGATTTTAATTTTTTGTTACTAGTTCCGGGGCCAATCGCCCTTTTGAAATTGTATTATTTAAGCTTTTTCTTGGTAATTTCAATTTGTTAATAATTTATCCTGTTTATATAAATAAATGAGTTGATCAGACAGAAATGAGTTTTTTATTTCACCTTAGTATATTTAGATTTATTGCCATGAGCGATACCTACCATAAACTAAGAAGTCGATATCGGTATTTATTTTAAGCATAGTTACATCACTAGCTAATACTCTTTTGTCTATGACAGCGTACACTTCAAATGTCGTAAAGCGCCTTCTATGCTTTAGTTATTGTTCTGAGGTTGAGCTGCAATGAATTGTTTTCTATCAAGACTTTTTTTAGGTTTTGACAAAATTTTTTGGACTTCAGTTTCATAAATATGGTGTCGGAGTAACTTACGAGCAAAATGTAAAACAAATGACTCACAGTAAAAGCAATAATCCTTATCTCGAACTTTTGGGTTTTTGCCTTTGGATAATTGTTGTACTATCATTAGAATTATCTTCTATTTGAGATTCACTATTAATATCGTAAATAATCTCTTTATTTGGTTCTGATACATTGTAAGGCTGTGAGAATTCCCTACTTACAATTACGTTGCAAGGAGAACTGCTTTTACAACTAACTTCACTTAAACTTGTTATTAGGTGGTTTGAAAGATACATTAGACAAGGAATTATTAACATCGAGAGGTATTCCTTGATTTGGTACGAATTCATCTGCTTTATAAGGTTGAAGAAGTTTCCTTTCTACAAATATACTACATGGAGAACCGCTTATGTGACTAATTTAGCTGTAATTAAGATTAATAGGCTCCTTGACCGATGAATCAAAGTTCGAAACACATTCTAATGGCGTTAAATTATTTTAAGTTCCAAATTCATTGCGAAAAGAATCATCAGAACTGGTCTGCAACAAATAATAAAGATTTTTAGAATCTTGGTTGTACTGATTGTCTTGTTTTTTATCGTTTAGTCTCCAATTTGTATTTCTTCCATTTTATTATTGACTGTAGTTTCTGGTGTTTTGATAGATATTTTGGGGTTTGTAAGTAAGGTGTTAGATTGGTCGCTTTCTATTGCCGGATTTTTTTAAGATGGCGTCTGTTCCTCAACGTTTCTTGGTATGATTGAGATGTAATCGTTTCTATCCTGTGACCCTTCTTCTCCATTAATGTTTTTTCATATTCTAAGAGTTGAGATCCTACAACAGCTTTTTGGAGTACCTGCATAAGCAATCTATAATTTTGTGCATGAACTGATATATTATGCCCTGGAAATCCTGCCAATTGCTCAGTATATCGATCATTTTGCTTAGAATGAATTTGGTACATTGTAGCAATATGATGTCTCATTCCGGTGGATGTAATAATTTCGGGGCGTTTCAAATTACAATATTTTTTTATCATATCTAAACACTTACCGCTCTCAAAAGGTTCTTGTGTACCAGGTCTTGCAAATAAATATTGGCTGAATTTGCTCTCTAGGATTAAACAGCTCAGAATTCTCAATAAGACTATGGTTTGAGTTATCAGAAAGGGAAATTAGAAAGACAAATTTTTATAGTAGGTATTAAAAGAAAATATATTATAAATTATAACACCTCAATTAGGTTTGATATTTTACGAGTTATTTATTATACATACTAGCAAGTAGCAACGAGTTCGGCTACTCACCACTAGATAGCGCGGTACACAATTTATTCCAATTAGTACGCTATTGCTTTAGAAATAAATGTCATATTGGTATGCACTTGTTGCTACTCAGATAAGGATGTGAATCAAGGAACGATAATTATATATCAATGATTGTTCTATACGGGTATTATTAATTAGTAACGGAAAATATAAGCAGGAATTTTAAAATAAATACACGACATATATATGTTATATATATTTATTGACCTTTAAACAATATATTTATTAAATAATTGTCGTTTTGACTACTGGATTTTTAATACATGATGCATGCGTATATTTGTATGTATGATGGCTTTCATGAGGTCTGTGATATGGCTAGATGCAGGAAATTCTCCTAACTGATGATAATTGATATCTTTGAATAGTGACGTGCCAATGAATTAATGTTTAATGAGCTCCTTGGAGAGGGGGGAGGATTGTTACATTGTGTTGTAAGCAGAGGGATTAAACCCATTATGCTGCCAACACACTATAACTCTCCGAACACAGAGTGGCAACGCGCAAGTGATACTTCGGTATCGTGAGCGTAAATAGGCTACGGTACGGTATGCTTGTTTGCCACTCTTGTTGTATAAAAAAAAAAAAAAAATTGGCGCATTATTTTATTTAAAACAATAATTTTTTTTATGCATTTGTAATCTTTTAAAAATAATTCTTAATTACATCTCCTGAACGATGTAACAATGCTCCTTTACATTTTGCAATTATAAACTTATGTAGTGACTGATTTTGCTCTGCTACTAATGCACTCTCAATTTTTTAATTATTTATTTTACTATAAACTTGTTGACTGCAATCAGACAGATGCACATTATTAACCTCATCGAATTCTTCATCCTCCTCTTCAACATTTTCCTGTCTAACGTCATATCGCACTGTACTTAAATTAATCCTCTCAACTGCAGAACAGCTGAAGAGGGCTGTGCAATTGCCTCTGTCTGAGTCCTTAATTTCTACATGGAAAATTTTTTTTTATAGGCCAGATTCAAATTGTCTCGCCGTGGGATTGTTATTTGATCGACCATGTGCTCTTGTATTACAAAAAAAATATTCTAGGTGGTCTTGGTTTAATTAATAAAACGCTAGATAAATTAATGTTTTTGTCTGAATCAAAGAGATACATAAATATTTTATGGACTCTATGCAGCCAAGAAAGCCTAAATAATCGACTTTTCTGGTTAAGCGGGCTACACACTGTAGTGAAACACAAGAAGGTTGGTTGAACACTGGCTTTATTCGTACATGTAGGTAGTACAGTATTAAATATAAAAGTACCCACTTATAACTAATACTACATCTTTCCTCTTATAGGGGCTTATAAAGAAAATAGATAAAATAAAGGTACAACAAAGTAGAATCTATAACTATTATTGTAGGTTATTCAAAACAATGAATTTTAAGTTATGGATGACCTACAAGTGGCTTACATAGTATCCAAACACACAAACATAATAACATTCTACTACTACTACTACTACTACTACAACTCAGGTAATACAATTAACTAAAATAATATATAATCTAAATAGTAAAATTGGAAAAAAAAAGACAAATAAAGTAAAAAAAATAAATGAATATCAGATGGTAGGTAGCCTAATATCTCCCAATAATTTAGCTTTCCGCCTAGTAATAGGTCCCTGAACATCTGAATTGGTAGGTTCGTTGAACTGTCTAGGCTCTCGATTTAAATGTTCTCCTGTCTTCGAATGATCGCGGTCACCCAATTTATTTTGTGCCTGCACGAGATGGCGTCGGTTACGTCGGTACTTACGACCTATTGCATCCTGCAATATGTAAGACCTGGGTTCCTCCGCCTTCTCCACAACCTTCATAAATCTCCTATTAGTACCATCCACGAGAACTACCTTATCGCGTGTCTGTAGTTCTGGGAGGTTTCTAGCAAACATGTCGTAACGTTCCTTCATTTTATGTTGATTATTTAATATTTTTTTGTAGTTATTCGCATTGTTAACAGTCTCGCGTAATAACCCACTATGTATAGGCAAACGCGTATTCAACCTGCGTCCCATTAGTATCTGAGAAGGTGAATCAAGTTTTTCCCTAGGCGTGGTTCTAAAATTCAAAAGACTCAAATAGTAGTCTTGTCCTGAGTCTTTACACTTTTTCAAAAGATTTTTTATGGTTCTAATTGTTCTTTCACTCTTACCATTTGACTGAGGGTACAACGGAGATGATGTTATATGGTCAACTTGCCATTCATTCATAAACGATTTAAATTCTCTAGAACTGTAAGCTGGGCCATTATCGGATACTAACTGGGAAGGAATGCCGTGACGCGCAAACTGCTCCTTCATGGCAGCTATTACTGACTTACTATTTATAGTAGCTAATTTCCTTGCGTAGCGAGTGCGGTATACATATTAAATTATTTTTTAATATAATACCATTGACGTATTCTAAGCATTCGCGGAACGGCCAAAATATGCGGACAGTTTGATCAACGCTATATTTACTTCTCGGCCATCCTTCAATAATATATTTAATCAATGATTGACATTCTTCATCAGTAGACGTACGATGCCTCACTAAGTTTAATTTTTCACTACTAAATTGGGCATGCTCCAATAAAAAACAACTTTGTACCTCAATTTCGTCACTTAATTTATTTTGCATCAAATCAGATAGCGGTGCACGAGATAAAGTGTCCGCAATATACATATATTTACCAGGAGTGTAAGTAACCTTTATATCGTATGCTTGGATGCGCAGCATCATCCTTTGCAATCTCGCTGGAACTGAATTCAATGCTTTTTTGAATATAGACTCAAGGGGTTTATGATCCGACTGTACAGTCACGTGACTATGCCCCAGAATGTATTGGTGAAAACGTTCACAAGCAAATACAATTGCCAGCATTTCCTTTTCTATTTGTGCGTAACGACGCTGTGTGTCGGTAAGAGTGAGCGAGACGTACTCCACGGGCCTGCCGCCCTGCAGCAATACCGCCCCCAGAGCCTCTGAGCTCGCGTCCACCGACAACACAATCGGCAGCTCATTGCAATAAATGGATAAAACCGGCGCTGAAGAAATTTTATTTTTTAATCTATCAATTGCTTCAGCGTGCTGGCTATCCCAGACCCATTCTGAGTCCTTTTTTAATAAACTTCTAAGTACTGCAACCGATTCTGAATAGTTCGGAATGAATTTAGCAAGGTAGTTTACCATCCCTAAAAATCTCTCTAATGATTTACGGTCATGTGGATATGGCATTTTTACTATTGCCCTCACCTTATTTTGATCTGGTCTCATTCCTCTTTCATCGAACACATGACCCAAGTACACAATTTCATTAACACAAAATTTACATTTGTCTTTATTAAATTTTATACCTATATCTCTTGCTCTGTTAAGTAAACAATCTAAACGCTGATCATGCTCACTTTTTGTGGCACCCCATACGATAATATCGTCGATGAATGAGTTTACCCCCTCTAAATCTTCTAAATATTGCCTAATTTTTGCATGAAACATTTCTGGTGCACAGTTCAACCCATAAGGAAGACGTAAAAATTGATACCTGCCGAAAGGGGTATTGAAAGTACATAGATCTGCACTGGCTTCATCTAAGCAAAGCATCCAGAAGCCACACCTGGCGTCGAGCACACTGAAATAGCGCGCTCCCTGCAGCTGCACTGCTACCTCACTCACTGTTGGCAGTGGGAAGTGTGCGCGCTGTATCGCTTTGTTCAAAATACGTGGATCTAAGCAAACCGACATAGTAATGATAGTGGGCATACTGTAAACATAATCGTACTCACGACGTTGTCTTATTTCAATTAATGATAATGACACGTTGCCCATAAGCAGTGTGTCACCCGCATGCATGTTCAGCGAGGTCTCATATGTAACCTTATTAATTCCTTTTACACCATTTACTGTGAACGTCATTCCGTCTATAGCTTCTACTGTGTAAAGCCAACCCAGCATCGATATCCATAAGGCCGCGCTCACAGTCCTACTCGTGGTCATTGCACCGAAGCATCCAACGAGCACTACCAGTGCAGCATAGTTTCGTAATTGCATACTGGCGCTAATGAGTGCGTCTTCGAGTACGAACAATAACCCTAAGAGTGCAGCTGTCAATATTTCCAGTCCAACCACCCAGGACTGGTAAATTGTCTCGACGATGATCGTCATTACCATGGCACAAACAACAACCGTATAGTGTAACCTATTACTATTTCTGGTCGGTAAATCATCATTGCTGGTTATGTTACACATGATGAAAATGGGTCTGTACTTGCTCGTAGGCTTTAGGTGGTAAGGCCTGTCGTCATCAGCATACTCGCACATATCTCTAACCAATTTATTCTTAAAAAGTAACTTTTCATCGTCTAAATATATGTATCCGTCTCCTATTCGTACTAATGTAACGTTGGTCATTTCAATAGCTCTTCCCACAACGAGTGACAATGCGCACGCATCACGCATGTCGGATTGTTTACAGTTAAGTCGTTCTTTTCTCGTCATTATTCCATTAGATGTACTCACGTTTAGCAAACAATATGTAGACTCGTCCGGTTTGTAGGCTTTTGTTGAATTAAACTTTACCTCAATATTACACAACCTCATAACCCCGTTAGTACAACTGCAGTTTTTTACTACGCTTTGTTTCAGCTCCAAATCAACAAACCCGTACCTGATCTTAAGTACTGTAGTCGACTTATCATCGGGCAGTGTTGGTATGTCAATATCCATTTCCTCATCATCCTGGCGCTTTAATCTCAGCAGGGGTGGTGTGGTCATCGCTGCGACGCCGTAGTCTACATGCACTTCAGTCTCTTTATCAAATGAACGCTTATGCAACATAGCATTAACGGCGTCCATAATTAATTGTGCCATCTCTTCTTCCATCTTATGCGTTTGTGCTTCAAGTTTATTCACATGCTGTTTCAATCTACTTATTTCCGCTACGTAGCCCTGAGTGACTACTGACTGTTTGACTACGAAGTCATCAAGCCTGAATATTTTTTCGGCAGACTGGTCTAACTTATCTTTCAATGTGGTAAGGTCATTTTTTATATCATGCTTCACGTTCATCAGTTCTTGCTTGTGTTGCACTACTGCCGTTTTGATCTCTTCTGTCCCTGTATCCATATTGGATAGGTGTTCTTGAAATTTAATCTGCTGTTCTTCCCGCATCTTGTGCATATCATCAGATAGTGTCGACAGCCGCGCTTCGTGCTGACGCACACGTTTCAACGAACCTTCCTTTGAGATGATGTTGACAATATCAACAACCTCCCAAAGCAGAGTTCCCTCAACTATTGGCGCGAATCTACCTATGGATGATGCAGTGTTGGCGCGTCCGGTTGTCGAATTTATATAAATAATATTTGCCCATTTAGACACCATCCCATTGCTTCCAATTACGAGATGTTCCTTCGCATCTGTGCGTGGGCAATTCGTGCACTTAACAGGCGCGGACTTGCCTGGATCAAGCCAGTAACAATGGTCACCTGATGCATCCTTGTAGCATTTGTTGCTAGTGATCTCATACGCAGAAGCCACGCCAAGTAGGTTTACGCACAACACAGCTAAAAGCACTATCGATATCGTGCTCAATGCTATCTTTTTGGGTTTGGGTGATTTTTTGTTTATCTCAGCTAGTTTCTGTGGTGGCGGCGGTCCATGAACTACACTGATGTCGTTGATTGGTGATGCGCCTGGTACCCTAACCAGGTCGCCGTCTTTCTCAAGGTACGTGTACGCTTTTGTCCTATAAATTACTTTATCGCCGGTTGCCCCAGTGTTGTCAACACGCTTTTTCGGTTTCTTGGGCCGCTGTGTTTTAGGCACAGCGCTTAACGTACTCATACTTACTAATGACTTTTTGCTCGAAGTTACAATTTGTGCCCCCCCCCTTGGGTACACCGAGCCTTCAAACCCTGTTTAACAGAGAAAATATCGCTACGCAGTCAGCGCAATTGTGCGAATCGTGGTTCAAGCGATTAACGCAATACTCACAATAACTTCTACTACGAGGGGGATAGAAGTTTATTTTTATTTAAATGGGACGCAGGTTGAATACGCGTTTGCCTATACATAGTGAGTTATTACGCGAGACTGTTAACAATGCGAATAACTACAAAAAAATATTAAATAATCAACATAAAATGAAGGAACGTTACGACATGTTTGCTAGAAACCTCCCAGAACTACAGACACGCGATAAGGTAGTTCTCGTGGATGGTACTAATAGGAGATTTATGAAGGTTGTGGAGAAGGCGGAGGAACCCAGGTCTTACATATTGCAGGATGCAATAGGTCGTAAGTACCGACGTAACCGACGCCATCTCGTGCAGGCACAAAATAAATTGGGTGACCGCGATCATTCGAAGACAGGAGAACATTTAAATCGAGAGCCTAGACAGTTCAACGAACCTACCAATTCAGATGTTCAGGGACCTATTACTAGGCGGAAAGCTAAATTATTGGGAGATATTAGGCTACCTACCATCTGATATTCATTTATTTTGATCTGGTCTCATTCCTCTTTCATCGAACACATGACCCAAGTACACAATTTCATTAACACAAAATTTACATTTGTCTTTATTAAATTTTATACCTATATCTCTTGCTCTGTTAAGTAAACAATCTAAACGCTGATCATGCTCACTTTTTGTGGCACCCCATACGATAATATCGTCGATGAATGAGTTTACCCCCTCTAAATCTTCTAAATATTGCCTAATTTTTGCATGAAACATTTCTGGTGCACAGTTCAACCCATAAGGAAGACGTAAAAATTGATACCTGCCGAAAGGGGTATTGAAAGTACATAGATCTGCACTGGCTTCATCTAAGCAAAGCATCCAGAAGCCACACCTGGCGTCGAGCACACTGAAATAGCGCGCTCCCTGCAGCTGCACTGCTACCTCACTCACTGTTGGCAGTGGGAAGTGTGCGCGCTGTATCGCTTTGTTCAAAATACGTGGATCTAAGCAAACGCGAATATCCCCGTTCTTTTTAGCAGCTACAACTATACCGTTAACCCACTCGGTTGGATGATGCACTTTGCGTATTACACCTAATGTCTCCATTCGTTGTAACTCCGTATGTAACTTGTCTCTTAGACTCAATGGTATTCTCCGCGCTGGACAAATATTGGGCTGTACCTGCTTGTCTACAACTATCTTATGGATACCAGGTAGTTTACCTAAGCCCTTGAATAAATCTGAGTACATAGCATCTATGTTAAGTGAATGAACACGTTTAATTGCTCCCAATTTAATGCAACCCTCTAAACCTAATATATTTTGACAGTACATATCAGTGATAACAAAATGTAGGTTACAAGTTATATTGTTGTAATTTATACATAGGTTGTATTCACCAATAATAGGCACAGTATTACCCGTATATGAATACACTTTTTTATTATAGGGAGTGAGATCGGATACGTTAAACCCTATGCTTTCGAAATCAGACTTACACAAAACATTTAACATAGAACCCGTGTCTAACTTGAAACAAACACGCTTACCATTAAAATCCACTACTTCCACCCATTCCTTAGGTATACTCTTTTTATGCAACATTCCTTCAATAACATTCACGTACAAAATATCCTCACTGTATTCCTCTGTGTCCGATACACTGACATTGTGAACACGTTTCCCTATTACTTTCCTAGGGCACATCCTCGCAAAATGTCCTCGAAGGTTACACAAGAAGCACATCACTTTAACAGCTGGACATCTCTGTACATCATAGCAATAATCATTGCCGCAGCGCGAGCAGAACGTGTGTAACTCGCCGTAGTTCCCAGAGCGGCCGGCGTAGGCCCCGGGCCGGCCACGCAGCTCTCGACGACCAGAGCGACCACGCCCCATGCCGCGCCCTCGGTTCTGAGCTCCCTCCGCTACTTCATCAATTTGTGTACTAGATGTAGCTTGAGCGATTTGTTTGCTTTCCTCCTTGGACATCTCATCAGCCTCGCATATTTGCACGGCCTTGGCGAGCGTCAGCTCATCAGTTCGCAGCAGCCGGTCCCGCACGACATTATTCGACACCCCGCATACAACTCGATCTCTAATCAAACTATCTGCTAGGCTATCAAATTCACAGTCCTGACTCAACACCTTCAATGCTGTGACGTACTGACTAATTGTTTCCCCCGCCGCTTGATTTCTTGTAAAGAACTTGAAACGTAACATGGTTATATTAGTTTTGGTTCCAAAATGCAAATCAAATTTATTTTTTAAACATTGTATATCATCTGGGTTTTCATCTTTACTATACGTGAATGTGGAGTATATTTCATATCCTTCAGCTCCAATGAGGTTCACCAACAAACTTGATTGCACGTCCTTTGTTTCTTTAGTAATTCCAGACGCTTTAATAAATATTGTAAATTGCTTCCACCATTTACGCCACGCGTCAGCCCGCGCTACCGGGCTGCCGGCGATATGCAATTCTGGAGGCGGACGTGCGTGTTCCATGCTTACACTTATTCACAAGGACGTAAACAAGTCCAAAAGTCACTTTAATATAATATTCGTTAAACTATTACAACACAAATCCGTATAATTAGTAAGCACCGCTGCCACCATGTAGTGAAACACAAGAAGGTTGGTTGAACACTGGCTTTATTCGTACATGTAGGTAGTACAGTATTAAATATAAAAGTACCCACTTATAACTAATACTACACACACCTTCAGTTTTAACTGCACAGCTCTAACTGTACAGTCAAACTGTTCAGATTTAACTGACATTCCTAGTGTCTACACACCTTCAGTTTTATCAGTTGTGATCTCTTGTCACTCGAAGTGACACGTTGACATGGCTTCACCAGATGACGCTGTGGCAATTTTTGGACTATTGTGCATTTTGAAAAAAAGAAGACAAAAAACAAAGACAATATGGTGTAAACATTGGCTATTAAAAAGAAAACAATATACGCATAATAATTTATTGAAAGAGCTCAGGATTACTCCAAAAGACTGTCATAACTATTTAAGAATGAATGAAAAAACGTACTTGCATCTACTTGATTTAGTTACACCTATAATAATGAAACAAAATACTGTTATGAGAAGTGCTATATCGCCACATGAAAGGTTAACAGCAACGCTTAGGTTTTTAGCAACAGGAAGAACCTACGAAGACCTTAAATTTTCAACAATAATATCTCCTCAGTCACTCTCCAGTATTATACCAGAAACGTGTGAAGCAATATATAATGTTTTACATAAGGATTACTTAAAGGTACGTGAGCAATAAAAGACATTTTAATATTTAATAATCTGCTTTTTATTAAGTGTGAGATATAGATTAGAGAGAATGTAATTATTCTTAGAATTCAGAAAGCATCGTAGTTAGATAAGTAGTCAGCAGCTGAATTGGAGCTGGATGCATTATCCGATATTTGTGGATTCTCAGGTATAGATAACAGAACAACTTGTGATGGTTGCGACTGATTGCGTAAAGGACGTTGTTCATAAACTGGTGATCTACTAGGAGGACTTTGTAGATTAGAATATGGTGAAGTATTCTGAATAAAGTGATGATAGGATGTAGGAGAATATGACTGATTTGAAACACTTTGTTGGAAGGGTGAATTCGGAAAAGGGGCCATTACTGTATGTGATGTTGTTAAACTGCCCAATTCAGCTGCTGCAAGTGCCTCATTTATTTTAGTTGCGTCTTAGCCAAATCCCTAAGTTTAAATGCAACAGCTTTACCAAAAATATCGAAACGATCGTCGGGTCGGTTCGGTGGAGGAGATGGAGCTGGACGTTTAAAATGGTCTCTAACTGATATCAAAACATTCTTTGTAAGAGTCGCTTCAGAGTTCCTTTTTCTTGATGATGAAGAACTTGATGAAGAAGTAGCATCAATGGTAGCCTCAGGTGCACTTGACTCTTCAACACCTTGTGCTTCGTACATTGTTGATTCTTCCACTGCCGATGATGCTGACCCCAGTGAACTATCCTGTAATATTTTGTTTTGTTTCAGTTTCCGCGGTCACAAACGGAATGGAAAAGAATTGCTGCTATTTGAACAAAGATGGAATTTTCCACATCTGCTTGGGGCGATTGATGGGAAGCACATCTCAATAAATCCACCAAAAGGAAGTGGATCAACATATTTCAATTATAAGAAAAAACACAGCATGGTCTTAATGGCTATAGTTGACGCGCAATATCAGTTCATTTTATGTGATTTTGGAACCAACGGACGTATATCAGACGGTGGAGTCTTACAAAATACAAAATTCTTTCAGATGCTTAAGAATGATGATTTGAATATTCCAAAAGAAGAAATTGTGACGAATAGTTCAAGATCTTTACCATACGTATTTGTTGCTGATGACGCTTTTCCACTAAGGACTGATATGATGAAACCATTCAGACAAGCAGAATTAAATACTATGGAGAAAAAAATATATAACTACCGTGTTTCACGAGCGAGACGAATTGTGGAAAATGCTTTTGGCATTTTAGCTACGCGGTTCCGAATATTTCATACAGATATTAATGTACAGCCAAACAAAATTGAAGCAATTGTGATGGCATGTTGTGCATTACACAATTATTTGATTAAAACGTTACCAAATTCTTATACCAGTCCAGAGTGTTTTGATCGCGAACAAACTGATAACGGAGTGGTGATACCTGGATACAATACAAATGATTCTACCATGGAACCTTTAGAACGAAGAAATATAGGAAACACAGGCCGAACACCCAAAATGATAAGACAGGAATTCATGAATTATTTTAACGAAGAAGGACAAGTTTCCTGGAAAAATAATTTTATTTAAACAAATAAGGAACTGTATTTTTATTTATAACTAGCCTTCCACCCGCGTACAAACAGACATTGTTTTTTTGTGTTGATTTGTGTTCTATTACTGTTCCTAAACCTATTATTAATTCATTGATTATTTTGTAAATATATTAAATGTACAGATACGCCATTTTTACTATTTTATTATATGTATAGATATTGTTATTTATAATAAATAATGAGTATAATAATAATTATAATAGAATATTAGCTTCATTACCTCATCATCATCCAAATTCGAGCGTGACGGTCGTGGTATATTTTGATCGTCCAAGAATCTCAAAAGAGGGTAGTACCATAGTTTCGGTTCGTATATGTCTTCAGCACCCGAACCTGATTTTGTTGAATCCACGACCTTTTTGTGCTCTTTCTTATAAGCACAACGTAAGCTATTGATTTTTTTTATTACCGAGTCCTTGTCACTTGCAGGTTCAATTTCTTGAAGTTTCACTAATAGCTTTCCATATGCTGCATCCTTTTTGCCACGGTCGTGGTAATCTTTTGCTTTAACTTTCCACAAGCAAGGTTCAGAACGATATATTTCTATAAATTCTTTCACGTTGATTTGGCATGGTTATTTTAATCCAGAACGCAACAGAAAAGCGTGCTCACTCCAACGACGCTTGGGTAAAACTGACAACTGTGCAGTTTTTTTGCTACACACCTTCAGTTTTAACTGTACAGTTTTGACTGCACAGTTTTATCTAATGATATTTTCATTAGATTGTCAGTTTAAGTGTACAGTCATCAGTTTTGCCTACACACATACGTTTTAACTGAACAGTTCGACTGTACAGTTAGAACTGTGCAGTTAAAACTGAAGGTGTGTAGCCCGCTTAAGCGTCACTGGGGTACGGGGGAGGAGTCAATGTAATAAAATAAAGTGCCGCGCGGCCCACTCGCGCGGTCGTGTGCGTGATTGTATGATTTTAGCTTGAAAAAAATTTGAATTCGCTTTAAATTCGTTTCGTAGGTAAATAAGTATCTGATAATAAATATTATATTTTAATGTAACTATTCAAACTGCTTATAGTAGTATTTTATGGGTATTCCTGTTCAAAATTTAAGCAAAAATTTAGTAAAAGCCTGTTTAATTATTTATTTCCTTCTATTTTTCATTTTATAATGACCAAAAATGCCAAAAAGATCAAGATCTCAACTTTCTAAACATAGTTCCCAGGCGAGGGCAATAAAAATACGGCGTAATGAGGAATCTTCATCAGAAACTGAAAATCGCCTTGCAAGTCGGAGAGAATACGCGTCGCAATCGCGTGCTAGAGAGTCAAGTATCGAGCGTTCGCAGCGGCTTGCTGAACAAAATTTGAGAACATCCCAAGTACGCGCGCGAGAGTCGAGTATCGAGCGTTCGCAGCGGCTTGCTGAACAAAATTTGAGAACATCCCAAGTACGCGCGCGAGAGTCGAGTATCGAGCGTTTCCAACGCCTTGAAGATCAGCGAGAGAGACAACAGATGTCAACGACTAGAGTCCGTAATCGAGTTTTAGCTTACAGTAACAGATCGGCTTTCAGATACGATCCACAGATTGATTATGCTCAACAGTCTTCCGTCCAAATCGGAGCCATGAATAAAATCTGCTCTAAGTGCTCTGCTAAAAAATGGGCCGATGAACCTAATGGTTTGTGCTGTGCTTCTGGAAGAGTTAGTCTCCCCAACATTCAGGAGCCGCCACAGCCAATAAAAAGTCTTTTATCAAATGATCATTCACTATCTGGACTTTTTTTAAGAAACATACGTAGGTACAATAGCCTTTTTCAAATGACTTCGTTTGGCGCGAAAGAGATTCGAGAAGAAAATTTTATGCCGACTTTAAAATAGAGGGACAAGTATATCACCTTTTACCACCATCAGGTCAAAATCCACAATACCTGCAGATATATTTCATTTCAGACGCAGATCAGCTGTCGTTGCGGTCAAACATAGCTCCAACGCTAAAAATCGATTTAATTAATGAACTACAGACCGCACTAAATAACTACAATGTATACATACGAAGTTTTAAACAAAACTTAGAAAGTAACTCTTCGGATAATTTCAAGCTAATTATTCACTCCGACCGTCCACCGCAGACATCACATCCGGGTAGATACAATGCTCCAGCTGTAAACGAGGTAGCCGTTCTCTTAGTTGACGAAGAAAAAGGCCCCAGAGATATAGTGCTGCACGGTAGAGATGGCCAACTTAAAAGGGTCTCTGAGTTACACCGATCGTATGATCCACTACAGTATCCCTTAATATTCGTAATGGGTGATGAAGGTTATTACTTGACCATTCCTCAGCAAGGTACAGCGCGTAACAAGACTGTGACGTGCATACAATTTTATGCATTTAGGTTGATGTTTAGAGCTAACTGTTTTAATCCACTACTTTATTACAGGGACTTATTTAGTCAATATATTGTCGATATGATGGCGAAAATGATATCAGAAAGATTGAATTACATATGTCGTAATCAACAGAGACTGAGGGCTGAGGAATACATTCATCTCACAGACGCTTTAAATCGAGACGCAAATGTTAACCCCTCAAATATCGGCCAACGCGTAATCCTGCCATCGTCATTCACAGGTTCTCCGCGTTATTTACACGAAAAAACCCAAGATGCGTTGACTTATGTCCGAAACTATGGAAGACCAGACTTATTTGTCACTTTCACATGTAACCCCGAATGGCCTGAAATTAAAGCGGAACTATTATCTGGGCAACGATCTTTCGATCGTCATGATATAATTTCAAGGGTATTCCATTTAAAGATGAAGAAATTCATAAAATTATTTACCAAAGACGAAATATTCGGCAAAGTCAAATGTTACATGGCAAGTGTCATTTGCTGTTTTGGCTAGAACGAAAAATACAGCCAGACGAAATTGATAGTGTCATAGTTGCGGAACTGCCCAACCAACAAAATGATCCAATGTTGTACGATATCGTAACTAAAAATATGGTGCACGGACCATGCGGAGAGCATAATTAAACAGCACTATGTATGAAAAACGGTATCTGTACAAAAAAGTACCCACGACGTTTCGTCAAGGATACCCAAACCGGAGAGAACGGGTATCCGGTATATCGTCGTCGTGACGCCGAAAATGGAGGACAAAGCGCTACGCTAAATATCAGAGGAAGTACGTTCAATATAGATAATAGATGGATTGTTCCTTATTCTCCACTATTATGTAGGACGTTTAACGCTCACATAGACGTGGAGTACTGCCACTCAGTTCAAGCCATCAAATATATTTGTAAATATATAAATAAAGGATCTGACCAAGCTACTTTTAGCGTCAGAAAAAAATGATGAAGTGGAAAACTACGTGAATGGCCGGTACATAAGTACATCCGAGGCTGTGGGGCGAATATTTGAATTTCCGATCCATGAGCGGCATCCTACGGTCTTACAGTTAGCTGTCCACTTAGAAAACGGCCAAAGGGTGTATTTTACCCCAGAAACGGCTGAACAAGTGGCTCATAACCCACGTAAAACTACTTTGCTGGCGTTCTTTGAGCTCTGTAATGACGACGAATTCGCAAAGACACTTTTATACCACGAATTCCCGCAATACTACACATGGGCCAGTAATAAATTCACAAGAAGGAGGCGTGGTGAGGACGTAGTTGGCCATCCAGGTATAAAAAAAGATGCCGCTTTAGGAAGAGTCTACGGTGTACATCCTTCTCAATCAGAGTGCTTTTATCTTAGGATGTTGCTACATCACGTACGTGGTCCAACCTCATTTGAGTAGTTAAAAACCGTTGACGGAGTTCTCAAAGAAACCTATCAAGCAGCTTGCCGTGACAGAGGTTTGCTGGAAAATGATGACCACTGGGAAAATACTCTGAGAGAAGCATCGCTTTCGCAATGTTCAGTACAACTGAGAGACTTATTTGTGGTCATCCTTTTATTTTGTCAGCCATCGGAACCATTGAAATTATGGGACCGTTTCAAAGATGATTTATGTCAAGATATTATACATAGAATCAGACAGCAAAATCAAGACTTCGCCTTGCCATACAGTGAAGACGTTTATAATGAAGGATTGATTCAAATAGAAAATAAACTTTTGCAATTAAATGATAAAAGCTTAAGTAATTTTGGATTGCCTGTTTCAGTTCGTACAAACAACAATGCTACAGATACAATGGCACATCACTATAATACAAATAATTTGAGCGCTTTTGTCAATGAAAACCTGCCAAAATTAGCGTGAGCAAAGTCGATAGCGTGAATAATAACAAAGGAAAAATATTTTTTTTGGATGCGCCAGGTGGCACTGGCAAGACTTTTCTTGCAAATTTGATACTAGCTAAGATAAGAGAATCAGGGAAGATAGCGATTGCAGTTGCTTCGTCAGGAATTGCCGCAACTCTCTTAAAGGATGGAAAAACGGCTCATTCTACTTTTAAACTTCCACTATCCGTAAATCTTGAGCAACAATCGTTATGTTCAATCCGTAAAAACGGCCCTCTTGGTAAATGAATGGATGGATTGATGATGATATGTAATGATAATGGATGGACATGGATGAATGCACTATGAGTCACAGAGCGCATATAGAGGCCGTGGACAGAACATTAAAAGATCTTAGAAACTCTTCTGCCCTCATGGGCGGGATTACTTTTGTATTTGCTGGAGATTCCCGACAGACTCTTCCTGTCATTAACAGAGGTACGCGAGCAGATATCATCAAATCAAGCTTGATATCGTCTCCCTTATGGACGATAGAAAATTTAAAATTACGGACGAATATGAGAGCTCATCTTCATGGAATCACAGATAGTAATTTCCCACAACAACTGCTAAAACTTGGAGAAGGAATTTTTCCCACTCCAAATTTAAGCAGTTGTGACATCCTGCTGGATGAGTCTGTAGGCCAAATAGTCCATAATTTAGAAAATTTTATAGATGCTGTATACCCTGACATCGAGAATTTGCACGAAAAGGACTTTCATTGGTTGTATTCAAGGGCAATAGGAATTTTTCCCACTCCAAATTTAAGCAGTTGTGACATCCTGCTGGATGAGTCTGTAGGCCAAATAGTCCATAATTTAGAAAATTTTATAGATGCTGTATACCCTGACATCGAGAATTTGCACGAAAAGGACTTTCATTGGTTGTATTCAAGGGCAATAGTGTCACCCAGGAATGATACTGTCAACGAAATAAACAATCTCATTATTCAAAAAGTCTCCGGCCAAATAAAAAATTACAAATCGATCGATACCGTGACTAATATTGAAGACGCAGTCCATTATCCACAGGAATTTTTGAATTCACTAAACCCTTCTGGACTGCCACCACATGAATTGACGTTAAAAATTGGAATTCCAATAATGCTTTTAAGAAAATTAAGCCCTCCGAGCATGTGTAATGGGACGAGACTGCTTATTAAGGAATTGAAGGACAATTTCATTGTAGCGACCATTATCACTGGCCCAGCAGCTGGTCAACTAGCTCATATACCGAGGATACCCATGATTCCAACTGATCTGCCAATCCCTTTTAAACGACTTCAGTTTCCGGTGAAATCATCTTTCGCGTTAACTATTAACAAGTCCCAGGGCCAAACCTTCGAATTATTAGACCTACGAAAAGAATGTTTCACTCATGGCCAACTGTATGTGGCCTATCACGTGTCGGAGCTCCTGAAAATCAATTTATTTTGCTGCCACAAAATAAAACTACTTCAAATATCGTTTACAGGGAAGCTCTGACTCACTAAAACTAATGGCTTTTGTTTTGTAAATAATATTATATATGTATAAAATTTAAAAATAAAAAAATACAAAAAACATTAATAAAAAATATGAATAAAAAAAATTCATAAAAAAAAATCAAACTTCCTTTATAATTTAACTTTTTTTTTGAAACCCGGTGCAAAAAAAGGGTGTATGTGTGTGTGTATGTACCCGTGCGAAGCCGGGGCGGGCCGCTAGTCTAATAATATTTCTGCAATTTCCTCCCAAGCCCGCTTCTTGGCTAGTCGGTCGCTATAAGATTTTTCTTTTAAGTTCCACAGACATAATCTATTTTGCACTTCCGTGATAAATCGTTCTGTATCAAACATTTTCGATAAAAAAAACTTCGAACGGCCTGTACACAAACGATCTCTGCTGATGTTACGCCTAGACTGAACGCGTCAGTCAAAATACACGTGGTCCGTGGCGCGCGCGACGTTGCCGCTCTTACGTCGACCGACAATGCGTTGACGGAAACGGAACAGACGCTGTACGCTCGACGCACTAACGCATCATCTCGGTTAGGTTTGAAAGGATGCATGTTTTATTATATATTTGTTTGTTTTGGCGTTTCGCGACCGATAATACGTGACGCATCTTCCGTCAGATATGTACCGACCCTTAACCAGGTTTCACTGTATATAAGTTTTTAAAGTGTATTTTGTTATATTGTAAATTAGTTTATTAATGTTATTATTATTATATATAAATTTCTTTTAACATCATATTGGTATACCTACTGTAAGGATGTTAAAGTGTGTGTAAATAAATAAATAAAAAAAAAAATCGGTGGAAATGAGGTGGTGTGAGTCCGGAGCCCATTGTTCCAAAACGCCGCAGAGGTCGCCCTCGGAAAGTCCAATCGTAGGTTCGCTACTATTGTTAGAAGTTTGACCAATGAGACTTCGCCTCTTGATCAAAAGGGGGATTTTTTTTATTGTCTCTCGTAGCGTGAGTTCCGGGAACTTTTGCTACTTAACCGGTCAATGGCGAGACCTAGGCCTCTAGCCAGGCACTTAAGTATTAAGCAACACAGCTAAGGGCACCCCCTGTGGGGTTCGGACCTCGGCTTAGGGCGTTGCTGGTTCGCGAGCAAGGGAGCCGGGCTGGTCTGGTATTTTATTATTATTTAGTTATTTGGGGAGGGGATTTGCGCTACTGGCTCGGCTCGGGCGAGCTTGCGAGAGTCTGGGGGGAACGTTACGGCTTATTCGCGTCGAGCCTCGCCGGCGAGGACGGAACAATGGTCGGTTTTGTGTAGTGTCGTTTGTGTGTCGTCGTCGGGCGTCCTGGAGGACCGTTATGTCGTCATCCGGTTCGATGACGGCATGTTTTGGGCGCCTTATTTTCGATATAAGGGAGGGTGTGTATCGGGCGGCCGATACGACGAGAGGGTTGGGATGATTTTCAGCAGAATCGAAATGGCGTTTTGACAGTTTTTTCATAAACTGTTTGATCGTGGGGACTTTTAGGTCAACATGAAGTTAACTGTTTCTCATGTACCACGGGGCACCTGTGGCTCTCCGGAGGAACCGGCTTTGGAGCACTTGAAGGGGGTGGAGTACTGACTTTTTGGATTGTGCGAACACAACACACGCATAAGTCATGATCGGTCTGATGCACGTCAAGTAAATCCTCACCTTGGATTTCAATGAGAGTTTACTCTTCGAATTTAGCATACAATGGAGTCTACCGAGCGCGAAGGCGGCTCGCGCGCGTACCGTCTTTACGTGGTGACGGGAGGAAAGTTTACGTTCGAGGGTCATTCCCAGGTATTTGGCCTTGTCTTCCCATGGAATGGGATTGCCGAAGAGAGTTATGGGGGCTGTCCGTAGGGCATGCTTGCCTTTCCAAAAGAGGACGGCTGCGCTTTTTGAGGGGTTCACTTCTATTCTCCATTTCCGGAACCACCGCCCTAGGGCGTTGGCCGCGGTCTGGAGGTAGCCGCGAATCGCCTCGGGGGATATACCTCTGCAGTATATGGCCGTGTCATCGGCGAATAGTGCGCTTTGGACCTTTCTAAGGGTGGGGAAATCGCTCGTATACAGCGTGAATAGAAGAGGGGAGAGCACGGAGCCTTGCGGGACTCCTGCTCGTATGGGACGAGGGGAAGAGAGTGTGCCCTCCACTCTGTAGCGAAAGGAACGATTCGACAAAAAGTCCCTCACTATGCGTACGAGACGGTCTGGCACGCCCAACTGGTACAGCTTGTATATTAAGCCGTTGTGCCAGACCTTGTCGAATGCCTTCGCCACGTCGAAGAGGACATACCCGTGGGATATCCGCGTTGGAAGTCGCTACTGACGTCTTCCACTATACGGTGGACTTGTTGGACACACGAGTGTTTGGTTCGAAAGCCAAACTGTTGATCTGGAATTACTTTTTCAGAGTCAGCAAAACTCTTTAATCTATTATAGACAAGTCTCTCGTATATTTTGCCGAGAACGATGAGGAGACTGATAGGGCGGTAACTGGAGGCTTCGGTCTTGGGTTTCCCCGGCTTAGGAATACCTATGACCGTCGCACTTTTCCAGGATTGAGGGAACAAGTTATTGCTCAGTGCTGCATTGAAGATGGCAGTGAGCAAAACTATCAGATAGGAGGAGAAAAGTTTGATGACTCTATTAGGGATACCGTCTTGGGCCAGGAGCTTTCCTAGGGTGGAGACCATCGATCGCCTTCCGGACTTCATCGACCGTGATTGGGGCTATGGGGTGATCCGGGTGTTCGGAGGGTGGATTGGACAGTTTGCTTCCTCGGCGTCCACCTTCTCGAGGTGTCGCTGGTCTACCGGCAGGGAGCTGGGCGTACATTGAGCCTCGAGACTGTCGGCCAGGCACTCGGACTTCTCGTCGTCGTCAAAGGCGGGCTCTTGATTCGGACGAGTGAGAGGAGGCATGGGCGCGGTGAGGTCAGATTTGAGTTTACGTTGGAGTTGCCAGAAGGTCATGTGACTTGGTTCAAGCTCCCCTAGGAACTTGTTCCAGCGAGCGTTACGCAGGTCCTTCATGCGGTATCTCAGCTTGCGCTGGAGTGACCACAGGAAGGTGCGGTTCGCTACAGTCGGTTGAGCTCGATGGGCTCGGAGTGCGGCATTCTTTTCCGTCACCAGTTCACGCACGTCGTCTGGAAGTTTCCAGCGATGATCTTCCGTCACCGGAACTTGTCGCGAGCAGGAGTCCACGACTGACTGTACGTGAGCTGTGAGGTAATCGATCGCCTTTTGAGTGTCGGCTGCCGACTCTATGTGGGGCGGGATACTATCTAAGTGAACAGATGAAGGGGCATTGAGGAGTTCCTCTAATTTCCTCCAGTCTGTTATCTTTTTCTGAGGTAGGGGGCGACCTGTGTCAGAGGGGCCTAATCGGGGGGAGAGCGCTAGTGTTACAGGTCTGTGATCTGAGTCTAGTTTGTCGTGAGACCTCATTGAGTGCAAACGAAGGTTCACATTCTTGAGGATCACGATGTCAAGTACGTCCGGTCGGTGGTTAATATTTGCAGGGTAGTGGGTGGGGTGCATGGGTGCAATGACGTCGAATTGGAGGAGCCCACTGTGGTCCTCCAACTGGCGTCCCCTGTTATTACGCGAGCGGCTGTTCCAAGCATCGCTCTTGGCATTCAGGTCACCCGCGATAATGATATCATTTTTGATATCTGCCGATGTATTGACAGGGGAGCAATAGGCTGAGACTATCGTGATCGACTGATGGCCGGTCAATCCTATCCGACAGATTGAGGTCTCTATGTGGGTGAGGGTTGGAGGTTGGACGGGTATGCAGTGCAAGGCCTTCCTGTAGTAGATCAAAGTACCGCCGAGGGCGGAACGATATCTATCGTTACGAACCACATTGTAGTTCGCAATTCTAGGGTCTCGTTGTGATGGTTTCAGGAAGGTTTCTTGCACTAAAAAGATTTCTAGATTATTATCGCGGAGGAACGCGGCGATCTCCTCCCTTTGGCTACTAATGCCATTAGCATTAAAATAGCCAATTAAGAGGGATCGGGGTTTCGTTCTGCTGTTTGGGTTTGCGTCCATTATTGGTTCGCGGAGAAGGAGGCGAGGGACTCGGTGACATCGGCGTAGTCACCGAACAACTGAAGGAGGGCAATTGGGTCCTTTCGGACGGCCCTTAGGCTTCGGGCCATTTCGTTGACCCTACGGATGTTGACTGTCGCGAATAGGTCCACCAGGAACGCCATGTTGGCGGAGGTATCATTCGCGGCGTAGGAGGAGGGGGGGGCGGTGAGGCCTTGACCGCCTGGGGTCTACGCGGAGGCGTAGCGGCCTGGGGTCGGGGTTGTTGAGGAATGGCTGTGGGAGGGGCCAGCAGAGACAGCTGCTGAGGGGGCGTGGATGAAGCGGGGTGAGACACTTTTGGGAGGGGTGGGAAGTCCCTCGGAGGGAGGGGCCTCCTCCACGGGGAAAGTCGAGGTGGCGCGGGGGGGGCGTTACGCCATTCGCCGCTGCCCTCTTGACCAAGACCGGTCTTAGCTTGGGGGCTTTGGGACAGCCCCTGTAATTAGCCGGGTGGCCTTCCTGGCGGCATAGCACGCAACTTGGAGGCGAGTCGGCGAGTGTGTGGTCCTGGCCGAGAGCAGTCGCTCGTGCCGTGGTCACCCAGGCACTTGACGCACCTGGGTTTTGCGCTGCAATTGCGCGAAGCGTGCCCGTAAAGCTGGCAGTTGTGGCATTGCCCTATAGGGCCGCCTTTGTGGGGGGTTTCCACCCTTATGCCAGACAGGTGGCAGAGGGTTTTAATGTTAAAGACGGCTTTGCCGTTGGGGGAGTTCTCGCAGACGGCGAGGACCATGTTGAACGCCTCTCCGGCGTTTCGGCGGTGCATACGGTGGACTTCCTTCACCGCGACCTTTTGATCCTTTAGATCGTCTTTAATCGACTCGGTGTCGATTTCTCGGGGAACGCCACGGATGACGACCCGGAGTAGACGATCTTCGGGCAGGTCGTAGGTGTGGAACTCCACACTTCTTGCCTCAAGGAGTTTGGTAAAAGCCCTAAACTCCGTGGAGTTGGGCAAATGGACTTTTATGCCGTCGGCAGCAGCCGTGGCGCGAGTGAAATTTATTTTGTTGGTTTGGCACCAACCAGAGATCTCGGTCCATTTGTCCTTATTATGGACGAAGACGGGGGGCAAGCTCGCTCCTTCCTCGGCTGCGTTGAGGAAGGTCGCTTGGGTCTGGGGACGGGGGTGAACCGGCTGGCCTGGGTGGCTTCAGCTTCGGCTTCCGGAGAGGCGAGGGGGGCGGGGGTGGGGGGAGAAGCAGGGTAGGACTGTGCGGAGGGCACTGGCACTGTCCTGGGGGCTTTGGTTGGGGGGGAAGGTGAGGGCGAGGCCTCCTTCTTTTTGGCGCGTCTGGTGCGCTTTTTAGAGCCCGTGACGGGCGTGAATTCGTCCGAAGAACCCTCGGACGCGGATGACAGCGACTCCATTTCGGAGTCGACTATAATGGACTCGGGAGAGGCAGGGGAGTCGAGGTCTTTGTTGACCTCGTTGGTTAGGTCGAGTATAGCGCGTCTTGAGTCCTCAACCATTTCCTTGGTAGGGGTGATGGGGGTGGAGGCGTTCGCCTGTTGGGAGAACGCTTCGAAGTGGCGCTGGAGGGAGGGGACGGACTTGAAGAGTCCGTCAACGAAGTGTCAGGGGAAGTCAGGGGAAGAACTCACGAAGAAACCCCTGGTGACATCAAAACTATTGTAAGGGGGCCCGATCCCCGGGGGGTTGACCCGGGGGTGTGTGCTGAACCCTCCCTGTCGGGTGTAGACAGGGAGGTGAGTGTGCCTACGGTGAGCCCTAAGCTTGTATTCCCGCTGCCAGTCTTATTGTGCAGCGGGTTCCTGACTGTTCCGGTGTAGAGAGCACTAGTCCGTGGACAGTGCCCAAACTAACACCGGAGGATAGGAGGTAAGGGATAGGTAGGGTGGGCGGTGGGTGATAACCAGGCGCGACTAGGGTAGACCCCAAGGCCGGTGAACCTGGTCCCGACCGTTTGTAGCCTTACCCTGAAGGGGCAAGGCTAGGAGCGCAACGGGTCAGCGCCCCACTCGGTTCGTTGGCACCGTTTGGTTTCCACCGAGTGACCACGAAACTGTGGATTTTCCCAGAAGGGGACAAATATTATTGTCGAGAAACAGAAATTGTGATTGTTGCTGCCTTGAAAAAGGCGACCAACAATCACCACGTGCGGTGCGTAGCGGCTAGCTAGCGCGTGGCGATTTGCGTAGCGATGGTATGGGTATGGCTTCTGCCGGTCGTAGCGGGCGCAGAGCGCGGGAGCGGTGGGAGCACACGTCTGCTCGGTACGGCGGCCGGAGCGGGAGTCCTCAAAAGGGGGAGAGTATAACGTCCCTAAAGGTATAGGTATTAATAGACGTCCGAACTTGGTGCGCCAGGACCACCGCACTTGTGCGGTGCGATCGACACGCCACACCACCGCACCGCACCAATCGGTCCAGTGCTTTCCGTGCTACTGGACAGCGAGAACGTCGAGTCGACATGCCTCCAACTTTATCCAAAGAAGCTAAAATCGCGTTAATTGCGGCGACCGTCGTAGCAAGTACAACCATTGAAAAGAAGAAAAAGCAGAGAAAATAATGGGCAAAATTCTATTTAAAAGACAGGGATTCATTCAGTCATATGCGACTTATAAAAGAGCTTGATAATGAAGATTTTCGTATATATCTTCGCATGAGCTCTGATTCATTTTCTGAGTTACTGGAACTTGTGGAACCATATATAACGAAAACCGATACAGTTATGAGAAAAGCTGTGCCAGCTGAAGAGAGATTAGTGGCAACCTTAAAATATCTAGCGTCAGGGAGAGAATTCCGAGAACTTAAATTCGGTACAAGTATATCATCGCAACTATTATCAGAGATAATACCAGAGACCTGTGGAGCAATCTGTAAAGTGCTTAAAAATTATATGAAGGTAAGTATACGTTTGCCCAAAAATGATAAATGTGGTTTCGTTGCGACACGAAAGTGTCACACGGGGCTCTGCTCACCCCGGAAGGGAAAAGAGCGTGACTATATTATGTATGTGTAAGTATACGTTTAAAAATAAAAGACTGTTTGTTATGGAACCCTAATACAGTAATACCGCTGACATGGACATCGGCTCACAGCATTGCACAATGCACCGGACAGTGGCACGAGGTGCAGCGTCAGCATAATCTGAATTGGGTCAATGAGTCGAATATGGGATGTCAATGAACCCTAATACACTAATACCGCTGACATGGACATCGGCTCACAGCATTGCACAATGCACCGGACGGTAGCACGAGGCGCAGCGTCAGCATAATGTAAATTGGGTTAATAAGTCGAATATAGGTATAAAAACTTTAGTTAATATATTCATTAAATGATCACACTTCGATCAACTAGCATAAGTAATTAGTTGTAATGTAATTTTATTTTAATTAAAATAAGTTATATTGGATTGGTTTTCTTTGCAACCTCCGGCTGTAGAATCCATAATTTGTTTACATACAGCATTATTTATTTCTTAATCAATATTAGTATCAAAATATTTATATACCCAAACAAATCAAACTATATAAGTATAAAAAAATCAAATAAGGTGGGTATTCAAATTTATATTCCTTAATTATTTATTTTTTTTTAAAATCAAATATTCATTTAGTTCAGATCGTCTTTCATTTTAGACGGTCAGACGGTCAAGATCAGTTAACCACTGACATATTACTATCCGTGAAAGACCATTTTAAGCGTCCTGCTCCTGCTTCAGCAACAGAAGATCAGTACGATCTTTTGGGAAGATCTATCGCAATTAAATTAAGATCATTAGACAAGCGTCAACGCTTGATTGCGGAGAAGATAATTAACGACACCTTGTTCGATGCCGAGATGGGCAATCTGAATACCGAAGCAATTCAGAACCGTCGAAGTTTAGCTTTTGTTTCTTCACCAACTCCTAGTCTCTCACCTTCAAGTCCTTCACCCTCACTAGTTCAACAATATTATACACAACCGTATACTCACACCGCTTCTGTTGCGCATCAAATACAACCCTGCGTATCACCGATACAACAGTACAACACCCAACAACAAAAGTACACGATTTATCCTGCACCGCAAAGTCAGCCCTGCGCATCTCCGATTCAACAATATAACACTCAACGACAAACTACTTCTCCTGCACCACAATCTCAGCCCTCACCAGTACAACAACAAGAATTTGACACACAACTGAATACAGCAACATTTTATTCAAATTTTAATTCAGAATAATTTGACTTAATATGTAATTGTACCTACCTATTAAACTTGTGTAATGATTCGAATTTGGTTTTAATTGTTTACTCACCTGTAGATAGTCCTCTTTCAGAACTTCATAAATAGCATCACATGTTTCTGGTATTATTATTATTATTATTCGGCCCAAAGCCTGAGGTGATATAATAGCAGAATATTTAAGACACTCATATGTTCTTCCTGTTGCAAGAAATCTCAGTGTTACTGCTAGTCTCTCATGTGCTGATATTGCTTTCCTCATAACAGTATCTTGTCTTTGTATTAAAGGAGTAATCAATGATAATAGTTTCAAATACAGTTTTTCATCCATTCGTAAATAGTTTTCGTAATCTGTAGGTGAAAATCTCAATTCATTTATCAAATTTACGTGGGAGAACTGCTTTCTTTTCAATAACCAGCGTTTAGACCATTCAGTGCGATCTCTTTTTCTTTTTCTGTTCTGCAAAACAAGTGCTAAGCCACTTGCTATCACATCGTCGTCGTCCATTGTAGTTTGGTTGGTATATACCGTACACAGTACCTAGGCGTCGTACACACACCGTCACGTAGCTCAACTGAGAGTTAATGGCAAAACTGTGCATGCAAACCCAAACGTGTATGTGTTATATGAAACTCGGTTATGCCTGTCGGTTATGCATGCAAGGCTAAAACCAGCATGCAAACCCTAATGGAGGCCATACACGTACAATTACATATTGAGTCAAATTATTCTGAATTAAAATTTGAATAAAATGTTGCTGTATTTATATATTATTAATTCAGTTGTGTGTCAAATTCTTGTTGTTGTACTGGTGAGGGCTGAGATTGTGGTGCAGGAGAAGTAGTTTGTCGTTGAGTGTTATATTGTTGAATCGGAGATGCGCAGGGCTGACTTTGCGGTGCAGGATAAATCGTGTACTTTTGTTGTTGGGTGTTGTACTGTTGTATCGGTGATACGCAGGGTTGTATTTGATGCGCAACAGAAGCGGTGTGAGTATACGGTTGTGTATAATATTGTTGAACTAGTGAGGGTGAAGGACTTGAAGGTGAGAGACTAGGAGTTGGTGAAGAAACAAAAGCTAAACTTCGACGGTTCTGAATTGCTTCGGTATTCAGATTGCCCATCTCGGCATCGAACAAGGTGTCGTTAATTATCTTCTCCGCAATCAAGCGTTGACGCTTGTCTAATGATCTTAATTTAATTGCGATAGATCTTCCCAAAAGATCGTACTGATCTTCTGTTGCTGAAGCAGGAGCAGGACGCTTAAAATGGTCTTTCACGGATAGTAATATGTCAGTGGTTAACTGATCTTGCTCTGTCATTTTCTTTCTTCCCGGTCTAGTAGCAGCTAATGGAGTCTTCTTTGATGTCGTAATATCGTCTGTATTCCCTGTACTAGCATTTGCAGCAGCGTTATCTGTAGTATTAATAACTATGGTATTTTCAGAAGAGTTGTCAGCATCCTATAACAATACAAAATGATATTTAGTTTAGTTTCCAGATTCATCGGATAAATGGAAGGAAACCGCACAACTTTTTGAAGAGAGATGGAATTTTCCTCACTGCTTGGGTGCCATCGATGGAAAACACATTGACATAGTTCCACCTGCTGAGAGTGGATCTTATTACTACAACTACAAAGGACGACATAGCATGGTTCTTATGGCAATAGTTGATGCCAAATACCGATTTCTATTAGCAGATTTTGGTACAAATGGAAGAGTTTCCGATGGAGGTGTTTTGCAGAATACAACGTTTTTTGAAAAGTTACAAATGAAACATTTAAACCTTCCAAACTCCGAACAGATTCAACACAGTTCAAGGTGTTTGCCATATGTATTTGTTGCTGATGATGCATTCCCGTTGAGACCTGACATGCTGAAACCATATCGTCAAGCGGATTTGAGCAGCTACGAAAAAAAAAAATTTAATTATAGATTATCTCGTGCAAGAAGAATAGTTGAAAACGCTTTTGGCATACTGGCGTCAAGATTTCGCATTTACCATACTCAGATCAATTTGGAACCAAACAATATAGAAAAAGTGGTGATGGCTTCATGTGTTTTGCACAACTTTCTAATGGAGCACACACCTAATTCATATGCACCTCCAAGATGTTTTTATCGAGAAAATGTGGATAATGGAACTGTAATTAATACGGGCTACGATACCACACGTTCAAACGTAGAAAATTTACAAGTACAAAATCGAGGAAATGTCCTGAATGATGCAAAAAAAGTCAGATTAGAATACCAAACTTACTTTTTGTCAATGATGGCAAAGTACCATGGCAAGATAGTTACATTGAAATATGATGTATTTATTAATTTTTGATGTAATTATATGTACCTATTGTTTGATGAATAAATGAGCAACCTCCCTCACCGCTTAAGAGTTGTTTCTGTAACAATCTATGTATGTGCCTAAATTGTGTAAAGCTATAAACGGCGATATACACGACCACACATCAAGCGTTACAAGTTGCCTTCGGGAGTACCTACCCATACCTCTCATTGTAAACATGAACGGTACTTATGAAAAAATGTTTGTGGTCGGCTGTGCCTAATCTATAAATTACAAAATAAATAACTCACTAATTTATACTTACATTGAAATCATTCTCATCAATATCCGAAATGTTAGATCGCGAGCTACGAGGAACATCTTGATCTCCAATAAAATCGAATAATTCAAAGTACCACAGTGTTGGTTTATAAATGTCTTCAGATGATGCTCCAGACTTCACAGATTCATCGTATTTTTTTTTCTCTCGTCTTACGTTACTGCGTAACGTATTAATTTTTTTAATCACATCTTCTTTTGTAGCATCAGGCTCCAATTCCTTGAGCTTAGCTATCAATTTCCCGTACGCTGCCGACCGTTTGTCTCTGTCGTGATACTCTTTGCACTTTGCGCGCCAAAGACATGGTTCCGATTTATAAATTTCTATGAATTCTTCTAATTTGGCATTGCGCTTGCGACTCGCCATTTCCGAAGCGACGCGATCAAATTAGTGCGCGCGCGACTTTCCGCCGTCACAGTCAATTTAATACTGAGAACTGTGGCAGGCATGCTCGCCGGACGCCACACACGCTCGGTTATGCTCGCGCGCAAACATAACCGAGCGGCATAAAATATCAATTTTGATATTTGCTCGGTTGCATGTACATGCACCGATAACTGTACAGTTTTATCACATACACGCTAGGGTTTATCTGTTGGTTATGCATGCAAGGCTAAAACCAGCATGCAAACCCTAACGTGTATGGCCTCCATAACGTG
Organism: Drepana falcataria; assembly: GCA_945859725.1. NCBI lineage: Eukaryota > Metazoa > Arthropoda > Insecta > Lepidoptera > Drepanidae > Drepana > Drepana falcataria. Next base: position 115,653 of record OX243949.1, read on the forward strand.
TATGGCCTCCATTAGAAGAATTTATAGAAATATATCGTTCTGAACCTTGCTTGTGGAAAGTTAAAGCAAAAGATTACCACGACCGTGGCAAAAAGGATGCAGCATATGGAAAGCTATTAGTGAAACTTCAAGAAATTGAACCTGCAAGTGACAAGGACTCGGTAATAAAAAAAATCAATAGCTTACGTTGTGCTTATAAGAAAGAGCACAAAAAGGTCGTGGATTCAACAAAATCAGGTTCGGGTGCTGAAGACATATACGAACCGAAACTATGGTACTACCCTCTTTTGAGATTCTTGGACGATCAAAATATACCACGACCGTCACGCTCGAATTTGGATGATGATGAGGTAATGAAGCTAATATTCTATTATAATTATTATTATACTCATTATTTATTATAAATAACAATATCTATACATATAATAAAATAGTAAAAATGGCGTATCTGTACATTTAATATATTTACAAAATAATCAATGAATTAATAATAGGTTTAGGAACAGTAATAGAACACAAATCAACACAAAAAAACAATGTCTGTTTGTACGCGGGTGGAAGGCTAGTTATAAATAAAAATACAGTTCCTTATTTGTTTAAATAAAATTATTTTTCCAGGAAACTTGTCCTTCTTCGTTAAAATAATTCATGAATTCCTGTCTTATCATTTTGGGTGTTCGGCCTGTGTTTCCTATATTTCTTCGTTCTAAAGGTTCCATGGTAGAATCATTTGTATTGTATCCAGGTATCACCACTCCGTTATCAGTTTGTTCGCGATCAAAACACTCTGGACTGGTATAAGAATTTGGTAACGTTTTAATCAAATAATTGTGTAATGCACAACATGCCATCACAATTGCTTCAATTTTGTTTGGCTGTACATTAATATCTGTATGAAATATTCGGAACCGCGTAGCTAAAATGCCAAAAGCATTTTCCACAATTCGTCTCGCTCGTGAAACACGGTAGTTATATATTTTTTTCTCCATAGTATTTAATTCTGCTTGTCTGAATGGTTTCATCATATCAGTCCTTAGTGGAAAAGCGTCATCAGCAACAAATACGTATGGTAAAGATCTTGAACTATTCGTCACAATTTCTTCTTTTGGAATATTCAAATCATCATTCTTAAGCATCTGAAAGAATTTTGTATTTTGTAAGACTCCACCGTCTGATATACGTCCGTTGGTTCCAAAATCACATAAAATGAACTGATATTGCGCGTCAACTATAGCCATTAAGACCATGCTGTGTTTTTTCTTATAATTGAAATATGTTGATCCACTTCCTTTTGGTGGATTTATTGAGATGTGCTTCCCATCAATCGCCCCAAGCAGATGTGGAAAATTCCATCTTTGTTCAAATATAGCAGCAATTCTTTTCCATTCCGTTTGTGACCGCGGAAACTGAAACAAAACAAAATATTACAGGATAGTTCACTGGGGTCAGCATCATCGGCAGTGGAAGAATCAACAATGCACGAAGCACAAGGTGTTGAAGAGTCAAGTGCACCTGAGGCTACCATTGATGCTACTTCTTCATCAAGTTCTTCATCATCAAGAAAAAGGAACTCTGAAGCGACTCTTACAAAGAATGTTTTGATATCAGTTAGAGACCATTTTAAACGTCCAGCTCCATCTCCTCCACCGAACCGACCCGACGATCGTTTCGATATTTTTGGTAAAGCTGTTGCATTTAAACTTAGGGATTTGGCTAAGACGCAACGGATTCTAGCAGAAAAGATCATAAATGAGGCACTTGCAGCAGCTGAATTGGGCAGTTTAACAACATCACATACAGTAATGGCCCCTTTTCCGAATCCACCCTTCCAACAAAGTGTTTCAAATCAGTCATATTCTCCTACATCCTATCATCACTTTACTCAGAATACTTCACCATATTCTAATCTACAAAGTCCTCCTAGTAGATCACCAGTTTATGAACAACGTCCTTTACGCAATCAGTCGCAACCATCACAAGTTGTTCTGTTATCTATACCTGAGAATCCACAAATATCGGATAATGCATCCAGCTCCAATTCAGCTGCTGACTACTTATCTAACTACGATGCTTTCTGAATTCTAAGAATAATTACATTCTCTCTAATCTATATCTCACACTTAATAAAAAGCAGATTATTAAATATTAAAATGTCTTTTATTGCTCACGTACCTTTAAGTAATCCTTATGTAAAACATTATATATTGCTTCACACGTTTCTGGTATAATACTGGAGAGTGACTGAGGAGATATTATTGTTGAAAATTTAAGGTCTTCGTAGGTTCTTCCTGTTGCTAAAAACCTAAGCGTTGCTGTTAACCTTTCATGTGGCGATATAGCACTTCTCATAACAGTATTTTGTTTCATTATTATAGGTGTAACTAAATCAAGTAGATGCAAGTACGTTTTTTCATTCATTCTTAAATAGTTATGATAGTCTTTTGGAGTAATCCTGAGCTCTTTCAATAAATTATTATGCGTATATTGTTTTCTTTTTAATAGCCAATGTTTACACCATATTGTCTTTGCTTTTTGTCTTCTTTTTTTCAAAATGCACAATAGTCCAACAATTGCCACAGCGTCATCTGGTGAAGCCATTTCAACGTGTCACTTCGAGTGACAAGAGATCACAACTGATAAAACTGAAGGTGTGTAGACACTAGGAATGTCAGTTAAATCTGAACAGTTTGACTGTACAGTTAGAGCTGTGCAGTTAAAACTGAAGGTGTGTAGCCCGCTTTAGACATGACAGGGGAATACTCGAACTCAGATGGCGTAATAAACGCAGAGGTGGAGTCCCCCCACATACTGATCGATGAAAAGAACAACGCCGCGGTTTCGTGGGTCGGGACGGTCCAGGACCAACCTTTGAGGACATTGAGGACAACCTTCCTGGGATACTGCAATGCAGTTCCGTTTATGGTACCTGTCAGTGGAGGACTAGCAAACACTTTCGTGTGCCAAAGAACTAGTGCACCCAACCCCGGCTGGGATGATGTCAAATTTGTGCACGATCACAATTAACAACCGATACAGACACGTTAGTCAGCCGGGCCGTGTGATGGTGATCAATAAACATGCGATGCGGCGCGACGTCCCGGTTTGGACGGTTTCCAAGTTGCAGTACCAAGACCCACCCAACGGTGATTTTTTACGGAAACTGGGGCCCGTCGACTCGAAGGACCAGACGTTGCAAAGCGCTGGGAACAAAGTGTTGCCAGGCCAGACACTGTCGGAACCGGCCCCGCAAGAAGAGCCGGCGCAGCAGGTACTGTAGATAAACAAGGACAGCTGCCTCCGTCCCCAACCAATCAAACACAAGCGGGAAAACACGTTTGTCTATTACCTATCAAACTCACAGAAAGAACCTAAAAGGGTTTGTAGAAAGATGTTTTCAAGTACAATATCTTCTGGTGAAAGAATCGTAACTAGGTACGGCATGGAAAAAGTATGACGGAGAAATCGCTGTTGCTGAAGACAAGCGGGGCAAATACGAACACAAACCTAGGGTTATCGATGATATGATGGTGCAGAGCGTAAGAGACCACGTAAACTCGATCGATCGTGTTGAATCACATTACACGCGAAAAGACACAAAAAATTTAAATAATATAATTAGTACTGCGCAGATGTTCCGTTTATATACAGAATGGTGTGGATGGTATCCGGGTAAATATACAAACATGGCGAATAAACGCCAGTATCGTGACATCGTAAATGCTACTTTCAATATTGCTTTTCATCTACCCAAAAAAGATCGCTGTGATATTTGTCATGTGTTTGATAATAATGAGTTCCCGAACGAAGAAGAAAAGCAACGATTCTTGGAACATCAGGAACACAAGAAAAAAGCTCGTGCTCTGAAAAAATCTGACAAAGTTGATGGGAGTAAGGATGAAAAACTTGTTTTTTTTTTTATACAACAAGAGTGGCAAACAAGCATACGGCCCACCTGATGGGAAACGGTTACCGCCGTAGCCTATTTACGCTCACGATACCGAAGTATAACTTGCGCGTTGTCACTCGGAGTTGTGTTGGTGTTCGTGAGAGATATAGTGTGTTGGCAGCATAATGGGTTTAATCCCTCTGCTTCCAACACAATGTAACAATCCTCCCCCCTCCCCAAGGAGCTCATTACTGGAAACCTTATTCACCGCGTAGGAACACAACACAAAAAAATTGTGTTATTTGGCTACGGACTTCTGTAAGGTGGAGGTCCTGCCCCAGTCGGGCAGCTCCGAATTCGAACGGGAAACCCGTTATGCCCTACCTCTCTTAAAATTTTTAGAAAATAATTTTTAAAAGTTATTGCAACGTTTAATTTCCAAAAAGTTCTACAAACACCACACGGAGAGGTAAGTACTTTCTATTACAAGAGGAAATTAAATGCTTTCAATTTCACCATTTACGATATTAATAAAAAAAGCTGCAACTTGCTATATGTGGAATAAGGTTATTGCAAAAAAGGGAGCGAATGAAGTATCTAGCTGCTGAAAAAGGGGTTGACAAATTCAGGTTTTGGTCGGACAACTGCGCAGGACAGAATAGAAATCGCATCGTTTTTGCTTTATATCTTCTTGCTGCCAAAGTTAGCATTATTCACAGATTTATGGAAAAAGGACACACACAAAATGAAGGTGATAGTGTCCACGCAATGATCGAGAGAGCAAGCGAACGTAAAATAATTTATGTACCGGATGAATGGAATGTTTTAGTGCGTTGGTCAAAGACTGAAGGAGAACCGTATGTGGTGAAAGAAATGAATAAGGATAATTTTTTCAATTTTAAAGAACTACTGGATAATAAAAACTGGACAAAAGATTTAACCAATCAGGTGATGAGATGGAATCAAATTCGTGAAGTCAAAGTTAATGCAAATGTCTATGATCGTATAGAATATAAATATGATCTTGGTGAAGAACCTAAGACTCTAGTTGTTCTAAGGACAGGGAAAAGAAATAACCAGCGCCCAAGGCATTTTGAACTTCAACCAGCCTATGACAATGAATGCGTCTCCATTCCGTACGAAAAGTATAAAGATTTGAACTCCATGTGTAAGCTCTAGCAATCCCAAGAATATATCATTCCTTCTATAAAGACTTACCGCATGCACCCCCCAAAACAAGACAAGTCGGTGATATGATAGCGATAGCGATAGCGATATCCAAAAGAATCTGATAGAAATACTTGTTCGTGCATAGTACACATGAATATGGATTTGATTATTAAATCTCTTAATATAAATAAAATAATAAAAGAATGGAATGGGTCAACTCTACTGGTAAGTCTTTGCTGTGATGTACGCAAAGAAAATTGTTTGAATAGAACCTGTAGAAAATGCTCTAATAAAATAATTTGCTATGGGGAGTTTACTGACAAATCAATTAAATATTATCAATGGAATACCAATACGGTAAAATATGCTCATAAAGGAGAAGAAAAGTCTTCAAAAAAGACCACTAAAATGGAATTGTGGGATACATCTCTCAATTTAATAAGAAAACTAGAAGATCCTTACCACGCTTTATCAAACATGCTTAAATATCGTCAAACAGTACAACACCATAAACGACCTCAAAAAGTCCCTGACGCCTGGCGAAGTTCTTATACATATGGATTTTTCAGAAAATTAACGAAATTTCATGAAGAAGTTCAAAGTCGACACTTTGGTAGCAGTCCGGAACAAATTTCGTTACATACTTCTGTTTCGTATCTTTTAGACCCTGAAACAGGAGTACTGAGAACGTTTAGCATGTGCACGATCAGTGAATGTACCAGACCTGATGCCGAAGCGGTGTGGGCACATATTGTACCGATTTTAGAACATGTAAGAGACATAACTTATTTGGATACGTTACATTTTGTGACAGATAGTCCATCGAGCCAGTATCGCAATCGTAAGATATTTTATGTCATTAGTCAGCTTCAGCAACAATTTCCAGATTTAAGTAGTCTCTTGGAATTATTTAGAAAGCGGTCATGGCAAACTTGGTTAAAATCACAACATAAAAAAATATCTCATTTAGTCGCGAGTCAAGTAACCTTACCATTAGAGGCTCATATTAAAAACCACTTAGGACGGAGTGTCTTAAGTGGTTTTTAAGATTAGGATTATGGTTTTTAAGATAAGCTTTTTAGATGCTACAGACACAATGGTAACCATTAAGGATAATTATCTGCCAGATGAATCGATACCATGGGACACCGCCATTGTTCGAGTAATAGGCCATCCAACAATCGCACCTTGGACCACCAAGTACGAGCGACGTCAGCTGGAGTCTGCTATATAAGCTCATCGCAGCACTGCCTCCGGGTCATTCTACCGTCATTCTTAGACTTCAACATACGAACACGTGTACACGTGTTCATAATTAATTAAGTTTATATTTAAATATTGTAATCATAGTTTAAAGAAATAAATTTGTATTTTTTTTAAAGTCTTCTCAGTCGTCTGATTTTAACTGGCGCCCATTGTGAGGCTCGGTTTCGATAAATCGGCGTTAAGTTTTCAGCACTTCGAAGAAAAATCCAAGTACACTTTGACGTCGGAAAAATCGAATTGGCTCTCAAGTCAAGTAAATACCGAGGAATCCAACTATAAATTTGTTAAGGACAAGACGATGTTGAGAGAATTGCTGCTGCTCCAGTGCATGTCAGTAACTAGTAGCATTTCCTTGACTTTTCAAAATTCCTCTCCTCAAACCCCCAATATTTGTGTAGAGAAGTAAGGTCGACGATAGGATGTCCATCCCTTCCAGCAGTAATCCGCAAGGTAGTTCCTACGTGCAATCTGCACCTAGTGTATCACAGATCCCAGTACCAAGTACCATGGATCCGAAGTTATTAGTAGGGTTTGTTCCTTCATTTGATGGGGACCCATTTACTATTTATAATTATTTAAATAGCGCAAAGCAATGGATGAGCATGGCAGGAGGAAACACTCCGCAAAAAGTCATGTTATTGTTAAGTAAGCTTGTAGGAGCTGCTCTCGTTGTTACTATGATAGAGCATAATTTTAACTGGGATAATATCCAGAATATATTAAAACAAGAGTGTGGAGACAATAGAGAGTTACACACATTATTAGTCGAGTTGTCTAATGTTAAGAAGAAAACTTCTTACAGAGGTTTAATATTTGAATTAAAACAAAAAACATTTTTTATTAGAAGCAAGTTACATGATAAATACAGTAACGGTAAAATAGTCGAAGAAGTAATGGAGCCGTATAAGTACCGCCCAGAATACCTTAACCCTTAAATGGACAATGTTGTTTTTAAACAACATACTAAACATCACAGATAAAATTATCTTTATTTTATTTTTTTGTTAATTTTGACAACTAGTTCTTATTTCTGAACGAATTTTGTACTTTTTTTAATGTTGGCACTATCCAATATTTTTATGCATTAAAAATAAATGAATGTCAAATGTCACTTTGAAGAAAACTTTTCTAGTGGCGCGAAACTAAGTTTTGAAGCTGTGTTCGGACTTTGATAAAATATAATGTAAGTATATAACATATTTTTATTTGCTTGATTATATCTTCAATTACATGTTCATGTTGTAAAACATTGAAAATTACTTGATGCTACTGTCGAATTACGCGAAATCTGGTATGTTGTAGGAAAACTACAATGCGCATTGCCTGCTAAATAAATGCATGTTTGGTGAAGGGTTTTTATTTTGCTTTTCAGCATGCCGCGATTACTAGAAAGCGAAATTACAAAGTATTTAGAAACTCTTGAAGATTCAGAAGATGGCTTAGACGGCTCGGACTCCGAAGTAGAGGATGAAGGTCACTATTATCAAACAGCTCGAGATGTTCTTCGGGACCTTGAAAATAGTGATGAAGGTGAGAATGCCCAGTCTGATAAAGTGGATGCTGATCCTCCTCTCGTAATTGACAACGATCAAAATATGCCAGACCCTCCTATTTTGGAAGCCGGAGAAGCAGTACCCCAGAGTAGATCACAAGGGATTTCTAAGCGACCTCTGGTTTGGCGAAAACGGAATCTTGTTACTGCTGAAGACAGCCTTATTTTTAGGGGAGAAACTCAGATAACGGAAGCATTGATGTCTTGTAACACGCCGTATGATTTTTTTTCATTTTATTTTACATCAGATCTAAAAAAGCAAATTGTAGAACAAAGTAACTTATACGCGGCCCAGAAACAAATATCCAATCCTGAAATTATAAATGAAAATATCCTAAATAAATTCCTAGGCATTCTGATTTACACCTCAGTCATAAAATTTCCAAACACCAGGGCTTACTGGAGTGATAAATTTGGTTATGATCACATAAAAAATACGATGCCGTTAAAAAAATTTGAAAAAATAAGATCCACTCTCCATTTTGCCGACAATACGCTATGCTTACCCAAAGATCATCCAGACTATGACAGGCTATTCAAAATAAGACCTCTTGAGGAAATGCTCAACTGCCAGTTTGGAAAGGTTCCCTTAGACCAAAGGCTTTCCATAGACGAGCAGATGTGTGCAACCAAAATGAGCCATTACATAAAACAATACATGCCCAATAAACCCCACAAGTGGGGGTTCAAATTATATCTCATCTGCAGTCTACAAGGATATGCTCATAGATTTGAGGTTTACAGTGGAGGCGGCTCCAAAAATAACATCTTACCTGGTGAGCCAGATTTGGGAGAGTCTGGAAATACAGTCGTCAGGTTAACTAGAATGGTACCACGCAATGTGAATCACATTATATACTTCGACAACTTCTATACTTCTGTGCCTCTCGTCACCTATTTAGCTAAGGAAGGAATTTTCTCACTGGGAACAGTAAGAGTAAACCGATTGAGAAACTGCAAATTGCCTGACAAAAACACTATAATGAAAAAGAACGTACCCAGAGGATTCTATGAGGAAAACGTGGCGACTGTGGATGATATTGACGTAAGTGCTGTTGTGTGGAAAGATAACAAGCCCGTTAACCTTCTTTCCACTTACGTAGGAGCAGAACCAGCAACCACAGTCACGCGCTTTGATAAATCGAAGAAAGAGAGAGTTGCTATTCCATGCCCCAAAGTCATCAAGGAGTACAATGCTCACATGGGGGGCGTGGACTTATTAGATTCATTTATAGGTCGTTATCACATCACAATAAAGAGCCGCAAGTGGACCATGCGCTTATTTTATCATTTCCTGGACCTCGCAGTTATAAATTCATGGGTTATGTTCAAGAAGGTAAATAATATAAAAGGAAATGATCAACTTCTCAATTTGGGTACATTTAGACTAGAACTTGCCGAAACCCTCTGCAAATTGGGTCTACCTGCAAATGGCGCTAAACGTGGTCGACCTAGTGGGAGCACAATACAAAGAGAACTTGTAATGAAGAAATTCCGAGGACCAGCTCAAGCAATTCCTTTGAAAGACGTCAGATTGGATCAGACATGTCATTGGGCAGTTTGGCTGGATAAGCAGCAGAGGTGCAAATTCCCGAAATGTTCAGGATTTACGTTCAAAATGTGCCAAAAATGTCGTGTATCTTTATGTGATACGAAAAAAAGCAATTGTTTTTATAAATATCATAATTTAGAATAAATAAACACATTTCAAAAACAATATCCACTCTTATTTTACCCATACTTGCAAAATGTCATTGAATGCGCAATGTAGTTTATAAACAACACTCACATTATTGCAAAAAAAAAATAGTAAATTCATGTCTAGATTTTTTTACTCATTTTTCCTAGACAGTAATACATTAACAAACTAATATTAAGGACTTAGGAGTAACTTTCGACAGAAAATTAACGTTCCATGACCATATCGCCTTGCTCGCCAAAGAATCTTTCAGGCGTCTTGGCTTTGTCTTGAGGAATTCCCGTGACTTCAGAGGCGGACACGTGGTAAAGCTTATTTTTGGTGCTTTAGTTCGCTGTAAACTTGAGACTAGCTCGTGTGTATGGCATCCGCACGAGAGCAAGTATGCGTTGTTACTGGAGAAGGTGCAAAAGGCTTTTCTTCGATACCTCTATAAGCATATGTATGGCTATTATCCATACCTGTACCCCACTAACTTTCTCCTGGGCCACCTAGGTTACAATTCTTTGGAGGTAAGACGCACTAACGACCAACTTGTAACGATGTGCAAAATCCTACATGGGAAAACTGATGCGTCCGACCTACACAGCGGACTATCGCGTTTCTTTGTGCCCAAAAACTATTGCCGAAATAGAAAGCACAAACTGTTCGCGGTGCCATATTGCCGAACAGTGGCGCACGCTCAGTCTCCGATCCCGAGGTCACTGACAGCACTCAATGCCCTCCTGGACTCAAGTGTAGACCCTGAATGTGATGTGCTGGCAGGTGAATGGAAGGTAATTTTGAATGAGTGTCTGGCATACGCAGAAAGAAGGCCATCTTCTTCTTGGTAATACATGTATATTAACTTTATTTATTATTACTCATATATATTTTTTTTACTTATACCACCACATTAGCGTAAATGACCACGTTGTCGTGCTAATTGTAAATAAATAAATGGCTAATGTCTATTACACAAATATATTTTTTTAAAACGTAAAAAAAAAATCGTCCATTTAAGGGTTAAATAATAGTTTACCATTTCACGATCAAATATATGTTAATAACTGTAGTTTTAGTGACACGGTTAATACAATTTTACAGATAGAAGTGGAAGGAAGATTTGATAATATTAAACAGAAATTTTCTAATATCTTACCTGCGCCGCGAATAATCAATCAACAGAATTACGCGCCGCGACCTATTAACTATCCTATACAAAATTCTAGTGGGAATTTCAGAAATGTAGTTTATAATCAGCCAAGACAAAATCAGCCGTATCATGTACGTAATCCATGGACACTGAATGCAAATAATGTATTCTCTAAACCCCAACATAAATATTTCGAAAATAAAAATCAAACTAGACATTTTCCGCAACAGATAAAGAATGAAGATGTTAGTATGAGAACGGAACCACAATTGAAACAAGGTCAAATCAATTTAGGAAAAGGTAGGTAGACGAAGGCATTGGCAGGCATTGTATCTCTCCCCATGCTGATGCAGCACACCATATTCTCGAGCTTGATCCCAGATGAGGATGACGAATACTGTGAGCAGCTAAAGACAATTGCCCTAGTTTTGAATCTAGAGACTTCCATACTTCTGGCTACACCGAAAGAAAAGAGGAAGTTGGAAGACAGGGATGTGGACGACCTTGCCCAGCAAGCTGAACAATTCGTGAATGCAGCAATGACAGGTTGTCTCTTGACGACTGCAGATAAAATCAAAATTTTGACCAAAGGCGGCATACTTAACTCGAGTGGTGGATTGGAGCTAGCAGTGAAGGTTTGTTACACTACGGCCAGCCGATTCTTGGCCATGGGGCGGAAATCTTACAGCAAGGCAGTCAAAGCTTGCAGAGATCAACTTGAAGCCATAACTACCAAGGCTCCAACAGCAGATCCCTCCAAGTCTCAGTCGGGTTTATAAGTCGGGGGGTGCAGAGAGACAATGAAGATGAAGCTGATAGGGTTGCAAACATCATCTATGCTAAGCTTGTTCCGCTCTTAAACTCCAGATTTTCCCACCAGCTTCGTCCCGCTAATCATCTCTCTCCACCTCCACCGCCTCCTCCTTCACCATTCCGACCAGGGATTCCACCTCCACCACCACCACCGCCATCCCTCCCATCAATGGGGTCCTCTCTAATACCAGTTTCCGTTAGAGAAGCCATGATGGAAGAATTGAAGCAGCGTCTGGCCAAAAGAAAACGGATTGAATGAGCCAGAGCCAGTCAAATGAAAATTCTCGTAAATTAATTGATTTAAATTTGTTTCAGGTGCTCTGCGGCTGCTTGAGGGGGTCCCCACCGCGTCGCCGCAGTTGCTGCTCCTGCGGGCCAGCATCGCGGGGGCTGCGGCTTCTCCCTCAACGCACCGGCCAACGAGCCCTTCATAAGAGACTCTATTTTTTTTTGTGTAGTATAAGTTCTTGTGACTAATATAAGTGAATGTCTGGATCTTGCATCGACCATGGCGTACAAAGTAGTGTTGTGCCAAATTCCGTTTCGGCAAATAATTTAGTACAATGCCCCCAGTGTGCCCAAGTGCGTTATTTCAAAGGCCAGAGAGGCTTGAGGATCCATCTTGGTAAGGCACACAAAAGCCACGTTGCACCCTCAAGCATCAGAACGCCTTCCCAAATTAATAATACACTGTTTTGTGATAAGCTGAGTCGCCTTAAAAATTCTGTTCCGCTTATTAAACGTATCCCCCGAGCGGCTCGCGTTTCGGTTACAAATGTTTTATCTAAATTAATTCGAGATACGGTTTCAGACAATACAACGCTTGCTTGGGAACAGCTGCTGATTTTTCCATATTCAGTACTACATGTCGTGAAAAATACTTCATCATCATCATCATCCCTCACCTCAAATATAAAGATGAATTGTCGAAATCCTCTTGACCCAGCCGTTCTAAATTACAAAAAATTTGAGATGAGTGACAATAAGTATCGACATGTAGAGTCTAAATTAAGTGATGGCGATGTAAAGGGTGCAGCTCGCCTTCTTTTTTCCAACGATACGCTAGCTGCAAATGATGCGGACACGTTGGATGCGTTGCGCAGTAAGCACCCGCTGCCAGCTTTCACCTCCAACCTCCCTGACTCGCCCCAACCATCCGACGTTTCACTCCAAGTATCATCTGGAGACGTTCTTGACGCTGTTTTGTCCTTCCGCAGTGGCTCGGCCGGTGGTTTAGATGGTCTGTCGCCACAACACCTAAAGGACTTGCTTGTTGGAACACCAGGCGAGTCCTCCGAGGCACTGTTGAAGGCCTTGACAGACCTGATCAACTTAATGTTGTCAGGTAAGGTCCCCGGGGACGTCCTTGATGTGCTGTATGGAGCCAACCTATGTGCTTTGGCTAAGAAGGATGGTGGTATTAGACCAATTGCCGTCGGTACGACGTATCGCAGACTCGCAGCTAAATTATGCTGCAAGTCTGCGGTTCTTGATCTGACCACCTATTTCCGGCCTAAGCAGTTAGGTTTTGGTTCGAAGGGTGGTTGCGAGGCTGCTGTTCACTCTCTTAGAACTCTTCTGTATAACCGAGGAGCTGAGGTAGTGTTGAAGGTGGATGTTAAAAACGCTTTCAACAGTGTAGATAGGGGTACCTTGTTGACGCAGGTGAAACAAAAAATCCCTTCGGCTTTTAATTTTATGTGGCAATGCTACAGCTCTCCGACTAAATTGATGTATCAGGACAATCTCATTAACTCATCTGTAGGTTGTCAGCAGGGTGACCCTCTTGGGCCGGCCATATTTAGCCTTGCGATACACCCTATAATTTAAAAACTAAATTCTAAATTCAATATTTGGTATTTGGACGATGGGACCCTGGGCGGTGACGTGAATTCGGTACTGTCAGACCTCCAGTTGATTATTTCCGAATTCAAGTCAATCGGACTTGAATTAAATTTTTCGAAGTGCGAACTTTTTATCTCCGATCTCACTTCGGAGATTGAACGTTCCACTATTTCAAAATTTAACTCCCTGGCTCCAAATATAAATATTTTAGACAAAAATTCACTTCGCCTTTTAGGATCTCCTATCTTCGACGAGGCTTTCCCCTCATTTGCGGACGACCAAATTAAAAATTTCCAAAAATCATCAGACCACTTAGTCAAAATTAAGAGCCACATGGCTTATTTCATTATTAGGCACTGTCTATTTGTACCCAAATTTACCTACGTTTTACGTAGTAGCCATATGTGGAAAGACCGTAAAATTTTACACAGTTTAGATGACACAATTAGGTCTACCCTCTCATCAGTTTTAAATATATCTTTTGACGACCGCTCGTGGTCTCAGGCCTCCCTTCCTATTAGGTTCGGAGGTCTGGGAATACGCAAAATTTCCGATGTGGCTTTACCGGCTTTTCTGGCTTCAGTACATGGTGTACATGACCTCATAGGAAATATTCTTATTACGTCACTTAGTGGCTGTGAGGTTTCGCACTTGGCTGAGGCCAGAGATGCCTGGATTATGGCATGCCCAAACACAGACGTTCCCCTTAGTCCGCACATACAAAAACAATGGGATGAGCCTATCCGTAGGTTGGCCTATAATGCACTTCTCGATAGTGCATTCAACTCTGCTGATAGAGCCCGTCTCCTGGCAATCGCTAGATGGGAGTCCGGACTCTGGCTTCATGCATTGCCCTCTTTTAATATTGGTACGCTGTTAGATGATGCAACCTTCAGATTGTGTGCGAGCCTACGTTTAGGCGCTAAATGTATTGTCCCACATCGGTGTCACTGCGGGGATATTGTCAATGACTCCGGACACCATGGTCTATCCTGCATCAGCAGTGTCGGCCGGATATCACGTCATTCCTCCATAAATGACTTGATACGCCGGGCTCTGGTCAGCGCCGGCGTGCCTGCTGTGCTGGAACCAGTCGGACTCGCTCGCGGCGATGGCCGGAGGCCGGACGGTATGTCTCTGATGCCATGGAGGATGGGTCGGCCCTTAGTGTGGGACGCTACGTGTGTCGATACACTGGCTCCTTCCCATCTTCCTGACACATCGGTGGCGGCCGGCGCCGCTGCTGCTCAGCAGGAGTGCCTCAAGCGCCGCAAGTATGCCTGTCTCGGGTCAGGTTACATATTTGCTGCATTTGCGGTTGAAACTCTGGGGCCTTGGGGTCCTGAGGCTCACCATCTTTTTAAAGAGGTCTCGCGCCGTCTAGTCGAGGCCTCTCGTGACAGGCGGGCTGGAACATATCTCGCTCAGAGAATCAGCATTGCTATCCAGCGTGGCAATGCTGCTAGTCTTCTTGGCACGTTGCCCCGGGATACCGATTTGGGACAAATATTTTATCTGTAAGTAGTAAGTTTCAATTGTTCTTTGTAAATATTATTAATTGTTAGTAACAAATATTATACTAAATGGAAAAGGTAGGATAGCTGAGGAAGTATTCTATCACGAGGATGATAATTTGCGAAACCCCGATTATTTTGACATTTACGAGGAAAATAACTATGAAAATCAAGACCTTCAAAATGCTAACGAACAAAATTTTATCGATGTCCCTCAGAACAGTACACCACCATAGAATTCAGTCACGTTAAATCGTTTTTACCGTATTTTGAAACAGACCATCCTAAGTTAAGAATTTTAATAGACACCGGTAGCCAGAGATCGTTTATAACACAGACAATGCCTGTAGACGATATTTTAATGAGTATTGGAAACCAGAACCTTTTACAGTCAAGACCTTACATGACACCACCACACACAATGGAATCATTGAAACTCCATATTGGTGTAAGTACTTTGGTGAAGACAATGGACAAACTTCCCTTTTTTATCCTAGATAAACAGGAGATCAGCCGTAATGGCAGATACAACTAATGCAAAACCTAAGCGAAATGCGACAAGGCAAGACCAACCTGATGAAGCCAAACCTAACTTCCATCGACCTAAGAACTGGACGAGTAAGTTCATTCCAAAACCCATGTTACAATCGAATACGGAGACACCACTTACCAACGATCCGTTGTGGAAGGACTCCTTCATTATAGAAGGAGACACAGGCTTCGTAAATGAGGAGGCGGCCAAGTCTTTTGAAGCAGATGCAGCAGAATACGTGCACTTAGTAGAATCTGAATACAAAGCGATTTCTGATGTCGATAAATATTATGCGAAGTCTATCACACCTGGAGCACATGCCTACTATCCTATCGTGCTCTATTGGTATGAGATAGCGCTGATAGCGCAGAAGAATGGGACAGCTTCAATACCACAAGATAAGCTGGTCCAATTCGTGCAGGGCTATGGCTCTGCGAGAATCGCTTCCGGAGCAGGAGAGTACTTGGAAGGACTTGGTGACTACACCGACACAATGGGTGTCAAACATCTTAAGAAAAATTACTAAACCTTTGACCGAAGCCACAAAGACTAATTCTATAATAAATATTGTAACGTCAATAAAAGGTGATAAGAGATAAGAGAGTGAACGAGGCAGGCAAGCTGATATTAGATGTATGCATGGAGAGAGACCTTTTTGTGGCGAACACCATGTTCGACCACAAGAGGATTCATCAGTATACATGGGAACGGAAAAATGAGCGAAGCATGATAGATCTGTTTCTAATAGATCAGCGACTCAGAACACAGGAGATGGACACCAGGGTGTATAGGGGAGCCGACCTGGGAACGGACCACTTTCTAGTTATAACTAGAATAAGGGGTCTGTTCGCGGGCTGGCGATCCCGTGCTGGGGGTCCCTGTTCTGCAGTCGCAGACCGCATCAAAAGCTGGAGGCTTCAAGATGCGGCTATTAGAGACAGATATCAAGAAAGGGTATCTGAACAGCTAGCCTGTCCCCCGAAAGATGTGTTTGAGAGTGTCGATGTTTGTTGGCAGTTCCTGAAGTCCAGCATTTTATGCGCCGCGAAAGAGGTTTGTGGCATTTCGAAAGGGCGGACAACCAAAAATGGCGATGGTTGGTGGGATGATGAAGTGAAAGAAGAAGTTAAAAAGAAGAAGGATGCAAGGCAAGACATTTTGGCTATGTCCAGCTCAAGTGAAAGTATGAAAGAAAAGATGAAAGAAAAATATCGCCTGCAAAAAAATCGTACGAAGGAGATAATAGCTCAGAAGCGTGAGAGGTTCCAAATGACTGTAGACGAAAAACTGTCGCATAATTTCAAGGACAATGCAAAACTTTTTTGGAGGGAAGTTAAGAAGTCCAGAAATTGTGTTACAGCTAGTAGTAGGATGAATGTGATTATTTCGAAGGACAATGACATACTAACTGACAAAACTGACGTCCTCAGGCGATGGAGTGAATTCTACAAAGATATGTATGATGATGATGCCGCTGATCTACTCATAGAGCTGCCTCCAACAGAATCTGTCGAGGATCCTAAAGCGCATAAAATAAGTATGGGAGAGATTGTAAGTGCGATAAGAAGTCTGAAATGTGGAAAAGCTGCGGGAATAGATGGGATTACGGCTGAGATGATCAAGTACGGTGGACCAGCGGTCTGGGACGTCATCTATTTGCTATGCAATCTTTGCTGGGAAAGGGGTGATGTTCCGGACGACTGGAGGCGAGCAGTCATCGTGCCTTTCTATAAAGGAAAGGGATCACGATTGGACTGCTCCAACTACAGAGCCATCAGCTTGGTCAGCTTAGCTAGTAAAGTGTACACGAAGATCCTGACGATAAGAATGCAAGAGCGATCCGAAAGGTTTCTCTGGGAATCCCAAGGTGGATTTAGACCAGGAAGAGGATGTATGGATCAAACCTTCTCGCTTCGCGGAATCGCGGAAAAGTTTTTGGATATTAACCAAAGGGTTTTCTGCGCTTTCGTCGACTTAGAGAAGGCATTTGATAGAGTCGTACGAAAGGAACTCTGGGACGTGTTGCCTGGATATGGAGTGAGCAGTTCCCTACTGCATGCCGTGAAATCACTCTATAGTGATAGCGAGGCGTGCGTTAGGGTTAACGGTGAGATGTCACCCTGGTTTGATGTGAAGTCGGGGGTCAAGCAAGGGTGTATCATGTCTGCCTGGCTGTTCATTATATATCTAGATAACTGTCTGAGAGCACTAAGAACGAACGGATGTGGAGTGAAAATGGGAAACTTAGTGGTCAACTGCCTACTATACGCCGATGACGCGGTTTTACTGGCGTCATCAGAGGGCGAACTGCAGTCACTAGTTACCATAATGAAAGAAGAATGTGAAAAGAAGGGGCTGCGCCTAAACGCTGGCAAGACTAAGGTTCTGGTATTCGAAAGAGATGAACAAGTGACCGAGTGTGCAATATCGGTAAATGGGCAAATTCTAGAGCAAGTGAATGAATTTGTATATCTTGGAAGCATGTTCACACGAGATGGAAAGTATGAAAAAGATATTGAAAGAAGGATAACTGCCGGAAATAAGGTGAATGGAGCCATGTCGGCGTTGATGGGCAGTAAAAGTCTGAGCAAGAATGCTCGAGTTGCTGTCCACAACGCGATATTGGTACCTACCTTATTGTATGGCAGCGAATCCTGGGTATGTCAGAGGAAGTATGAAAATAGCTTGAATGCAGTCGAGATGAGATCTCTTCGAAAAATGTGCGGCGTAACGATATTAGATCGAATCCGCAATGAAGAGATTCGCAAATCAACTGGCGTGAATGAGGGCGTGATTGTAAAGATGAAGAAAGGCATGTTACGTTGGTTTGGACACATAGAAAGGATGAGTGAAGAAAGATTGACGAAACAGATATACAAAGCAAAAGTGTGTGCAAGAAGAGGCAGAGGAAGACCACGTTCCAACTACCTGGACCAAATAGATCGGACTCTCAAGGACGGGAACGTTAAGAGTACTCGAAACCGACGAGCATGTATGAAGAGACTGATGAATGTGGACGAAGCGAAAGAGGTATGTAAGTCTAGAGAGAACTGGCGCTCTATACTCTCTGCCTACCCCGTTAGGGACTCGGCGTGATGATATGTATGTATGTATGTATGTCAATAAAAGGCGGGAGATAGTTCCTGACTGCCAGTTCTTTATTTAAATAACAGAACCGCCAACATAACAAATATAATTACCACATTATCTCCCTCATCATGTTCAGGACAGAATCCTTCAAAATCTTAGGGAATATCACATTATTGGAGGTTCTACGTGGTATGAACCCTTTCGATCTTTACGCCCCCAGGCTCAATATTATTCGGGAACTGATAAGCGGGTACAATATTAACGCGGACATGGCAACCCTAAGAAGGACATCAGTCAAGCTAAACACAAACTTATAGCCCAGTCATATTAGGTAAAAAAAGGGGTCAACCTCGGAATGAAAGATAATAAGCTGCAAATTGGTATGAACCTTTGTTTTGTCATTCTAAATGTTGTCTCAAAAGTCACAATGGTTATCGTGTCCGCGTCTCAAGATATTCAAGGTCAAAGGTCACAAAAATCGGTTTTTCGCGAATATCTGGCTTCCTATCGGTTAAATGAGATTTGCATTTATTATAAAATTTGTAGGCTATAAAATTCCCTACAACTTTTGTTTAAACTTTTTTTTCATACGACTAACCGTTTTGAAGGTAGAGCGCGAAGAGTGCACATCGTACAGTCATATACGGCCTAATGCAAGGTCAAGCGTGAGTTATGGTTATCAGTACGTTATAAAGTCAATTATTTACTTGGAAATTATAATTATTAAACAATGCCTATTATTTATGTACTAACTATTAATTATTTATATTTAATTAAAGTAAGTAACTTGATTATTTATATATAATTATTCATATTTAACTATTTAAGTATAAAATATTATTTGCACACAATTGCATACCGACACTAGCAAATTTGGTCTGGCGGGTATATTATTGCAGAAAAGGAATTGCGATGCTTGGCGACCAGTTGCGTACTAGCCGCCAGACCCAACCCGACGAAATGAAGCTCCACTCAATAGAACTCGAGACACTAGCTATAGTTGCCTCACTCAGTAAGTTCCGGTCATACGTTATTGGCCTAAAATTCACAATGGTTAGTGATAGCAACGCCTTGCGGTCAACTTTTACAAAAAAGGAACCTCATTCCACACGCCATCGTATCTCGCTGGTGGATACAGTTTTTAGGATTCGACTACACTATCGAATATCGTCCAGGTGAGAGAATGTCCCACGTTGATGCAATCAGCAGAGGACCTGTATCGGTGGAGTCTGAACCAAAACATGTACTAGACATATTAGCAGTCAGTACCGAAGATTGGATCTCCACTGTGCAATCCTCTGATGATGAAATAAAAAAAAATTGGGACATTCTGGAAGATCCCGAAATACCCAAAACTTGTGGCATTTATAAAGAATACTCACTTAAGAATTGTAGGATCATAAAAGATGGGGAAACGAGATGGATGGTACCTCGAGGGGTGCGTTGGCAGCTCTTCAAATTATGTTGTGTAACATGACTTACTCCTTGCATGAAATACATTCCTGATAGGACGAAGAGACTCGTTTCTTGAGGATGGCCGACTGTAACACGACTATCGTTATTGTATTAGTATCGTTATTAGATTATTATAATAAATACTCGGGTAACACAGTTGCTGTCCAAAAATAATGACAAGCGGGTGTCAGTTCCAGTCGGTCATGGATATTACTCACTTGGGAACGAGACGTCTTTGAATAATTGGTAAATTGTTATTGTTTTATTATAATATGTTTTAATAAATTCTTATTTCGTATTTGAATTACTTCGCTTCTGAGGTGATTTAACACTAAAGGTTTGAGCCGCAAATGTGGTACTTGCAGACACAAAATACTTTATTGCAAAGAGTTCGACAGCATGAAAACTATATACTAGTGGTCATGGCAAAAAGTTAAGACTGAGTACGTCAAAGAGGACCATATTAACAAATAAAAGCTGCATTCCGTATGGTGAAAATGAAAATCAATGCGTCACCAAAAGATGTAATTGAAGAATATGACAAAGCAGATCATTCCGTAGTTGCAGCACGTCTGTAACATGCGCCTGCTCAATTCGCCTATTTGAAGGAAGTTGAAACAGAATTTAATAGGACCAGAAGCTATTGTGCACTGCGATTTCAGCGGAAACTACGGAACAAAAGAGGAGACTGGGTACTGTTGTGCCAGGGCACGGTAGTGGGCTCGGGCTTCCGTTGGCACAGCGAGGGTACTAGGGGCAAAGTTAGGCGCCCCTGGGATGTGGTCAGGCAAAGTGCAGGAGGGCACTGGTGCGTTCCTCAGGAGATCCTAGAGCCCTCCTATATTCACAGAGGTTGGCCACCGAGGGGGTTTTAGTGAGTAGAAATCTCAAATAACGCGTTCGTCCCCACCAGGACGGTTGGGTACCTATAGGTTTCCCCCTCGAAAAAAAAAAGGTGGGCTTGGGCTTCCGACCGGGATTCCGCACAGCGAGGGTACTAGGGGCAAAGCTAGGAGTCCCTGGGATGTGCTCAGGCAAAGTGCAGGAGATCCCAGAGCCCTCCTATATCCACAGAGGAACTATACGGAATGCGGGGAAGGTTTAAGGGGAGAGAGAGGGAGGTTTGGTTACCACCTGCGCACTCTACGTGGGACCAGAGTCCACACGTACTATGGCACACGAATCATTTCTCACCAACCCTACTGTAGAATGCCAGTTGAGACAGTGCAACTTTTAAATTAGTTAGTTGTTGTGGAGTTGGGTTTCCCAGCAGTAAGAAATATATAAGAAAATTTATGTCAATTCTATGGATTGTATTTAATTTTTTTTTTTTTTTACAAAACGGAGATAAACAATTTCAAGAATTTTTAACCAGAATAAAAACTCAGGCAAGCCAATGCGAATTTGAAATTTTACTCGATGAAATACTAAAATACAAGATGGTGTTTGGAATCCAATCGAATCAAGAAGAGAGAAATTATTAACAGAAGATAAACTAGACTTGACCAAAGCTATAACAATCTGTAAAACTAGTGAACAAGCTTCCAAACAACTCGACGAATTCGAACGTAAAAATAAAGTATTAGCAGTGGGAAATAAAGGATTCAAAAATTATACAAATTAATATTTTGACTGCAAGAGATGTGGCACAAACCATAAATGCAGAGAAACTGCCGTCAATAGCATAGTTACAGTAAGTCGGATTTTTGTCAAAACTGGGTTTGCCGAAGGGTTTGTTGAGCCTCAACATTTCTTTCGCCGTCATGGGGAATGAAGAATATGTATTTGTGATGTATACGAAATACATGTTTATGAATTAAATAAAACTCCTTGTTGCGGCTTCGCCTTCACCGCGCGGAGCCCGGCACATACATTGCGCTGGTGTGCGTGTACCACGCGCACCGCGCATTTCACACACACAGACGTCAGCGCGGCGCGGCCCGCCGCCCGCGTCATCCTGGAGTCGTCGCCTGCGCGCCCTGAGCAAGCACGGGTGTGCGCCGCTCACATTCAGCCGTACAGTACCTACTCTTAGTTCAGAATATTGTAATATTAATAGCAGATTTGTGCAGTTGGAAAGATCGGGTTCTCGCTGTCGGTGGTAACGTGCAGCGCATGAGATGGACTCAAAAATTTATGAGAACGTCATGCGCGCATAATAAGGGGCAACAGAGGGGGAACTAGCTTCACTGCGTACCCTGGAAGAATAATGATACCCCCATCGTTTTTTTCGGGGCCGAGAGGGCATCCCTCTGACCTACCTCCCTGGACCAGCAGTAGTCGATTGTCATCGCACGTATTGGAGAAATTGGAAAAAAAAAACCACTCGTTTCCGAAAACAAGGAAGGAGTCAACCCTGGAAGCTGAATTTTAGCACACAATTGTTACACGAAGAAAAGGAAATTAAGACAGCCATGAATCAAGCTGATTTCAATTTAGTAAACGTTTCTTGTTGTAATTCTGAAACACTTCTAAATACTAAACATCATATTCCTATTGTTAACCTTACGAATAATAACTTTGATTCAATAACTGCATTACAATATACAAATGCGGGTAAAATGTTAGGAATTGAAGATTTAGATAAAATTGTTAAGAAACCCCATACTGTCTTATACGGTAATTGTTACTCTTCCACCAAAGTTTTATAAGTTCATTAAGTCAGGTTGCTAAATTAAAAGTAAAACCAACTTTGATATTGAAAACCCAGAAGACTCCAGACTCCTCAACTATTGCTGCACAAGTTCACGCACACAAGTTCGTTACAACCCTTACATAAACTTAACCCTTTTGGGGTAGGTTTAGTCCTAACCTTAGGGGCTGTTATATATAACACCATTCCCTTTCCCAAGCCACTAACTAATCACATTTTGTTAACACATATTACCTCAGAATCATTGCAGGGATCCTCAGAATCATTGCAGGGATGTGTGAATGTAGTTTTTTTTTATACTACAAGAGTGGCAATTATTTACGCTCAAGATACCGAAGTATCACTTGCGCGTTGCCACTCTGTGTTCGGAGGGTTATAGTGGGTTCTCAGAATACCTACACAGATTCAAGTGTAAGGACAACCCGTCCTGCCCATGCGAACCGGGGGTAGAGCAGACTGCCCTCCACATAATCATGGACTGCCCGATGTTCTGTCGTGAGCGAATGGAGGCAGAACAGAAAATCGATATGAAAATCACAGAACCGAACTTGCCGAACATATTAAATAACCAATACATGCAAGAACAATTCATGGGGGATGTAGTAAGATATCATGTGTATTTATTTTTTCACCATAAAAGATTTGGCTGTCACTTTTGACCGAAAACTGACTTTCCATGATCACGTAGGTTTGTTAGTGAAGGAATCTTTTAGGCGCCTGGGTTTTGTTTTAAGAAACGCACGAGAATTCCAAAATCTCCATGTGGTACCCTTGATATACAGTGCCCTTGTAAGATCAAAACTGGAAACCAGCGCATGCGTGTGGAATACCCACGCAAACACTTACACTCTAGCAAACGAGAAGGTACAAAAAGCCTTCTTAAGGTACCTATACAAGCGCTGTTATGGATACTATCCATACTTATACCCGTCCAAGTTCCTCCTGGAATGCCTCGGGTACAACTCACTAGAGGTCCGTCGCAGTTATGACCAGCTAATAACAGCATGTAAGGTACTGCGTGGGAAGATAGACGCCCCAGGACTGATCAATGAGCTATGTAAGCTATTTGTCCCTGACAATTACCTAAGAAGCCGGAGGCATAGGCTTTTTGCCGTGCCACCCTCACGTACCGTAGCACGAGCCCACTCGCCCATTCCGCGTACCCTCACCGCACTCAACGCTCTCTTGGACCAAAGCCCTGAATGTGATTTGTTTGCGGATGACTGGTCGAGCATTATGTCTGAATGTTTGAAATTTTGTGAGCGCGATGTATAACTGAATGCTATACATACATTCTTTGCTATGTTATAATTATATATATGTACCTTTAATTAATGTCATTGGTATAATCCGTGTTAATTAAAGAAAAATAAAATAAATTATTTTTTCAAACGCACGATTTTTAAATCGAAAAGCGGCGTGTAGTGTGACCTTGACTCGCCGTTGCTAGACAACGAACGAAGTACCTTCTCACGCTCCCAATTTTGCAGACATCTAGTGGCTTATGTATTCCGAAGCCTCAAGAGCATGATGGCAAGACGTTTGCTACATTTCTTCTGCGTCGGTCTCTTGGAATCACCCCAACGCTTGAGGGCTTTAACAAATTGCCTTATGACCTGTATTGCCCTAGTCTGCAGAAGGATCGTCAGCAACTTTTGGAAAGGACGTGCCGACGATGTGGATTGTACTTCTGTACAAAGAAGAAAGTTAAGGAACATGTAAATTCATGTCACAAGCAACCTAATCCGAGCAATAATAGTCTACAGATGCACAAGGTTCGTCCATCACGTATCCTCAGGCGACGATCGATCGGTAGATCGAGAGAGGTTCTCTGCGTATTGCGCGAAAATGATGACACCGAGGGGCTTGATGAAACTGACATTGATCTTCAACAAAGCACAGTTCCTGATCTGCAAGATTCTTATCCAGTTGTTAGTGTTGAAGAATGTCTTGCTAATCCGTGGTCTGAGGACAATGTACATTAAATATGTTCATGTGCTAAGTACAATATATGTTTTTCGCATGATTACACCATTCGTTTATTATTATTTTTATGCCAATCAAAAACAACCTGCAACCTTTCTGTCAGACATTTTTATCATGGTCCTTAATTTCAGAATAAAATAAGATTATACTTTATACATGTATTTAAGATAATATTCTAAAATATCCCAACATAAAAAGGAGATCAAATATATGTGAAGCCAAGCTTCCAGGCTTGTGATTGGCTGACAGTTACATGTATTATAGTAAAATGACACAAAAATATATCATGACATATACGATACCAAATTAATATATAAATTGAACATGCGCGCTTGCGCGCGCAAGACAATTCTAGTTCTAAAAAATTTAAGAATTTTTGTAGATACGAAAAATACACGTGATGTTGGATGGGGGATGGGGGGGTAGCCTTAAACCTCACCATGTATCACTAAGGGGGAGGGGGGGGTTAAAAAATGCTTAAAAAAAGATCACGTGATTAAAGGACGGCCCCTTACAAATGGGCATAGAGTATTTTACCAATTTATAAAAGTTATTGATGTTTTAGAAATGTAATTATTGTCGTGATTAGCCACACTACGAGTACTACTGTTAGCGCTCACAAGCTGAACAAGTCGCTCGGTTCACTACACGTTGGGACAGCTCGGAGCTGCGACGCAACGAACGAAACGCAGTATGCAGGGCATAGACATAAAATAGTCTGTGGTTAAGATGAACTTTTGAAACAACGCAAGATGTAAAAATTGTCAAACCATATGTCAGACATAGAAAATCAGCCCGAACGAAATAAAGATTCAACAGATGGAAATAAAATGTGGAATATTATGCAGATGCAAACAGGAAATAGTGGAAATAATAGTGAGAAAAGTGTAATTTCAGTGAAGATGTGTAGTAATAATTTCTCTTTAAAACTTTAGCAGACAATGGGTCAGTGGTAAATATAAAAGGGACAACACACTTCGTTGTCTGATGACTCGCTCGCTCGCGCTCGTACAGACTAGCGCTGGTTGTGACCGACGCAAAGTACATAAATATGCGGAAAAATATACGAACTTTTTAGAGGACTCCCGCTCCGGCCGCCGTACCGAGCAGACGTGTGCTCCCACCGCTCCCGCGCTCTGCGCCCGTTACGACCGGCAGAAGCCACACCCGCCGCTACGCAAATCGCCACGCGTTAGCTAGCCGCTACGCACCGCACGTGGTGATTGTTGGTCGCCTTTTTCAAGGCAACAACAATCACAATTCTTGTTTCTCGACAATAATATTTGTCCCCTTCTGGGAAAACCCACAGTTTCGTGGTCACTCGGTAGAAACCAAACGGTGCCAACGAAACCGAGTGGGGCGCTGCCCCGTTGCGCTCTTAGCCTTGCCCCTTCAGGGTAAGGCTACAAACGGACGGGACCAGGTTCACCGGCCTTGGGGTCTACCCTAGTCGCGCCTGGTTATCACCCACCACCCACCCTACCTATCCCTTACCTCCTATCCTCCGGTGTTAGTTTGGGCACTGTCCACGGACTAGTGCTCTCTACACCGGAACTGTCAGGAACCCGCTGCACAATAAGACTGGCAGCGGGAATACAAGCTTAGGGCTCACACCATAGGCACACTCACCTCCCTGTCTACACCCGACAGGGAGGGTTCAGTACACACCCCCGGGTCAACCCCCCGGGGATCGGGACCCTAACGTTTAAGTCACCAGGGGTTTCTTTGCGTGTTTCTTCCCCTGGGCGACCGCGCCCCGAAACACGTTTCCCTCGCCCAACGTCATGTCCATAATCATGGACCCCCAAGCCTCAGTGGTATTTCTCGCGCGGCTCTTAGAAGCCGTGCCCACCCTCCGACGTTAATTTGACGAATTCACCCGCGACGTAAACGCGGGTACTTCCACTGCCGATGCAACAGCAGCGCTCGATAAGAGCGCTATCATTGACGTCACCAATGAGGCCAACAAGTCTCAAGACTCCCCCCTGTCCCCCGACTCTGTCATCGTAGACTCCGAAATGGAGTCACTACATTCTGAGTCGTCCGAGGGCTCCTCGGACGAATTCACACCCGTCACGGGATCAAAAAAGCGCGCCAGACGCGCTAAAAAGAAGGAGGCCTCAGCCTCACCTTCCCCCCCGACTAAAGCCCCCAAAACCGTGCCCGTGCCCTCCGCACAGACCTCCCCGACAGCCCTCTCCCCGGCACCCCCTTCCCCCGCCCCCCTCGCCTCTCCGGAAGCCGAAGCCACTCAGGCTAGCCGGCTCTCCCCCGTCCCACGACCCACGCGGCCCTCCTCGACGAAGGAGCGCTCGTGCCCCCCCGTATTCGTCCACACTAAGTCCAAGTGGACGGAAATCTCCGGTTGGTGTAAAACCAACAAAATTAACTTTACCCGTGCTACGGCCACAGCCGAAGGCATTAAGGTGCACCTCCCAAACTCGACCGAGTTCCGAGCCTTTACGAAGCTCCTGCAGGCCAGAAGTGTGGAATACCACACTCATGATCTGCCGGAGGACCGCTTACTTCGGGTCGTCATCCGCGGCGTCCCTTGCGAAATCGACACCGAGTCGATCAAAGAAGACCTAAAGGCTCAGAATGTCGCAGTGAAGGAAGTACACCGCATGCACCGACAAAATGCCGGAGAGGCATTTAACATGGTCCTCGCCATCTGCGAGAACTCCCCCGACGGTAAAGCCGTCTTCAAAATAAAAACCATATGCCACCTGTCTGGCATAAGGGTTGAAACCCCCCACAAAGGCGGTCCCATAGGGCAGTGTCACAACTGCCAACTATACGGTCATGCTTCGCGTAACTGTAACGCAAAACCCAGGTGCGTCAAGTGCCTGGGAGATCACGGGACGAGCGATTGCTCTCGCCCTAAGGACCGCACTCTCACCGACTCACCCCCGAGCTGCGTGCTATGCCGCCAGGAAGGCCACCCGGCCAATTACAGGGGCTGCCCTAAAGCCCCCAAACCCAGACCAGTCGTGGTTAAGAGGGCAGCGGCCCGCGAATGGCGTAACGCCCTCCCCGCGCAACCCGCCCCACCTCGACCTTCCCCGTGGAGGGTCCTCCCTCCGAGGGATTTTCCACCCCTCCCACAAGCGTCCCCACCTCTCCCCTCAGCGGCCCCGAGCCCGCAGATTACACCTCTGCCGTCGCTCTCCACCGCCAAACCTCAACAGCCCCAGCCCCAGGCTGCTACTCCCCCGCGTAGACCCCAGGCGGTCCAGCCCACTTCCTCCCCCTCTGAAACCTCCGCCAACATGGCATTCCTGGCGGATCTTTTCTCCACCGTCAACCTCTCAAGGGTTAACGAAATGGCACGAAGCCTCAGGGCCGTCCGGAAGGACCCTCTGGCCCTCCTCAAGGTGCTCGGCGACTACGCTGATGTATCAGAGTCCCTGGCTGCCTTCTCGTCCAACCAATAATGGACACAAACGTAAGCAGCAGAATCAAACCCCGATCACTTTCAATTGGCTATTTTAATGCCAACGGCATTCACAGCCAAAAGAAAGAGATCGCCGCGTTCCTCCGCGACAACAATATCGACGTTTTCTTAGTGCAGGAAACCTTCTTGAAACCATCACACCGAGACCCTAGAATTGCAAACTACTGCGTAGTTCGCAACGATAGATCTCGATCCGCCCTCGGCGGTACTTTGATCTATTACAAGAGGTCCCTGCACTGTATCCCGATCCAACCACCAACCCTCTCCCACATTGAGACCTCGATCTGTCGATTAGGAATGACCGGCCATCAGCCAATCACGATTGTCTCTGCATACTGTTCCCCAGTTAACTCAACGGCCGATATCAAAGCTGATATCAAAGCCCTCATCAACCTCAGTAGCTCGGTTATTATCGCGGGCGACCTGAATGCCAAGAGCGATGCTTGGAACAGCCACTCACGAAATAACAGAGGACGCCAATTGGAGGACCTCAGCGGGCTCCTCCAATTCGACGTCATTGCGCCTATGCACCCCACCCACTACCCTGAGAACATCAACCACCGACCGGACGTACTAGACATTGCGATCCTCAAGAATGTAAACCTCCGTTTGCACTCGTTGAGGTCGCACGACGAATTAGATTCCGACCACCGACCTGTGACCTTAGCGCTCTCCCCCCGACTAGGCCCCCCGGACTCAGGTCAGCCCCCGCCTCAGAAAAAGATAACAGACTGGAGAAAACTGGAGGAACTCCTCAAGTCCTCTTCATCTGTTCACTTAGATAGTATCCCGCCCCTCATAGAGTCGGCAGCCGACACTCAAAAGGCGGTCGATTCCCTCACAGCTCACGTACAGTCAGCCGTGGACGCCTGTTCACGACAAGTTCCGGTGATGGAAGACCATCGCTGGAAACTTCCCGACGACGTGCGTGAACTAGTGACGGAAAAGAACGCCGCCCTCCGAGCTCATAGAGCTCACCCGACTGAAGCGAACCGCACCTTTCTGAGGTCACTCCAGCGCAAGCTGAGATACCGCATGAAAGACCTGCGAGACGCTCGCTGGAACAAGTTCCTCGGGGAACTTGAACCGAGTCACTTGGCCTTCTGGCATCTCCAACGAAAACTCAAATCGGACAAAATCTCGTCCATGCCTCCACTCACTCGTTCAAATCAAGGGCCCGCCTTTGACGACGACGAGAAGTCCGAGTGCCTGGCCGACAGTCTCGAGGCTCAATGTACGCCCAGCACCTTGCCGGTAGACCCGCGCCATCTCGATAAGGTGGAAGCCGAGGTCGAAAGCAAACTATCTCTCCCACCCTCCGAAAACCCAGACCACCCCATCGCCCCAATCACGGTCGACGAAGTCCGGAAAGTGATCAAGGATCTACACCCCAGGAAAGCCCCAGGTCCCGACGGGATCACTAACAGAGTTATCAAACTCTTCTCTCCTTATCTCATAGTTTTGCTCACTGCCATCTTCAATGCCGCACTGAGCAATAACTTTTTCCCCCAATCCTGGAAAAGTGCAACGGTCATAGGTATTCCCAAGCCAGGGAAACCCAAGACCGAAGCCTCCAGTTATCGCCCCATCAGTCTCCTCAACGTCCTTGGCAAGATTTACGAGAGACTTATCTACAATAGATTAAAGAGTTTTGCAGACTCTAAGAAAGTCATACCTGACCAACAGTTCGGTTTTCGAACCAAACACTCTTGTGTCCAACAAGTCCACCGTATAGTGGAAGACGTCAGTAGCGGCTTCCAACTCGGTTATACCACGGGTATGCTCCTCTTCGACGTGGCGAAGGCATTCGACAAGGTCTGGCACAACGGCTTAATATACAAGCTGTACCAGTTGGGCGTGCCGGACCGTCTAGTACGCATAGTACGGGACTTTTTGTCGAACCGCTCCTTCCGCTACAGAGTCGAGGGCACACTCTCTTCCCCCCATCCCATACGAGCAGGAGTCCCGCAAGGCTCAGTGCTCTCGCCATTCCTATTCACGCTTTATACTAGCGACATTCCCCTCCATAGACGAGTTAGAAGCGCTCTATTCGCCGATGATACGGCTATCTACTACAAAGGTAGAACTCCCGAGGGAATTCACGACAACCTCCAATCCGCGGTCACAGCCCTGGGGCGGTGGTTCCGGAAATGGAGAATTGAAGTGAACCCCACCAAAAGCGCAGCCATTCTATTCTGGAAAGGCCTCGAACGCCCACGGGTAGCCCCCATCACCCTCTTCGGCAAACCCATTCCATGGGAAGAAAAAGCCAAATACCTGGGTGTGATCCTCGATCAACGCCTTTCTTTCCGTCACCACGTAAAGGCGGTACGCGCGCGAGCTGCCTTCGCGCTCGGTAGACTTCACAGCATGTTGAATGCACGAAGTAAACTCTCATTGAAATCCAAGGTGAGGATTTACACGACGTGCATTCGACCAATCATGACATATGCGGGTGTAGTGTTCGCACACACTAGCAAGTCAACGCTTAACCCCCTGCAAGTGCTCCAAAGCCGGTTTCTCCGGAGAGCCACAGGTGCCCCGTGGTACATGCGTAATAGTCAACTCCACGTTGACCTCAAAGTCCCCACTATAAAACAGTTTTTGAAAAAACTAGCCAAACGTCATTTCGATTCTGCTGAAAATCACCCCAACCCCCTCGTCGTATCGGCCGCCCGATACACTCCCTCCCTTATCTCCAAGATAAGGCGTCCAAGACATGCCGTCATTGAACCGGATGACGACATAACGGTCCTCCAGGACGCCCGACGAAAACATACCAACACTACACACAACCGACCACTGTTCCGTCCTCGCCGGCGAGGCTCGACGCGAATAAGCCGTAATGTTCCCCCCCGACATCCTCCGCAAACGCCGGCCCGCGCCGAGCCAGACGCGCAAATCCCGCCCCCAAATAATATATAAATAAAATTAACAGTCCAGCCCAGCTCCCTAGCTCGCGATCCAGCAACGCCCTAAGCCGAGGTTCGTACCCCACAGGGGGTGCCCTTAGCTGTGTTGCTTAGTACTAAAGTGCCTGGCTGGAGGCCTAGGTCTCGCCATTGACCGGTTAAGTAGCAAAAGTTCCCGGAACTCACGCTACGAGAGACAATACAAAAAAAAAAAAAAAAAAAAAAAAAAAAAAAAAATCGTTGTCTGGTGATCGAATTATGTTGACGGCCTCGGTCAAACTGAGACTTTTCTCTATGTACCTAAGGTGTGTTAAGAAGTCGAGTTTGACAATAATATTTATAATGATGTACATATTGTATCTAGTGAAACAATGCCATTTGAAGCAATTTTAGGTAATGATTTCCTTAAACTGTGTACGGTTTTGTTTAGGGATGGATCTATATGATTTTTACCTAACAATTGTGACGGGTTGGAAAGATTGACTGCTCTCCAGGTTGAGTAAGCAATGTTCTGGCTAGCTCATGTCCGTAATCCTGTTATTAGAGGTGAGGTGTTAAAAGTGTGTGGAAGAATACCACCCTAAAAAGACGAAGAGGCGCCTATACAGTTGAAAATCATAATGACAGATGATATACCTGATGCTCATCGACCACGACGACTGTCAGCAGCGGAGCAGAAGCTAGTAGAGAAGCAGGTAGAAGAGTGGTTGAGCCAAATAAATATTACAAATATGAATCCACAATTACCAAAGGAGAATAATAAAAAAACAGACAAGTTTGTAATTGAGAAATTTACCGAATAAAACTCAAATGTAACTAAATGGGCGGAAAAATTTAATATTTTTTTTTAAATTACCCGTTTTTATCCTTTTATGTAACGAAATTATCACAAATACCTACTTGACTTTTATTTTTTTTATTCTGAACTCATGATAAATAGTTGTTTGAGTAAACATTGGTCGGTCATTGGCGTTAAGTACAAAAAAATGGCAGTTCGGTCTTTGACTCAATCAAGTGAAGAAACAGTAAGTTCAACTTTAACTAGCTGCCGTTGAAAAAAATAGTTCTATGCTGGACTCGCAATTAATTTTAAAAACTGGCCCTTTCTATGCTGATTTAAGAATGGTATAATAACTACACAATAAATTAATAAATTCGGTTTTTGTGACACCTTTTGTTAACGAACGCCTCCGGTTTTAATTATCAAGTAGTACAAAAAAGCTTAATTTCAATAGAGAATAACATTTTTATCATTGAAAATGACTCAGAAACACAAATTAAAAGTAAGATAGCCGCATACATCAACATAAAACGCAAATAATAATCTTAAGACGAAACAGTATTGTTTCACAGGTAGCCGGTCCCTATTGTCTATCTCCGGTGGTATGCTTTGTCTAATCCACTTCTCTGTGGTCTAATCATAATGCTGGCGCTGGAAGGGTGGTAGAGGGGGGCGGGAAGCGGTACCTGAGAGGCCCAGTACCATCCCTTGCGTCGCGTGCTACGCCCGCGTTAAGTTGTTTATTACTTTTGTCTTATTCTCCTAAATTTGACTTGGCTTTACTTCTGGACTTTAAACTCGTTTGAAAAGGACAATTTCTGTTACCAATAACTACGGCTGATATCTTTAACGATTGAAAAAGTTTGAAAAGTGTTACAAATACAATGGCAAATCGACGTGAAATCGCTACCCTGTACACGCCCCATGAGTACTCAGACATGCACCTTCTTTATGGCGAAACAGACAGATTTCACGTAGAGGTATTCATGTCATACAATGCGAGATTGGCAGCAAGGCTTTACGCGGAAAGATATCCGAATCTCACGTCAGTGACTCATGAAATCATTCTCAGAGTGGTACACGCCTATAGGGAAGGTAGGCAACCAGGACGGAATAGTTCCACCGGCAGACCTCGAACTGTAAACGATGATGTTGTTTTGGACGAAATCGCAAAGGATCCGTCAACTTCAGTAAGGGTCGGTACATATCTGACGGAAGATGCGTCACGTATTATCGGTCGCGAAACGCCAAAACAAACAAATATATAATAAAACATGCATCCTTTCACACCTAACCGAGATGATGCGTTAGTGCGTCGAGCGTACAGCGTCTGTTCCGTTTCCGTCAACGCATTGTCGGTCGACGTAAGAGCGGCAACGTCGCGCGCACCACGGACCACGTGTATTTTGACTGACGCGTTCAGACTAGGCGTAACATCAGCAGAGATCGTTTGTGTACAGGCCGTTCGAAGTTTTTTTTATCGAAAATGTTTGATACAGAACGATTTATCACGGAAGTGCAAAATAGATTATGTCTGTGGAACTTAAAAGAAAAATCTTATAGCGACCGACTAGCCAAGAAGCGGGCTTGGGAGGAAATTGCAGAAATATTATTAGATGAGTGGGAGACATATGACACACAAAAGAAAAATGAAACACGTAAGTTAATGTTTATTTTATTACATATTAGTATTCTTATATATATTGGTCTTACATACATACATACATATCATCACGCCAAGTCCCTAACGGGGTAGGCAGAGAGCATAGAGCGCCAGTTCTCTCTAGACTTACATACTTCTTTCGCTTCGTCCACATTCATCAGTCTCTTCATACATGCTCGTCGGTTTCGAGTACTCTTAACGTTCCCGTCCTTGAGAGTCCGATCTATTTGATCCAGGTAGTTGGAACGTGGCCTTCCTCTGCCTCTTCTTGCACACACTTTTGCTTTGTATATCTGTTTCGTCAATCTTTCTTCACTCATCCTTTCTATGTGTCCAAACCAACGTAACATGCCTTTCTTCATCTTTACAATCACGCCCTCATTCACGCCAGTTGATTTGCGAATCTCTTCATTGCGGATTCGATCTAATATCGTTACGCCGCACATTTTTCGAAGAGATCGCATCTCGACTGCATTCAAGCTATTTTCATACTTCCTCTGACATACCCAGGATTCGCTGCCATACAATAAGGTAGGTACCAATATCGCGTTGTGGACAGCAGCTCGAGCATTCTTGCTCAGATTTTTACTGCCCATCAACGCCGACATGGCTCCATTCACCTTATTTCCGGCAGTTATCCTTCTTTCAATATCTTTTTCATACTTTCCATCTCGTGTGAACATGCTTCCAAGATATACAAATTCATTCACTCACTCATATATTGGTCTTGATACTGTAATATTCCTTCATTATTAAAATACCGTTTAAAAAATCCCTATTATTGGTAGCAGTCGTTATTCTAGTTGATGTTGCTCTGGGTAACGTCTGTAAGGGGCATATTTGAAGGTCATTAAGATAGCTGTCTCTTCGTCGAAGAACAAAATTATGAAGTATACAAGCAGCCTTCACTATCTCCATAGCAAAATCAGGTTCGGTGAGGATGGCAGTGTGAAGTACTCTCCACTTATTGCATAATAATCCAAATGAGCACTCAACACATCTACGCGCTCGACTGAGTCTGTAATTAAAAATACGTTTTTCTCTATCAATATTGCCACTTGGATACGGCCGCATTATGTTTTTCTGTAAAGGAAACGCTTCGTCTCCAACTAATACAAAGGGTCCATTAGAATTTGGTAAAGTTTTATTTCCTGGAATATTGAAGTTATTTTCCAATAGTTTTTTACCCATAATTGATTGTTTAAATACGTTGCTATCTGCTTCTTTGCCATAAGCACCGACGTCAATGGCTACAAAATAGTAATCTGCATCGGAAATAGCCATAAGAACTATAGAAAAGAACTTTTTATAGTTAAAATATTGGGAACCACTAAGATTCGGAGCTCTTATGCGAATATGTTTCCCATCTACTGCTCCAATACAGTTTGGAAAATTAGTTCTTTCAAAAAATTTATCAGCTATTTTTAACCACATTTCTTCATTCGGGCAAGGCATTTCTGTTTCTCGCAACGTCATCCATATCACTTTGCAACATTCTTTAATTATTCCGACTATTGTAGATACTCCCACCAGGAAGTCGTGGGATAATGTTTTAAAACACATTCCGGTTGATAAATATCTGGAAACAAATTAAACTTAATTAATCATAAACTAATCCATAACTTAATAAACAAAGAATTATTCCGTTTTTATTGTAAACATCATGCACACTTTTTATTTCAGTTGCTGACCTCCAGAAAAAATGGAAACATCTCCGTGATTACTATGTTAGAGAGAGAAAAAAAGAGTCCAATGTCCGCAGTGGAAGTGCAGCTGCTGCAAAGAAGAGGAAGACGCCATTCGTAGAAATGATTCGTTTCTTGGATGTGGTGAGAGAAATGCGACCTACAACTAGTAATTTAGAAGATAAATTTGATGAAACAAGTGGTGAAGAGAACCAACGACAAGAGACTGGAAGCGAATCATCAAGTTCCAATTCCAAGCCTGGCAATCGCAAAACCCAGGGTATGACACTGTTTCAGAGGACATTAATTAACAGTATGGAGAAATCTCCACGAGACGATAATGACTCAGATAAACAGTTTCTGCTGTCGTTACTCCCGCAAATGAAAAAAATGTCTGAAGCGCAAAATTTTGACTTCCGCTTAGATAATATGAATTTGATAAAAAAATATAGATTTGTTACAAGTACAGCGCAACAATATAATATCCTGTCCGATCAAGGTAATTACGAACAAAATCGTTTATCATTGCCACAGACTTGTCAGTTTGAACAAAGTGGATATTATACAAGTGACTACTATACTGACTCACCACAATCAGCGTCCTCGCGAGTTTCTACTGAACAAGATATTGAGGCACTAATGCAGAGTTAATGTCCTTCATTTATTTTTAATTAGTTGATTTTAGTTTTTGAATTATTATAATATAGGTACATGGTATACCTACATGTCATTATTATTAAAATACAAATGTCAATAACAAAACAAAATTATTTTATTTATTACAACTTACCTGTATCCATTGAGACAACTTTACGGATAAAATCGCGGTTTATTATAAACTTACTCTACATTCGTAAAACTCCTGCTCCTGCGGGTTCGATACGTCATATTAAAATGTAAAATAAGTTAAAAATAACCCGCGATTTTATCCGTAAAGTTGTCTCATTTTAATAGTTTCAGTGTAGTCGCATAAATACAAGATACCTATTCTTGTATAATTTCTTACCTCAATGTAAAGGTCAGTCTTTCTTCTGGAGTAATGGCACATCGAAATTTTGTATCATTTTTAGTCATGAAACATTTCACAATCGTAAGGAGTTCATCAAAAGATTCTACGGACATACTGTAAAACTGAATAAATCTTGTTGGGTACTCTCTTAAAGTTGCATATAGACAATTAAATTGGCCACTTGATATTCTTTTACGGCCAGTCTCAATAACTTACTTACATTTAAACCCAGATAGTTATCCAAGATAAACAGTTATAGGTTATCTATCTGTTACTGTCGTCTCAATATTGAAAACTTCGCGAGCTTATCGAAGATTAGAGATGGATAGGCCTTCTATCTCCAGTAAGTGCATCCCTCCGAAACGTTTAGTTTTTGCATTTCGAATTAATGACGTCCTCACGCCTTCCCACAAGGGTCCCCGAAGGGGTAGGCAGAGGTGTATAGGTAATACCCACACACCCACTTTCCGCCAGAGGTATATTAGGTGCCAACGTGACAGATGGCGAGTCCATCGCCGTTACTCAAGCACGACTATACATACGCCTTTGAATTTCTTCTCAGACGTATGCAGGTTTCCTCTCGATGTTTTCCTTCACCGTAAAGCTCGTGGTGTGACTAATCACTGTACTTAAGTTCAGAAAAACTCATTGGTACAGTCGGGATTCGAACTTGCGACCTTTGCGTCGCAGGCAACTGCTCGAACCACTCGGCCACCACGGCTTTTAACAGCAGTCAGAAACATCAAGCGACGAAGACATCGACGAGGTAGAATTGAACCGCCAATTCCTGGCTGAACTGGCTGAAGAAGAAGCGAACGAACGGCTCCATCAAGAGGCGGAGGCAGCGGATGAAGAGCGTAGGCAGGGCCAATACGACATAGAAGAGAGGCGTGAGGACACAGATCTCACTGGGAGAGAGCGCGGATAGGGCTAAGTATGCCTATTGTGCCCATAGTGCAGCTTGTGAGCTACCTTGCCTCACTGACCGCCTCTACCACGGACATTCAGGCGATCACCGCGCCTTTGGAAGGAACCCTGTACCCACACTACCGGGCCGAATACCAGCGTACAGAGGACTGGGACAGTGCAAAACATACGTCAGACCTTCTACACAACTCAATTGAGAACTACGCTCACAAAGAATCGTATGCATTGCAAATTGACGAAGTATAGATAATATACGAGGTCGGGAGTGCAGGTGACCGGAGGCACAGGGTGATACTGGACATAGACACGGAAGCAACCGACCGGTACACGTACTGGAGCAAGACTCAACTGGAAGCAGGACTGAATCTCTATGCTCCAAGAGACCTGTCCTCATACACAAATAAGCTGCGCGCAAACATCGACGTTCTGAAAGGATATATACACAGGAATTGGCAGGTGGTGCGTGCAATCGCCTACCCAAACGATAAACACCACGTATCAGAATACTTGGAGATACACGGCACCCGGCCAACACAGACCAGCCGTGCGGATTGTGAAGAGCTGATCAATCATCTGGTCTCATACCTTGCGACGTCGAATCAGCAGTTTTGGGACATAAACACAAGGGCCACTGTACCAAGTTCGAATACATCCGTTCCCGTGCATTACATATACGTCAGACTATTGCTGTGAACAAACATGTTGACCATATTTGCGTTCAAATTGGCACTGCTTCAGGTCATCCCATACCTATATTATGCGGAGAACAACGCCGGCATCAAGTATCTAACCTCATCATATGCGGAGGTTGAGGAAGTGACAGGAATATCCCCAGCACGAGTAGAGCTACCGTACTAGACCACCGAAATACGTGTGCTAAGGAATAACTCAGACCAATTTATACTGGTAGACTTGCCGGAATCAGTACCATTATGTGCCCTACTAGGGTATTTTACAAGAATGCTGTACTGCGAAACCCAGTATACAGTGACAGTGAGGGCCTACAAACAACACAAAGATTTTAACCTGATGCGCGGGGTCTTTTCTCTCTCGACCTTTAATACAAACAGTAAAGATGATTTCTTAATTAATGACGTCTTGTTGTAATAATATAATCATTATATATGTTCTTTTTTGTTTTAATTATATATAGTTATTTTTCTGTATATTTTAATGATTATTTGTTACATAAGCATATAAAAAATGTACGGATTGAGTAAGTTAAATTATGATAAACTACAAGTTCAGAAGCTTTAATAAAAACGAAACGCACATTAGGTAAAGCCCTGTTAACGTTTGACAGTTGGACGATATTGGCGGGATTTTATCAGTTTTTTTTAGGAAGACTAAAAATATGTCTCAACAAGACACCGTAAGTATTCTGCCCTGATTTTATGTTTGTTATAATGACTACTCTGTACAACATGGTAACTTATTGTCATCTAAAGGCTGTAAGTTCGCGCCAAAATGTTTACATTACTTATTGTACTTTGTTTTCAGATGAAGTCAAGGCCCCTTGGAAAGGACGAAGTGCTTTTCCTGCTGGATCTAATATCCAAACAGAAAGTCATTACTTCGAAGGCTACAAATGCCTCAAATAATAAATTGAAGGAGGATGCATGGAAATGTATAGCGCAGGAGTTCAGTGCAATGGCGGGAGAAATGCGGCGTCCTGAGCAACTGCGTTTAAAATGGGAGAATCTTAAAAAAGCAGCAAGAAAACGAAGTGCCATGATTCGACAAAACAATTTAAAGGTATAGGAACTTTGTTAATGTGTCAAAATAATAATAAAAAAAAATGTAAGTGTTCCATAATTGTAGATGTGTGTCCATCGTAGTCAACCTAGTGCCCGTTCGATTGTAACTTTGTAAGTTCCATTATACAAACTACACAGACCTATAAACATACAGATTTTCTGACTACCTTGTTCTCGCATATTTTCAAACATAAAGCATTGTATTATGATACTTGCAATATCCATTCATTTTAAAAGAGTAACTATGGAGTTTCTTGCTGGTTTCTCTCCATAGAAATCGACCAAACCGAACTGGTCACAAACTGTCTAGACTATTCATAAGTGCCTATACAATGGCCTATGTGAAATAAATACTTTGAATTTTGAATTTTACCCAGACACATTATTTATAAAAAAATATATTGTTTCCAGACTGGTGGTGGAAAAATGTACATTCCTCCAGATGACACACTGGACCGTGTAGCATCTATGCTTGGATCTACATGCAGTGGGTTCACTATTGAGTTTGGTGGTGATGGAGAACAATCGGTGCCCATACCCAAATGTGTAGTGGATGTTCCGGACCTACAACCTTTGCCAGAGTTATCACCAGTTCAGGAAGGGGCTAGTATTGTTTTGGTATCGGGTGGTGTTGGTGGTGATGACTTAGAACCAGCTTGTAGTGGTGGGGGTGGTGATGGAAATGATTTAAATTTTGCACCAAAACAATTTATTTTTAACACTCCTAAAAACTCCTGTAAGTTCTTTTTTTACTACTAATTCTACTAGCAATTCTGCCGAATTTCACTCAGGACTAGTGTAGCTTTCACACAGGAAAGAATTTTCAAAATTAAAACTGTTTGAATTTATTGAATTAAATTAATTACAATAAATAATTACAGTAACCAAAATTTATCTCATTGTAATATTGATATATATGTACAAAACAGTATATTTATATCTACATATAAGATATATATATAAAATATATAATAGTAAGCGGCGACTATGTCACATGCATGGGTGAAAACACAGGGTGCAACTGGGTTTTTATAATTTGATATCTCTATTAAAACTGTGTGTGTATGTTATTGATAAATACATGTCTGTGTAACATTTTCTTTGTTTAAATAGTTAGAAAGCGTCGCAAGCTGTTAGACGAAGTTCAGGCAGCTCAACGAGACAAGGAACTGGCAATGGCAGCTTACTTTCGTGCCAGGACTGAAAAAGTTGAACTTGAAAATATCAAACTTCGCTTAGGCCTGCTACACACGTCAACGATTTATCGTAGCGATGTGACTGCGCAGTCCGTTTGTGCAGTTTTATCGATCGTGTGTATGACAAATCGTTGTCGATCGTGTTTGCGCAGTTTTTTCGTCGCGTGTGGATGGCGATCGGTACGATCATATCGGCAGTACTTCGCGGAACTCGCTTGTGTGCGCACGTGCCGCACCGCTGTTTGTCACGGAGCTCGCTGGTCGGCGCACTTGTTGCGCGTTGCAACATGTCGGAAGAAGAAAGAGGTCCCCGCGAACAACTGCAGGAGTTCATAGAGAGCTACAGAAGCGAAACTTGCCTTTGGATGACCAAATCTAAGGATTACCATGATCGCAACAAAAAAAATGCCGCCTACAACAGGCTAAAGCACGGTCGCGGAACAGAAAGAATTTCGTACGATAACCTATTATTACCCATCTCTGTCACTCCCGCGTAAATATAATGCGTCTCGCTCGCACAGATGCAATGACCGCTGTCGCCAGGGATTGTAAACCGTTTAATTGAGACCGTAAGGTTTGTTCTTGCTTGCGTCTGGTGTTTTGGTCGCAATTAAAAGTATTTGACATGATTCATAATTTTTGAATAACTAACGACATTCCATCTTGGGATGCGTTAGTGCTCGTTCAATTTTGAAACACATTTATCTTAGTTTGTTGTTATTTGTTAGTTTTTGTTGTCTTGTTTTAATTGTTAAGTGGTTTCGTTGATTTGTTAAGTTTAATTTACTGTTTTAAAATGGAACCAGTGCCGTCTACCTCGCGTCCATTCAAGAAGTTTGTTTCTCCGCGGAAGAAAAGAAAAATGTCACACTTTAGTGAATCTGAGAAGGTTATGATTATTAACGTGTTTAAATACATTAAGGAATCCTGGCCTGCCGATAAATATCCTTCAAAAAAAGAAATGAAGGACAAAACAGCCGATATCTTGGGCATTTCAAAATCGGCCATATATCGTATTTTAAAAGAATATACCGAAACAGACACCGTCAAGCCGGCTCCTTCACCGAAAAAACGACTCTCAGTAATTGAAAAGACTGATGAGTTCGATAAATCGTGCATCAGACGAATAGTGCACAGCTTTTATTTAAAAGGAGAGTTACCTACAACAAAAAAGGTACTACATGTCATAAATGCAGACGAATCCTTACCAAACATGGGCTTGACATCGTTGAAACAATTACTAAAACATTTAAAGTTTAAATATGTCAAACGAAGGCGAAATAATTGTTTGATCGACAGAGATGACATAGCATTGTGGCGTATTAAATATTTGAAAAATATAAAAACTTACCGACAGCAACAACGACCAATATATTACTTGGATGAAACTTGGGTAAATGCGGGTAAGACCTTTTTTTTATCCATTTACTGACTGAATTAAATCCATACTAATATTAAAAATATGAAAGTATCTCTGTCTGTGTGTCACCTTTACATGGCTAAACGGCTGTTATGATCTTGATAATAATCCTATTAATATTATAAACGCGAAAGTTTGTGAGGATGTATGTATGTTTGTTTCTCTTTCACGCTAAAACTACTGATTGGATTTTAATGAAACTTTACAATAATATACCTTATACATCAGAATAATACATAGGCTATGTATGAACCACAAGCGAAGCCAGAGGGAACAGCTAGTATTAAATAAATATACTTGGTATCAAGAGCAAAGACAGGATCGACAAAAGCGATTAGTGATCCCCTGAGTTGTTTGCAATATTAAGTGGTTAAATGTTTATACTTATGATAATTTTATTCATTATCTTTTTAGGGCACCCTGTAGGCAAAGTGTGGGAAGATACTACAGTGCAGTCACGAAAACAAGCATTTTTGGAGGGTTTGTCGACGGGTGCCAAGAATCCTACTTCCAAAGGCAACCGGTTAATTATTTTACATATAGGAAGTGAAAAGGGATTTGTCCCAGAATCGGAATTGGTGTTTGAATGCAAAGGTACAGGCGATTACCACGAATCGATGAATGCAGTCAAGTTCGAAAATTGGTTCCAAGCAATGCTACCGAAACTTGAACCAAACGCAGTGGTTGTAATGGATAATGCCAGCTACCACTCACGGCGCCAGGAGAAAATTCCAGTAACACGTTGGAAAAAATCAGACATCCAAGAATGGCTTTCATCAAAACAAATTTTTTTTGAAGCAAATGAAGCAAAGGTCCACCTCTTGGAAAAGGTGAAAAACGTTAAAACTCTGTACCAATCTCTGTACTAATCGTATTTAAGATGGTAGCTGTCAAAAAGTTGCTCCAGGAGGCTTTAGCCAACATTACAGCAGAAAAATGGCAAAATTGCATAAGTCACGTCAAAAAAGTGGAATCGAAACTAGGTGGACTAGATGATAATGTAGACAAAACTGTCGATTCTTTTGTTATAAATATGACAGGCGAGACGTCATCAGAAAGCAGTTACTCTGATACAGACGAATCGGATTCGGATTTATGATTTTTTTATTTCTACCAAATTGGTAATTTTAAGACGATTTTGATACCTCTGGTCTGTCTGCCCCTCTGTTCTGTCTGTTTCAGTTAACTGACACTTACAGGTCCTGATGTTCTCTTCCATAAACGGAGGTTACTGGATTCTGTCTGTATCTGTCAGATTTATCTGTAACACCTAATTATATATGTATATTATACTGATTCCGTCATCATACGCTTATTATGAAAAATTTTCTGGAACGATTTCTTAATATTGGTCGCACCACGAGCTTAACAGTGAGGAAAGCCATCGAGAGGAAACTTGCATTCGTTGAGAAGTCATTCAGGGGTGTATGTATAAAAGTGCTTGAGTAACGGCGATGGACTCGCCATCTGTCACATTGGCACCTGGAATATATCTCTATAGAATGTGGGTATTACTTAGACACCTCTGCGTACCCCTGTGGGAGGGCGTGCAGATATATTATATTATCATTATACATCTTAAAACTGGGTTGTTTGTCAGTGACTGGTATAATTTCTCATATGTATTTCATTGTGAATACTTCGTCGGTATTCACAAGTTGCAGGATGGCCGATGTTACGCGCCGCTATCTTACTCGGGAGTATTCGGGAGCAGTCGGTGCCGCTCGGGTGCGTTGGTACCAAAATGACGGCGTGAGACATGACGCCACTCGATACTCGACCACGACAGAGGAATAACACATCTGTGATTCAGTTTTATATTGAGATATTATTGCAAAATTGTTAGAAATAAAAGTAATGGAATGTCTGAAGAGTTTATTGTTTAACAAAATACTTAATAATAATTTATTTAATAAGCTAGTTTTTTTCTATCCTTCAAATATTTCATGCAAACCACACATATAAAAATGTTTGTGACCACTGTCAGTAGGTAAAGAGGTCATTGTACGAAATTCTTCCTGCTCCGCGACCGTACTTTAGTCGAAAAATACAAAGCCATCGATCCAAATGCCAACAGGGATATAGTGGTTAAGAAGATTAATAATCTTAGAACTACCTACAAAAAAAGAGCTTAACAAAATAAAAAAATCGTGTAAATCCGGTGCAGGAACTGACGAGATTTACACTCCTCGCTTATGGTACTTCGAGTTGCTAAGTTTTTTATACGATCAAGAAATACCGAGACCATCAAAATCGAATATAAATGAGGATGAGGACGAAAATGAGGTAAGCTTCTATTTTTCAGAAATTATTTATTGCTTTATTATACTTGACATTAGTGAATAAAATTGTCTTGCCAAGGAACTTTTCCTTCACTTACAAAATACGTCATAAATTGACTTCTTATCTGACTAGCTGTTTGAGGTGCACGGCCTTGTATAGTTCTTTGTAATGGTTCAAGTGTTGACGCTCTTGTTGTGAGTCCTGACGTTATCGTACCTTCTTCAAAATTTTCAGTATCGAAACATTCTGAAGAAACGTATGAATTAGATGATGTCGTCAAATAATTATGCACAGCACAGGTCGCTCTTACAACTGACCCAATAGTTTCAGGCGACAGGTTCATTTGTGTTCTGTAAATTCTGAACCTTGCCGCTAGTATGCCAAATGCGTTTTCGACAATGCGGCGTGCTCGCGATGTCCTATAATTATATATCTTCTTAATTGTACTGTCTAAGTCATTTTGGCGAAATGGTTTTATCATGTCCTTTCTTAGAGGAAACGCGTCATCAGCTACAAATACGTACGGCAGTATTCGTGGACTATTATGCAACCTTTCTGCTTTAGGAATATTTAACGTCTTTCTTTCAAGTTTTTCATAAAATTTCGTATTCAACAATACTCCACCATCAGAAACCCTTCCATTTTCCAAAATCAACTAACAGGAATCTGTATTTTGCATCAACGATTGCCAGCAATACCATACTGTGTCTATGTTTATAGTTATAATAAAACGAGCCACTGTTGCTTGGAGGCACGATTTCAACGTGCTTACCATCAAGGGCACCTAAACAGTGAGGGAAGTTCCACTTCTGCTCAAAATCTCTCGCTATTATTCTCCAATCTTGTTCTGTTTTTGGAAACTGTAACAAAATGAGTACATGATTAGTAATTATTTTAGTAATATAATATTTCTTCTATTCTACAGATACAGTCGACCGCCAGCATCGACTCAACGGGCAATGAACGAGTCACACCAACCCCGAACCATTCTGACACTGAATTATTCGGACAGCGAACGGGACGCGTATTTCCATTTCCGTGTTTATTAGGAAGCAGTACTGTC
The DNA here is from genome assembly GCA_945859725.1 of Drepana falcataria. Classification (NCBI taxonomy): domain Eukaryota; kingdom Metazoa; phylum Arthropoda; class Insecta; order Lepidoptera; family Drepanidae; genus Drepana; species Drepana falcataria. Next base: position 160,399 of record OX243949.1, read on the forward strand.
TTGAAACACGCACGGGTTTGTCGCGCTAACTGCCTTTACAAAATCGTGTTCAATCCAAGGCACGTATCCTCCAATCGCGCACGGGTTTGCAACGCCAACTGTTCTTCCAAACACGTGTTCAAGGCGATGCATGGAACTTAGCCATGAAGTTCGCGCGTAAACAACTTCGCTCGCGTCTCGTCACTTCGCCAGTCGCATTAACATTCGTTTGTTTTTCCACTGTGCAGCGTTTGAAATAAGTGTGCTTTTAAATAATTAAATATTAGATTATGGAACTATTAAAAGATAAATTGGTAATATTGTGAACAATAAACAAACAAACTTTATCTTGTGATCGTGATAAATAAATACAAAGCAAACTTTAGTTACACTATTAGAACATTTTGAGGTTATGTTTATAGAGTGTGCTTTCGATTAATATGGAACTATTGAAGAATATACTTAGTGGTATTGTGGACAATTTTGAAGTCGTAAAATATGATAGAGACAATGATAATTACCAATGTAAAATTCGATGCTCTTTATCTTGTGAAGGTGATTATGACAAAAAGTGTGGTTATTTCATTGAAAAGTTTTCGGAGGCAACGCAAACAAATTGGATTATGTTGAGACGATATTCTCAGCAGATACGATATGATTTCAGAAAAGTATTTATTTGTCATCTTTCGGAAAGAAACAAAACCAAAGATAAAAAGAAAGGTGTGACTAGAAACTATAATTGTAGAGCAAATATTGGGATAAAATTTTTAAAAGTAACAAAGAGTACGATAAAAAATTCGCAACTAATGAAACGGGGACTGAATGTTCTAATAGAGATAAACTATAATCATTCCCACCGAGTCAATGTCGCCCAAGCATTGAGCCTACTGCGTTGTTCCGAAGACACGATAAAACAATTTGAATCGTATTTTGAAGGTGGGATGACAGCTGCAGCAGCAAAATTGTATCATGAAATAGCTATCATTGAAGGATGTGAGAAGAATGCTTACATTACTTTATCTAATGCACAAAAAAATCCATGCGACCGCCAAGTTATTCATCTGTATGAACAATGGCGTCGCCGAACCTACGGAACGCGAGACATCGGTGATATAATTGAAGTTTTAAAACGTAAGAAGATTGAGTTGTCTAAAATAAATGTAGAGATATATTTAAAGGAAGAACCAACTGTGTGTGTTGTAATAACGCCTATTATGCAAAGAGTGTTCATGGCTGGTTTGGCTGATGAAATGGTGTTTATGGATACAAGTGGATCTTGTGATCAAACAAATGCCTGTGTTACATTTATCTTTGCTGCAACGAAAATTGGTGCTTTACCTATTGTTGTCATTTTGCACACGAGTCAATCTCAGGAAAATTATACACATTCATTTCAATGTGCAAAAGATTATTTAGAGGAGACTTGCCAGAAGGTTTTTCAACCAAAAATCGTAATGACTGATGATAGCAGCGCAGAAAGGAATGCCTTACGCACAGTATTTCCAAACAGCAGATTACTTCTTTGCATATTTCATGTAAATCAAGCTCTTTGGCGTTGGTTGTGGCAAAGTGAACATGAAGTTATTAAAGAAGATCGGCAATCAGTTATGAAAAAATTCCGTACTGTAATGTATGCCAATACAATGCAAGAAGCCGGCAAATGAGGAGAAAGTTAAGAAAAATAAAAAGCTTAAAAAACATTTAACAAGTTTATGGAGTCGGCGTGAGGAGTGGTGTTTAGCATATCGCTCTGGTATTCTAACACGAGGGAATAACACAAACAATTACTGTGAATCCTCAATAAGAATTTTTAAAGACGTAGTATTGCAGCGCTGTAAAGTGTTCAATATGTGCGCGTTAGTTGACTTTATCGCAAATACCTTTGAATCATACCACAAGAAAAGGTTGATTCAGTTTGCCAATGGGCGGGCAAGAAATCTTACGTTAGCGTATGAAAAATTTTGCCAAGCAAGTAGCAGTATTAAGGATATTGTACACATGGATGACAATACCTACTTCGTGAAAGAGAAGACTGATCTGTATGTTGTTGACTGTGAAATGGCAACATGTGACTGTCCATATGGTGCTGGGGGCCGATTTTGTAAACATCTCTGCGCTGTAGAAAGAAAACATGGGACTGAACTTACCACATCGCTACATTTGAATGACTGTGATCGTCAACAGTTTGCAAAATTCGCTCTGGGTGATCAGTTTTCGCCGTCATTCTTTGAAAATATTACGGGTGAATCAAGCACAAATAATGAAGACAGCCAAACTGACTCTATTACACCAGATGATGTTATACCAGACACTTTTGAACTTCCAATAAATCGAGCGGAAAACAATGTAACTATCAACAATGAAAACTTTGACAATGCTGTTCGTAATATTAAAGCTCAGTGGCAAAGAATCACTGAAATCTTGGAAAAAGACTCCAATGCTGCATATACAAACATTCTTACAAAGTTTGGATCTGATTTGTCGAAGCTACAAACTCCATCGAGTATTATATCATTTTTAGTTGAAAAAAATGTCCGACGAAAATCTCGAAAAATTCATGTACAACCAACATCGATCAGTCGCCGCAAAGAAAGAGGTCTACCATGCAGTGGAAGGATTCAATCAGGACGACCAGCCAAGTCAGAAACTGTGAAAAGAAAACGTGTTCATAATATTGCATCTAATATTGATGATAATGAGCCTCCTGCCAAAAAACATTGATTATATAAAATTACTACATTATATTTGTTTATGTACCTAGGTATAATTTTGGTCTTAATAAAAAGTTAAAGATTTTGTTTGAGTTTTCTTGCCCATTCATTAAACACAAAAATGCCTTCGAACACACACGGATTTGTGGCGCTTAATCAAGGCGCATACTCCTTGCAAACCCGTGCGCGATTGGAGGACGCGTACCCTGAATTGAACACGTGTTTAGAAGAACAGTTGGCGTTGCAAACCCGTGCGCGATTGGAGGATACGTGCCTTGGATTGAACACGATTTTGTAAAGGCAGTTAGCGCGACAAACCCGTGCGTGTTTCAAGACAGTACTGCCTCCTAATAAACACGGAAATGGAAATACGCGAACGGGACACATCGACCCCAAACTGTCCTGACAGCGAACGAGCTACACCAATCTCGAATCGCAGTCGGCCAAGACAAGGAAAAAATACATTAACCGAAGACGTACTGCGGTCCGTAAATGATCATTTTAAACGGCCTAAACTCCCCGACAATCGTTTTGAGGTTTTTGGAAAAAATGTTGGGATGAAACTACAAGAGTTACCAAAAGAACAGAGAATCATAGCAGAAAAAATAATTAACGAAACTCTGTTCTTGGCTGAAATGGGTAGCTTAACTATGTCACACGCTGTAAGAAAAAATTATGACTTTCCCAACACTAGTTTTTTCACTCAGCCACACACTGAAATCCTTTTCACTCAGCCACACACTCAAAACCTTTCCACTCGGCCACACACTCAAAACCTTTCCACTCGGCCACACACTCAAAACCTTTACTCTCAGCCACACACTCAAAACCTTTACTCTCAGCCACCCACTCAAAACCTTTTCACTCAACCACACACTGAAAGCCAATATCCCTTACAAGCTAACCAACACAGATTTCAAGAACGTGCTGTAGTCCAATATGAATCCTCAAGTTCATCAATGGAATCTACATCACCATTACAGCCTGATCATAATGCAAAATCTGATAACACAACTGCTTCCTATTTAAGTAATTTTAATGATGATTTGTAAAATATGATTCAATACGTAAGTGTAAGTTTAATTAATAAATAATTTGATGATTACAGTAATCTTTATGTCTCATGCTTACCTTTAAGTACTTTTTCCGTAGAACCTCGTACAAAGCATCACAGGTTTCAGGAATTATTTGACTAAGAGCTTGCGGTGATATTATTGTAGAAAACTTCATACATTCGTAGGAACGTCCTGTAGCTAAATATCGCAGTGTAGCAGATAATCTTTCATGAGGACTTATTGCATCTCGCATTACAGTGTCCTGTTTCTTTATTAGTGGAGTAACTAAATCCAGCAGATTTAAGTATGTTTCTTCATTCATCCTCAAATAATTATGCCAATCTTTTGGAGCAAATTTCAACTCATTTAATAAGTTGGTATGAGAAAATCGTTTCCTTTTCATGAGCCAGTCTTTGCACCACACACTCCGCGCCTTTTTTTTCTTTAAGCACATAACCAGGCCTAATATCGCAAGCGCGTCATCATCTTCCATCGTAACGTGTTTCTTGCGTGAGGGTCTGCGGAGAACTGACGATCGATGTCGATATCGGAGGCGTGTGGAGACACTAGGAACGTTCGATTTATCTGCACAGTCTGAAATCGCTACGATTATCGTTAACGTGTAACGTAGCAGGCTTTATAGTGATAGTGTTTGGATTTATTGTACAAATTTCCGGAATTATTCTGTGTATAGAATAAAGTGTCGTTTAAGTGTAACAACCGGCTATCAATTGATTATCCCGAACCCCAGCTGGTAACAATACTTACACAATCGTTTTTACAAGCAATTTGTCCCGTGTTCTGTTTGGTCATGGTCACCTCATTAGAAAGGGACATACTACCAACGGAAGCTCTCTTGCGCCGCCCGGTTTTTGCGCCATAGTGCACAGTCTAGTTTTAGGTATAAGGTCTTTGCCTCCGATGGATAGATCGGCGTAACAGATAGATATCTTTTATCTATCTGTGTTTATTGAAACAGAAAAGTTCGCCGATAGCAACCGAAAGTAGCAATTTTAACTTCTAGTAAGTGATAGATAGGGTATTGAGACCGGCCGTTAGTGTACTTCATTCTACTACTAAAAATAAAATCGAAATACACGACATTTTAGTAGTACCAAAACGGAAACCTAAAACTGCAAAGCGCGACAGTTCCAAAAGGTATACGCTTAACGCCTGTCCATGCATCCACACCAAAACTAGATACTACTAGAAGAACAATAATTCTAGAAGAAAAATAATTGTCGTGGAAGTTCGATTGAAAGTTTTTTAGGATGAGTGCGCGTAATTCTTAGGTAGGTACTATTGTTTGTAGCAGTACTGAAACCGAGGCTTTTGCCGGTGCTGTGCTCAGGTAAATGATCGACCCGCGGTCGGAAAGGAAGAAAAGAAGAAAGAGAACTGGCCCTCTGCTCTCTCTCTGGCTACCCAGTCAGGGGAAAGTAAATGATTCGAAATTCGAACTCGAAACGAAACAGCTATGGGTCAAACCGATTCAATAACAACGAAAGCAGAAGCAAGCACCTCGGGTGCCTATAAAATCCAAAATACAATGTTTGTAAGAAAGTAGGCAATTTTCGAAAAGACATACAAGATACAGAATACAACTGACCCTCCTACCTCTGCGCTGGCAAAACACAGCTGAGACAAAATTTTCTTGCTATGGTTGTTGAACCCCGGGTGAAGTTTCACCCGGGGTTCATAGTTATGCGCCGCCAAACTGTCACACGGCAGTAAACAGAAGGAAAGTTTATGATTTTGCAGTATTAGTATACAGAGAGAGCGCTGTGCAAGACTCATGGTATTCTTAAAGGTATAGGTCCTTGATAAACTGACGGACTCATAAACTGCATCAAAGTTCAGGATTACTTTGAAATTATTTTTTTAATAACATCGCCACATAACAGAGATCTTAGAAGATCACGTGGTGCCTTATATGGGATTCATAGGCGAAAATTTTACTTTAATGCAGGATAATGCCCGGCCGCACGCTGCTGCACAAGTTCGACAATATTACGAAGAGGTCGGGATACGTACAATGAATTGGCCAGCACGCAGCCCAGTTCTTAATCCCATTGAGCATGTTTGGGACAATTTAAAAAGAGCTGTATATGCGAGAGACCCTTTGCCCACGACAGTGGCAGCACTAAGAACAGCACTTTCAGAAGAATGGGACAATATTCCGCAAGATCTTTTAATAACCCGAATAAAATCTATGCGGAACCGATTAGAATCCGTAATAAGGGCACGTGGAGGTAATACGCCTTATTAAAACATAAATAAACCCTTGCATAAAGTTTCTGTCTATTGTTAAAACATTTTTTTTTATTTAATCAATTTTCCTTAAAGTTCTGCTTTTTCTTCAAAAAAGTCTTAAGGTACTTTCCAGTACCACAAACTTAAATTTAAGGATATGACCCTATGCTGTTTTAAAGTTCACGAACCAATCTAGAGGTTTCAATTTAAATCTGTATAGAAAGTTTGCATACTTGGTTAAAATATTTATTTCAAAGTCGTCTATTACTTTGATGCAGTTTATGAGTCCGTCAGTGTAATTAATAAAATTACACCATATGACATTGCTGAACTATTTAATAAAGCTTGTGTAGAAAAAGGAGTATCAAGATTTAAAGCAGCGGGCATATTCCCCATTAATCCTGAACTTATCCGTGATGACGACTTCATTTCGTTCGTTGTGGCATTAACATTGCGTTTACACTGCCCAAGGTCTAAGCAATAATTATTGCCACTGCAGTATTAGACAATATCTGCAGAGATTATAATTTAGAGGAAGTTCCAGCTGAAGTAGACCTGTCAAGAACAGATGGTTTCGAAGATTTAAACTATGTTGAAGCCCAAGATGTTAGAGAAAGGGCAGCACTTATAAATAATTCTTTAGATAGTAGAGATGAGCAATCCCATATACAAACAAGAAAGTATATAGCAAAATAACAAAAGATTATATTTACGATTCCCATTATTATAAAATTCATTTATACAGGGCAAATTTATTGTATTAGGTACCATTGCCACAGGACAACGACCTTCGCAACATCCTATAACCCTAATTCAAATTCACCCATCGAAAGACTTCACTCGAGACTAAACTAATTAGAATCCAAAGAATTACGGACAAAGACGAATTTAATGAAGTACGAAATGATTGCATATAATAACACAATTACTTCAGCAACAGGATTTTCACCAATCTATCGACTATACGGTCACACCTTCATTACAATGCTCGGATTAGCCGCAAGCAATAGACAATCACAACGAAATATTAGTATTAGCCGAAACCAAACTACAATATCAGTGCAGTGCTCGGGCGGAAATGGACGCACCTCACTGAACAGTCACGAATTCGCGGCGACAGCCGCTGCCCGCTAAGGCTTCTGAACAACTCATAGCCAACGAAGTGCTGGAATTTATACAACATGCCATAGACACAATGGACGAGGTCAGCATCATGCAGATTTGCAGTATCAACTTCACGGAGGTAGGTAGGTAGTACCCACCCACCCACTTTCAAAGGTGGAAGCCGTAATGGCGGATTTAGCTAACGAAGATGTGAAAATTTGCATATGGAAGGCCAGAAGAAGCCCAACATCCAGATCCAGAAGACCAAAGAACAGGACATCCAAGACGAACCCGATTCCAACAAATAAATCAACTACCTACTGAAACTTTATTAGTGAATGACCCTGTATGGAAAGATTCCTTCGTCATAAATGGTGACAGGTTTCGTAAACGAAGTTGCCACCAAGGAATTTGAAGCAGATGTAGCTGGTTACATCCAGTTAGTTGAAACCGAATACAAACATCACCAAAGATATAGAATTGCAGGCAGAAAACAAGAATATATTTAATAATATACGTTTTCTCTTGCAAATAGGGATGTTACAGAGTAAGTACTCTGGCTTGATATTTGCAGCGCGCAAAATAAAGCTTGGCTACTATAGTCAATGTGCTATTTATACAATACAAGTTTTTAAATTATAGGACAAAATAATAAAGCAAATCATGTTTGTGTATTATGAACAATTTATAAGTATATGCTTAATTTTGATATACTGTTAGTATGATATTTAACTTATAATATAATAGCTCAATAATAAAAAAAAATTATAAAGTAACTTTTTGTTATTGTTGAGGACGCCGAGCTAGGTTTAAAATTAGGATACAAGATTATATTTAAATCTCCAAAAGTATCAGGTTCGTCCACCTCCTTATCTTCTGGATCACTGTCAGGTGTGATAGCATCATCCAGGGACGCCCCAGTTCTGGGTGCAGTTCGATCGGTCCCCAGAGGTTATAAGTATCCATCCATGCCGTCACTACCTGCGGTAGCTCGCCTAGCAAAGCTCGAGGACCGTGTCCACCATGTCCCGGATGACAGTGGATGCTCTGGTCCAAGTGCCGATTGAGAGGGTTGTCGCAGGGACGCCGGTAACGCTGAACGTGGTCAGGTCCAACAGTAGAAACGTTTTGGCAAGCTTATCGAAGGCATTGAGAAGAGCACCCAAGTTAAAACGGAGAAGACAAGCGAGTATAGTAAGTCTGAAATTAGCTACAGGAGTGAGGGCGTGCCGTCGTGGGTGTCCCACACTGCTGGGGTGTCGATACCCTGGATCTTCGCCGGTGTCACACACCTCTCAACACTTGACGTCGATATAACGGTGCTTCACCCGATACAGAGACTCGCCTCATACGAGCGATTGTTTATTGCCATTTCAACATTGCTGTTCTGTCAATGTTTTCATGATTCCGAGGTCAAGTCCTGTCAACGACAGGCACCCAACGAACGAGACAATAAGAATTGGTACCAAGAGCTACACCCCTGCAGACATAGTGTTTGATCTCAATCTAGCTCTACCCGGTGACACACTACGAGCGTGCTCCCCCTTCTTTGCAAACCAGGTCACAGGAATGTCTACGGAGCTGCTACTCGAGACATTATCAATACATTTTGACACTAGCCTGATAATTGGAGACGTTATCTTTGTTGAGGACGCCGAGCTATGTTTAAGATTATTATATAAGATTACGTTTAAGAACCTTTGTTAGTATAGTATATAGTATATAAGGATTGTGTAAATACTAATAAATAAAGATTATGATAGATAGAGAGGGAACAACCTAGGTTAGAAAGAGATGTAAATAAACTATGTTAGACAGAGAGGGCAATACCTGTATTAGACAGAGAGGGCAATAACTGTATTAGACAGAGAGAACTAGGTTAGACAGAGGTCCGAACGGCGGCCTCTCATTGGCTAAAAAGTAGACCTTGGGATTGCGTGGCCAATTAGAGCAAGGCTAGATTTTATATAAATATACGCAATATTTTTGACGAAAGCATTCAGTGATCAGCCTGCCTACGGATAACAATAATAAAGAAGAAATACGACCAAGGAAGCCAATAGTCTTCTATAACGGTCCCGCTAAATATATAATAAGTGATTACACCGCTTATTTTAATGATATCTTTCCACGCTTCTCGCCTTATGCGTACCATACAGAGAACACCAAAGCTGAAGGAGCAATGGAGGGTGTGGCCGAGTACAACAATAACTTTCTAAGGGCTAGACGCGGAGCTGGAGACCTTATCAGACATAGAAGAACGAAAAGAGGCTCGTACTCTGTATATAGCAGATCAGGTGAGAAAGATAAGCCCAGAGGACCACCCACTATAGTGATGAGTTCGGGTTCGCCATTCACGTTGAGCGTGCAGTAATTGCTCGACACGCCTAAACTGCGGTACGAGTTCGACATTTTACAGGCGGCTCACTACAATACGTCCTTTTTGTATTATAAGTCGCTCAGGCACTTCACCACCTCGGCGTCCATCAACTTTAACGTCGCTAGCTCTCACTCGTCTTTTAAGATCTTGGGGAATATCACGCTGCTGGAGGTGCTGCGTGGCATGAACCCCTTCGACCTTTACGCTCCCCGGCTCAATATTATTAGGGAGTTGATTAGTGGATATAATATAATATAATATATCCTCACGCCTTCCCACAAGGGTCCCCGAAGGGGTAGGCAGAGGTGTACAGGTAATACCCACACACCCACTTTCCGCCAGAGGTATATTAGGTACCAACGTGACAGATGGCGAGTCCATCGCCGTTACTCCAGCAAGACTATACATACGCCTTTGAATTTCTTCTCAGACGTATGCAGGTTTCCTCTCGATGTTTTCCTTCACCGTTCAGCTCGTGGTGTGAGTAAGTAATCACTGTACTTAAGTTCAGAAAAAACTCATTGGTACAGTCGGGATTCGAGCTTGCGACCTTTGCGTCGCAGGCAACTGCTCGAACCACTCGGCCACCACGGCTGGCTAACCTGAGACGAACATCAGTTAAGCTGAACACAAATCTGGAGTATTGCGACATGCCTACCCTATTGGGTCTCTTCTACATGCTGGAGTTTCCCTCGGACATAGCTGGTTTCGAAAAGATAAAAAAATAAACAAAAGCGTGGCCAAGCCACACTTTTTCCACAAAAAGAATAAATCTATTTTACTTTGAACCAGGTCACACATTCATGAGCAATAACACCATCAAGTAGAGCTGGCTACGAAAACCCTATGATTTTCCTGATTTTGAAGAGTGCAGCTTTCATTAAACATCAGACATTATTATACAGACACTATTACACCAGAAAACATTTTGAATACACCTAACTATATGACAAAAGAGAAGTATTTAGACATCAAACCCATGATATAAAACCATAGCCAGCAAGCTTAAGAAGCAATATAAAATCAAAAGGTAAGTTTAATCCCATTTCTTCACTCAACATATTTTTTCTTGGAAACAGTGGAAACCGTAGATTTTTGTTAAGTAAGTGACTGAATATAAGAATTTCGATTTTGAAGAGTAATACTCATGAGTTTATTTGATGACCAAAAAAATTATTACATAAACTTACTGCCGGGAAAACAAAAGTGAAACAAATGATGTTTATTACCAGACATATCCAGAGTATAGCTAGAAATATTTATAGACCTAGGCCAGATATAATAAAATATTTAGGAAACTTACATAGAAACAGTAAGAATATAGTAGCAACAATTAGTATTAAACATCTTTAGACAACCTGGTCTAGTGGTTAGAGCTCCTGACTGCGAAACTTGAGGTTGCGGGTTCGACTCCCGCTGAGTACAGATATTTGTGTGATGAACATGAATATTTGTTCCTTAGTCTTGGATGTCCTATGTATTTAAGTATATAAGTAAATATATCGTTGTCTAGTTATCAGAACACAAGCTTTGCTTAATTTGGGACTAGGTCAATTTGTGTGGAATTGCCCAGGTATTTATTATTAGGTATTTATTTATCTTTAGTTTTCAACACAATAGATTGGCATCCCAGTCTTGTATATAAAGCTAATGAGTTACCACAGACCTCTAAACACACAGACAAATCATATTGTTTATTGTACACCATTTTCAACCAATGATAGTAATGGACCCATCAAATATGAACCCGACAACCACCTTCAGGATCAGGCCATACAAGTCCTATACAAAATCACAAGCAGAATAGGACAGGAAAGAATACATTTCAGTACAAAATGAGTAGAAACAGATTTGCTTTCCTGAAGAACAACTTGAGGTTTGACAGAGCAGCTATATGAAGCAACAGATCATATCTAATTTTGCAATGAAGAGATTCACAAAACAACTGGTGCGAAGGAGGGTGTGATAGTAAAAATCAAGAATGACATGTTACGTTGGTTTGGACATATACAAAGGATGAGTGAAGAAAGATTGACGAATCAGATATATAAAGCGAAAGTGTGTGCAAGAAGAGGCAGAGGAAGACCACATTCTAACTACCTAGATCAAATTGATCAGATGCCTGCCTTTGAGCAGGAATGTCAGAAAGAAGACATACTCAAAACAAATGAGCATGTATGAAGAGACTGATTAATGTTGACGAAGCAAAAGAGGTATTTAAGTCTAGAGAGTACTGGTGCTCTATACTCTCCACCTACCCGTTTGGGAATTGGCATGATGATATGATGAGATTATTTGGACATGTATAGGTAGTACCCACACACCGACTTTCCACCAGAGATATTAAAATATATTACACCACTTTGTAAAAAATAGGTGGCTTTTTCTCAGAAATAAGCAAAACTTGTAATTTTTATGTGACTGAACAGAACAAATGAGGCCATGATTAAGTAGCTACAACTTTCAAACCATTTCTAGACATTTCCCAAATTTCACAATCAGGATCACCATATTTCATCTGACAACTAGTTACCCAAAACTTTAGCAAAAACCTATTTTTTTTTTTATTTATTTACACCTTTACATCTATCATTACAGGTTGGTGCCAATACAATAGTGCAGCACAATTAACAAATTTTATTACACAATACAAATAATGTAGCCTTTGTGAATTGGCTCAAAGAACAGGAGAACAAATCTATATTTTGTGCAACTTGGATCAGTGTATGCATGGTGCGCGTTAATGGCGTTTTATTCCAACAAGTGCGACCACGAGGTGCACATACTCGTTTGGTACGTTCAAGCCTACCCACTCTATTAAAGCATATGCATGTATGCTTACTTTTTTAACTTCTTTGAATTGAAAAATACACAATGTCACAACCTATTCAACAACCAAATTTTGTACCCAACATAGTCTAGTTAGTTTCTTTTATTTCTCAATATTTTGTAGATAGGTCTACGTACGAGGCATTGCTCTTTGAATAAAGTTCAACTCAACTCAAACTGAAAATATTCACTATCACTAACTTATGAGGGACGAGTAACAGGACGAGTAACTTATGAGGGAAGAGAACAGTAACCTGATTCCATATGCAGAAAACGCCACGAAGCCTTACAAGGCAAAATTGACACAGACAAACAACTAAATAATACTCCAGTGATTTGGCAGAATATTGAGAGAAGCAGCTACCTACGAAAAAGTAAAAACTACTTGTGATGTGCTTGCCTATTGCCTAAGCCAGCCCAAGCATAGCCAGCAATTAGGCATTTTTTCTTCCGCGTTTTGTTCGACGCTTCGACAATGGACGATGGCACAGATGACAGAGCCAATAATACTCTTATCCTTATCTATACATTGTAATCTTTGTCCTTATCTATGCACTTTCCAGTGTTCAATAGTTATTAATCTTTTTGCTATGCACTATGCACATGCCTACTGACTATGGGTTGACTTGACGGACAGCATCTATATAACTTTACTCTTTGACGGACAGTTACGAACAAAAATCAGAAAATATTTACTCATCACGGCGTCTGTAAGGTTACTCGTCAGATATGGAACCGAATTTAAACCTCTCATTAACATGTACTCGAAATTAGAACGACATATTCCGCTTTGTAGATTTTTAATGATTCGTACGTAAATTGCGCAATAATTGTAGTTTTAAAAATACGTACTTTTGGGGTCATATTATGTCTGAAATATAACTTTGGCGTAAAAGTGGGTGTGTGGGTATACGCGGGAAGCCTTATGGGAATGGGAAGGCTTGGGGATATTTATATATATTTTGCCGAAGCGTTCCACTAAGTGATCAGTTTGCAGGGTTATTGTAATAAATTCCTAAAGTAATGGTTTTTGTGAGTGATAAATTCAGTTTTTATTGTATTGCTTCAAAAACCCGGGAATCATTGAAATACGTGACATATTTTATACAGATACAAAAATAGATAATATTTATCTGAAAGACTAATATCCATGTTAGGGATCAATAACAGTGTGGCAATGCTGCTGGTTTTCTTAGCACTGCTACGGGACCACGGGATACCGTTTCGACACATTTTTTTATCTGTGAATCGATAGTTTTCATTAAAATAGATTGTATTGTTTTTAGTAAATATTGTCAATTGTTTTATGAAATAAATATCGGCCTATCCCTTCAGGAACCCTTGTGGGTAGGGTAGGGGTGAGAATATATATATTATATAAAGTAAATATCTTTAGATTAATAAACAAATTTGTACTTTTCTAGAAAACACCACAAACAATTAAATTGTTATATTGTTATCGACGACCAAATGCTTTATAGGCATTTAATTACAAGCCCATATTATAAGAATTTATGATTATTTCACTTTATAGAATTATTTACAACTAAGAAAATGATATAAATAACAACTATAGCAAAATGTGACTGCCACCCTATTCGATTTAGTTTGTAGCCAAACTTTATGGTATATTACACTCTAGTTGAGACGGGAACGCGAAGAAAAAAAATCTATTCGAATTTAATCGAAAAAACAACTCTTTTATTTTGTAAAATAAAAATTCAGTTCATTTTTGTGTTCCACACAAATTGATGACCCCGACGTGATTTAAATGCCGCCATGGATACAAACCCAAGACCGAAGCCTCCAGTTATCGCCCCATCAGTCTCCTCAACGTCCTTGGCAAGATTTACGAGAGACTTATCTACAATAGATTAAAGAGTTTTGCAGACTCTAAGAAAGTCATACCTGATCAACAGTTCGGTTTTCGAACCAAACACTCTTGTGTCCAACAAGTCCACCGTATAGTGGAAGACGTCAGTAGCGGCTTCCAACTCGGTTATACCACGGGTATGCTCCTCTTCGACGTGGCGAAGGCATTCGACAAGGTCTGGCACAACGGCTTAATATACAAGCTGTACTAGTTGGGCGTGCCGGACCGTCTAGTACGCATAGTACGGGACTTTTTGTCGAACCGCTCCTTCCGCTACAGAGTCGAGGGCACACTCTCTTCCCCCCATCCCATACGAGCAGGAGTCGCGCAAGGCTCAGTGCTCTCGCCACTCCTATTCACGCTTTATACTAGCGACATTCCCCTACATAGACGTGTTAAAAGCGCTCTATTCGCCGATGATACGGCTATCTACTACAAAGGTAGAACTCCCGAGGGAATTCACGACAACCTCCAATCCGCGGTCACAGCCCTGGGGCGGTGGTTCCGGAAATGGAGAATTGAAGTGAACCCCACCAAAAGCGCAGCCATTCTATTCTGGAAAGGCCTCGAACGCCCACGGGTAGCCCCCATCACCCTCTTCGGCAAACCCCATTCCATGGGAAGAAAAAGCCAAATACCTGGGTGTGATCCTCGATCAACGCCTTTCTTTCCGTCACCACGTAAAGGCGGTACGTGCGCGAGCCGCCTTCGCGCTCGGTAGACTTCACAGCATGTTGAATGCGCGAAGTAAACTCTCATTGAAATCCAAGGTGAGGATTTACACGACGTGCATTCGACCAATCATGACATATGCGGGTGTAGTGTTCGCACACACTAGCAAGTCAACACTTAACCCCCTGCAAGTGCTCCAAAGCCGGTTTCTCCGGAGAGCCACAGGTGCCCCGTGGTACATGCGTAATAGTTAACTCCACGTTGACCTCAAAGTCCCAACTATAAAACAGTTTTTGAAAAAACTGGCCAAACGTCATTTCGATTCTGCTGTAAATCACCCCAACCCCCTCGTCGTATCGGCCGCCCGATACACTCCTTCCCTTATCTCGAAGATAAGGCGTCCAAGACATGCCGTCATCGAACCGGATGACGACATAACGGTCCTCCAGGACGCCCGACAAAAACATACCAACACTACACACAACCGACCACTGTTCCGTCCTCGCCGGCGAGGCTCGACGCGAATAAGCCGTAATGTTCCCCCCCGATCTCCGCCGCAAGCGCCGGTCCGCGCCGAGCCAGACGCGCAAATCCCGCCCCCCAAATAATATTTAAATAAAATTACCAGTCCAGCCGAGCTCCCTTGCTCGCGATCCAGCAACGCCCTAAGCCGAGGTTTGTACCCCACAGGGGGTGCCCTTAGCTGTGTTGTTTAGTACTAAAGTGCCTGGCTGGAGGCCTAGGTCTCGCCATTGACCGGTTAAGTAGCAAAAGTTCCCGGAACTCACGCTACGAGACACAATACAAAAGAAAAAAAAAAAACGGAACATGGAAAATACCCAAGACAGCTTTCAAGATAAGCCCAGGGAAGGCCACTACGGCGCAACATACCGGGTAGGCATAACAGTACCGCCGTTATTCCCAGAAGATCCTGAAATGTGGTTTGCCCAGCCCAGCTAATGTGACAAGCGACTCAGCGAAATCCTACTAAGTGACATCTCAATTGAAACCCATGTTTGTGTAGCAAATAAAGGACATAATCTGCACGCCACCACCTAGTGGAAACTGCGAAAATTTTTAAATAGAACTCATTAAGCGGTTAAGTGCATTAAAGGAAAAGAATGTGGTCAAATATTTCATGTTGCGAGTGAGGATAAATAAATATGTATATCCATAACTCCTTGGTCCATAGTGCTTTGTTATTGTTCTGGGTCCATAGATTACTTTACTCTTTGGCACTTAGAGTTAATGGTTATTTTCTTCTGTTTTACAAAATTGCTTTCAAGGAAAAGAGATAATTACGTTAGGTGGTGTTTTAGGTGTGTAGGACTGTAGGTGTTAGTTAGGTGAAATCTTTTGGCAAAAATATAAATGATCTTCGAAGAACAGGGATTTTTACTTCGTGTAGAAATGGTCCATTGCCTGTTTTTATTTGTAATCCCACTCGTGATGGTTGGATGGTGAATGGCGGGATAGTTATGATGGTGATGGTCTAAGGATTATTTATAGTGTATTTTTGAGGTTTTATTTGTTAAAATAATATTTTCATTGTGGCTAGTTGCGGCTAGGCGCGTTTGTTTATTAAAATCGCTAACTTACCGGTCTCTCAAAATGTGTAATATTTTGCCAAAAGTAACATGTTGTCCTTTGTTTTTTATCAACACAATTATCATGTTTTCCTCGTTGGTAGGCACTAGCTCTAGTTCGATGAGCACTTGGCCACTGTGTTCCATGGAATTCGATTGAATGGTTGGATGCATCATTCAAGATGTGACAAGCAAAATAGTATTGTAATAACAAAAAAATACAACTGGTTTATATTGGATTGTCAACTCCACTTTGTTGTGAAGGACTTAGTAAAGAGGATAATGGGAATAACATAGATTTGCCTAAAAAAAGCTATTAGCTTATATAAACACACAAATATCAGCTCAGCCCTCAGAGGACACACAAGGAGCATAGTGCGTTGTGCCCTTCATTCACCATGATGAAATGAATCCTGCATGCCATTTCTGGTACCTACTTGTTGCCATTCTCATTCTTGGTTGTTTGTTTTATGTTTGTGTATTGTGGATGGGGTCTCCTCTTATGCCTCTTCTTCACATTAGCATTGGAACTCTTTATCATTCTGTAGATTTGTCTAAATGTGGTACACTATTTATTTATTTATTTATTTCAGGCCCATAGAAATACAATAATACTATATAAAAATGAAGTATAAAATACAATAAATAAAAATTACAATACAATATTCTTAAGACTAATTCACATGTGTGGTAGGCGACGTGTGGCTCGGGGTGTTGCGTATCTGGCCTCTGAATCGCCAGAAAACTACACCTTTTGGCCAAAATTCCTCCTGAAGGAAGGTCGACTGCTGGTCGGTCTCAACTCTTACCATGAAAATGGATAATTGATAATTATCATCACGCCTAGTCCTTAACGGGGTAGGCAGAGAGTATAGAGCGCCAGTTCTCTCTAGACTTCATACCTTTTACATTTCATCCACATTCATCAGTCTCTTCATATATGCATCCAATATATAAAATAAAATGTTTCTACCTGTTCCTATTGGTTCTGTTTGAAGGCAATAATAAAATGTAGTGCAAAACTTGTTCAATTGGTGATATGTATTTGGCTATTTGATCATAGAATTTTTTATCTAGAACAGATAATTTGCCTAATTCAAATTAAATTTGCTATTGTGAATAAAATAATACCTAAACTGAGGTAATTAATTGATACTTGTGTTATTGCATCCCACATCTTGATCAATAGTAGCAGAACTTAGGGATGCTGTAAAAAGTGTTTTTGTGATTTGTTCATTGTACCCACTCTGATGGGAGATTGTTTGAATAGAATCGAATTAAAAATAAAATTTATTATATTTATTATTATTATAACTATAATAATAATAACTTTTATTAATTATTATAATTTAAAATGAATAAACCTAAATTTTAATTCAACGGACTGTTATAGGACACAGAAGAAATGTCTTTTAAAAAAAAAGTTAATTTAATTTGGGTGCAACCGTCTAGTTTGGATGTAGAATGAAGACAGGTGCGCGGAAAGGATGTATGAAGAAATGAATAAGGAGAATGATGACGGGGAGAGAATAGGAGTGTGGTAGGCAAGATAGGGTACAGAGCTAATCTATAACAGGACTATGACTTTTTTATTATGTTATTATTATTATAATTACTAATTAGTGTAATTGGATTTTTAGCCGTACTAATTATGTATAAAATAAATAAATAAAAAAAATAAATGACAAAAACAGATGTTTAGACCTGCACTTCAACACTTACTGAATGTCTTATTTCAGGATCGAAAGATTGAAGCTCAGCATTTGCCAAATATGTCTCTGGTATTAGGAGTTCTTGGGTTTGGGATTGTGCTTCTGGACGGTCAGTTACGTAAAATTTCATAAAGTTTTCTTCAGCAAGTGTTGCTGTCAAAAATACCTGCTTTCTTGAAACCACGAAGTTCGAAGCATTCAAATCAACAATTCAAAAGTTGACAGCCGGTAGATCTATAGATCGATCTAGAGATCTATAGGTAGAAGTATCGAACTATCGATTTTTACAACAATATTCAGAAGCCGTGATGGCCGAGTGGTTCGAGCAGTTGCCTGCGACACAAAGATCGCAAGTTCGAATCCCGACTGTACCAATGAGTTTTTCTGAACTTAAGTGCAGTGATTAGTCACACCACGAGCTTTACGGTGAAGGAAAACATCGAGAGGAAACCTGCATACGTCCGAGAAAACATTCAATATGTATAGTCGTGCTTGAGCAACGGCGATGGACGCGATCTGTCACGTTTCCACCTAATATACCACTGGCGGAAAGTGGGTGTGTGGTTATTTCCTATACACCTCTGCCTACCCCTTCGGGGACCCTTGTGGGAAGGCGTGGGTATATTATTATTATAACTACGAGATCGTTTTTCACGACCGGTCGCCAGTGTTGTCAGCCAGAAAAAATATTGCCAATGGAAGAGCTGTTGCTACAAATTTTGGTATTTCATAAATTGAAATAGTCTTGCCTGGATTACTGCGTAGCCATGCATCATGCGCTGATGAAAGATATGTTTTAAAGGGCACAAAAACAGAGATGTCTGACGGCTGTAATTTATGTGTACAAGGGGTGGAAAAGAGAACGAAAGAAAAATTTCAAATATATTTATAACATATAAATTACAATTTATATATTATGTAATATATTCAATATGAGTTCATTTTCTTCTGATGCTGAGTTTTTGAAATCATTCATATTGACATTGAATAAACTTAACATTTTAGCGGGTGGATTAAATGTTGTACACGATCCACCATTTCGTTGCAGTATCAATCTGACCATCATCATACTCTGTAAAATTTCAATAGAATATTCTATTTCGCAACTTATTTTTGACAATATTGTACACGGAGAACGCGCGTTCGACACTTGCATTTGAAATTGAAATCGTGACAAATGCTAATTTAAAATTGAAACTGAAATTGAAAATTTATTTCATCGTATACTAGATAATCGAGTGCGTACGGAAAATCTCCTATCTCTTCAATTAAATCCTCAAGCATTGATGGGCCAAGCACATTTTTTATTAACATCGAACACTTAGTACGATGCATTTTAAGGTTCTTCAAAGTATCTGACGAAGAATCCAACTGACGATGTAAAGTTATCAAATGATCTACTGTTAACAAAGAACAGTGTTCGGCGATAAAGGCAGCAATGTGCATAATTGCGGGATATTTGTGAATTAAGTTGGTTCAAATCATAGGTTTAAACGTATATTGCGGACTGACCGTACAAACAAGATCTATGCCTACCTACTGTGGTAGGCATAGATCTACTACTACTAAATAGCTTGTGGTAGTAGTGTGTAGCAGTAGGTGTAGCATTATTCTAGGAACCCTTAAAATAGCCTGATGCAGGCAAATCAGCTTACAGTGTTTATTTATTTATTTCTCTCTTACAACTATCATTACAGTAGGAACCGATGCGAATGCGATGTGCACTCCGAGCACAACCATAATATTCGTTATATTATGTAATAGCAGAGAGTACTTATATAAACCTAGGAACGAGTTCTTAAGTCCACTGGGGTGGCCTTTCAATTCGAAATTTATGTATTGGTCCAGATCTTATGAACGCAGGAGCCGGTATTTTTGGAAATGCCAGTTTCGACGCAGTTATAAATGCGGTCTGGTGTAAGATGATGTTCATCTTAGATATTACCCAAAAAAGTATAAACATTGATTAAAAACTTGTTTGTTGAACCCGGCAGCACGCGCAGCTGGAGTGCTTTCGGGTTTTCTTATTGACAACTCCGGATGTCCGTTGTATGTTCAAGAAACCTTGAACCCAGTCCTTGCCAGCTTCTTGTTAGAAACCTTGAACCCAGTCCTTGCCAGCTTCTTGTTTGAAACCTTGAACCCAGTCCTTGCCAGCTTCTTGTTTTTGAACGTTGAAAGGATGGGGTTTATTATTTTTTACTGCTAGATTATAAGCTAACGCCTTTAGGTCTTTGGTTTTAAGACCGTAAAGTCGACTCTCCATGTCTAATATATAGCTACAAAGCTCTTTCTCTTCGTTGGTAATAGTTCAGCCGCTTTTTCCGCACACAAATGCAAAGAGTGGCTAATTCGTTTTACAATAATCAAATTAGGTAGCTTTTATTAATATAGCAGTCACTGAATTACGTTTACCAACCAACACAATTGATTGATTGATTCCTTTCATTATTTTCCTCATTCTTATCACATTTTCAACTGGCTTCGAAAGAGTTTGTTATGTGTTTGATCATGTGACGTTTTCGTATTGCTATTTCACGATCTCGATCAGGGTGCTTACATTTAGTTTTTAAGCAGGAGGTGTTTTTAAGATTACACCCCAATAAATTTGCCGCATTAATATTTGCGGCACAGCCATCAAACATTGCTACAATGCTAACTCCCAATCTTCTGCCTTGGATTATGACTGTTTTTAATAAGCCTACACGTTTAAGCAGACAATCCATTGACCAGAGAATATGCAATTGGGATTTTCATATTCTCGTTCATATATATATATATACTACTATGCCTACTACACGTAAGCCCGAGTCGCAATTTCACACGTTTTTGGCGAACCGGTACTAAATTCTACCAGCACGGCCCTTTACAGGTCTAAGTCGGTCTTCAGCTATAAGGGTGCACAGTATTCTCCATCCATTAGGATTGTGCTTTTTTCTAGAATATCCAGGGTTTATTTGCAAAACCTGGCTATCCCGAATTTTCTTGGACCATTTCCATATTACACGATGTTGTTCGGTTCAATATTTGTCTGACATATTTGTAGGCTGCCACAGGATAGTAATGTAGAGTTACTGCAAATTTTCTCAAACACTCAACGCTTAAATCTTAACTTGCAGCGTTGAATGTTTGACCCTCTGATTTATTAATGGTCATTGTAAAAGATAGCTTTTAACAGGAATTAAAATATCTACTCCAGTACCACATCCGGTAAGTATGGTGCGCTCTGTTATGAAAGTTTTAAAGAACTTTATCAATAATCGCGTACTGTTTCTTTACTACCGTTAATTTAGGCGGATTAAGTTCCTTAATGAAATAAAAGGACAACCTACTTTCAACATCAGTGTGTGTGGGGAGAGTCCAGACTGATTCAAAGAATTAAGAAATTCTGTGGGAAAATGAACAGCCTCTTCCAAATCGACTACAGTGTCGACCGAGTAGTATATTTTCGTCGGTGCATAAATTTATGAAAGTGCAAGTTATTCACCTTTCCCACCTGTTCGGTTTACGTATGTTATCAATGTCGTGATGGACACAGTTGACCAACTCCTGAATGCTATTTATCAAAACTCGAAGGTTTTGATTGACTAGGACCTAGACAACCAAAAACAAGATTCCTGATTACGTCGGTCTTATTTTTACTGAAGGGACTTCGAAAGTAAAACTCTGTCGTTTTTAATACTTATAAATGCATTTTACTATTCAGTTGAGTTGGGTTTATAATAAAAATATTATTTTAAATTGTATGTTGACGTTTCGGAGGTACTCTGCGTAATGGCGTCGGTCCCCGTCAATTACGTGACCCACCTCGCTATATTTTTTAAACTATATGGCGGAACATGTGGCCTGAACAATTCCTTTAATAATATTTTGATATTTTTCTATAGCTCTATGTTTCGTATTTTTAGACTTTAGTTTTCTAAATTAATGTTGCATTTCTTTATGGTTATGGCAATGTTTCTGGTACTCCTGTTCTCATCCAATTTGTTTTTTTTCTTCCTTTAAAACGAAGTATATTTCAATTGGAAAGGAATACGTATCACTATACTCCAGTCGCGGAGCAGGAAGAAATTCGTATAATTACAGTTTTACCTAAGAAATTCGTATAATTACAGTTTTACTTACTGACAGTGGTCACAAACATTTTTGTACTAAGTGCGGTCTATATTAAATAAGTGAATAATAAAGAGAAAAAATACTAGGTTATATTATTTATTTACTATTGATTTTAGCATTAAAACAGTTAAACAATTGAGTTATAATTATTAATTTGGTAGAAGTACAGAAATAGGTACAAATATAATAATAACATTAATGGATAAAAATTCAAAATCTTGTCTAGTCTACCTAATTTCTTTTACGTGTCTGACGCAATTTTGCCATTTATCTTCTGTAACGTTGCCTAAAGACACCTGGAGCAGCTTTTTAACGTCTGCCATCTTAAATTTGTAATTTTTACTGGCCATATACCACTCGACGTCATGTATGTACGACGTCAGTGGTATGGTGGTAGTCTCAATACTTTCAAACCAACTGCCTTTTGCTATCTCGATCACGCACGATTTGTACGGGGATTTAACTTTCACCTTTGTCATTAATTATTGAGGAACACAGTAACATCTTCTACTCTTGACGATGGTACAGTAATCTGTGATGTGGAATTCGTAGCATTGTCACCAAACACATCTTTTGTTACCTTTTGAGCCCTGTAATTCAGAGACTTCTTGCGTGGAGCAGTCGCTGCAACTTTAACTTTAGGGGTTGGTAAAAGTTCACGAGTCTAACGCGTGGTTGATTGATTGTCTATCTTATGTGGAGTTCCACCATTCGGATTGTTTTTTGAGAGCAAGGACGGTGCCTAATTCTCAGTATCTGTTGCTGACCCATCTGAATCTTCGACATTTGCAGTTGAAAGCTCTTGATCCTCAGATTCATCAGATAAGACAGCAATATTTTCACTGTTTGTAGGATTTGGTAGTTCTGACAACGCAAACGCTTAATAAGCGTTAATAAAAGCCACTGCGGATGGACAAAACAGCATCAAGAACGTCTCCAGATGTTACTTGGAGTGGAACGTCAGATGGCTGGGGCGAGTCAGGAAGGTTGGAGTTAGAAGCTAGCAGCGGGTGCTTACTGCATAACGCTCCAACGTGTCCGCATCATTTGTAGCTAGCGTATCGTTGGAAAGAAGACGCGCTGCAACCTTTAAATCGCCATCTATTCCAATTCCAATTTCGATTCTACATGTCGATACTTATTGTCACTTACCAAAATTTTATTGTAATTTAGAACGTCTGGGTCAAGAGGATTTCGATAATTCATCTTTATATTTGAGGGTGGGATGATGATGATGATGATGATGTATTTCTCACGACATGTGCTGTTCCCAAGCAAGCGTTGTATGTTCAGAAACCGTATCTCGAATTAATTTAGATAAAACATTTGTAACCGAAACGCGAGCCGCTCGGGGGATACGTTTAATAAGCGGAACAGAATTTTTAAGGCGACTCAGCTTATCACAAAGCAGTGTATTATTAATTTGGGAAGCTTGCTTGTGAAGTGATGCTTGAGGGTGCAACGTGGCTTTTGTATGCCTTACCAAGATAGATCCTTAAGCCTTGACCTTTGACCTTTGAAATAACGTACTTGCGCACATTGGGTGCATTTTACTAAATTATTAGCCGATGCGGAATTTAGCACAACACTGCCTTTATTTATTTATTTATTTCAGGCAACAAGGCCCATAGAAATACAAATACTATATAAAAATGAAATATAAAATACTATAAATAAAAATTACAATACAATATTCTTAAGATAAATTCAAACGTGAGGTTGGCGACGTGTGGCTCGGGGTGTTGCGTATCCGGCCTCTGAATCGCCGGAAAACTACACCTTTCGGCCAAAATTTCTCCTGAAGGAAGGTCGTCAGCTGGTCGGTCGGAACTCTTACCACAATAGAGTTAAAATTCACATTATGGCGAGACTCCAACCGCTCGACCCTCAGACAGTTTGGTCTACAGGAGAACATACTCCTCGACATTAATTTTTTTATTTATTTTATTGAGGTACACCAACAATATACATATTTGGACACCGTAATACAAAAATCTAAAATTAAAAACCTAATATGTACATCAAGAATAGGTATACACAACACTTTTACAATATATGTTACATAAACATTTAGTAATGTATGTTTTGCTTACATATGAACATTGTCTAAAATGTATTCTTTATCTTGCTTTTAAAATTCTTAATAGATAGGTGAAAGATGTCTACACTTTCTAGGCTTCCGCAGATAGAATTATATTCCGAGCAAATTCGTGTTAATGGCGAGTTTTTACCTACATTTGTTTTACTAAAGGCTATGTGAAATAATTTTTGTACTGTACGACGGGGGAGCTTCCTTGGCACTGAAATGAGTATTTTAGAGAGAATGTAGCTGCAGTCGACTTTATCGTTGACTACTTTATGCAAAAATACTAGATCGTGAAGTAATCGACGGTTGCGGAGAGAATGCAATTTGTGAGTGTGTCTATGAGAAATTCCAGAAGATTTGTAAGCCAGATGCCTAGTGAAAGCGCGTTGGATACTCTTAATTCTTTAAGAATGCGATGCATAATATGGATTCCAAACTACACTGGCATGTTCTAGCTGACTTCGCACTAACGCGTTGAATAGTAATACTTTTGTTTGGGTGCGCTGAAAAGCACGAGTATTACGCTTCTGAAACCCAAGCATCTGAGCAGCATTGACAACTGAATTAGTATGAGGTAGAAAGCTTAGTTTACTGTCTTTTGAAATGCCAAGGTCTTTTATTTCATTAACTTCTGCTAGAATTGCTCCATTTAGGGCTCTTTCAATTTATGCGTTTCGTATCGGACCGCTGCCGCTAGTTATAACCCGCTGCCGTGCCGTTGCAGTACGGTAGCAGTCTATAAACGACTACAATAAAAAACGTGATCGTTTTTATGAAAGAAAAATTATATATATTGACATAACAAAAAAAGCATCAAAAAACAGAAAAGTAAAAAGAAAAATTTAAACATGCGTGTATAAACAAAGAGTATAGTTGTGGACATTCTCCCCTTTTTTTTATAAAAGAACTATTCTTTTTAAGGGTCGCCTTAAAATACCCCCTTGTGTTCTTACATCGACTACTCGTATCACGCCGTCACGCCCCGGGTACAGAGCTACGATGACGCCTCGTGGCCAGGTACCCCTCGGTAAATCTCCGTCTCCGATTAGTACCGAGTCTCCAACCTTAACCGTAACGTCTGTTCCCGGTATGCGGCGTGGGGCTAAGGTGGGTAAATATTCGTTAACCCAACGACGCCAAAAATGATCAGTGAGTCGCAGTGCCTTTCGCCAACCGCTTCTGCCAACCAACGCATCATCTGAAAGATCTCGGGGACCTGGAAACGGGCGTCCAGATGAATCACCCAGCAAAAAATGATTGGGAGTTAGCGCTTCCGGATAATCAGCGTCGGGGGAGATGTGGGTTAGTGGTCGTGCATTTATTAACGCTTCTGCTTCAGACAACAATGTGGCGAGGACTTCTTCACGGGGGGCTCGCTCTCTTAACGTCACTTTCAGGGCTGTCTTCACCGATCGGATAAGTCTTTCCCAGGCTCCGCCCATGAAGGGTGCTGAAGGAGGAATAAAACGCCAAGCTATTTTCTGTTCTGCTGCATACCGTGGAACTGCGGCGTCATAAAGTATCCGCAGTTGACGATTGGCTCCCACAAACGACGTTCCCTTGTCCGAAAATAACTCCTTTGGTGTGCCGCGGCGAGCCATGAAGCGTCTGAGACACATGATGGCTGAGTCTGCAGATAAACAAGCTACAAGCTCAATGTGAATGGCTCTTGTTACCAGACACGTAAATAATGCCACCCAACGCTTCTCTTGTCTTCGTCCAATCGTTACGGCTACCGGCCCAAAATAATCCACGCCAGTGTAGGTAAAGGCGCGCTGATGATGAGCAAGTCTTGCCTCTGGTAGATCTGCCATAGGTGGCTGCAAGGTTGGACTCTTCAATAGCTTGCAAAGTTGGCATCTATGCACCACTGAGCGAACGGCATTTCTTAATCCGATGATCCAATAGTCTTGCCGCAGTTCATTGACAACTGACTCGGTATTGGCGTGAGCAAACTTTGAATGGTAGTGATGAATTAAAAGGCGTGTCGCTGGCTCCTTCCCATCCAGAATAATTGGCTTTGTATTAGAAACGGATGATGTTCTTCCAGCAAGACGTAATAAGCCGTCCCTCAGTTCTGGAGATAAAATCGCCAAACGACTCTTCTTTGAAATGGGTTTGCCATGTGTGAGACATTCAATTTCTTCTCCAAATGCATTGAGCTGACTCCGCCCCAAAATGTGTCGTTCTGCGCGAATGATGTCTTCTGCATCGTATGGCGCAGAAGCGGTGACGGAGGCGAAATTAGGCCGTGAATTGCGCTCAGGTGTATTATTAATAGAGATACATATATCTCTAATCCAAAAATTTTGAAAATGATGACGTTGATTTTTGAAAATGGAGGCAATGAATTAATGAGTTTTCACAGTTGCCCTTACCAATCGAATCCAAGAGCTAAAATGTGTGATATCTACAACTACTGGTAAAGGCAACTGATGTGGATTGGTGAAGCTGATGTATTCTATAGTAAAAGATGACTTGGGGATACGGAGAGATGGCTTCACTTCCTCCTGTCCCAGAGTGGTCGGCATTGTGACTTTGGGCTCTAGTGGCCACTCGGAGGCAGGAGTCAATAGAAAGCTTGGGCCTAATAACCAGCGTGACTCAATGGTATATTTACCCCGCGTCGCGTCGTCAGCAACATTATATTCTGTTGGAACCCAAAACCATTCGTCTAAATTCGTATTCTCTAATATTTCCCCCACGCGATGCGCAACAAAAGGCTTATAATTTCTTGCATCACTTCGTAACCACCCTAAAACAGTCATGGAATCACACCATAAAAATCTACGGCTAGGTTTGAACCGATGTAATTCACAAATCTTGGCGGCGAGACGAGTGGCTATAAGAGCACCTTGCAATTCTAAGCGCGGAATTGATACTGGTTTCAATGGAGAAACACGCGCACGGCTGGCTATGAGTGCTAGTTTTACCTCACCATTTGGAAGCACAAATCTCCAGTAGGCAACCGCGGCGTGTGCCAACTCACTAGCATCACAAAATACATGTAACTGTAGGTCTGAATAGTCGCTCGACATATAGCATCTTGGTACTCGTAATTTTGGAATTGATGTAAGGCATTCAAACCATTCCAACCAAGTTACTTGGTCCGCCTCTGATAGCCTCTCGTCCCATCCAGTATTTTTTCGCCATAAATTTTGAAACAAAATCCGACCTCTCACTACAATGGGGGCTAAGATGCCTAATGGATCGTAAATACGCATGATTTGAGCCAATACTATGCGTTTAGTGAAGTGACCTGGTGAATTATCTTTTAGACCAGGATTAAAGCCTATGACATCATGAAAAGGTTGCCAGATTAAACCTAAGGTTCGAGTGAAAGTGGCTGATTGTAAACTACCCAAGTCTACACTACGATCAATAACTGA
This sequence comes from Drepana falcataria, assembly GCA_945859725.1. Classification (NCBI taxonomy): domain Eukaryota; kingdom Metazoa; phylum Arthropoda; class Insecta; order Lepidoptera; family Drepanidae; genus Drepana; species Drepana falcataria. The sequence goes on from OX243949.1 coordinate 188,144, forward strand.
GAGATCAGACAGCAACTCTTTTGGTAACTGACTAAGAGCGCCGAGCTCATTTGACATCCAACCGCGCATTTCAAAACCCCCACGCTTATGAACTTTAATAATTTCTGCCGCTAAGGCCGCGGCGTGTCCTATAGAAACATTGAAACTGCCGATATAATCGTCCATATAAGTATTGGTCGTGATTTCGTGAACAGCTTCTGGGAACTCACGTCGAAATTCCGATGCGTTTCGGTTGACAATGTAAATAGCCGTTGAAGGGCTGGAGCATGCCCCAAAAATCATAGAGGACATGCGATATATTTTGATTGGTTTCGTGGGATCATCGCGCCAAAGGAAGCGTTGCGCGTCTCGATCGCATTCCTGAATTTTCACTTGAGGAAACATCTCTTTGATATCGGCTGTTAAAGCAATCCTCCCTTCTCTAAAACGCATCAAAATCCCGAGTAGAGGTTGTAAGAAATCAGGCCCCGTCAGAAGCATAGAGTTTAGAGATAAACCCTGTACTTTGGCGGCGGCGTCATGGACAACACGAAGCTTTCCAGGTTTGTTAGGATTCACCACACCGAAATGCGGTAAATACCAACAAACTGACGTGGTTGATCGCTTTGTACACTCCTCAGCATAACCTTTAGAAAGTAAGTCCTGAATATTTAGTTGGTAACGTTTAGCATAGTCAGGATCCTTTGACATCTTCGATTCAAGGTTTCTAAACCTGGAAAATGCCAGAGGATAGCTGTCGGGCGCTGTGACATCATCCGCCTTCCATAGAAGGCCTACCTGGAAGCGCCCATTCGGTAAGCGTTGTGATGAATGCTCCAAGATGCGAAGAGCGCGCTGATCATCTGAGCTGCGAGGTTCGTGTTTGGTGATGCCAATCGCGTCTAGCCCATATTGTTCCTTTATGAGGGCTTCCAATTCATGCTGTGGATTGTTACGTTCACTTAAGGACACATGATAGGCATTGTCCACTATTCTAGTTTTGCTACTCGTAAACCCAAATAACACCCATCCTAGAGGGGTTCGAATAGCGACAGGTTGCGATTTCATGCCCTTCCTAACCTCTGACGCAGTAATGAGGTGCCAATTATCTATACCTATTATAAGTGTAGGCCTAGCTTCAACGTAACACAGCTCATCCACAAGATCTGACAAGTGAGAGTAGGTGCATAAGCTGTCGCGCGTAGCAGACTGACTAAGTAATCCTAAGTTTTTAATTGACCTGGCATTATTTATGGGGAAACTTTGTGAGGATGATCGACCCTTTATTTCAAAATCTACATACTGAACTGTACTATCTTTCGTTAATCCTCCAACACAATCTAAACGTAAGCGGCCCTCGGGGCCCTTGGCTCCTATTTGTGAGGCGATGTCCGCGAATCTATGAACGTTGCCGTCGATCCATCGTCCAATAGAGCAAATGTGTCGAGGCTCCCAGACGGGCCGGAAACCGTAACAGCTATTATTTTTAATAAAGGACGAGACGTAGAATTGACTGAAGTGTTGTTGATGGCTAAAAGGACCTGATCAGTATTTGTTCCTGTTGTAGTCGGCACTGGTTCAATCTGAACGTTCTCAAGTGTGGATGAAACAAAGTTACTATTATGCAACAATGTGTGGTGTCGACGATGACAATCTGATATTGTGCAATTGACCTTATTCCTGTTACAAAATTTGAAACTATGCGGAACTTTTTGCAAGCATCGATGACAAACTTTATTTTCTTTTATGAAATGCCATTTGTCATCGATTGACAAAGCTATAAACTTTTTGCAATTTGACAGATGATGTTGCTGATTACAGAATAAACAATTATTTTCTTGATTAGATAATTTAGCAGATTTTGACTTATAAATCTTAGGGATTGCTCCAGTGCAGGAGTCTGAAATGCTATGCGTTCGATGTTGCTGTGCAGGAGCCGATGATGATGCTTCGGATACTGCTCCGAACTCCATGACTAAGTCAACTTCGCGGTTCAGAAAATGCGACAACATCTCAACTCTGGCCTGACTGATACCTTGGTGGCTGGCAGCAAAATCTAACCACCGTGTACGTAATAGTGGAGACAGTTTACTAATCAACGTTCCAAATAGTTCCGGAGACCGTAAATAATCGCTGTGTTGTAGTAATTTAGCGACTTCTACACAATTGCGCACACGAGCAGCAAAAACATTCAAATCTCTTACCTCTGGCCCGAGCTTGGGCAGTGCTCGGACTGTATTAACTTCCTGAAGCACTATTTGCTCAGGTCTGCCAAAGCGGCGGTCCAGAGCGTCAATAACGTCATTCGCCTGGGGTGCCATCACTAGTAGCATACTTACTGCCTCACGCGCAGCTCCTTTTAAGGCTTGACTCAAGCGCGCAAGGTTTTCCGCATCTGTAAAGGCACCTAAAGTGTCCTGGAAAGCACGCTTAAACATAAGCCACTCTAGGGGCGACTTTCCGTCAAATATTGGTAAATGTATTAAAATGTTTTTGTTGGGGCCGTTATTTTTTGTCAATGTCTTCAGGGCCTGCACTAGTTCAGTATCCTCAGCTGAGCCTCCGTCATTCTTGCGAACATCAGAGGCAATAGCCCCGTTACCCCTGCAAATATTGTGCTGAGGAAACTGTGTAGGACTCTGCATTGATATATTCGGAACGACGACATTATGTCTAGACAGATCCTGTGAACATATACAAACATTATTACTATGCCCAACTTGACATGCATTATTCGATGCAGTGTTGTTGAAAGATGGCTCTCTCTCCTTATTGTCAAGAATTGTGGCAGGGTCAGGTGAAGTGCTGTGCAGCCACCGCTCGACACTAGCACGACTCTTCCCACTGCCAGAGCAGTAACTATATTCCGCCTCCATAGCGGCAAGCTCAGCTTGGTGTTCAGCCTCGACAGATTTGCGCTCTAGCTCTGCCTGCTTGGCCTGCATCGTCGCTTGCATTTGGGCAATCTCCAACTGCGCAAGACGGCGAGTATGTTCCGCCTCTGCAGCGAGTTTTCTCGCAGCAACCGTTGCAGAAGAGCGGCTTGTGCGCGTAGCTACCGAGTGAGTTCGTGTCTTGGACTCTAATTGTGTTGAATGTACCTGTACTGGTTCCCGAGCGGCAGTTTCAGATGGAGGTATAGGGACGGCCTCACTGCTTGACTGGGTGGGTTGGAGGTATATTCGGAACAAGTCCAACTTGTGACCTCGTAACAACCATGCTTATATTTTACCTGAACTTAGACGCTGACCGTAAAGGACTGTGGAAAAACACAAACACTAGTTTGCCGGTAGAAGGACCACTTTATAAACGACTACAATAAAAAACGTGATCGTTTTTATGAAAGAAAAATTATATATATTGACATAACAAAAAAAGCATCAAAAAACAGAAAAGTAAAAAGAAAAATTTAAACATGCGTGTATAAACAAAGAGTATAGTTGTGGACACAGTCCTTTACCAAACGCTTAAATTGAAAGCGTATCTGTTTTAAATTTATTTGAAACCAGTTAAGCCATGGACTCTGACGAAGAAACAATACTGTTAGTGCTCTTGTTGAAAAACATGTCTTTCTTCTTGTACTGCTTCACATACAATTTCTTCATCGGTCATAATTTGCTCTGTTTCTTCGATTCCTTCAAACCAAGAATTTAAATTTTCTTCACTTGTTTCCAATCCTTTTTCTGATAGATTTTGTAACCAATCGGCAATTGGCACATTATCCTCAAGATCCCATTCATCTGTTTCTGATACATCATTCATTGTAGGCCACAACTTTTTCCATGAAGATAGGATTAAGTTAGGAGAAACAGACCTCCAAGCATGAGCGAGAGAAAATACAACATCCTTCAAATTCAATCCTTTAAGGCTCTGCGTTATATCACCATCCTGAGATATAATATGGATCAGCAATTTATTTTTATACAAAGACTTTATTTTTTGGATAACGTTTTGATCCATCGGCTGCAGTAAAGGTGTGCAGTTTGGAGGTAAGAAGATGGTTTGGATATTCCCATCACTTGATTTAAGTTCTTGTTCATTTGGATGGCCTGGAGCATCGTCAAGTACGAGTAAAGCTTTTATGGGCAAGTTTGATCTTTTCATAAACTTCTTGACTTCTGGGACAAAGTCTTTATGAAACCATCCGCTAAATACCTCTCTCGTGACCCAACTTTTACTTTGATTCTTGTACCAGACTGGCAGACAAATATTCTTGAAAGCTCTGGGATTTTTTGCTTTACCAATCACTAACAAATCCAATTTGTGCGTTCCAGTAGCATTTGAACACGGCATGAATGTGATTCTATCTTTAGTCACTTTACGACCTGGTGCACGTGTGCTTCTTCAGAAGATACTAATGTTTTATTGGGCAACAGTCTCCAGAACAGATCACTCTCGTCTGCGTTATAGATTTGGTCAGGAAGAAGACCCAGTTCTTCTACTTTGTTTTTGAAATGCTCGATAAATGGCTGTACTGCAGATTTGTTGCTTGATAATTTCTCACCCGATATGGTGAATAGACGGATACCAAATCGTTTTTTAAATTTATCCAGCCATCCATCGCTGGCACGAAAATCATCTTTGTGGGTAATTTTTTTATAAAATTGGATTGCTTTGGCTTTCAGAATTTCTCCAGATATAGGAGTGTGTTTAGAACGCCGCTGTATGAACCACAAGTAAAGAGCGTTTTCCATCTTTGGACAATCGCCAACTTTTAGTGTTTTACGCTTTCCTGGCCCTGATTCCATTGTCTTGACGTGGTCTACTATCTTTTGCCTTTTCTTCTTAAGATCTTGTATAGTAGCACGCCCAACACTATATTCATTTGCCAATTTGCACATGTTTTGTCCACTATCTAACTTTCTTAAAATCTCCATTTTATTATTCAAATCTAGTGTCTTGTGTTTGCGTTTATTTGTCATTTTTTACTATAAACTATTCTCACTTGAAAAAAACAAATACGTTAGCACGTGCACGTGATATATAATAACGTACAATAACGAACGCCTGTTAAAGGATTTAGAATTAACTGAATTGAAAGATTTCAAGAATTATATGAGAATGGATCCTATCAAATATAGGCAATTGATTCAGTTGGAAGAACCTTTAATAGAGAAAAAAAATACTGTGAGAGAAGCAATTTCACCATTTCAACGTTTGGCCATTACATTGCGATACCTGGCCACTGGAAATACTTTCGAAGATTTGAAATTCAGCACTGCAATCTCACCACAATCACTTGGCAAATTGTAATAGAAACCTGTGAAGCAATAATACAAGTTCTAAAGGACTAAATTAAGGTAAGAAAATATATACATCTAGTAATTAATTAATTCGGACTCTCAAGGACGGGAACGTTAAGAGTACTCGAAACCGACGAGCATGTATGAAGAGACTGATGAATATGGACGAAGCGAAAGAGGTATGTAAGTCTAGAGAGAACTGGCGCTCTATACTCTCTGCCTACCCCGTTAGGGACTTGGCGTGATGATATGTATGTATGTATGTAATTAATTTATTTATTTATAGGCCGTGTCTATATGTGCTACTACAAAGACCTATTTCTCTATTCTTTAAATGTAGATATGTATTGTAATAAAAGAGAGTTTTCATTTCCTTCTGTATGATTTACAACAAACGTAGTAGTCTCATCAAAATTCTCTTAGCTATGTTCCATAGCAGGTAGCTGATTGTCGATTCGCACTGATGGCTGGTTAACATATCTTGGTACATGCGATGGTCTTGCTGTAATTTGTACTAAAGATGGGTCAACATATGTTGGTGATGGTAAAGGCATTGCGCTAATATGAACTGGAGATTGGTTAACGTACGATCTTGATGGAGTTGAGTTTGCGGAAATATGAACTGGAGATTGGCAGTATTGAATATTGTGCGTAAATTCGTGAATTTTTACAGAATTACGGTGTAGCTGTCCCAATTGACCTTCCATTAGGATTTCAGCAATCGCTTTTTTAGTATAAATTTGTTGCGGTCGAACCATTTTTCGTAGATCTGCGGCGCAAGCCAGAGCCCAATAGGTGTATTCGTCTTTTTTTTCACTGAGATGCTCATATGCCCATATGCTCATATGCTCAAAACAATAAAAATCTGATACTGTCATCACTTTTACCAAGTTTTTTTAGAATTAGCCATTTTTACCGCGTCTACAAAGTCATTAAGTCATAAACTTTCTTTTTCTTTCTTAATGCCATTTCAACCTGATGATGAAAGTTATCTAATGATATGAGGAGAAAATATCGCAGTTTTTAACTGATCCATTCGTGGTAACATTATGACTTTCTGTAGGTCTACAGAAAAGTATATGCAGTCTTTGTCAGTAAGACTTTTCTCTTTGTCTCGTTGGTATTCTCCTCTGGACTCCGTGTATCGTAACTTATGTTTGCTACTTTGAACACAAATGTCACAGTTTCTCTGACACTGTCCAGTATGTGATTCAAGTAGAGCACATTGCTCACACTCTTCATGCCCGAGATGAGCAAAGGAAATGTGCAGTGATTTTACCACTTTTCTATATGTTTCAAGAGATATTAATATATTAGGATATTTATCAATGAAACTTTGAGGCATAGTTATGGCGATGTCACTCGGCAGATATAGTTTGATAGGAAGGAGCATGTTCGCGACGATAATGCGAAATTGTCGGATCAAAACTTAATATATGGTCTTATGTTTTTGTCTATGATATTTTTGCGTTCGTATGATCCTCGCTTATTGATTTGGTTGTCTATTTCCTTGCTAAGTACCGTGTAGACATGTCTGTTAGGTTTAAGGTTGGGTGCTGTGCAGACTAGTGAAAGGGTCGAGAGTCCAGTGCCAACTGATTTATTCGTAACATAGATTACATTAGTGTGAGTACACATGCACTCGTGTCCCCACAGTATTCCCTTTTTTTTTTAATTATGACATAATTTTATATGCCTATAACTTAACCAGAAGATACATTATATTCTTAAACATAAGTACATATTGTTATTGTAAGCTAAGCTTATGCATAACTCTAACTGTTATCTGACACATTATACAATTTGAAATTGAAATACATTTATTAGGTTTGAGATTCAGTTAAATTTAAGGAAGTTACGAAAAATATATAGTATAATATTATGTCATATAATAATAGGTTATACAATAGTTTTCAGAAACTCTATGACACATAATTATCTTAATTTTACACTTATAACTGAATTGTTCACAATGATAGCAATTGTTCACAATATGATTATGACGCGGTTGCGCCTGTTGTTGAGCCATTGGTAAGTTAAAAGAATTTAATTTTTTTTTTTTTCGAGGGGGAAACCTATAGGTACCAGACCGTCCTGGGAAATCTCACATAACCCGTTCGTCCCCCGAACGGGTTATGTGAGATTTCTACTCACTAAAACCCCCTCGGTGGCCATCCTCTGTATATAGGAGGGCTCTGGGATCTCCTGAGGAACGCACCAGTGCCCTCCTGCACTTTGCTTTAGCACATCCCAGGGGCGCCTAGCTTCGCCCCTACTACCCTCGCTGTGCCATCGGAAGCTCGAGCTACATGGCGTTGTGTGACAGCCAGGGCCCCCACCCTGACTATCCGCAAACCCGTCAACCCCATTTAGTCGCCTCTTACGACAGGCAGGGGATACCATAGCCGAAATTCTTAAGCCCTGGCTATTGGGCGGACTGTAGGGGGGGGGGGGGGGGGCGTCTGTTGCCACCGCCCTGTCGTCGTCGTCGTCGTCGTCTCCGAGACGGATCGGCTCTCTCTCGATCTCTCTCAGCGGCCTCCTTCTGGGACATCACCGACTCACAGAAGGTGACCATTGCCTTCCACGACTCTTTATCTGCTAGCATAGCCGCTACTACGCTTGGCAAGGAGAGGTCTTGCCCAATCCTGCTGATCAGGGTCTGTCGCTCCGAGCTCCACGCTGGGCACTCTTCCAGCGTGTGCTGTGCGGAAACCCGGTCACTCCCACAATAGTGGCATTGCGTTGTCGGTTCGCGACCGATCCGATTTAGAAACTCACCGAAGCACCCATGCCCGGTGAGAACTTGAGTCAGCCGAAAGGTGACATGCTTCCTCCTCCTCAGCCACGACCTGAAGCTTGGCAGAATTGCCCCAACGGCGCGTTGGCGAGAGTTTTGCGGTTCCAGAAGTTGCTCACGCCATGCCACAAGTGCATGTCGGTGCTCCTCTCTCTTTACTTCAGCCGCATTCGGGGGTGCGATCCCATCCGTCCGCCGGAGGCGATCGTAAATACGAGCATCCATCTCTGCCAGGACATCCAGGGGTGGAAACCGTGCGAGGACAGTGGCCGCCTCGAAGGAAACCGTGCGGTATCCTCGTGCGACCCGAATGGCCATAGGACGCTGCACACTTCTATACAAAGTTCTGCAGCGCCTTACACCAGCCAGCCTTTTGGAAAGTTATTAGTACTACACCAAACTGACATTTCTCGTCTGATTATTTTGTGAGCGCTTTTCTAGCATTTTATGTACAACATGTATGCAATGAATGCTGCCTTTATGAGCAAAATTATTATGATAACGATCTCATACTTGGGCAATCTTTGCTCAACTTGAGACTGGGACGTCAATGCGCTACTTGCACCATTTTGGGCAATTTTTTTTTTTTTTTTTTTTGTATTGTCTCTCGTAGCGTGAGTTCCGGGAACTTTTGCTACTTAACCGGTCAATGGCGAGACCTAGGCCTCCAGCCAGGCACTTTAGTACTAAGCAACACAGCTAAGGGCACCCCCTGTGGGGTACGAACCTCGGCTTAGGGCGTTGCTGGATCGTGAGCTAGGGAGCTGGGCTGGACTGTAAATTTTATTTATATATTATTTGGGGGCGGGATTTGCGCGTCAGGCTCGGCGCGGGCCGGCGTTTGCGGCGGGGGTCGGGGGGGAACATTACGGCTTATTCGCGTCGAGCCTCGTCGGCGAGGACGGAACAGTGGTCGGTTTTGTGTAGTGTTGGTATGTTTTTGTCGGGCGTCCTGGAGGACCGTTATGTCGTCATCCGGTTCGATGACGGCGTGTCTTGGACGCCTTATCTTCGAGATAAGGGAAGGAGTGTATCGGGCGGCCGATACGACGAGGGGGTTGGGGTGATTTACAGCAGAATCGAAATGACGTTTGGACAGTTTTTTCAAAAACTGTTTTATAGTGGGGACTTTGAGGTCAACGTGGAGTTGACTATTACGCATGTACCACGGGGCACCTGTGGCTCTCCGGAGAAACCGGCTTTGGAGCACTTGCAGGGGGTTAAGTGTTGACTTGCTAGTGTGTGCGAACACTACACCCGCATATGTCATGATTGGTCGAATGCACGTCGTGTAAATCCTCACCTTGGATTTCAATGAGAGTTTACTTCGCGCATTCAACATGCTGTGAAGTCTACCGAGCGCGAAGGCGGCTCGCGCGCGTACCGCCTTTACGTGGTGACGGAAAGAAAGGCGTTGATCGAGGATCACACCCAGGTATTTGGCTTTTTCTTCCCATGGAATGGGTTTGCCGAAGAGGGTGATGGGGGCTACCCGTGGGCGTTCGAGGCCTTTCCAGAATAGAATGGCTGCGCTTTTGGTGGGGTTCACTTCAATTCTCCATTTCCGGAACCACCGCCCCAGGGCTGTGACCGCGGATTGGAGGTTGTCGTGAATTCCCTCGGGAGTTCTACCTTTGTAGTAGATAGCCGTATCATCGGCGAATAGAGCGCTTTTAACACGTCTATGTAGGGGAATGTCGCTAGTATAAAGCGTGAATAGGAGTGGTTTTGGGCAATAATAACTCATTCAGTCTTCTTCTCTACACTAAAGGTTGTACCCATTATGATAACTTTAGTGAGTTTATAAAAGTTATACGATGCGCTTTATTGTAGGCTAAATTAAATGTAATGTTTCTTAAGTATTCCTATAATATTGCTTGCTCAACAACGGACGTTTCCAGTGGCTTACCTTCCTAAGTAATTTTGTCACGTTGACAAGTCTCGTCATCGTATTTAACATACTAGTCACATTACCAATATTTGCTTGTTAGAAACTTTGTATTTGTTTTTATATCTATGTTAACTGGAAAGCCAGCCTAGGTTATCCACTATCTGCCTCCAACGTGTGCTACAATACTTTGGTCACATAGCTCGCAAAGACCCTGGCAATTTGGAGAGACTGATGGTGACGGGAAAGATGGACGGCACCAGACCACGGGGTAGAAGCCCAATACGATGGTGTGATCAGATATCCAACCAACTGGATACGACGTTAAGCAGCGCGCTCCAGAAAGCAACCAATAGGGAGAAGTGGAGAGCTGCTATCAAAAATATTAATCGGCGGAGTCACGATCCTCAGCAGTGAGGGACCGACTTAGTAGTAGTAGTAAACGTATAATATGATTTATTACATATATATTTAAAATTTAAAAAAGCCGTGGTGGCCGAGTGGTTCGAGCAGTTGCCTGCGACACAAAGATCGCAAGTTCGAATCCCGACTGTACCAATGAGTTTTTCTGAACTTAAGTACAGTGATTAGTCACACCACGAGCTTTACGGTGAAGGAAAACATCGAGAGGAAACCTGCATACGTCTGAGAAGAAATTCAAAGGCGTATGTATAGTCGTGCTTGATTAACGGCGATGGACTCGCCATCTGTCACGTTGGCACCTAATATACCTCTGGCGGAAAGTGGGTGTGTGGGTATTACCTATACACCTCTGCCTACCCCTTCGGGGACCCTTGTGGGAAGGCGTGAGGATAATTTTTTTTATAATATTTTAAATTTTAATTTTACAAAACCTCCATGAAATCTCCATCGTGCCCCGGGGTAGGGGCAGTATAGGGTACCCAGTGCGGGGTACACTATTTTATTTGGCACAGATTAAGCAGATGTGTATTTCTTTTAAATCTGCATGTCGTCTATGTCGAGGAAATATTTGTAGGGGGGCATATAAGTTACGGCTGCATTGAAACATATCTCGACGGTGATCGTCTACCCTCGTTCTGCAGAAGAAAGGGAGCCTACTTGAGCTGATATCTCTTAATTCAGCTCCAGGTAGTAAAAAAAAAAGTAAGGGCGAGGTATCCCTCACCCTCTCATATGTGGTCTGTGGAACACCGTGCAATTGAGCTGCTTTTCTGTAACCTGCTGGTTTGCTTAAAACTGGATCAATTGCGTGTTTCATTGCCTCTGGAACTTTTCTTTTTGTGTTCGTAGCATTTTTATATATTTGAAAGAATATATAATTGTAATATAATCAAATGAGCAGACCATAACATAGACATGGGGGCATAATGGGGACGGAGCACAAAGGAGTACCCCATTGTGCCCCATAGCCATGTCCCCGTTACGCCCATATGTCTAACAGAATTTAAAACAATGAACAAAAAATTAATTCAAGGTCAGAGTGATTTTACTCAAATCAAATCAAAATCTTTTTATTTCACATAGGCCCAGATGGGCACTTATAAAACGTCGAAAAAGAAGCACGGTTCGGGTTGGTCGCTTCCATGGAGAAGAACCGGCAAGAAACTCCATGGTTACTCTTTTCAAATCATTAGGCATATACAATATTTTTTTTCGTTACAGCAATAGTACCCAAGTATGGGGGAACAACGTAGGCCCGACAATAGGTCGTTGCTTATTATACAAAGCATACATAAAACAAGATAATTATAACAATGTTAGCAAGATCTAAGAATCTACAAAGCCTACAATGTTCTCACATTCTCAAATTAGACAAATTAAACAAGTGACACAAATATTGTCATCAGTACTGTAACTAATTCTGGTCAAGATATGGAATAAATAAAAATAAAAAAAAGTAAAATTATTATTGTATAAAAAAAAAACCCGAATTGAGAAAAGAAAAAGATTCAGAATAGTTAGAGACATCCACAAATTTGTGCCGTTTATGAGCTACCAAGGAAGCCGCATGCGCAGAAGGAACTAGAGCCAAACTTCTTTATCTTCAACGTAGTCCTTGATTTTATAATATGCTTTTTTAATCAGAACACGTTTGATAATTTTTTTGAACTTTACATCGGTCAGTTCTATAACAGACTTTGGCAGCTTGTTGTAGAAGCGTATACTATTTATAATAAATGACTTGCTCGTTTTTGTTAATCTGTATTTCGGGATTACAATTTCATGTTTACTGCGGGTATTTTTATGATGGCAGTCGCTTTTAATTTTGTAAATCCCTCTATTTTTGCGGACATATAAAATACATTCAAAGATATAGAGTGAAGGCAAAGTTAGTATGTCGATCTCTTTAAATTTCTCTCTGAGAGACTCGCGAGGACCCATGTCATAGATCGCGCGGACCGCCCTCTTTTGAAGAATGAAAATTGAGTCAACGTCCGCCGCTGATCCCCACAGCAGAATGCCATAGGACATAATACTGTGGAAATAAGCATAGTATACTAGCCTAGCTGTAGCTACATCAGTTAAATGCTTTATTTTCCGTACTGCATATGCAGCTGAGCTTAACCGACTGGAAAGTGTTCTATCAATAGTTCATATCAGTAGTAATACACATAAAAAAAGTGAGAATTAAGGGAGTGCCGACCGTCAGTTTGGGGCTGGTTACCCTGGCGGTTGGTTGCACTCGGATTTAGATTTGGATTTATTAGGGTGTCGATTTTTATATTTGGTCTCGAACGACACCGGGGCGAGACGACTAGTCGTTTAAAGATTCAGGGGAGATATCGACTTTGTCATGTCCAAAATCAAATATCAAAATCAAAATATTTTATTCAACGTAAGGGACACAGGGAACACTTATTGAACGTCACGTTTAATATAAACTAAAGTTACCACCGTTTCCAAGAAAAAATACCTGCCAGGAGAAGAAACGGCGAAACAAACTCCCCGGTTTGCTTTTTTAACATTTGTTCCCTTTTACGTAGGGGTAGAAAAGATTAAAGTTACATATATAAACTCTGTATAAGAGGAGCAATTCATTGCCATGCATGGCCATCATTAAAATAATATGATGTTTTATAATAAGCTTTTTGAATTAATTTACTTTTAACGACAGCTTTAAATTCTACAAAAGGTAATTCAATTATTTTCCGAGGTAGCTTATTAAAAAAGCGTATACCTTGCCCGACAAATGAGTTCCTAGTTTTGTGTAATCTAGCTGTAGGAACATGGAGTTTATCTTTGTTCCGTGTATTCACAGTATGCAAGTCGCTATTTTTCTTAAATTTTACAATATTCTTTCTAACATATAACAAATTTTGGAATATGTATTGACATGGTACGGTCAATATGTCAATTTCCTTGAATAATTATCTGAGAGAATCCCGAGGCTTAAGGCTATTAATTAGCACAAAAATAGATCCAATGTCTGCAGCATTACCCCATAAAATAATGCTGTAAGACATGACACTATGAAAATAGCCGAAATAAACTAAACGGGCTGTGTTGATATCAGTCAAGTGTCTGATTTTTCTTACCGCGAATGCTGCAGAGCTGAGTCTATTCGTCAATCCATTAATGTGGGGGCCCCATTGCAATTTGTGCTCCAATGTGACTCCAAGGAAGACTGTTGAATCCACAAGATCCAACTTCTCGGTATTTATAACTATAGGGGTAGTTAAAACCTTTTTCACATTAGGCATTGTAAATTTAATACATTTCGTTTTCCTAGCATTTAGTACCAAATTATTGGCACTAAACCAATGAACCACGTCAGAGAGAGCATTATTTACATCGTCAAAGTTTTCTTTCTGTCGGTCTATCTTAAATAGTAAAGATGTATCATCAGCAAATAATACAATATCATGTTTATCATTTACCAGACTTCTTCGTCGGCTTGTTCTAAGAAATTTACCCTTTGAGGTGCCCTGTAAGGGCCTTGGTTGGGTCTATACGGTTGCTGAGGTTGATTGTGTGGTACCTTGAATCGATTGTTGTTATACTCGCGTTTCCTACAGTTGGATATTTCGTGACCGACCGTTTTGCAATAACGGCAATATAGGTTTGAATAACTTTGCGTTGAATTGTTAAAAGGCTTTTGAGAAGTGAAGGGCGCGTTAAAGTTTTGCCTAGAAGGGCCAGCCTTGAATCTATTATTGCCGCTGTTAGTGGGTTTCTGCTCGGTCTGTGGCCGTCTGTACAGCGTCTGCTGTATACTTTTCTCGGAAATAGCGAAGTTTATAGCTTCGTTTAACGTTTTTGGGGATCGACATCTCACAATGTTTGAAAGTCGGGGGTGAAGCCCCATTAGGAATGGATGGAGGGCGAGATCCTCCATAGCCGCAGTGCGACCAGGTAATTCTTTGGCCTTTACACTGGATAAGGGTATTTCTGTCAATAACTGTGAGAGGTAGGTCTCTATGCGTAATGAATACTGGCTAACATTTTCGATTAACATTTTCATAAAAGAAGGTGCGAATAATGCTTCCGCTCGCTAAATTGTGAAACTAGGAACTCCTTGAGCTGGTCCCACGAAGAGAATTCTTTGATGGAACAGGCTATTTCCGCCTTTCCGTTCAGTTGGCTAATTATGAATTTAAATAGAATAGGCCTTTGGGTCTCTGAAGCGAGCTCGAAAGCGTTATCGCAATTTACGAGGAATGAGTTAAGAGTTTCCCGACTGCCATCATATGGCTTAATAAATTTAAACAGGATATTAAGGTCCATTTCTGCAATTGCGAGGGTTGCGGCAGTTTTCCTAGTGACACGAGGTGATCCAATAGGAGATTTGGCTGTATCACTTGTGACCTGTTCCGATACGGGGATATCGACGTGTAATTGTTTACTTTCTTCAGTCTTTAACGCCTTCTGGCTCGGATTCTTCTTTTCAGCTCGTCCCAAATGTGCTCGATCGGGTTCAGGTAGGGACTTCGTGCTGGCCACTCCATAACGCTGATGCCCCCCTCCTCCAGGTAGTCCGTAGTGGTCCGGGCTGTATGCGGCCGTGCGTTATCTTGCATGAGGATGAAGTCATCGCCGATAAAACCCTTAAATGGAACCACATGATCAGCCAGGATTCCCTCTACGTATCGAGGAGCAGTCAAACCGCCCGCATTTCGCCTTGTACCTGGCCCTGTGATGAACACAATGTTCGTCTTCGCTTCCAGAGAAATGCCAGCCCAGATCATGATTGACCCGCCACCATTGGCAACACGTTCCTCGATGCAGCATTGAGAAAACCGCTCCCCAGGCCTCAGGTAAACTCGTGCTCGTCCATTATTACAAAGTTATCCTGCACTCGTCGGGGGATTTTTTGGGGAGCATAGCGGTTTGTTTCGTCTACCATCAGCTGATTGACATCTTCGTTGTAAATCTCGTTGAAAATCGTCCACAAATCTAAATTTTCGGAAAAGAGTTCTTAAATTCTTCTCTTGGCATTTCTCTCAAAGTATTTTGCCAAGTCGTAGGCAAGGACAGATACACAGCTGGGGTTCTGGAGCTGGATCTCTGAAATATTATTTCATCAGATGAGATGGAGTTTATGGCATCATCAGGTTCAGCAAAATTAGAATAGTGAGATAAATTCGAGTTATCTGATGGCATAGTGTTCTCAATAAATTCACTGAGGATGAGAACAGCTTCATCTGGTTGAATAGAAGTCGCAGGCAAGGTCAGGTTTTCTGCTGGATTCATTGATCTCTGAACTACAACTTCATGAGATGAGCTGAAGTTTATCTCATCATGTTCGGCAATATTAGAATGGGAAGATACATGATTCGAGTTACCTGATGACATGGTGCTCTCGATAAATTCGCTGATGGTAAGAACATCTTCTTCGGTTTGAAGTTGGGGAAATACATTTGCATCAACATAATTCTCCAGTATATCTTGCATAAAGTCATCTTCTCCGTCACTTTCTTCTAAAATACGACGAATGTCTTCATCACTTATTCTATGAGACATTTTGAAGTTATAGTGAAAAATAAAGCTCCGCGACAGATTCAACAAGTTTTACGAACAGGTGTTTAGTGTTTCCCACTCTAAAACAGTATTACCAGCTAAAATACAAAAACAAAACGCAAAAATGTGCTAAAGTTTTGCTGAGGAGTCCGTGTACTACTTGTAGTGCACTATATATAAGCTGAGGAGTCCATGCACTAAATATAGGGTCTAAAAAAGGAAAACCAGGTTTTTATGTATTTTTCTATATTTTATGACCTGATTCTAAAAGCTTATGAAAATATCAGTTTGGACGCAGTGTGGTATACCCCAAATTATCTTGGGACAGCTAACGTGTTAAGTTCAGAAAATCTCATTGGTACAGTCGGGATTCGAACTTGCGATCTTTGTGTCGCAGGCAACTCTCGAAGGCTCGAACCACTCGGCCACCACGGCTCTTGCTGTTATTCACAGTTATTTCTCACGGGGGTGAAAATTGAGTGAAATTTTTTTCGGAATCGGGTGGCACCACCGATCCGCACAATTTGATACCACTTTCACTTGTGTACGATCACTTTTGTAAAATTTTTCGTTTTTTACGTAGTTATAAGATGGAGCACTTTGAAATATCAACCGTTCGGGGCGAAATACGGAGCGCTACTAGATTTTGAATGTTGTCTTACCTTAACTTTTTTCACACCTGAAACAGAAGGGAAATTCAAAATACTTAGATCTTTATTATTCTCGAAACGGGCAGAAAAGACTATTGTACCTTCATGGGCAGCCTGGATCAGTCTGGTTTTTCTGACACGTCACCCTTGAAAGTTAACAATCGCCACGAGGCTGTCACATCACAAACTATTCTCTTTTCAACGGCTTGGCAGACCGGACATCTTGCTAGTCGAGGCTTGACTCTATTGGCTGGCCCGATTTGGCTTGGCACTGGCAGGCAAGACATCGGCAGGCTTGGCATTGGCTATAGCTTTGGCTTTGTCTGTGGCTTTGGCTTTGGCTATGGCTTTGGCGAATTATCGTTGCGTTACACACTTTTAATTGTTATCAAATTTGCATTATATTAATATTACAGTAACAGTTTGGAATTGATTGATTGAGAAACATTAGCTCCCGAATCTTATATGCCAAATGTCTCTCATTGTTCATTTAATGTTATTTTAACTTTAATTAATGGTGTGATTATTCGTTTTTTGGATCACAGTCGTTTCATTCCACATCTAACGCAGTGTTGTTCACATTCTTATTGTAGTTCTTCTTGCTCTCAGTCATTTGTGTGTTTTAAACCAGCATTTTCCTCCGGGTGGAAACGGATCCCTTTTAAATTTTTCACAAATCGTGGAAGGTTTGGCTTTTTTGCACATTTACTTATCAAAGGTGTTTCTTTTTATTTTATTATAATTCTTCCTGTACAAAACATGCTTTTCCATTCTCGTTATATAGGCTCGCAGCAGAAGTCACTGATCCTTTATCAATTTTATCTATTATATAATCTGGTAGCCCCACCACAATAAGGTTTATAATAGTCTTTATATCAATTTGTTTATCTACTTCTAATAATAACGCTAAATCAGAAGGCTCCCCGAAGGTAGGCAGAGGTGTCTTACTAGTACCCACACACCCACTGAGTAATAATGGCACAATAATTTCGGATAATAAACAAATCGTTAAAACTGATTAAAAACAGAATTCCATCCGGTACATCTTATATATAGAATATAATATACATAGAATTCTGTTTTTTAATCTGTATTTGTTGAGGATTTCTTCTCTACTGGAGGTTGTGGTCTTCAATAAAAAAATTTATTTACAAATTTACGTCGTTTTATTCATCAAATGCAAATTCACATTGTAGAGGATCCATCGTCACAAGTCCAAGAGAAAAAATATTGAGAAAAAAAGTTTTTTTTCTCTATATTTTTTCTCTTGGACTCCAATACGACGCCATAGTAACGGCGAATCGTTGTTGCCACATAAAAACATAAAAATTAACCAAGATTAAAGTTACGTTCCGTTTCTGCATCGAATATCCAACAGTATTGAATAAGCGCCAAAGGCTTTGTTTGGTGGTCCTGGCTTTCTTTAAAGAGTCAGCAGCATTTGTATCATGCTTAAAATATGTAGTAATTAATATCTTTGACAGCTGTTAGTAAATACTTGGCTTTTTCAGTCCATCCTTATTGTCAAATGGTTTTGATGCCAAGTTTAATGTGCGGGCGAATCGTGACATGTGTTTATTATTTCCTTATAAGCGTTTGTAATAGCTCTAACGATATATGCGCCATTACGTATGATAAACGCAACCTCTTTGTTACTTGTTATACCCCATTTTTCTGTCATATTAATAATTACTTGTGCTAAGTAGTCAGCTATGTGTGGTTCTGTTAGAGTAGTTACATCAAAAATTATGCTAACATATTTAATGTCAAATAAAACTTATATATAATTTTAAAATGTTTATTAATTAACAAAATATATGTTTTAATCGACTATGTTATCAAATAAAATAATAATATCTAGGTCTTCATCACCAACTACTGTGCTTGAAGACGAGGAAGTCTCATTCATCACTCAGACTGTAACTCTCCTTGAACTCGCGTAGAGCGCAGTACGTTATTTGGAACTGTGTAAGAGTAGGAGCATTTCCTTGTCCTGTTTTACCGAATCTGATGTATAAAATGGCATTTAAAGTTCTTACTGACAAACGATTGCGTAGCATAGTTTTTACTACATTCAAGAGCCGTGGTGGCCGAGTGGTTCGAGCAGTTGCCTGCGACGCAAAGGTCGCAAGTTCGAATCCCGATTGTACCAATGAGTTTTTCTGAACTTAGGTACAGTGATTAGTCACACCCCGAGATTAACGGTGAAGGAAAACATCGAGAGGAAACCTGCATACGTCTGAGAAGAAATTCAAAGGCGAATGTATAGTCTTGCTGGAGTAACGGCGATGGACTCGCCATCTGTCACGTTGGCACCTAATATACCTCTGGCGGAAAGTGGGTGTGTGGGTATTACCTACATTCACTACATACTGAAAACCCGTTCAATTTCAGTATTTGAATGTAGTAGTGCTAAATTACTAATAACCAAATTGCTTACTAAGTTAAATCTGCAAAACTTCTCACACTTGCAGTACTTATGAGGCCAATTTGTTACAAGTCCGACCGGATTTTTTTTTTTTTGTGACGAGATTAACAGAGACGGCGATTTGATACAGGCGTTCTCTGCCAACATTTTCTGCAATATACCTCTGATATTCAGAGTTCAGAGACTGTTTTCGTTTTTAAAAATAACACCATAAATATCGACACTAAAATTATAAAAATTGGGGGTTGTGTTCCTCTCGGCAAATGTTTTTCATAAGTACCCTGAGAAATGAGACTGACTGCTGAACCACTATCAATTAGAAACTCCATAAACACGCTCGGTCATTGGCCTCTCCCTATCGCAGCGAATATTATACATGTACATACCATCGTCTCCTGCATCCCCCTCCGCCACGTAATTTACTCTGTTATTACTATTACACATTTTCCGTAAATGCCCTTTAAGATTACACTTATTATATTTATAATTTTTGAATCGACACTGATCGGCTTTATGGTTATGATAACCACACACACTGCACTTCACTTTGGCTACAACGAACACTTCTCCCGCGCTGTCAGCCGTGGCTGCGGCGGCAGCGCCAGCCGCCCCCGCTCCCGCAGAAGCTTGGCGAGCACTCCGCACGCTCTCCGCCATGTCAACCGCCTTTGCCAACGTTAATTCACGCTGATCCTGCGCAAATAGCTTATCACGCTCGTGTCCCGCTGCCATGCCCATTATGAACTTGTCCAACAGAGCCTCTTCCAAACTTTTGAAGCCGCAGTGTGACGCTAATCCTCTAATTCTTGCCGCCCATTGGGTGGGCGTCTCGCCTGACCGTTGAACAGCGGAGTAAAACGAACACTTTTCTGCAAATCCGAACCGCTTTGGGGTACAGTGGTTGTCCAAGAGTTGCAAGATCTGGTCGTACTCCACATTTTCTATTTCATCAGGCACCGCCAAATCATTTGCCAACTTAAAAGTCGACTCACTGAGTGCACTCAAAATGATTGCCCGCCGCTTCACTTTGCTTTTGTCCGTTAGGTCGTTAATCTCGTTAGCAATAAACCACTGTGATATTCGCGACTTAAAACTGTTCCAATCGTTCGTAACATGATCAAAACATGACAACACCCCCAACGTTGCTCCTGAAGACATTTTTGCACAATAATTTCGCGAGTTCGCTCGTCGCCACGTGTTTTGTATGCAAAAACTAGCCCGGAGCGCGGAGGGTGGCGGGGGGAAACACAACAATCAAACTCGGTGGTTAGATGCGCACTGTCCGTTTAATTTCAAATGCACGGAGACGGGGGCGGGGCACAGCCCGCACACATTCGAGCTATCACACATACATAACACGTATGAATAAATTATTACTTATTCGTACAGCTATTCAATTTTTAAAATAAGAATTTCAAATTAAGAATGGATTGGATGATTAGCTTGTTTTTTAAGAATGAGTATATTCTAGGTTAGGTTAGGGTTTTTTTTTTATTTAATTAGTATTAAAATCGGCAAATATTTACCATTTTTTTGGTTTAAATTAAAAACAAATAGAAACGCACTTTTGCACTCTATATGATAAAATAAAATTATTCGTCCGACTTCTGTACGAATAATAATAAATTGTTTGTCCAGTACCCGTATTATTAGACTCAGCCACTCAGCCTAAATGGTTCGTACGGTATCCGTACGAATAGACTCAGCCTTTTTTTATTTTCTTTTTCAACTAGGGCGTCTTTGATCGGTTAAAATCGTTGTGTGATGTTTTTTTTCCCTTGTGTTGTCTTGACAAGCTACTTTCTTAGGCATATGAATGACATTTTGTACACTTGGCAGATCTTTAGCTATTGATGGCATATCAACTTTAGACAACCATGCAGTCGCTGGTTCAGAAGTAAGTTGGACAAAATGTGGATGCTTTTGAAATACGAATATTTTGTTCTAGCTCAATAGTAGTTGTTAGGGATGATACGGAAAAAAGGCGGTAACCGCTTACCATCAGGCAGACCGCATGCTTGTTTGCCACCCATATGGTATAAAAAAATAATAATAACTCAAGCAGAAGTCGATTCTGAAATTGAGTCAGCAAGATCTTGAACAACAATTCGCTCTGATTAGAACGTATTCGCGCTGCGTAGAACTAGAGCTGCTGACGGGGCCGTTTGGAGGCCTCGTCGCTCAATGAGCGGAGGTGTGAAGGAAAAGGATGGGCTGATGAGGGTTGGGGGGACTAACCTGGTTTGATGGAAGGTGATGGACTCGACGCGTGTCACGGGACACTTTCTTCCTTCACTTATTTGAGATGCACACAAAGTCACACTTATCGTATGTTTCGAGCCGAGATCAATCACAACTAGGTATCGAGCCGAAATAACGTGCGAGGATCGAATCAGTACCTTTTCAAGCGCACTGATCACAATAAAAAAAAAGAGTTCATTCAATTTTGGGCGCAACCGTCTAGTTAGGGTGTAGGAAGAAGACTGAGGGGCGTGTAAAGGATGTATGATGAAATGAATAAAAATAATGATGACGGGGCGAGAATAGGAGTGTGGTAGGCAAGATAGGGAGATCACAGAGCTAATCTATAACACCTCCCCGGGGTAGACTAAACTTCGGGGTTAAAATTTCGAAGTTTAGGAAATTGAGATTTTATTTATTTATTTATTTATTTACACACACTTTATGTATGAAATCATGGATATATATATATATATCCTCACGCCTTCCCATAAGGGTCCCCGAAGGGGTAGGCAGAGGTGTATAGGTAATACCCACACACCCACTTTCCGCCAGAGGTATATTAGGTGCCAACGTGACAGATGGCGAGTCCATCGCCGTTACTCAAGCACGACTTGAATTTCTTCTCAGACGTATGCAGGTTTCCTCTCGATGTTTTCCTTCACCGTAAAGCTCGTGGTGTGACTAATCATAGGGAGTTATTATTTGTGAAAGTAATCTCTTCATGAATAAATCGCATTCTTAGTACATAGTTTCCCTTACAAGACCTTAAAACTACCTTCTGGAGCTTGGCTTGGGAAGAGGAATATTCTTGTCGCTCAGAACTACTATGTTCTGCTTGCTTGGCGTTGTTAACATTTTTAGTTCTGCATTCTCTTGCCAAATGCCCTCGGCGACCACATCGATAACATTATATTGTCTTATTGTTGTGTAAAGTGTGATTTTGTATAGAGTTCTCCGATGCGCTTGATTTAGTGCGTTTGACAAATATAGCCCCTTGGTCATGTACTGTGGCCTTTTTCCTTCATAACCTTGGAGGATCTTCACCTTGAGTATCTCAGTAGAAGGTAGATCATCCCTTGATTCCATTGCAGTACGAAACATAGTAAAAGAATCTGGGAGGCTATACAACAATAAAATGCCAATAATTCGTACTAAACTTTTGGCATTGGTTAATATATTGTGCACTTGAACAATAAGGACATTGATTTGGTTTAAAATGTTTAGAGGTTTCCTTGATAGTTTCGGACGTGGTTACCATGGCCTTCTTGGAGTCGATGCCGGCGTCCGATTGTGCTGCTGGGTCGGCTGCTGCTTCCAGCCGGTCAGCTCGGTTTCTCAGGAACGTTCGAAATTCCTGCAACGATGGCAATTTCCTTGAATCGATACTACTCTCCCATTTAGATCTTAAGTGACTATCTAACTTGTTTGGTAGAACATAAATGATCATTAGGTCCCAATTTTCTGTGGGTACGCTTAGTGAATGTTAGGGACCTCAAGTGTTTTGAAATATTATCGTTGAGACCTCTGAGGCCCGAAGGAGTTAATGCGACGGATTCTATGTCGAAGAGTGCTCGCATGTAGTTGGATACAAGACGCCGTGGATTATTATACCGCTCACAAAGCATTTGCCACGCCAGCGCGGAGAGGGAAGGCAACTTTGAATTAAATATATTTATTAAATCTAACTATATTATTACAATGGTGTCCACCGTACCCAGTGGTGCCACCACCTAGTGCAACTATAAGTGTATACACTTGACAGCCTTCTAATTCTTAAAAATATAAAAAAAGATTTATCCATATCAAATATCACAACATTTTTGGTCGCCTGCCTAATTACTTATTGTGGAAATTGTAAAACCAATCTCTTTTGGTTACTTAGCACAATCTCTGCTTTGCATTTGGACCAATCTATGTTCGTTTTATTGTTCTTTTAGAACTTGCAACGTCCTTATGAGGTATATTCAGGCCAGTGGCTATAGCCATCAAAGGCACAGACAGACACTTGGGTTTTGGGTACAGGGCTTGGCGGTTCCGTCTCTGTCAATTCGCCTGTCAACCTCTGGCTGAAGTTTTTCAGGCCCTTCGTGTTGCATTTTCTTCTCTACAGAAGATGCTTGGCTAACTGCTTAAGAATTAAAAGAATTTATTTCTGTTATGACAAATTGTAACAATAATCATTGTTGAGGCCTATATATAGGCCACTGAGGATACCTGTGACCGAAGACCCCACTCTTCCATATCAAATTTACAATCATAATAGAGGGATATATACTGCTATATCTAACATTTGGCCTCATGCAGCTTCATGTACCAACGACGGCTCTTGAAATATGTTGTGTAGAGAGCTATCATCATGTCGCACAGGTCAATGCCTCCCATATGCTGATTGTAGTGTTGGACTAACGTAACTAACGTCCTAAACACGTGACACCAATTTTCTTTTGATTTGCTGAACTGGGAAAGCATCTGCGTAAGATCGGGCCAAAGTCACAACTTTATTGTCGTACCATTTTACAACCTTTTTGTCATTGTCTAATACTTGGCTAAAGGAACCTCGGCCCCATTTTTTTTCAGATCAAGTTGAGCGTTGTGAAATAGTTATCAAAATGAACAGCACATCCTGGGGTCTGAATTGTCTTGCAAAGGGCTATTACCAATTTGGTGAATTGGATCTTGACCACAGAATTAAACATAATCAACCTTGGTATCTAATATTTAAAATAGCTAGTAATAGGGAAGTCACGAGTAATAGTATGTATTTGTATTTTCATTTAGCAGCAATGTGAAACTCTTCTGCATAAAGTCTTCTCTCTTGTGCACCACCACTGACAATATAGTTACAGCGCCAGGTTTGGGTGTTTTATTTACATCAGATATCAGATAGATACTGGTTGAGCAAATTACGTGGGTCACAACCGGAGGATTAAAAAAAATTAAAGTACTAATATAAAATTTAATTAAAGAAAATGTATGTAGGATGGAAATAATTGCCACGAATGCAGTTTAAATAATATATTTCCACAGCAACAGTTTTTTGTTTACCTTCGTTCAGGACACCTTACTTACAATCGACACTTTATTCACTTAATGCAAGTCACTCCGTCTGTTAAACGCACCAATCACAGAGTGTGTTACGTTTCGTTTTATGCATTATAATATTTCTATAATAAAATTCCTACAGTTTCGGTCATCCTGCTTAAGTCTGACCTCAGACTTCTAAACTACAAAAACATACTAACTAAATTTTTATACAAAACTTTTAATCTACTTCTCAACTTATTATAAACAAGATTAAACTTAACATAATGACAAATTTTATTATTTAACATCTGAGATAATGTAAAGTATTATTCGACTATGTAGCAAAGATACTATGCAAATACAAACATGGTAAACAACGTATACATAAGTCTGGCCTCAAGGATGGGATGCCCTACACGTCAAACAGTGCTCAGCCCAACATCAATACAAAGTTAAAACAAAAAATAATAATTGACAACAAACAAACAAACAAACAAACTACTACCAATAAAATAGCCACCTAGTCACCTGGTGTGGGCCATGCCTTCATGTACTCAGCGCAAGATAGATAGAGATCAGATAGAGTAGGACCTTTCACACAACTATCAGCTTTCTCAGCATCATATTTATAATTTCTCTTTACTTTAGTTACACGGTAGGGGCCTAAATACTTTGATTGTAACTTCAATCCCGGCCCGAACTGCGTTCTTTTAATGGCTACCAAATCACCTTCTTGATATTGCCTACTCTCCTTTCTATTCTTATCATACTGTTTTTTATTCTCTTCTTCTACTTTTAAAATTTGCTCCTTCGCCCTTATCCTTAAATCCTCTCGTTCATCATTATACATTTCTGCAATGAGCCTTGTAGTTCAATGTCTTCTTTATTCCTCATCTTTCTTCCAATCAGAAGATTAAATTATGAAGTATTTATACTCCTCTGGAACGTAGAATTGAGTGCTCTCTGTACTCTACTGATATGTCGGTACCATAATCTTGGATCATGTATACATAACTTAGTCCACATTGGTATGATGATGCGATGAATACGCTCCACCTGCCCATTACCACGAGGCACTCCAGTTGTTGTCTTAATATGCTCTATATTTTCATCTTCACAGTACGCCTTAAAGTCATTGCTTGTGAATGCCGTACCTTTATCTGTGATAAATCGATCAGGATTCCCGAAAATTTGTTGGGTATCTACCTCCTGCTGTTCCTTGATAGCCAAACGCCTTGGTTTTTGTGCAACCGGAATATCATATTTCAAAACGGATAGAATAAGTTTATTGAATTCTTGAACTTTCGAGTCTAAATCTGGCAAGATTAATATATATATTCCCCATCCTGCTCATTAATATCCCTGTTAAATTGGTTCAAATCATCTTTAATTGGTCTATAGACAATAGTATGGGGTTTAGACAAAAAATTTTTCAAAGAAAGCTTTACCTTATTCATTGTGAAGGATTATGGACAAAATAAACTACAATTAGTTTAGTAAACTTGGATTTAATCTATTATAGCAGAGATACAGTACGTACGCACAGGACCGGCCACAGAGCAAGAAGGAATTAATTGACAGCTAATGTCACGTCACATGACATTTACGAAGCTCGTTAGATATGTTGCGTTTACAAAGACTGTTGACATTTCCAACACTGGCCCTTAAACCAACAACATCTGTTTACTACTTAGCAAAACATTATACATAGCAAACAATAAACTTTTCAAGAAAAATAACTATCATGTCTTTAACTACAAACATGGCCCAGTCCGAGTTATTACACTTGTGCCTATCACAACAGTAATTGAGATTCAACAAACATGAATGACAATACTAACAAACCTATATCACAAAAAATAGGAAACATTAGTTACATTATGTTCATATAAACATATAAATAACCTCAGTAGAAATATAACATCAGTTGTTCCAGGAACATCTTATATGTATCATTACTTAAGGGCTTGGTTAAGATATCAGCTAACATATCATTAGTACAAAGATATCCTATTACAACAGATTTATTCTTAACGAACTGTCTAATAAAGTGATGTCTTACATCAATGTGTTTTGTACGTGAATGGTACAATACATTCTTACAAAGTTTCAAAGCAGACTGATTGTCATTGAAAATTGTAATAACAAAATCCTTCTGTACAATTTCTTTTAAAAATTCTCGAATAAACAAGGCTTCTTTACATGAATCGGATATCGACATATATTCAGCTTCAGTACTTGACAAAGCGACCGTCTTTTGTGTGTGGCTTTCCCATGATACAACCGACTTACCGATTTTATACACATAACCAGTACAAGACTTACGATCGACGGTGTCGTTGGCCCAATCAGCATCGGCATATGCCGTCACCTCCAGTCCATCACCTTTCACGAAAGTTAAACGAAGGTCTGCGGTACCTTTCAAGTAGCGAAGAACTCTCTTTGCTGCCTTCCAGTGGACTTCTGTAAAAGACTCATTAAATTGACTTAAATAGCTGACTGCAAAGGCTATGTCAGGCCGAGTGCAGACGGCTATGTACATGAGACAACCTATTAGACCTCTTTAGTCATATGTATCATCTCGCTGGTAACTTGAGTCCCAGCTCCATGGGAGTACAGGAAGGTTTGCAATCTTCCATCTTAAATTTCTTTAGAACCAAATTTATATAATTAGATTGGTCGAGTGTAATTTTATTTCTTTCTCTACACAATCTCATACCTAGCACCTGATGTGCTGGCCCTAAATCTGAAATGTTAAATTCTTTCATTAATTTTGATTTTATATCCAATTTATCAGTGTCAAGCTACATCTTGAAAATAATATGATATCGTCTACATAAAGCGCAATAATGATAAGCGAATCCCCATTGTATTTAATATAAACACATGGTTCCAATGAAGATTTGGTCAGTTTTAATTTATCACACAGAACAGAGTCATTTTTTTCATACCAGGCTTTCGAAGCCTGCTTCAAGCCATAAATAGCTTTGTTAAGCCTATATACTTTGTCTTCCTGACCTTTGACCTTAAAACCCTCTGGTTGTTCCATGAAAACTGTTTCTTTCAAATCTCCATTCAGAAAGGCTGTCTGAACATCGAGATGTTCAATTTCCATATCATATTCTGCTGCTATAGCCAACAATGTACGTATAGTTGAATAACGGACAACTGGAGCAAAGGTTTCCTCGTAGTCTATGCCATACTTTTGGGTACAGCCCTTGGCTACTAAGCGGGCCTTATATCTTAGTACTTCACCATTTAAGCCACGCTTCACTTTAAATACCCATTTACACTTGACGGGCTTCTGTGATGCCTGCCTCTCAGTCAGTGTCCAGCATTCATTTTTAATAAATGAGTTGTACTCACTTGACCTGGCTTCTTTCCAATTCTTAGCATCTGGCCCTTTTAGAGCCTCCTGCACACTCAGCGGAGCATCAGCATCAGATGTCCTCACCATGAATGACGTCTCAGGCGAGATTGGTTCTTCATACTCAGATGAACCCTCACTCTCGTCCTCTGGAATGTAAGTTTCATCGGCAGGGTCTTCACTCTCAACCGAGCTTGCCGAATCCTCTGTTGTGGGCGAACTGTATCTCTGATTTGGTACTAAGTTTGTTGTATCATCGGACATATTAGCGTTCACAACGATGATTCTGCTTGCTGAGTCTTATCACTCATATTTACACATAATTTTTCTGTAAATACGTCAATAAGTGACTTATTATCATCATGTGATACATTACTAAATAACTTGTTTTCTAGGAATGTCACATCTCTGGCCTTTATGCAATTTGTTGGATAATCAGGATCAATTAACCTATATCCTTTGGTTTCATTGCAATATCCCACAAATATATGACGCTTGCATTTTGAATCTAGTTTTGTACGTTTTTGATTCAATGCATAGGCCACAGTACCAAAAATACGTAAGTGTTTCAGAGATACCTTTTTGCCACTCCATTTTTCCTCCGGAGTGCTCCCCAGGACGGCCTTGGTTGGACACCGGTTTCTTATGTAGACAGCCGTGTTGATTGCCTTAGCCCAGAACTCATTTTTCAGGCCAGCATCCCTCAGCATACACCTTGCTGCCTCCATGATGGTCCGGTTGGCTCGCTCCGCGACGCCATTTTGTTCCGGAGTCCTTGGGACGGTCAGCTGATGCCGGATGCCATGAGTTCTCAGAAAATCCTGGAAAGAGGAACTAGCATACTCTCCGCCATTATCACTTCTGAGGGTTTTTATCTTCTTACCTGTTTGGTTCTCCACCAAAGATTTAAATTGTTTGAATTTCTCAAAAACTTCACTTTTATGCTTAAGAAAGTATACAAATGTTTTTCTAGAGAAATCATCTATAAAGAGCAGAAAATATCTTGCCCCACTAAAAGACTGACAAGGCAGTGGTCCGCAGACGTCACTGTGGACCAGCCCTAGGACTTCAGTTGCCCTATTTAAAGACTTTTTGGGAAATGGCAGTCGATGCTGCTTACCTTCTATACAAGATATACATGGCACATAATTATCATTATAAATAATATCATTAGCCATACCTTTTCTTATTAGCTCCATGCTGCGTTGGTTGAGATGTCCCAGTCGCCTGTGCCATACCTGTTGTGAACAAGACTCATGCGCAACCGCCTCATGCTCAACCACTGAGAGCGCTGAATTCTGTGAACGCTCGTCCTCCTTGTTCTGCAAATGCTCGACTTCTGTATTCTGTGAACTAACATTATACTTAAGTGATACAGCCTCGACAGTGTCAAGGACATAAGCACCATTTTTTAGATGAGCGCTAGCCACAACTACCCCTTTGTCTTTAATTTGACACCATTTTTTAAGTACACTTTCGCAGTTCCATATCCTGCCGTAGTCAAGGTTTCACCGTTTGCCACTGTCACTCGAAGTTTATCTTCCACAAAGTCCTCTAGCATGTGCCTCTCTTTGCACATGTGACTAGTCGCACCGCTATCCACATACCATGAGTCGCTCTCCAAATTGACAGATAATGCAGTTAGCAGCGCCTTCATGTGTCAGCTGGCATCTTCTTCTTGCTTGCTTGCTTGGTAGGACAATTTTTCAGGAATTGGCCTGTTTTCTTGCAGTCAAATCATTTAGGTGCCTTCTTCACAGCTGCGAGCGCTGTGACATTCTCATTTTTGTCATCCCGCCGCAATCTCTCCTGAAGTAATTTGGCAGATAGTTATCTGTAGATAGAGAGAGGTGAGATTAGTATCTCACTAGATAGTTTGATGTTGGAGTTTTCCATAGCCATAATTAGTGGATCATAATCTTCACTTAGCCCGCTGAGGATCAGTACAGCAATGAAGTCATCATCCAAGCCCGCTCCAATATCAGATAACTGTTGTGCCAGATCCATAATCTTATTGATGTATTTCTGCATGTCCCCGCAGTCCTGCAACTTAGTGCTGAACAAGGTCCCCAGCAAACCTAGCCGACGACACAGCCCCTTGTCCTCGTACGCGTTCTGGAGGTTGACCCACGCCGCATGCGCCGAGCTGGCGTTCCTTATGTGACTGAACGCTGTAGGTTGCACGGAGAGCGCGATACGCGCGAACGCTTTCTGGCCTCTTTTGACGTCCTCCGGTTTGGTGGAGTCAACATCATTGTCCACGAGGCCCCACAGGTCCTCATGTATCAGAACCATCTTCATAACGAATTTCCAGGTGTTGTAGTTCTCAACGCCTTTCAATTTCTCGATATGAACAGTCGAAGCTGGATTAACTGCAGCCATGACGATGATATGCCGGCGTCCGAGACGAGGTTAGGTTTTTGCCGGGTGCGCCGTATATGTTGTAAAAACGTAAAAATAAACGTATATCGCAATCCAGAATCGTGTCTGGGCCCATAACCTGAAGGATTATGGACAAAATAAACTACAATTAGTTTAGTAAACTTGGATTTAATTTATTATAGCAGAGATACAGTACGTACGCACAGGACCGGCCACAGAGCAAGAAGGAAAGTTTTTTTTTTAATTGACAGCTAATGTCACGTCACATGACATTTACGAAGCTCGTTAGATATGTTGCGTTTACAAAGACTGTTGACATTTCCAACACATTGCATGCCCTAAAGATCCCGTAATGTTGTTTGTGGTAATGCTACGTACTGGACAATTAGTACATACAAGATCTATCATAGATTCGGAATCCACTGCAAAATGGGTTGGTTGGGTTACAACATGTTGAAGGTTTGTACATTGTAGGAATTGACAAAACTTTTTGGTATTATATTATTTTGCTCTAAAAAATGTATATTAAAGTCACCAATCAGAACCACATAGTCATGTCTAGAAGAAGACATTGATGAAATAAGAACAAAGGCGATTATAATCATTAAACTATTTAATTAACTCGAGAATAATTTAACAGTATGTATGACAGTGCACAATATAGACGAGAGAGGGAGCCTAGCGATTTGAAAGGTTGAAGTTTAGAACAAACATATTTGCTATTCATGTTGCGTAGGCGTCCATACTTCTAACACACATCTGTTCAATATCAGTATCTGGGTTGCTAACAAAACGCACTTTAATATTACGTTTTATGTAAAATGCAAGTCCTCCTCCGCGACCTCCGCACATATGTAGCAGGCGAGGTTGGCTTCGCAATCGGTAGCCAACTGGGGCAGGCGCGCGCGATTCCTGTCCAGCCTGCAACCACGTTTCATTAATTGCCACAATGTCGGGCTCAAATAGGTCCATTGCAATCAGAAAGTCATCATGTCCTGTATTCAATGACCCGTATTGTATTGGACTAATTTTAAAAGTTTACTAGATAAGATAGTTTTTAGAGTGTAATAAAGTATAAGAAAATAAATCGCATCCGTTGCAAAAAAAAATAATATAATAGTTTGTAAGAGGTGTATTATGCACAGCAATTGTCTCATATCTCTGAATCTCAATAATATGTATCGATAAAGAACATAGCTTCCAGCTATTGCAACCACACACGCAAGTGTTACGAACAAGGGCATATTTTTAGCCTTAGGGCCACTGATACAAATTATAAAATCGAAGTAACAATGCCACCCAAATGAGAAATTATATAAAATTAATTTACAATTAATGGTTGAATTATTAAAGTTTCTGGTTATCAGTAGAACCAACGGCATCCAAACCCAAAGAAGAAAAAGCCAAATACCTGGGTGTGATCCTCGATCAACGCCTTTCTTTCCGTCACCACGTAAAGGCGGTACGCGCGCGAGCCGCCTTCGCGCTCGGTAGACTTCACAGCATGTTGAATGCACGAAGTAAACTCTCATTGAAATCCAAGGTGAGGATTTACACAACGTGCATTCGACCAATCATGACATATGCGGGTGTAGTGTTCGCACACACTAGCAAGTCAACACTTAACCCCCTGCAAGTGCTCCAAAGCCGGTTTCTCCGGAGAGCCACAGGTGCCCCGTGGTACATGCGTAATAGTCAACTCCACGTTGACCTCAAAGTCCCCACTATAAAACAGTTTTTGAAAAAACTGTCCAAACGTCATTTCGATTCTGCTGTAAATCACCCCAACCCCCTCGTCGTATCGGCCGCCCGATACACTCCTTCACTTATCTCGAAAATAAGGCGTCCAAGACATGCCGTCATCGAACCGGATGACGACATAACGGTCCTCCAGGACGCCCGACAAAAACATACCAACACTACACACAACCGACCACTGTTCCGTCCTCGCCGGCGAGGCTCGACGCGAATAAGCCGTAATGTTCCCCCCCGACCTCCGCCGCAAACGCCGGCCCGCGCCGAGCCAGACGCGTAAATCCCGCCCCCAAATAATATTTAAATAAAATGACCAGTCCAGCCCAGCTCCCTTGCTCGCGATCCAGCAACGCCCTAAACCGAGGTTCGTACCCCACAGGGGGTGCCCTTAGCTGTGTTGCTTAAAAATAAAGTGCCTGGCTGGAGGCCTAGGTCTCGCCATTGACCGGTTAAGTAGCAAAAGTTCCCGGAACTCACGCTACGAGAGACAATACAAAAAAAAAAATCCAAACCCAAAACTCGGGCCAGGTCTGATTCAGTACGCAAGCGGTAGCGAGTGGTATTAGGATTGGAACGCAACCATAAACTGTAGTGCCAATGTGTTCTTTCATATCTCTCTCTCGCTCTGTCACTTCTTTGTAACACAGACACGTTAGTTAAATAAATTACATACGAATTATAAAATATTTGCTTTATTACATGGTAGCAGAGCGTAGTTGCGATCTACGGACCTCTGCTTTCAGTAACTTTGCATGTTTTTTCATCTAATAAACGATATCCTTACGACAGGGCGCTATGGTGCTCATTAGGGGAGGCCTATGTCCAGCAGTGGACTAGAGTGGGCTGATGATGATGATGGTGAAACGATGTCCTTTTGTATTGTCACAGTATCCCACTAGAATCATCCTTTTAGACTTCTTGTCCCATTTTTGACGTTTTTCCTTTGGTATAAAGACCATGGCCTCGGAGCCAAATATTCTCAGATGAGTCAGGTCAGGTTGGTATCCATTCCACAATTCAAAAGGTGTCTTACCATTTAAAGCTTTATTGGGAGAACGGTTTACAATATATGCTGCAGTCCCCACTGCCTCGGCCTATAGTTCCTTCTTTAGGTTTGCATGGAACAGCATCAGCATCAGCTTCAGCAGCTTTCTCCACTAGTGTCCGATTCATCCTTTCGGCCAGTCCATCCACACACACACACACAGAGACATTCACGCACAGTCTCTCACTCACACACACCACACACATATAATGTTACTCGTAGTTATAGAAGAGCGGAGTCTCCTAACACAGGCATCCTTGCTTAAAAGGAGACTCTGGTCACTAGATTAAGTATAAGAAATGCCTTGTGAGTAAATAAAGATTATTATTATTATTATTGTGTTGAGGGGTGTAAGGAGTGGTGGTCTGATGTACTATACCGCTGTTGGATAAAAACTGATCAAAATGAGTGTTCTTAATACCTTTATTTTCTGAGAACAATGGTTTTCAACTTTATTTTTATAGTCCTTGAAGATGTCCAAAACTTTGGTTTTATTTTCCATGAAGTATACATACACCATTGTTGTATAGTCATCTATAAAAGTAATATAGTACTTCATACCTTTGCAGCTCAAGCTCTCCATGGGTCCACAAAGGTCAGAGTGAACAAGCTCTGATGGTGCTGCAGTTCGGGAACCAATGTTGTTAAATGGTAACCTTGACTGCTTGCCTTCATAGCAGGAGACACATCATCACATGACATCTGAGACATTTAAGTGGCCCATGCGCAGGTGCCACATTTTAGTGTCACTACTCTTCTCCTCACTAGAGCTTAAATGTGCAGTTTCGGGACTATTATCTGTATCCAATGTGTATAATTTATTATTTAGAGTTGCAGAACATATAAAACTGCCATGTGAATCATGAATGTCACAGCCTCTTTGAGTAAATGTTACTTTGTAGCCACTGTTATCAATAGTACTCACTGAGAGCAGGTTGACAGCTAAATCGGGAACATATAAAACATTTTTAGCTGAATGTTCTTACCCGGCGCTAGCTTGACATCGGTGTATCCAACTCCTTCAACTGACAGTGGCTCTTTATTTGCCACTGTTATTTTACTCACCGGTGGCTCTGTAACATTGTACATCCACTGTGCATTGCCAGTCATATGCATGGATACACCTGAGTCTATAAACCGTTTATTAAGATTATCTCCTAAAAATGCTGAAAAGGCTGCAATGAAACCTGTATCCTTTTTATATACTTTTTCATTCTGTCTTGTTTACCTTCTTAGCACTCGTACAAAACTTAGCAAAGTGTCCGTAGCTATTGCAACTGTGGCATCTTGGTCCTTTAGCCTTTGGTTGTTGTGGCTGACGTTGATATTGTTTCCTTGTCTTTGAGCTAACATACAAAGCAGTACTGGTGTCTGCCATAATCATTGGAGCGTAGACGTCGGGCAGACCTGCCAGCATCATGGTGCCCAGCCACTCGTCATTGACTTCAAACCCTATGTTACGCAACTTGTGGGCTGTGCTCATTATTTTAGGTTATCAACCCACACAGCAATGAAGGTATTATTCTCTGCATTAAAGTTGACACATGGGTCAGACTTTGACCGTTTCGTCCCAATCACCTGCAGCACAGTTTTCAGTTTTGTATTCCACAGTTGAACATGTGATGCGAACTCATTTTATTATCAGATTTATAATTCGCCGGCCGGTCACTTGCACGTGTAAATAACCTCACTTTTGTCCCGATGCACGTACACCATGAAGTACTGATAAAATTTCTGCACGAATTATAAAATACTTGCTTTATTACTGTTACGAGCTGGGGTTCGGGATAATTTAATGATAGCCGGTTGATGCACTTTAAACGACACTTTATTCTATTACACTGAATAATTCCGGAAACTTGTACGATAAATCAGTACACTATCACTATAGCACTATTCACTATAACACAGTACTAGTAAAACACAGTAAACACTAGGTACTGAAACACTTCTACTCTGTGTACACTACAACACAGTAACAGTAGAACACAGTAAACACTAGACACTGAAACACTTCACTAACACTGTACACTCACTATAGTCACTGATAAAACACTTGTGATCACTCGCACTGAACTCAACTGACTGAACTGACTCTCTAAACTGAACTAACTGTACCCATCGGGTACCGCCTTATATATGGCACCGGCACGATATTCTAGATATCGGTGGAAGGTTCTAGACCGCCATTAAGACTTTCGTGGAATAGCCATTTAAATCTCAGTTTCAGTCAGTTTCTCAGTCTCAGCTTCGTCAAAGTACCATTTAATTCCTGTATTTGAAGTCTAGTAGTCATCTATTAACAGGCGTACCTCCATGACGATAGACTGTGAGTCGTAAATCTCAATTGCTGAGTTACCGCGTTGCAAATGAGCGTCGTCTGATGACTAATTTGTAATTCAGTTGTTGTTGAGCAACACTTGCAGCTGTACCACGTCGCAACGTTACTCCTTCGTCAGTCGCCCGAACCGGTGTGTTAGTGTTGTCTGTTCTTGGTAGTTTGGAGATGCATTCCACGCAGTTCCATGTTTGCCTGAGAGACCTAGTCAAGCACTTCTTTGGCACATTAGCACAAATCAAGTCGTAATACTGTTCACAACTAATGCAACGGAGAAATAATTTATTGTCAGTCGTATTCAATCTGTAATGTTGTTATATTTTAATAAATGATAATCCGTTTTATAATGTCTTATTAATATTTTATTTTGTATCCACTTACATAGTTACTTTAATATATACTCTAGCTCGATCAGCCTTCTTATAAACTCTCTCTCAAGCCGGGCGGGGGCGCGCTCACGTCAACCTGTCAGGTGACATCTGTCACCTGACAGTCAAGTCTATGTTACATCTATTACACAAACAACCAGCACAATTTGGATTCATGATAAAACTATTTCCTTAAAAAAATATTCGAGATGTCAAGATGCGGACTGGCGTCTCTAAAATGAGTAGGTTGACGCTTAGCTAAAAATATCCAGTTCTGAGATCGTATGTTGTCATGTACTTCGTGGTTTTAGCGGTGTTAAGAACGTCCTCTATCCTCGGAGGTGGGTAGCGGTCATGTTCGGTCACCGCGGTCACCAACGCATAGCCTGAAGTGTCCGTCTTTCTTACCTACGAGGACTACGTTGGAAGCTTACTGCGACTCACATTCTTCGATGACGTCAGCACTCAGCAGTTTTTGGAGCTCCTTCTCGAGTGCTTTTTTCTCTATAGGTGACAGTCTGTACGAGGTGATGCTAGAGGCTCCTGTTCATCCTTTACCTTTATTTCGTGGGAGGCTCCTCCGTGGCAAATGTGTTCGCTTTATTATGCAGGAATTCGTTGTTTTGCTCAGATGTGAGTTCCGTGCCTTCATCCGCGCGCAAGGAGATTCTGAAGACGTTTGACAAAATAAGCTGTGTATCGTAAAAAAAATATTGAATGTAGGACCCCTTACTTGCAGGGTTATCAGAGAAGTACCAACACTTCTGAGCAATTTCTAACTCCGTAGAGATTTCTCGACCCCCTAAAACAGTGCGGTGCCGGCTGCGACATTTTTACGTGACTGGGTACAGTCGGCATGCCTAATTGTACATTCAGTAGTTTCGAAATGTATTCCCTTTTTTACTAATATGTAATGTAACATCGGGCTTGCTATACAGTGCGAGGCCCCCGTGTCAACAATAGCTACACCCGATACATTAAAAATACTCACCTCAACTGTGGGTGGCGAAGTTTCCACACGCGAAACTGTTTTGAATTGCGCCGGCTTCCCCGCAAGTCGATTACCTGTACACTTGTCACATTTCGACTAATCACCTTTAGAATAACTATGAGCGTCATCGCAAGCAAGACAATGCCAATCTTCAGATTCTGAATCTGAACTAAGAATCCTTTTTTAACTCTCTTTATTTTTACGACCAAAATTGAGAGAGATATAAGCTTTTTAGTGTATAACGGGATTTTGAGAAATGCAGCATTCCACTGGAACGGATGCTGTCCGCTACGGATACAGACAAAAATATTGAAGCTATTTCAAGCAATTTGGTAAAAATTTTCATAGTGTATATTTTTCGAAGAAAACACGAATTTAATTGGGGATTTGAAACTGGGGGATTTTTTATATCACAAAGACCGATCTAGAGAGGCACGACACTTGATATTTAACAACGTCTTTTGACCCACGTGTGTTGGTGGACATGGTGTGGGCATGAGGTGAACTATCATCTTGGCAATGAGTTTTTCAAGCCGCTTAACACAGACGTTAATGACTCATTCTCTCTCATTGGTCTGAGAGAGCTGAGGTCATGACAATTTTGTTGAAAGCAGTTCAGCAGCAAGAGGAAGTAGTAAAGTGTTAAATTTGGATCTGTTCCTAGTTTGGAAGACTCCTCTTCCGGGAAGCAGAGGATGAATTTCTGGCTGATATCGGATGTGAGATGGTCGGATCCTGGAGCTTTATTCGGATTCATTGCCTTGATGCGGTCTAAGATTTTGCTGGGCGACGTTGGTTTGTGGGGTGGTAATGTATTTTGCTCTGATTTCTCTTTGTTTGTCGTCATTAGTGTAGTCCGCTTAAGCCTAGCCGCCCAGGTTGCGTTAAGCCTAGCCGCCCAGGTTGCGCCTACTAGCCGCTTTTACTAGCCCTGGCGGCTCCTCTGTGATGTGGCCGGGTTTGTTAGGTTGCTTGGTGGTGCGAGCGGTATACATTGCTTAGTTTGCGAAAAACTATCTGTGATAATTTATCAGAAATTTGGAAGAATTGCACTACCAGGAGGGCAATTTTTTCACGAATCTAATGGTTTAAAAAAATTTAAGATGGAAATTGGCAAAGTTATAAGCGTTTGATCTAAATACAGGACTCTGGAAAGGGCGGGTAGGAGGCTCTTATGCAAACATTTTTTATTATTTTTCTGTTTCAGGTAGCAAGCTGCAATGCGAGGCTGGTGCGAGTGCGAAGGGGAGGTGCCGGAAGAGGATAGCGAGGTAATCGATGAGCTTATTAGGATATATCCTCACGCTTCACACACGTGTCCCCGGAAGGGTAGGCAGAGCCGCTTTCCGCCAGTGACATATTTTAGGTGCCATCGTGACAGATGGCGAGTCCATCACCGTTACTCAAGCACGACTATACATACGCCTTTGAATTGCTTCTCAAACGTACAGGGTTTCTCTCGATGTTTTCCTTCGCCGTAAAACTTGTCGTGTGACTAATCACTGCACTTAAGTTTAGAAAAACCCAATTAGGACTGTCGGAATTCAAACTTGCGATCTTTGCATCGCAGGCAAACTACTCGAACCACTCGGCCACCACGGCCAGTTTAGTAGGATAGTTATTGCAATTTTTTTTCAATTAAGTAAATATACACTAATACTGCATAAAAAATTTATTTCAGGTATTTTCAAAAATATCTGAGTGTCCGTCGAAGAACGGGCTCCGATTCGCTAATATACTGACTTAAAGCTAACTAGAAAGGTGTACCTGGGGTTAGGTCGAACTCTGAAAAACAACTTGGCCGCGGAGGGTTTACACGACGCACGCAAAGGAAGCTCTCAAAAGGAATAAATTTTGCAAGATTTTGTTAATTTTTTTATTGATGCTCCACTCCTATT
The DNA here is from genome assembly GCA_945859725.1 of Drepana falcataria. Taxonomy (NCBI): domain Eukaryota; kingdom Metazoa; phylum Arthropoda; class Insecta; order Lepidoptera; family Drepanidae; genus Drepana; species Drepana falcataria. Next base: position 226,484 of record OX243949.1, read on the forward strand.
GGTCGTTGCGTGATGTAAGCCAGTCTGAAGATCTTTCCTATGCGAACCAGTAGTGCAACAAACAAACTCACCTCTATATTATTTATATAGAGATATAAAAACCCAAGAGCCGTGCTGCGACGCAAAGGTCGCAAGTTCGAATCCCGACTGTACCAATGAGTTTTCTGAACTTAAGTACAGAGATTAGTCACACCGCGAGCTTTACGGTGAAGGAAAACATCGAGAGGAAACCTGCATACGTCTGAGAAGACATTCAAAGGCGTATGTATAGTCGTGCTTGAGTAACGGCGATGGACTCGCCATCTGTCACGTTGGCACCTAATATACCTCTGGCGGAAAGTGGGTGTGTGGGTATTACCGATACACCTCTGCCTACCCCTTTGAGGACCCTTGTGGGAAGGCGTATGGATATATATAAATAAATTAAAAACTCAAAAAGTCATGAATATTTTCTGATAGGTACTTTAATGATAACAAATATTTTTGATTAAAAATATAATAAAGTAGAACGCTCGCAGCATCCTTACAACAACTGACCTTTGTAGCTCACATAACGTACATATCGCTTACTGAAAAATATAATTACAACAATTCGTTAAATACATGTCACTCTAATTGCAACCAAATTAGGCGAATATATACGCTTGAGAATTGACTAATTGATCTAGGTGTTTAAAAATGTTGTAACATACACGATTAAATTGCACAATTGAAAATCTAAAACTTTATTTTTCTGAATTAATTAAAACGCTTAGTTAATAATTACATAAAAATTGGTAGAAACTTGCGAAATGGACATGGCAACATTCTATACTTTGCAGATTCCAAAGACTGAACACACGAGAACAAGTGTAGCTTTCACTTCGGTCTTTTCCTTAAACTAATGCGATATATTTTTACACAATCAATTATATATTTGAGGTAGGTATTCTAGCCAATCACGTACTTTGCAACACATCTGTCCTGGACCATCAGATCACAAGTGGTATTCCATCCGTCACTGTGTCCTAGTCCAGCGGCTCTCAAACCTTTTCTTACTGAGATGCACTAAAACATTATTTTACACTAAGAATGTAAAGAAAATCTGTTTGAATGGTTGAGGAACAAAAATTTTTACAGTATTCAAGATTTAAAAGATATATATTTCTTAAAAAAAACACAATATTTGCACGCTGGAATATATACACAAACATGTTTGTACTGTATATTTGAAATGTACCGCCTGTTTAAGCATGTTTCTTGCAAATAAAATATGATGATTAAATTCAAGAGCACTACTTGTCTTGGCTCCCACCCCTCTTTGTAAGACCCCACTACTTTTTCTTTTACATAATGCTTAGATACTGCAATACCCTCTGGTAATAATATATATTTGTATATATATACTCACGTCTTGGAGGTGTATAGGTAGTACACACCCACTTTACACCAGAGATTTATGTTTAAGGTGCCGTGGCAGACGTGGCAGGTGGCGAGTCCATCGCCGTTACTCAAGCACGACTATACATACGCCTTTGAATGTCTTCTCAGACGTATGCAGGTTTCCTCTCGATGTTTTCCTTCACCGTAAAGCTCGTGGTGTGACTAATCACTGTACCTTAGTTCAGAAATACTCATTGGTACAGTCGGGATTGGAACTTGCGATCTTTGTGTTGCAGGCATCTACAATATGGTATTGGTAAATAAATAATAACAGGGACTTGGGACACACATGTCTCGCCCCGCTGTGGTTGAGAGCCGCTGAACTGGTCGATGTTCACCCGGCGCAATGGGATCATACAGCACATCAACACACTACTCGTCATAAAGTCAACGTTTATTTCTATATATAGGTACATATATAATATTTTTCGTATAGAAAAGTTATTGCAATTCGCGAACTATCAACTTACACCAGTTAAGCTTACTTACAACATTGATAGTAGCGAAGGGCGAATTGTAAATGTCTTAAGCAGTGGTAACTAGAGGCAAAGTTATGTTCCTTTAGCGTTCACGCTAACTGATATGTACAATTTGTATGGCAATGACACACGTACTCTAAGCGAGCATGTCTGAAGAGACTAAATATGGCGAAAGAGGTGTGTAATTCGAGAGAGAACTAGCGCTCTACTCTCTCTGCCTACTCCTTGAAGGAATCGTGAAGAGATGTTTTACACACATACATATAATCACGCCTCTTTCCCGTAGGGGTAGGCAGAGACCACTTCTTTCCACTTGCTACGATCCTTACATACTTGTTTCGCTTCGTCCACTTTCATTATTCCCTTCATACATGCTCTTCGGTTTAGGGTACTCTTGACCTGGCCTTTTCTCAAGACGTCCCTGATTTGGTCTAGAAACGTCCGCCTAGGTCTACCCCTTCCAACACTTTCATTCACACTCGCCTTGTACACTTTTTTCGTCAATCGTTCTTCATTCATTCTCTCGACATGGCCAAACCACCTCAGCATACCTTTCAAAATTTTTTGTTCAAGAGATGTTCTGTAAATTAATATTTTAACAAAAAATTTTAATATTGTATTCAATTGTTTTAAAAATACTGCATTGTAGTAATAGTTAGGGGCACCGACCTACCTACGGAAACATTCGCATGCCAATATTATGTGGCAGAACGCGTGATTCACCTGCATTTACATCACAATACGTAACTAACCGTGTACTGGCAAATAAATATCTGCAGAAAAACCGTTCCTCAGCTCATGTCATTCTCCTTATATTGGATAGCGTGAACGCTAACAAGATAATTCCGTCTAGAGCAGCAGTTCGACCATACAGCATATCTTATGCTACACGGTAGCAGTACAACGACCATTTGTAACGCTTAGACGCAGGCCAGAGAATGGAGCGAACGACAATACTGTAAGTAATCTAAACTTTTCAAGACTTAAATAACCATGCAAAAATACTTTGATATATAATCTATGCATGTACATATACAAGGTACATAGACGCTATGTAATTGTACATAAAGCATGGCAATGAGTGATCCCCGGGCGCTGAAACACTAAACATTATACAACCAAGTCCCCTAGGCGTTTGTATGTTCAGGATAAGCTCCTCTTAATCCTGGGTATGTCAGAGGAAATATGAAAATAGCACAAATGCAGTTGAGATGCGATCTCTTCGAAAAATGTGCGGAGTAACGATTTCGGATCGAATTCGCAATGAGGAGATTCGCAAAACAAATGGAGTGAATGGGGGTGTGATTGTAAAGATGACGAAAATTATTTTATATTGGTTTGGACATATAGAAAGGATGAGTGAAGAAAGATTGACGAAACATATATACAAAGCGAAAGTGTGTGGAAGGGGCAGAGGAAGACCACGTCCCAACTACCTAGATCACATCGATGGGACGCTCAAAGATGGGAATATCAAGAGTAATCAACATCTGGTGATGACACCCACTTTCCGCCAGATATAGTTTTGGTGCAAACGTGACAGGTGGCGAGTCCATCGCCGTTACTCAAGCACGACTATACACACGCCTTTGAATGTCTTCTCAGACGTATGCAGGCTTCCTCTCGATGTTTTCCTTCACCGTAAAGCTCGTGGTGTGACTAATCGGGTCTATAATAAGTCGTTTTTTTATTTTCATACATCTATGCGACCAATTTGGTTGTCATTACAACCGTATATCAGGGTTCCACCAATGAGATCAAGGTTGCAAAATGGACTTTAAAATAAAGAAGAGAAGGAAGGAAATCACTTGCAAATCGACCTCATTGCACATCTTCTATAATCTACAAATAAATAAAATTGGAGTGTCTGTTTGTAATATTAAAATAACCGCTTTTTACTAAATGCATGTGGATGCATACACGGTATATATACCAAATTATTATTTTTTACAATTTTTGTCTGTCTGTTTGTTCCGGCTAATCTCTGAAACAGCTGGACCGATTTTGACGGGACTTTTACTGGCGGATAGCTGATATAAAAAGGAGCAACTGAGGCGACTTTAATTTTAGAAACTGATTTTTTTTTTTGATAAATTCCACGCGGACGAAGTCGCGGGCACATCTAGTCTATAATATTTCCACTCTACATGAATGTATCTATGTATCCACTCGACTTATCAGCTAAGGACATCTACAGGAAACTCCACACCACACCACGTGTTACTCAGTGTTGCCACTCCGCAGAGATACCTACTATTTGGCAGTGTGCAATATTAAGTTCACCATTTTGAAGGATACAACAATTCCTGTGTTAGCTTGCATGTGTCGCAACCCAAGACAAGTAATGATAGGTGTCTATGCTCACCAGTTACCCACACATTGAAAACTCGGGGTATATTGCAAAAATAACGTAAAAAGCAACTGAAAGGGGGTAAAATAAAAACCAAAAATACAATAGCAGTGCATTTAATACAAATATTAAGATAAACTGAGCATATCGAGGCGGACTTAGCTCCGGTGAGACGCCCCAGGCGTTTGTGCACTGCGACAACAGATGGCGCTGGACGTTACATACATTAACACACGTCGAAATCATTGAAATGACCTAACTCCCAAAACAAATCCCTTTGATTATAAAATTGAAAGTATGGAAACTTATTAACATAAACAAATACAATACTAAAACAATGAAACATTTCGTATACCAACAACGCCATCTTTCGGTGGCTAACATCAACTGTAGCGTGTAACGCCATCTATTGTCCGACAGTGTTCAACTGTGGGTGCGCAGTACTTGCTTCTCAACGGTAGGTTTACAATGCTTTAGTTACATACGAGTGGATACAAGTGTTTCAACAAAACGGATTTAAGTTTGTGTAGATAATGTATTGATGTGAACAAAGCCGAATGGTGAAAGTATCGATTCATTGAAAAATCTTCCCTATGACGTATGAGTAGTGTTAACCCAGCTTATAATCTATCTCTGTGCCAAATGTCATCCAATTCCGCTCAGTATTTTTTGCATGAACACACGGGCACACAATCTGTCGGAGTGTCCGTCAGTATAAACGTTAGTTATTTTCAATACACAATCAACACAATAAAGTTAGGGAAATAAATGAGTAGCCAACCATAATTATGCAACGGAAGCGGATATGTATGCAAGTGTAGGTACAGATGAACTCAAACACATTATATTATATGCTAATGTTAAAGAAAACTTATATTGAGCAACGAGCGTGAACTAATGAGCACGGACTGACAATTGTATCGCTTACGGATGTACATTTATTTGTGTACTAGCTGCCCGCCCAGCTTCGCCCGGGTGAAAAAAAAACACGTTTTTCAACTATTGCTTCCATAGGGGACGAAATGAAAAACGTGTTTTTTATTTAACGCCCCCCCGCGTTCCACTTTGCGGGTGGAGTTTCATAAAATCCGTGCTTAGCTGACCTCTACACCGCGTAAGGAATACTCCTACCAAATTTCAAGTCAATCGGCCTTATAGTTGCTGAGATTTCGTGATGAGTAAGTTCACAAATGGGATCTCCCTGTACTCCACCTTCCGGGTGGAGTTTCACAAAATCCGTGCTTAGCTGACCTCTACACCGCGTAAGGAATACTCCTACCAAATTTCAAGTCAATCGGCCTTATAGTTGCTGAGATTTCGTGATGAGCGCCAACGTGACAGATGGCGAGTCCATCGCCATTTCAAGCACGACTAAACAAACGTCTCTAAATGTCTTTTACGTATGCAGGTTTCCTCTCACTGTTTTCCTTCACCAACTGATACAGTTGGGATTCCAACAGGTCGCTTATGGAATTTTAAAAAATTTACTGAAACAATGTTGTACTCTAGTCGAGTCGGAATACTTAAGTTTATATATATATTATAAAAATACCGTAGTGCCTATGACAATTGCCAGTCCCTACCATCGTCCGTTCACGGAAAATCAACAACAGAAAACCGTGTACAAAGCTACAATATATATATATATATATATATATATATATATATATATATAGATATTAAAACAATTATTATTATAAAAAAATCGAAGCCCTCAACCACAGCTCTTGCGCTAACAGTAACACAACTGCACAAAAACAATTCGCTTTGAACTATATTTCGTTATAAACCAACCACGTGTGTGGTACTGCTCGCAAAGCGCTGCGCCTTAACAATGAAAAATGCACGTTAAAATTAACTACTAACGATAAACTAAACCGAACTAAATAATCAATAAACTGATACAATATTCAATTAATAATAATCATACACGCTAATGGGAAGCCAACGGACTCTGGAAGGGAGTTTACATCGATTGGCCGACAGATGGCGTTGGGACTGATTATAGATGAGCCTCGAGAGATGGCGCCACAGTACTGCTACATACACTGCAGCTGCGCGATGTAGCCCCCTTCAGAGTAACTTAGCAATAAACAAAAATACCTTATATATATCTATATATATATATATATTTATTTAGTAATATATATATATATTTATACATACATGTATAATATACAACACAGCTCAACTGCGTTGTAAGAGACCTTTCTGATGGCACTAGTGCTCCCGGAAGGACGGACACGTGGCGATGACGACGCGGGTAGTTGGGGTAGGCAATATTGTAGGTAGTTAAAACAATGGAATGTCATTGAGACACGTGTCTGAAAGTGCAGATGATTGGCTAGCGGATTTTATATGTTTTAAGGTAGTTGCCTTAAAGGTAATTTAGACACACACTCCTAAGTGTTAACGACATGATGAGGACAGGAGAAGAGTTGATTTTGATTTTTTTTTTTTCTTAATTTTATTTTTAATTGTCCGTCCGACCTCGAGAGCCAATCTACACAAAATTATCAACTATTGCATTTAAAGTTAAATTAAACGGAAGAAAGCTGAAAATGGTCAAGACAGTGCCGCGAAATTAAAAAAAAAACACCTAAACATACTTAGATTGTTCATCTCACAATGTAACCGTGGAATCTATGCAAAAATACTTGGTCTATGATACATTATCCAATCAGCCTGTCGTAGGGGGACCCGCCGTCCCAACACATGGACCAACAGGTATAAAATACACATTTATAACTAGATTCGCGGGTCTAAAGTACTATGTAAATATATATTTTCCAAGGAGAATTAAAGACACACACAGCCCCGACCCGAGCCCAACTAGCTAACCATCGCGCCCCGGCCTCACTCGCCTGCATCTAGCATTCTAAAAATAGCCAAACGGCGCCGCTCTGACATTTGGCAGAATAACACGAGACCTAAGTTTGACTATACAATTTAAAAATGATAAAAAGCTACCGCCATTTGTAATAACAATAACTGTACACCCACTAAATATACAACCTAGTTCAAGAAGGGATTTAAAATACTGATACATACATATTATTAGTCACAAGCATCAGGTTTGGACTAAAGGACAGGGAGCCACGTTGAAGAAAAAAGTTCCATTTTAAAAACGGAATACGCAACAGCTGTTCTCAACCAGCGACTGTACAAACCTTCTTTTTTTATAGCACAAGTCATAATCAATGGTCAGTTTATTGGTTTGGACAGATAAAGGTAAAAATATAATATACCGTATAATTATCTTAATTTTAATTTGCTAGTCATTGATTGTTGATGTGAATTGTATTATTTCATAGTAATGTAGATTTAGAACATAATATTTACCGCCACCACGTCCCCGTCCCTCCCTCTATGGGGCAGCAGTGAGGCCCTCTCGTGACGTCAGAGCGGCGCACACACACACACACACAACGTCACACACACAAGCAAAGCCGCGTCCCGATACACTACTGCAGTACTGTGGGAGGCACACACGTAATTATAGTTCGCTTAAGAGTTTTTCTGAACTTGAGTACAGTGATTAGTCACACCACGAGCTTTAACGTGAAGGAAAACATCGAGAGGAAACCTGCATACGTCTGAGAAGACATTCAAAGGCGTATGTATAGTCGTGCTCGAGTAACTGCTAACACCTAAAGTATATATCTGTCTTACCCCTTCGGGGACCTTTGTGGGACGGCGTGAGGATATATATTAACAGTATTCTTGAATATAAAAAAAAACAGATTTTAATCTTGGATGGAATTAAACAAATATGTTATAACATGTCATTAATTGTTAAAATTGAATACAATTGTAAATTGTAATTGCAAATTTAGGGCGGTATAGAAATTTTCATGTATCAAATACGTGAGAAAATTTATAATAATATATCCTCACGCCTTCCCACAAGGGTCCCCGAAGGGGTAGGCAGAGGTGTATAGGTAATAAATACACACACACCCACTTTCCGCCAGAGGTATATTTGGTGCCAACGTGACAGATGGCGAGTCCATCGCCGTTACTCAAGCACGACTATACATACTTTGAATTTCTTCTCAAACGTATGCAGGTTCCCTCTCGATGTTTTCCTTCACCGTAAAGCTCGTGGTGTGACTAATCAATGTACTTAAGTTCAGAAAAACTCATTGGTACAGTCGGGATTCGAACTTGCGATCTTTGTGTCGCAGGCAACTACTCGAACCACTCGGCCACCACGGCTTTTAAGTGAGAAAATTTACTATGTTTATATATATATATACAAATATGCGTGTCTTCAGGTGGATTCGAGAATGGTTTAGATTTACAATTGGATCTGCGATCTGCTTCAGGAAATTTATTTTTTCATCCGAGCGAAGATGGGCGGGGCACGGGTGGACAAGCGAGCATATCCACAGCACAGCGCTAGTGTTAGCTAGGACCCCGCAGGCACGACTATACATAAGATATTTGAAAGTATGCAGGTTTCATCTCGATGTTTTCCTTCACCGTAAAGCTCGTGGTGCACCGTAAAACTCATTGGTACAGCGGGATTCGAACCTGCAACGTCAACGTCCTCCCACCGTAATGGTAAACAAATCAACAAGAAAATACTAATCACAACACAATAGAGACCTTATGGCGATCGAGTAAGGTCTGGTATTGCACTTGGAGCAGCGCTGGGGGGGGGGGGGGGGGGGGGAGGGGGCGGTGACGTCATGAGGACTTGAACACATTCTAGATATATAATTTTCAAGCAATAGTGTGTTCCCTGTGTCCCTTACGATGGATATAAATTTTGATTCGCAATATTGCTTTAATCGTATAATTAATAATAATAATAATATATCCTCACGCCTTCCCACAAGGGTCCCCGAAGGGGTAGGCAGAGGTGTATAGCTAATACCCACACTCCCAATTTCCGCCAGAGATATATTTAAACATATACATTTTAAATTTTGTTGTGTGTGAATTCAATGTTACAAAAACAAGGTAACAAAAAAACAGGCGAACATGGAACCTCCTTCTTTTAAGTCGGTTAATAATGGTAGTTAGCCATCATTTGCCCAGACAACAATGTTATTTTAAAATCAGTTAATCATATTAATCATTGATAGTCTCTCTGATAGCCTTTCCCCCCCCCCTCCACCCTCCCCCCTTCCCCTAACCAACAAGATATGTAGTTACACAACAACCATGCAGTATGTTAAAACATGCCTTTCATACATACAGGATCATACACAACACTCCACATATATTGGGTCCAATTTAGAATAATTTGGTTCACGGCATGTATTATGATATTTACGGCATGGGTAATAGAGTTTACAGAAGATAATTAGACTCGGGCATGGATAATTAGGATAAAGAAAGGTGATTAAATTCACGGCATGTATGGTTAAATTCATGTAGATTTACGGCATGGGTAACAGAGTTTACAGAGGACAATTAGACTCTTAAGTTCACGTCATGGATAATTAGGTTTACGGCATGAATTCGGAGAATCAAAGTATGTTTTGTTAGAAGTGAAAGGAGGAATGCCCAATAATGCATGCGACTTGTCCTGTATCAAGCCTGACATCACAACAGGTAAACACTCTTTGTGTCAACATTGCAACAACCCCCCACCCCCTACTTCTGGAGAGACCCTCAGCGGGAGTCCATGCCACAGACTGAGGGTCTGATCTATACGACTCTAGGAGATGCAGAGCGCACAATATTCACACAAATCTCCATCCCAACATACCGGCCTGAACACACCCCTACACACACACACACACACACACACACACACCTTAGTACCCTACTATTTACACGCACACAGCTAAGGCCGCGAAACTATTCACTAAAGAGACTTATGACTAAATAGTATTTATAACTTTACTATATCCATGTTTAGGGTCCACTGAGACCCGGGCGACGGTAACTGCTTATTAAAATATATATATATGTGTATACGAGTAAATTGTTCGACCATTTTGACCCGCCGCGTCACGCCCCCACGCCCACTAGTGCCATCTCTTGGTATCATTTAAGTATTGCTCTTACTACCGTGTAATAAGTTTTAGTTTAATTTTTAATCAACAGCAAATTTTGTCAATTTAGGACCGTATCCCGTCGAAATTAAGATATATTTTCGGCCAAACCAAGCCGACAATGGTCGAACAACCTCCATACAATTACACTAAAGCGAACATATTATTGTTTATTAATTAACTAACTCGCAAATATAAACGAAATATTTTGGCAATCGCGTTACAAAGATCCTGGCACTTACGCTACGTTAATAACGACCTTAACACGGGCGCCGTGAGTCTAATATTGCTTCTCGGGACATATAACTTGGGTACTATCATACAAATAGTTACAATTCCGCTTCAACTAGTTATTGGAAAGGTGTAAGGCATAATGAGTCTTATTATTGCACACAGAGGGTTTAAATAAGTGTATAAGTACCATGACATTAAGTTACATGAGACGGACAACGTTAAAATGTGTCTTAGGGGCCGAGTCATAAGTCACAAATTGGATTGCACAGTATTTAGGACGAAAAATGCAAGTTGGACAATCGAACGAACACATAATAGATACAATACGATAATAGACTTTAAACTAGTCGGAGTAATGTTCATAATTGTGTACCGCGCCGAGTGTAGCGGCGCATAAGAGGCTGTACGCTGGCGGTAATAAAGTCCAATTTGGCGTGTCACTCCGAGTTGTTGAAGTATTCGGACGCGTTGCCGCGGCAGATGGGGCACGTGCGGTTGGACTGGAATGGAAAACATTGTGTGATACACAATTATATGAGTGGCAGAGAGAGATAGAGAGAGGGGGGGAGAGATCGAGAGGGGGATAGCGAGAGAGATAGTTAGAGAGGGAGAACTAGCAGGAGGGAATACGTGTGAGAGCGAATGAGAGGGGGGAGATATGGGGGGAGATGGAGGGGAGGGAGAGGAAGAGCGGGGGAGAATATAATACAGTCTGTCTCAGTAAATACAGCAGTAGTCGCGTGTTGTCAATATATCCTCCTGACGATGCACTACAACATATAGCTCCAAAGATGACACAATGGCGACATTATTGAAGGGAGTCATACTCACATGGACTCATGGTTTAATGTTTAGTTGAGTGTTAACAACAATATATACAATAAGAGCTGCCCGCCTGGGGCAGGACCTCCACCTTATAGAAGGCCGTAGCCAAACAACACTATTTTTTGTGTTGTGTTCCTACGCGGTGAATAAGGTTTCCAGTAATGAGCTCCTTGGGGAGGGGGGAGGATTGTTACATTGTGCTGGCAGCAGAGGGATTAGTCCTATTGTGCGGCCAACACAGCAACTCCGAACACAGAGTGGCAACGCGCAAGTGATACTTCGGTATCGTGAGCGTAAATAGGCTTCGGTAACCGTTTCCCATCAGGTGGGCCGTATGCTTGTTTGCCACTCTTGTTGTATAAAAAACACATTATAATCATAAACGTGTATAATTTTAACATTACAACAAATTTTCTGCGAAAAAAGTTTAAATATATCTCAATTTGCTTTGCACAATTTTTTTTTTTAAATCCATTCGACGTCAAGAAGATGTTGAAATGTAGTTTATTAATCCGGTTATTGTAATATAACAAACAGACACTTCAATTTGATTTAATAGTATAGATTACAGGCAGACCATTCCCTGGCGGAAGGTGGGGTGTGTGGGTACTATCTACACGCCTTCGCCTACCCCTCGGGGGACCTTTATGGGAAGGCGTGAGGATATATGTATGTACAAGCGGACACACCAATAGAAGTGGTAAGTATGTAGGTGTGCGGAGCGGGTGCGCGCTTACCCTGAGCCACTTGTCGACGCACTTGGCGTGGAACTCGTGCGCGCAGGGCAGCACGCGCAGCGTCTGCCGGGACTCGAACTCGCACATACACACCACGCACGACGACTGCTCGCCTGCACACACACACACACACACACACACACACAGTTATAATCATAATACTAATAATGACGTGGTGGCCGAGTGGTCCGAGCAGTTGCCTGCGACACAAAGATCCAATCCCGACTGTACCAATGAGTTTTTCTAAACTTGAGTACAGTGATTAGTCACACCACGAGCTTTACGGTGAAGGAAAACATCGAGAGGAAACCTGCATACGTCTGAGAAGACATTCAAAGGCGTATGTATAGTCGTGCTTGAGTAACGGCGACGGACTCGCCATCTGTCACGTTGGCACTTAATATACCTCTGGCGGAAAGTGGGTGTGTGGATTATTATATAGTGATATATACACCTCTGCCTACCTGAGATAAGATTTTTATAAAAGAAAATATAGCCTATGTCGCTCAGGGTGAATGTAGCTTTCCAATGGTGAAAGAATTTTTCCAATCGGTCCAGTAGTTTCCCAGCCTATTCAATACAAACATACTTACATACAAATCTTTCCTCTTTATAACATTAGTAGTAAGTATATAGACAGCATGCCAGGACAAACAGTTCAGGAACTGAACTTATTTGCTACTTTATAACGAACATTTTATAAAACAAAATTTACTACTTGTTGGCTATGAGTGTGTGTGTGTGTGTGTGTGTGTGTGTGTGTGTGTGTGTGTGTGTGTGTGTGTGTGTGTGTGTGTGTGTGTGTGTGTGTGTGTGTACGATACCTTGGTGCGTGGTCTCGCAGTACTTGTAGCTGGGCAGCTGGTCGATCTCGTGCCGGGCCAGTCCCCGCGGCTTGGCCTCCCCGAGCCTCTCGGCCAGCGACAGCAGCGCCTCGTAGTTCTCCGTCTCGGGGGACTCCCCGGCCTCCTCGCGCGCCTCCGCGTACGGCGACAGCGGGAACATGGCCAGCAGGTTGAGGAACACCTGCCGACACACGCCACGTGACAATATTGTGGACGTCTCACACAAAGCCAAACCCTGAACTAGGCAGAGCCTGTACTATATCGTCACGCGGTGGTTGGTGTGTATGTGTGTGTGTGTCTGAGTGTGTGTGCGTGTGTGCGTGCGTGCGTGTACCTGGTAGGTGGGCGGCGGCGGCGGCAGCGACAGCGGCTGCGCCACGTGCAGCTGCTGCACATGCTGTGGCAGCGCCGCGCCCACGAGGCCGGGCCCGCCCTGAGGGGACGTAAACAACTTTAGTTTCTTTCCAACGGAGTTTCCCCCTCTGACGAGGGGATAAATGTGGTGGGATTTTTAGGGGCGTTATACTTTTAGAGGTGTATCTTAGCACAGTTTATTGTATGTCAATGTCTCATTTTGAACGTCACCAGAAGAAAATTAACTTATATTTGAAGTATTTAATGATGTCTAAATAAAGAATGTTTAAAAAAAACTACACAATAATATTAAGTATTTTCTATTTGTATATATTTTTTAAATAAATTTGGGGCGTTGTGGAGTTAGCTTTGAGTCGAGTCAATACACAATTGGATCGGGACCTCCACCTTATAGAAGGCCGTAGTCAAATAACACTATTTATTGGGTTGTGTTCCTGCGATGAATAAGGTTTACAATAGTGAGCTCTTTGGGGAGGGGGGAGGATCGTTACATTGTGTTGGCAGCAGAGGGATTAGTCCCACTGCCAACACAGTATAACTCTCCGAACACGCGCAAGTGATACTTGGGTAAATAGTGTAAAGTAACCGCTTTCCATTATGCTCCCATCAGGCTGTGTGCTCGTGTGCCACTCTTGTCATCGTGAGAGACATTATCGAGGGTCGGTAACTGTTATGTATGTGTGCGGGCTGTGCCCCGCCCCCGACCCCGTGCATTTGAAATTAAACGGACAGTGCGCTTCTAACCACCGAGTTTGATTGTTACAAAATTTGAAAAATACAGAACAGTAACAGTGTCGGTGCGTGTGTTCTACTGCCCGTGTGGCGTGTGGCGTGTGCGTGTGCGTGTGGCGTGTAGCGTGTGGCGAGTGCGTGTAGCGTGTGGCGTGTGGCGTGTGCGCGTCACCTGCGCGTGCAGCGCGTGCAGCGCGTGCGGCGGCCAGCGCGGCGCGTGGCGGGCGTAGGGCCGCGCGGGGGCGCCGCCGCTGCGCCGCTGCTGCACACACACACACACACACACACGTATAGACACATGACACAGAGGCCCCAACAGGAAACCCACTCCCCTAAAATACATCTCCGGTGAAAGACGGGTGTGATGGGCACTACTTATAAACCTCCGCTACTACCCCTTCGGGGACCCTCGTTAAGGATAGGAGGATAATATCCCAAAAATGGTCCTTCGAGCCGGAAATTTAATTGATAATTATGGTGACACTGCTTGTAAGGTCCGAACCGACCATAGATTTGATATAAACTCTATGGATAGGGCATAAACATCTTAGAAACGAATTCGAGACCCTGGCAGGACCTGCCCGCCAGCCGAGTGTAGTGTAGTGTAGTGTGGCGAGTACTCACGTGGTTGTGGTGGGACAGCGCGTGGCGCGCGTGGTGGGACATCAGCTCCAGGGGGGCTCCGCGCGCCTGCGGGGCAAGGGCACGCGTCAGTGGGGCATCGGCCCGACACATACGGCCGGCCTGCCCTTAAGGGGGCGTTCGAGTATTACGTTACGAATTTTAGGGGTGTTGTGAAACGTTACGATACTTTACAATGAGCGGGGAGGGGGGGAGGGGGGGAGAGGGGTTGAAGTACGCGTTACGTTACATTGTTTCTATTACCCTTGATATCATCTGTATGTTATCATAAATTAATAACATAATATGATTTAATATTAACGCGATATTATAATAATAAGCGTCCTCCCGGTACTTTACGCCACATCATTGTGAGTTTTGGGTATAAATAGACACTTGAAGAGGGGGGAGGGGCAAAAATCACCAAAAATAGCGTTACGTAATACTTGAACGCTGCCTAAACAGGTTCCACATTAAACATATTCTTCTCAGACGTATGCAGGTTTCCTCTCGATGTTTCCCTTCACCGTAAAGCTCGTGGTGTGACTAATCACTGTACTTGAGTTGTGAAACACTCACTGGTACAGTCAGTCTTACAGGCGACTACTTGAACCATTCCACGGCTCTATCTTATATATATATATATATATATAGTTATCTTGTTACCATAGTGCAAGCTATACGTAGTTTGGGACTATGTCAATTTGTGTGGTTTTGTCCATAATTCATTGTAAACTGTACTGAAAAAAATATCAGTCATTCGTCTGTCGTACGTCAAAAGCAGAATGAAAAAAAAAAACAAAATCGTCGCGCCGAGGCTACCCAGTGTCGCCAGCCTGGTGCCCCCACACACGTTGCGACCTGTAATCGTAGGCGAATAGTTAATCTTACGAATAACTATTGTATAGTGGACTATCGCTCGCAGCTCGACATGCTGGCACTGTACGATGCCTTCTGTTATACCCCAAATACGCAAAATTGCTAATTGGGCACCCCCTTATAGGCACCGATCATCTTTAACCTTGCATATTTTTTTTTTTAATTTGCCATTAATTTGGGTAGCCCTGCATATTAACCAGTGATTGCTCAGTGGCACTATCTACAGTTGCAAGACAACACTTTGCCGAGTTTAGATCTTGCCATGCAGAGTGCAAGATTGTCCACTGTGCGTGTGTGTACGTGTGTTTATGGGTGTGTGCGTGTGTTTGTGTGTTTATATGTGTGTGTGTGTGTGTGTGAGTGGCTCACCTCGGCGGGCAGCAGCAGCGGCGCGGCCAGCTCGGCCTGCAGCGGCGGCAGCGACGCCTCCGCCTCCAGCCGCCCGCCCTCGGCGCGCTGCGACACGCACACATGCATACATGGCAGTGCACACAACTATACCTAGCAACACGCGCATATACACCCTTGCTTGAGGCAGGGCACGAGTTGCCCGTCCGAACTCGGAGCTGCCTGGGGCAGGACCTCCACCTTATAGAAGGCCGTAGACAAATAACACTATTTATTGTGTTATGTTCCTACGATGAATAAAGTTTGCAATAATGAGCTCCTTGGGGAGGGGGGAGGATTGTTGTATTGTGTTGGCAGCAGAGGGACTAGCCCCATTATGCTGCGAACAGTACAACACGGACCGGCAACGCGCAAGTGATAATTCGGTATGATGAGCGTAAATAATGGTAACCGCTTCCCATCAGGTGGGCCTTTCGTTAAAACTACCGTCCATAGGCGACGGCCGGTTAACCACTCACCTGCGAGTTAGTGATGTAGTGCGTGTGCGGGTGGGGGGGCGAGGCGAAGGGGCCCCGCGGCGGGGGCGGGGGGCCGAAGCTGCCGTGGTACTGCAGGCCTGCGTACACGCCGCCCATCTGGGGGGGGGGGGGCAGAGGGGTGCTACACGCCGCCATGGCGTACTATTGCTACTGTCCATTTGCGTTGAGAGCATAGTGAGTCAG
Source organism: Drepana falcataria (assembly GCA_945859725.1). NCBI lineage: Eukaryota > Metazoa > Arthropoda > Insecta > Lepidoptera > Drepanidae > Drepana > Drepana falcataria. The sequence goes on from OX243949.1 coordinate 243,064, forward strand.
CAAGGTCCCTAGACTAGACCCCTTGCTGTCACCTAAGCTGTCTAGTGACATTTGGCAACGGCATTACTTTTCGTAATGTCATTGCCGTACGGTAGATGGCGTGAGTGTGAACAGCAAATGGGTTTTGTCTATGGTGGCAGGGCGCGTTCAATTTATAAAGTCAAATTCACTGTGTGTAATTATGATGACAATTTAGACACGCAGGATACAATTATGTAACTCTACTAACCTAAACTAAAATATTATAAAGATTTGTTTGTTTGTTACGACTTAACTCGAAAACTGCTCGACCGATTTTGAAAATTCTATCACCATTAGAAAGCTACATCTTTACAAAGTAACATGGGCTATATTATATGAAAGATAATACTTTTTGTTCCCTATAATAAAACGACTTCGAGCTTCGCAGTCAGAAGCCCTGACCACTAGACCCGACGGCCGTCAAATATATTTGCTAGGCCATGCTTTAGTCCGACAAACAAAGGTTCTAATGACTAAATATATCAATTGCAATATATTGAAAAAAAAATCTCTCTCTTACCCTGCGGCTGCACTTGCTAACTCACTTTATTCTCTAACGCGAAAGGACCATCATTCCAAGTGTTCAAGCGACAGACATACACGATCCCCAACTTACATTTTAAGTGTCAACGTGACAGATGGCGAGTCCATCGCCGTTACCCAAGCACGGCTATACATACGCCTTTGAATGTCTTCTCAGACGTATGCAGGTTTCCTCTCGATGTTTTCCTTCACCGTTGTGTGATTACGTGTATAACTCTGTCTCTTTCGCACTCTTGAATATTCATAGCAATTACGTCATAGCAAGTCCTTGTAACTAGTTGGAGCACCTAAAGATAGTTCTATCGAATCTCTCCCATTCAATAAGGAAAAGTGAAATGATTCGATAGACTTGTCTCACGGCGCATACAGAGTGGTATAAATGGACTGAGTACCTTAAAAAAATAATAAGATACTCAAAGAAAAGTATTAATCACCGGACAAGTTTCAAATTCAAGATCGGTCGTGACACAACGATGTAAAAATTATTTTTGCTTAGGGAACTTTTGCTTCTTAACCAAACAATGGCGAGACCTAAAGGCCTCCAGTCAGGCACTCGTTAGGTGTTTATAGAATAATAATGAAATATTAATGAAATATTAATGTATATATATATAATTATATATGTATACACGTTGCGCCACAAACAATCCCGTCAACGAAATAAACCATGTACCTAGGGATGTGGCAGCACTGAGCCGCGTTAGGGTCAAGCAGAATAGGTTCTCGTCTCGTCCTACATTGGCGTGTAGCGAATAAAAATAGAAAAAACCGGTAATTTCGCGAAGTGACCAGACATTGGGCACCAACAATTGTAAAGCAAGAAAGTATAGATAAATTAATTAAAAAGAAAACCTGTGTTATGAGTGTTATATTTATATTAATATTAAAATATGTATGTACACTAAAATCCAGGGCCAGGAGACCCTTAGCACAGGGAAACTTAGATAGGGCTCTTGACTCCCACCTACAAAGCGGGCCTTTTTGTATGCGGGAAGAATAAAATAATTTTGAATAAAAAAAAAATTTAATTGACATGAATATATGTATGTATTTTTAAATCCACATGCTGGCGAAGTCACAGAATATATCGCTATGGTAAATATACAATAAATATTATAAAGAGGAAAGATTTCTTTGTTTGTAATGAATAGGCTCCGAAACTACTGGACCGATTTCAAAAATTCTTTCACCTTTGGAAAGCTACATTATCCCCGAGTAACATAGGCTATATTAAATTGGACCCGATAGGTGGCGCTGAGATCGAGTTTCAAGAATATTACCTCTTTACCCGGCTTTCTGTGTGTCTTAAGCTAGATTCGAGAATGGTTTAGATTTACAATTGGACCCGATAGGTGGCGCTGCGATCGTGTTACGGGCAATTTAACTTTTTCACCCGAGCGAAGCTGGGCGGGACAGCTAGTATACAATAATCTCATTGACTTTATAAATGCGACAGTCTGTATGTCTGTTCGTCTTTCACAAAAAACCTCCGAACGGAATTGGATGAAATTTGGCATAGAGATAGATTATTAGCTGGATTGGCATATAGACACAGTGTATATATGTTAGTCACACCACGAGCTTTACGGTGAAGGAAAACATCGAGAGGAAACCTGCATACGTCTGAGAAGACATTCAAAGGCGTATGTATAGTCGTGCTTGAGTAACGGCGATGGACTCGCCATCTGTCACGTTGGCACCTAATATACCTCTGGCGGAAAGTGGGTGTGTGGGTATGACCTATACACCTGTGCCTGCCCCTTCGGGGACCCTTGTGGGAAGACGTTAGTATATATGTTTAAGTCCAGAAAAAAAGTCGTATATACTAAGTATAAAAAAAATTAAGAAAATTATAACGTTGGTAAAGGAATAATATATTGGGGGGTAATAAAGAAGACTGTTTGATAAATAAATTACTGGAAGGTGCTGTATATAAAATGCTGTATATAAAGAGATGTAGGGCATAACGGGTTTCCCGTTCGAATTCGGAGCTGGCCGCCTGGGGCAGGACCTCCACCTTATAGAAGTCCGTAGACAAATAACACAATTTTTTTGTGTTGTGTTCCTACGCGGTGAATAAGGTTTTCAGTAATGAGCTCCTTGGGGAGGGGGAGGATTGTTGTATTGTGTTGGACGCAGAGGGATTAAACCTTATGCTGCCAACACACTATAACTCTCCGAACACAGAGTGGCAACGCGCAAGTGATACTTCGGTATCGTGAGCGTAAATAGGCTGCGGTAACCGTTTCCCATCAAGTGGGCCGTATGCTAGTTTGTCACTCTCGTTGTATAAAAAAAAATAAAAAAAATTGAAATGAAGTCTATGTGTATGATATTATGTTTACATTATGTAAAGAAGATATAAGAATATACAAAAATACATATATAATTAATTAACATAAATACTTATAAGAAATAAATACCTCAGGACTATTACATAAAAAGACATAGTCCCAAATTAAGCAAAGCTTGTGTTATGGTAACTAGGCAACGATATATTTACTTATATAGATAGATATATACATAAATACATAGGACATCCAAGACTAAGGTACAAATATTCATCACTCAAATATCTGCGTTCAGTGGGATTCGAACCCGCGATTGCACGTTTCGCAGTAAGAAACTATTAATTAATGCGATAAGTAATTGAAAAAGAAATCAACTGCAGTATATGGCACATTTATATGTAAATAGTGACTGTAATTTTGTGTTCATAATAAATAAATACTAATAAAAAATTATGGATTAGTGAATCAGCAAGCGTGCCGTATGTGGTAATAATAATAAATATAATAAATTATAATAATAATAATGTATATATTTATATAGAACGAGAGAAAAACTTATTGCTTAAAAACAACATTTAAAAACACCAGACGGAAATGCGTAACTAGCGCCATTGTTAATAACCGCGCGCCCAACACTTGCCATAAACAAAAAAAAACCGTTATTGTTCCACATTTAAAAGAGCATATTTTTAATTAATTCAAACAATGAACAGCCAAATTCTAAATGACGAAAGCTTCCAGCCAGATATCCTTGTAAAACCACTACCAAAGCTTGAGTTGCTAGCTGCGAAAAGTTTTAAACAAACAGTGATGTAACACGACCGGTTGGGAATCGACTAAAATAGGGATGTAACCGAATCGCCGCCGACTAATCGGTAGGTACAAATAGCGCGGATCACAAACACACGGCTATACATAGGGGTGATGCATGCTGTACCCATTGGGGTATTTACGTGGGGGGGGGGGGGGGGGTTGGATGTTTCTAATCACTGGTTTTACTCGTAAAAATATGCCGTTTCGCCCCCCGCGTGAGCCTACCAAGCTATGCACACTACAACTTGGCATACCCCGCCACCGGTCGCTACACTCACCACCTGTCTCTGTCCCACACCACTCGACACTCACACGGGAGATAAAGACAACTCGGTTTAAGCCACACACGGTAACTTTACTCTCTATTATGAGGTTCACATAAAAGGCCTTAAAACAGGCAGACTTTCTTACTGACGCTACTAATCTTAATGAGATTAGATGACTTAAGTGTGATTAACTGAGGCCTCGTTTAAGGCCGATTTGCTCAGGCATCCACATCTCTGGCCTCATTTAAGACGTAGGTACTTCTTCAGACCTTAATCAAGCATTTTGCTCAGGCCTTGAATGACCTTAATAAAGGCATTGACAAATTTGATTTATTGTCGAGTATTTATGTAAGTACTTGTCGTTGAGCGAAATGGAATGCAAGCCCATTCAAGGCAAACTAAGCTGTAATATGCCTACCTCAAAGTCTAGTTTGCGCCAACACAAATAATTCGTTTCCTTCTACTTCCCTTGTTAGAACGAAACGCCGATATACAGGTTGTTTCAGAAAATATAATAGTGTTCTAGAAGTTGTCGCGTGTCGTGAATATATCCTCATGACGATGCAATATCTGTTACAGCAGAGTATATCAGAGTATTTCAGTTTGTGTTTTAAATTCGAGCAACTGCCCTACTTTCTCAAACAGCCTGCATACACGTGTTTTGCCTCGACACCAAGCATAGAGCAAGATCAGACTAAACCAACATCAAAAAAAGGACTGTTCTAGGTGCAACTGACTGTGTGTTCTAAAATGTACTTAGAAATGTTTGACGTGTGACAAAATTAATAAATATCATTAACAACTGACGAGTAAGTGAAATTTTTGAAAGAAAAAATAAAATGTATGTATATTACAAACTTTAAAAAAAAATCGGCAGACGCCATTAGCCGTCACCTAATCAGCCTTAAATAGGTCACTAATGTCCGTTACCAAAATACATAGAGTAGTGACAACACACACATCTAACTTAAGCACGCGGTGAACGAACAACAAGACACTACACTAGTGCAAAAGTTCGCACACCACCCACGCACGCGCACACTGCCCGGTCAATGTGCGAAATAGCCAGTACATTAGCCAAGAGGTAACTGCGGCATTTATGTTATAATAGTAATAATAATCTGGGCATGCATATATATATATATATATATATATATATATATATATATATATATATATATATATATATATATATATATATATATATATATATTTGTATATATATATGTATATATTGGTGCGTTCGAGTAGAAATACATCAATAAATGTGTTCTTAGCGAATTAGTAAATAGATTAAAAGTTAGTTGTACGACGAGGCAAAGATTGGTTTGGGCCAGTGTTTCCCAACGTGGGGCCCACGCTACATAGGGGAGCAATTTAAAAATGGAGTCTACAAAAGGTTATAAAAAAAAAATAATGTATGGGGGAGTCAACATTTTAGAAATGTTTAGGTGGGGCATGTCCTAAAAAAGGTTGGGAAACACTGATATAGACAATTGTACATGACTGTTTTTATTATATTTAAGGAAATAATAATTTTACGTTCAATAATTCCATGTATTTTCATACCGAAATGGTAAGCAGTGCCAACGTGACAGATGGCGAGTCCATCACCGTTACCCAAGCACGACTATACATACGCCTTTGAATGTCTTCTCAGACATAAGCAGGTTTCCTCTCAATGTTTTCCTTCACCGTAAAGCTCGTGGTGTGACTAATAACTGTACTTGAGTTCAGAAAAACTATTTGGTACAGTCGGGATTCGAACTTGCAATATACACGAACCACACTTTATAACAGAAATAAAATTGTATAAAAGTATTGATTTTGTGTGTTAATAATATCATGAAAAAATTAGACAATCTTTGCGTCGCAGGGCAACACCGAAACCAGACAAATTCACAAATCACAGCATTATCTAAGTAACATTTTTGACAAATCACAAACTCGGGTGATGATGGATCGTCACATCGACAGGTCACTATAGAGATTGAATGTTTGCACGGGTTGATCCCAGCAACTACTAAGCCTAAAGACACATTACTTTTACATCACATAGCTTACTTATTAAGGAAGGTTATATGTGTATATAACCTTCATGGTACTTAGTGAATGGAATGAGCTCCCCGTTGAGGTTTTCCCTGGAGTGTACAGCATGGAGTTCTTCAAGAAGGGTGTGAAAAGATTCCTGCAGGGTCGGCAACGCGCGAGTGATACCCCTGGTGTTGCAAGCGTCCATAGGCGGCGGTAACCGCTTACCATCAGGCGGAACGCATGCTTGTTTGCCACCCAAGTGGTATAAAAAAAAAAAAGTTAAAAATAACTGCTCTAGTTTTTAATTAAACCTCAATACAAACGTGTACACGTACGATAAGACGAAACTTCATGTATCTATACGAATACATAAAGGAGTGTCTGTTTGTAATATCAAAATAACTGCTTTTTACTAAATGCATTTGGATGTATACACGGTACATATACCAAAATACTTTTTTTCAATTTTTGTCTGGCTGTCTGTTTGTTTGTTGCGGCTAATCTCTGAAACCTACCGATGTTAGCTACCGATGTTAGCTTAACACTTAAAACTTATGAAATAACTGATATAAAGTGTGTGCAAGAAGAGGCAGAGGAAGACCACGTTCCAACTACCTGGATCACATCGATCGGACGCTCAAGGACGTTACGCTAAGAGTACTCGAAACCGGTGATTATGTAATAAGTGTGTATGTAACAAGACACCACCAAAAAACACCCCCCGAATAATAAAATAGCAAACACTTCAAGATAACTACAGTGACGAGTCGAGGGGAGCGTCTAGAACCAGCCATTATCACCTAATAACAGGAATAACAATTAACAGGTACCAGGAAACTGGCGACAGATAACTTGAGCGCCGTGCGACAGAGACGCGACTATCGCGTTCTATAACAACGGTAGCTTCCCTCTCTGTCGCACAGCGCTCGAGACACGCCGGCTAACGTTTACGGTTCCATGTGTACGTGCGAGTTGCTACTCCTGGTTAGTTACAATATCACTTACACACTAGCGTAGTCTAGTGTCGGGCCACGAGCCGAGCGGGCAAAGTGAGCCTTTAACATAAGGACGCAGCGTACGCGACAAAGGTACACTACACAAGCAGACCAACAAGGCAACCCAACAGGAAATGGTGAAGAGAAAACATTGTTCGTGACGTGCGCCGTTATGCTACAAGCTAATTTACGTGCTAATGTATGCTAATGTGGGCTTTTCGTCACATTACCACACATCGCCGGTGACATAGAACCTCTATATATATATATAAATAGACCAAGGGCGCAAGCTTCACCGTCAGACCTCGTTACACAGCGGTGCTAGGCGGAGTGTGTTAGGAGCATGCGCTATCGGAGTTACAAACATTGGACACTGTTCACATCGCCCGGGGAGTATGAGTATTAGCTGGTCAGTGTGTGAGTGTGTGTATTGGCTGGTCTGTGTGTGGGAGTGTGTGTATTGGCTGGTCTGTGTGTGGGAGTGTGTGTATTGGCTGGTCTGTGGGTGGGAGTGTGTGTATTGGCTGGTCAGTGTGTGGGAGTGTGTGTATTGGCTGGTCTGTGTGTGGGAGTGTGTGTATTGGTTGGTCTGTGTGTGGGAGTGTGTGTATTGGCTGGTCTGTGTGTGGGAGTGTGTGTATTGGCTGGTCTGTGTGTGGGAGTGTGTGTATTGGCTGGTCTGTGTGTGGGAGTGTGTGTATTGGCTGGTCTGTGTGTGGGAGTGTGTGTATTGGCTGGTCAGTGTGTAGGAGTGTGTGTATTGGCTGGTCAGTGTGTGGGAGTGTGTGTATTGGCTGGTCTGTGTGTGGGAGTGTGTGTATTGGCTGGTCTGTATGTGGGGGTGTGTGTATTGGCTGGTCAGTGTGTAGGAGTGTGTGTATTGGCTGGTCAGTGTGTGGAAGTGTGTGTATTGGCTGGTCTGTGTGTGGGAGTGTGTGTATTGGCTGGTCTGTGTGTGGGAGTGTGTGTATTGGCTGGTCAGTGTGTGGGAGTGTGTGTATTGGCTGGTCTGTGTGTGGGAGTGTGTGTATAGGCTGATCAGTGTGTAGGAGTGTGTATATTGGCTGGTCAGTGTGTGTGAATGTGTGTATTAGCTGGTCTGTGTGCGGGAGTGTGTGTATTGGCTGGTCAGTGTGTGGGATTGTGTGTATAGGCTGATCAGTGTGTAGGAGTGTGTGTATAGGCTGATCAGTGTGTAGGAGTGTGTGTATTGGCTGGTCAGTGTGTGTGTGTGTGTATTGGCTGGTCTGTGTTCGGGAGTGTGTGTATTGGCTGGTCTGTCTGTGGGAGAGTGTGTATTGGCTGATCAGTGTGTGGGAGTGTGTGTATTGGCTGGTCAGTGTGTGGGAGTGTGTGTATTGGCGGGTCTGTGTGTGAGTGTGTGCATTGGCTGGTCACACTACTGGTTTAACACTACTGGTTACTGGTACAGTAAGAATCCGTCCAATTAGTAAAAAGAGAAAACGCGATACACCGGTGCCTACCCCTTTGGAGAGACTAATGGGAGGGCGTGAAGACGCGTTACAATTAAACAAATGCAATCAAAATCAAAATCAAAATCGAAATCTTTTTATTTCACATAGGCCCAGATGGGCACTTATAAAACGTCGAAAAAGAAGCACGGTTCGGGTTGGTCGCTTCCATGGAGAAGAACCGGCAAGAAACTCCATGGTTACTCTTTTCAAATCATATCAATATCCTTGTTACTAGTGAACGCACATAGTGTTGTGTTTAAACTTGCAAATATAGATTTATCTTTAGTTTCAGAGTTATGAAAACAAACGTTTCAAATTACTGCTCTCAACTACAGTCCTTATAACTAACGGCGTAGCTTGGGGTCGTGGGTTCGGTTCCCATTGAGTTTGTATGCAAAGCATGTGTGTGTTGTGTAGCCCCGTATGTTTGGTAGTGTCTATGTAAGTTTGCGTTGGAACGCGCTGTGCCATCCTCAACCTCCTCGCGCTTGTAAATGCGTATGTATGTCTTCCATACGTGTGTGTGTTTGTGTGTGTGCGTGTGTGTGTGAGCGTGTGTGTGTGTGTGTGCGTGTGTGTGCGCGTGTGTGTGTGCGTGTGTGTGTGTGCGTGTGTGTGCGTGTGTGTGTGCGTGTGTGTGTGCGTGTGTGTGTGCGTGTGTGCGTATGTGTGTGTGCGTGTGTGTGTGTGCGTGTGTGTGTGTGCGTGTGTGCGTGTGTGTGTACCTGGTAGCGCAGCGGCAGCGCGGGCAGCAGGGCGGCGCCCCAGAGGTCGGGCGCGGCGGCGCCGGGCACCACCTGCGGGCGGGCGGCCTTAGGGCGCGACACTCCACGTCACTCCACTACACTACACTACACTACACTACACTCCACGCGCACCGGTAGTATACCCCCATACCCCATACGCAGTAACACAATTGCACCTAAATGACTCGAGTCTGTTCCAGGTAAGCCTTAAGTCGATACATACTTAGGTAATTTCGAAAATAGAACATTTTTTTGCATTACGGCCATTGTAATATCAACCTAATTCTAAATACAAAAAGGTTTGTTTTCAGTATGGAGTGTCGCACCGCTTGTGTCCTTACTTGCTAGTCTTAACGGTAACGTTACATCTGAGTGGAATACCTGCCTCAATACAACATCACATTCAAATATGCTATGCCCAGATTGACAAGTAAGTACTTATGCCACATTTGATCAAACGTTGGACGAACATTGGCGCCACACCCTACATATGCGCACGCGCAGTCGATGTCAAAACGTTCCAAATTTGAATGTCACTTGTCGACCTATAAATTCGTTCACAATTCTTGAAAATATTGAAATTTTAACCTTAAACGATGTTAATATAAAGTTTATTTTGAAATTAAACATCATCAATTAATGTGATTAAATTAAAATGTATTCAAATATTTATAATTTAAGGTTTAAATTTCAATGACATCACAATACAGTCCTCCCGTTAGAGTGCAGTCTTGGCTATCGTAAACTAAGTCTAATAGCATATCTCATTAAGATACAGAAGACACTTTCCGTGACCCAATTTGACCTCAAAATAACAAGTGTGTATCACCGATGTTACTCAAAAAATACACCTTAGCTCATTGAAATAGTGTCGAAAATTCCATATCATAATTTATAACGTGTACCTGAATATTGTGTTAAATGCATTGTGTGGATAAAACAAATGTATTTAAACTGTTAATAAAAAATATATAGAGACATTGATGTGTAGAAATATATATATATATATATAGTTAATGAATAGCGTGTATGTCTGTTTGTTCTCGGAATATTCAAGTCTCTCACCTAACAGATGGCGGCGTCACAATCCTATTCAAATAACACCCTTGTGTGTTACATATATCCCAACCGATTACTATGAGCTTCACTCAAGGCAATAAGATCCATATTGCTAGAGCAATCACTGAGCCGGGCCGACTGACATATAGACAACACGACCACAGAATAGCCTCTTGATATATATATCATGACTCGTTCAACATAGTTCATATCGTTCGAGAAATCGCAACTTTACCACTTAACCGAGCAATGGCGAGATAAATAAACGTGATTTTTCAAACATCCAACCTCATGGTAATCGGCCACCGTGGCCAATATAGTGAAATCGTCTTCTAAGCAATATTGATAATCGATAATACTAATCGAATAGGGTTGGCAGCGCGCGAGTGACAACCCTAGTGTAGTTGCGAAATCTCTCATGTCAAATGGGTGTTGTACCTGCGTCCTGGCGGGGTGGTCGCGATGTGGGTGCTGGTGTGGGTGCTGGTGCGGGTGCGGGTGTGGGTGTGGGTGCGGCCAGCTCACCGCGCCGCCCAGCGCACTCAGCCGCGCGCCGCGCAGAGACATCTGTGCACAGACAACACCCATTGGGGACCACCACAAGCATTACGGTGAAGGAAAACCTGCATACGTCTGAGAAGACATTCAAAGGCGTATGTATAGTCGTGCTTGAGTAACGGCGACGGACTCGCCATCTGTCACGTTGGCAGAAGTGACGTCTATAAAGACATTTTTTACTTCTCATATGGACTTTGCCATCCTATGGGTAGGCAGGTTACCAGATGTTATTTTATATATTTCTAACTAAGCAGAGCTTGTATCATGTATAGTCATCAGAATACAATTGTTGATATTTTACAGAACATAGAAGATAGGGAAACAGCAGGGATCGAACCTGCTATCTCCCCAGCAGCTTTGCAATCCCTATACCTTTAAACGAGCAATTCTTGTATATATATAATCTGAATCTCGGAAACGGCTCCAACGATTTTCATGAAATTTGGTAGTGGGGGGATTTCGGGGGCGATAAATCGATCTAGCTAGGTTTCATTTTTAAAAAAAGTCGTGTTATGCGTGTTTTTAGGCAATGAAAATCTCCTACAATTTCATTGGAATATGAATTTCGCCACTGCTTTACCGATACAGCAACAATAAAGCGTTGCTAAGCAACAAACTTTAAGCCAATGAGTTTTTGGTTTGACGTTATCGTAGACGTATTATATATAAAATCAATTATTTACTTACATGACAAAATGCCTAAAAGAAGAAGAAAAAAAATCGCTTATACACAATCTAAATCCACGCAGCCGCGACGCATCTCAAGAACACCTTCAAGAAAATAGTGATCGACAAGCAAGACTAATTTCAACAAAACCATGAAAATAATCACGACGTCTACAAGATTTCCGGCAGCGTGCAGCACAACGTGTAGCTACTGAACATTACGAACAACGGGAACGACGTCTACAAGATTTGCGGCAGCGAGCAGCACAACATGTAGCTACTGAAAATTGCCGAACAACGGGAGCGATGTCTACAAGATTTGCGGCAGCGAGCAGCACAACTTGTAGCTACTGAAAATTGCCGAACAACGGGAGCGATGTCTACAAGATTTGCGGCAGCGAGCAGCACAACTTGTAGCTACTGAACATTACGAACAACGGGAACGACGTCTACAAGATTTGCGGCAGCGAGCAGCACAACATGTAGCTACTGAAAATTGCCGAACAACGGGAGCGATGTCTACAAGATTTGCGGCAGCGAGCAGCACAACGTGTAGCTACTGTAAATAACGAACAACGAGAGCGACGTCTGTAAGATTTCCGGCAGCGTGCAGCACAACGTGTAGCTACTGTAAATAACGAACAACGAGAGCGACGTCTGTAAGATTTCCGGCAGCGTGCAGCACAACGTGTAGCTACTGAAAATGACGAACAACAGGAACGACGTCTACAAGATTTCCGGCAGCGTGCAGCACAACGTGTAGCTACTGAACATAACGAACAACGGGAACGACGTCTACAAGATTTGCGGCAGCGAGCAGCACAACGTGTAGCTACTGTAAATAACGAACAACGAGAGCGACGTCTGTAAGATTTCCGGCAGCGTGCAGCACAACGTGTAGCTACTGAAAATGACGAACAACAGGAACGACGTCTACAAGATTTCCGGCAGCGTGCAGCACAACGTGTAGCTACTGAAAATGACGAACAACAGGAACGACGTCTACAAGATTTGCGGCAGCGAGCAGCACTACGTGTAGCTACTGAATATTACGAACAACAGGAACGACGTCTACAAGATTTCCGGCAGCGTGCAGCACAACGTGTAGCTACTGAAAATGACGAACAACAGGAACGACGTCTACAAGATTTCCGGCAGCGTGCAGCACAACGTGTAGCTACTGAACATTACGAACAACGGGAACGACGTCTACAAGATTTGCGGCAGCGAGCAGCACAACATGTAGCTACTGAAAATTGCCGAACAACGGGAGCGATGTCTACAAGATTTGCAGCAGCGAGCAGCACAACTTGTAGATACTCAACATTACGAACAACGGGAGTGATGTCTGCAAGATTTGCGGCAGCGAGCAGCACAACGTGTAGCTACTGAACATTACGAACAACGGGAACGACGTCTACAAGATTTGCGGCAGCGAGCAGCACAACGTGTAGCTACTGAAAATTGCCGAACAACGGGAGCGATGTCTACAAGATTTGCAGCAGCGAGCAGCACAACTTGTAGATACTCAACATTACGAACAACGGGAGTGATGTCTGCAAGATTTGCGACAGCGAGCAGCACAACGTGTAGCTACTGAACATTACGAACAACGGGAACGACGTCTACAAGATTAGCAGCAGCGAGCAGCACAACGTATAGCTACTGAACATAACGAACAACGGGAACGACGTCTACAAGATTTGCGGCAGCGAGCAGCACAACGTGTAGCTACTGTAAATAACGAACAACGAGAGCGACGTCTGTAAGATTTCCGGCAGCGTGCAGCACAACGTGTAGCTACTGAAAATGACGAACAACAGGAACGACGTCTACAAGATTTGCGGCAGCGAGCAGCACTACGTGTAGCTACTGAATATTACGAACAACAGGAACGACGTCTACAAGATTTGCGGCAGCGAGCAGCACTACGTGTAGCTACTGAATATTACGAACAACGGGAGCGATGTCTACAAGATTTCCGGCAGCGAGCAGCACAACGTGTAGCTACTGAACATAACGAACAACGGGAACGACGTCTACAAGATTTCCGGCAGCGAGCAGCATAACGTGTAGGTACTGAACATTACGAACAACGGGAACGACATCTACAAGATTTGCGGCAGCGAGCAGCACAACGTGTAGCTACTGAAAATTGCCGAACAACGGGAGCGATGTCTACAAGATTTGCAGCAGCGAGCAGCACAACTTGTAGATACTCAACATTACGAACAACGGGAGTGATGTCTGCAAGATTTGCGACAGCGAGCAGCACAACGTGTAGCTACTGAACATTACGAACAACGGGAACGACATCTACTAGATTTGCGGCAGCGAGCAGCCCAACTTATAGCTACTGAACATTACGAACAACAGGAACGACGTCTACAAGATTTGCGGCAGCGAGCAGCACTACGTGTAGCTACTGAATATTACGAACAACAGGAACGACGTCTACAAGATTTGCGGCAGCGAGCAGCATAACGTATAGCTGCTGAACATTACGAACAAGGGGAATGACGTCTACAAGATTTGCGGCAGCGAGCAGCACAACGTATAGCTACTGAACATAACGAACAACAGGAACGACGTCTACAAGATTTGCGGCAGCGAGCAGCACAACGTGTAGCTACTGAAAATAACGAACAACGAGAGCGTCGTCTGTAAACTTTCCGGCAGCGTGCAGCATAACGTATAGCTACTGAACATTACGAACAACGGGAACGACGTCTACAAGATTTGCGGCAGCGAGCAGCACAACGTGTAGCTACTGAATATTACGAACAACAGGAACGACGTCTACAAGATTTGCGGCAGCGAGCAGCACAACGTGTAGCTACTGAACATAACGAACAACGGGAACGACGTCTACAAGATTTGCGGCAGAGAGCAGCACAACGTGTAGCTACTGAAAATAACGGACAACGAGAGCGTCGTTTGTAAGATTTACGGCAGCGTGCAGCACAACGTGTAGCTACTGAACATAACGAACAACGGGAACGACGTCTACAAGATTTGCGGCAGCGAGCAGCACAACGTGTAGCTACTGAAAATTGCCGAACAACGGGAGCGATGTCTACAAGATTTGCAGCAGCGAGCAGCACAACTTGTAGATACTCAACATTACGAACAACGGGAGTGATGTCTGCAAGATTTGCGACAGCGAGCAGCACAACGTGTAGCTACTGAACATTACGAACAACGGGAACGACGTCTACAAGATTTGCGGCAGCGAGCAGCACAACGTGTAGCTACTGAACATAACGAACAACGGGAACGACGTCTACAAGATTTGCGGCAGCGAGCAGCACAACGTGTAGCTACTGTAAATAACGAACAACGAGAGCGACGTCTGTAAGATTTCCGGCAGCGTGCAGCACAACGTGTAGCTACTGAAAATGACGAACAACAGGAACGACGTCTACAAGATTTGCGGCAGCGAGCAGCACTACGTGTAGCTACTGAATATTACGAACAACAGGAACGACGTCTACAAGATTTGCGGCAGCGAGCAGCACTACGTGTAGCTACTGAATATTACGAACAACGGGAGCGATGTCTACAAGATTTCCGGCAGCGAGCAGCACAACGTGTAGCTACTGAACATAACGAACAACGGGAACGACGTCTACAAGATTTCCGGCAGCGAGCAGCATAACGTGTAGGTACTGAACATTACGAACAACGGGAACGACATCTACAAGATTTGCGGCAGCGAGCAGCACAACGTGTAGCTACTGAAAATTGCCGAACAACGGGAGCGATGTCTACAAGATTTGCAGCAGCGAGCAGCACAACTTGTAGATACTCAACATTACGAACAACGGGAGTGATGTCTGCAAGATTTGCGACAGCGAGCAGCACAACGTGTAGCTACTGAACATTACGAACAACGGGAACGACATCTACTAGATTTGCGGCAGCGAGCAGCCCAACTTATAGCTACTGAACATTACGAACAACAGGAACGACGTCTACAAGATTTGCGGCAGCGAGCAGCACTACGTGTAGCTACTGAATATTACGAACAACAGGAACGACGTCTACAAGATTTGCGGCAGCGAGCAGCATAACGTATAGCTGCTGAACATTACGAACAAGGGGAATGACGTCTACAAGATTTGCGGCAGCGAGCAGCACAACGTATAGCTACTGAACATAACGAACAACAGGAACGACGTCTACAAGATTTGCGGCAGCGAGCAGCATAACGTATAGCTGCTGAACATTACGAACAAGGGGAATGACGTCTACAAGATTTGCGGCAGCGAGCAGCACAACGTGTAGCTACTGAAAATAACGAACAACGAGAGCGTCGTCTGTAAACTTTCCGGCAGCGTGCAGCATAACGTATAGCTACTGAACATTACGAACAACGGGAACGACGTCTACAAGATTTGCGGCAGCGAGCAGCACAACGTGTAGCTACTGAATATTACGAACAACAGGAACGACGTCTACAAGATTTGCGGCAGCGAGCAGCACAACGTGTAGCTACTGAACATAACGAACAACGGGAACGACGTCTACAAGATTTGCGGCAGAGAGCAGCACAACGTGTAGCTACTGAAAATGACGAACAACGGAAGCGACGTCTACAAGATTGGTGGCGTATGGCACAACGTGCGTTGATTTTCTCATACATCTTCCATGTACAGACAGCGATCCGTTACACTTTTATTATATGTGATGATTCTTTAAATTGGCATCTTTTTCATTTCTTAACCGATTGACATGAAATAAACACTACATGTTAAGTTAAGTATACCATGATACATAAGTGAACCAAACCACAACTGTAAAAAGTAAGTACCTACCTATTTCAATAAAATATTAAACTCGTGATTTTTTATTTAAACAACAAGTTCATATTTTTTCATTATTAGGTGTGTTGGTAAGATAAGATATATTTCATAAGTATGTAATTCGTACGCAATAATATTTTATACCTATTATATTTACCGAGCTGAGCTCGGTCATCCAGGTACTCAATATTTATACCAGACCTTTTAAAGAAGAAGTCAATCAGTGGAATCCACATAAATATATACTTTTTTCCATTTTTCTGGGACGCGAACCATGGCCCCGAAGAAAAGACGCGATTTTAACGCCATCAGACCAGACGTCTCACACACTAGCCGACGAAACTAAGATATAGTTACCTGGTTGATGTCGAGCAGGAGCGGCGTGTGATGCGCGACGTGCGGCGGGTGTTGGTGCTGGTGCGCGTGCGGGTGCGCGTGTGGGTGCTGAGGGTGTGGGTGCTGCGCGTGTGGATGCTGTGGGTGTGGGTGCTGCGCGTGTGGGTGTGGGTGTGGGTGCGGCTCGTGCGCCCACACGCCGGCGCCGCCGCTCACGTAGCGCATGCGCCGGTTGGGCCCGATCACGCTGCAATGGTTAACCCCACTCTTGGATACACGATACATTTAATTAACTATCTATGGAGGGCTGGCGATCTACTCGCTCCGCCTACCTCGCGAGGGACACGCTATGGGTCCCCAAAGGGGTAGGCACAGGTTAATAGGTAGTCGCTTTCCATCAGAGATATATTTTAGGTGCCAACGTGGCAGGTGGCGAATCGAGTTCAGTAAAACTCATTGGTCTATACCAATGAGGATTCGAACTGGCGATACTGATGAACGTACACTAATTAACATTCAGTACCCTATCTTCAACAAAATTAAGCACATTGACAGTTTAATATATAATAATAACAATGTAAGAACATATTTTGTAGAAAGACTACACATATAGATATTTTCAATTGGTTTCAGCCAATAACACAGTGACAGCTGTCACTTTGACACTAAACGTCAACCACAGACAGAGTAATGTCGATTTGACAGGTGTGTCACTTTTGACAACCAATGAGCTTTAACCCGTTTCATTGCGATCATAGTAAATGCTTAAACGTCACACTTATATGTCGCATATAAATGTGTCCCTCTCTCAGTGTTGAGTAGAGAGGGCAATAGCGAGGGCGGAGGTACTCACGGCGCCTGGTAGTGATGCCGCGGCGTCCTCCTCTCCACGGCCGGCGGCGGTACTGACACGTTACTCTCACCTGCAATTGTACAATATTACCTTAAGCATACATATATGAATACTAGCTGTCCCGCCCAGCTTCGCCCGGGGGAAAAAGACAAACTAGCCAAAACTAGTGAAAAAGCCAATTGTGATGTAAGCTATCCTATCCTTCAAGTTGGACCAAACTGCACACGGTGTGCAAATTTGATTGACATCGGTTCAGTAGTTTAGTCCATCGCGGACAAACAACGTGACACGTGATTTATATATATATATATATATATATATATATATATATATAAAGATATATATAATAAAAATTTAACGGATCGCCGTCTGTATATTGAAGAGATGTGAGAAAAAATATTATTGTGACCTTTATCAGCGCAAATAGCTCCACAAACACTGATTGTTAGAATTTTTGTCTGTGCGTTTGTGCACGCTAATCACATAAACGGCTTATCCGATTTAGATGTGGTTATCACTAATATATTGCGGTAAGGTTCACATTTCCAAAATGAAAAAAAAATTATATCCAAAAATGTTGTCCGAATTCACTAATACACGCGGACGAAGTCGCGGACTCCGCTATATATATAAATTCATGCCTTGCAAATGGGGGGCCCAGAAGGGGTGCAGAGGAAGTGCAACGCCATTATCCTTTTGCCGGATATACATAGATGCCGACGGGACTTCTTGTAAGGCTGAGGTACTGCCCCAGGCTGCCTGCTATTGTGGACGGGAGGTCCATTCCGACTGTGAGGCTGGTGCAGGTACAGCTGTATATGGAGGCTCACCGGAGGACAGATGCCTGGAGATGCGGCGCCGCTTCCTGCTGGGGCTGTCCCCCGCCTTGGAGGACAGCTCCCCGTCCGAGGAGCCCGCGCCGCTCACCATGGACTCCACGGGGCCCTCCAGAGGGTTCGTGTCCTGGAACACACGACGCTTGGAGGGGGACCACTCACTGACACTTACTCATTACATTCACTGTATCTAAAACCTTTGCCATAAGTATCTCCGATGGGGTAGGCAGGGGTGCAACAAAAATGTTTTTTTTAATGAAATATTTTTAAGGAGCCTGACAGGCCCGTCGCCTTTTCTAAAAAGATTCCACAAACGTCATTGAATTTTATCTCCGTCGAATACAGGCTTCCTGTTTTCCTTCACCAGCTCGCGGTGGGACTACAGAAATACTCATTACTACGGTCCGGACTCGACCTTGCAATCCAACCAAATGGAAGCTCATTATATGAGTAACCGCTGGGAGCCGAACAGTTGGGATTCGAACCCGCAAAGTTCACGTTGCACGCCACTATGTACATCTGCTACATACCAAGTGGTGATGATGCGCCGCGTGCAGCAAGTGCGGGGGCTCTGCCGAGGGACCCGCGCCCGCCGTGGGGCTCACACGCAGCTCTGGGGGAGAGGGGACAATACACAAGGGACCGAGTTATACATAGTGCCATCCACGTAGACGCGCCCCACTATCCCCCCTACAGTGTACAGTGTAAGCGTGCAACCTTCCACTAATGTGTGAGTATTGTCGGTACACACAGATTACCTATGAGTGCACACGCACACTACAATTAATACACTCGGGTCATACTGCCCGCATGCCGCGACCCCCTCCACTACAGAGTGGTGGGGCGCGTCTTCGTAGGTGGCAACAAGAAATTGCATTTTGGCTGACAGCCACTTTGATTTTGGAAATCAACAGAAGATGCAGCAGTACTAGATCTCGCTCTGTTACAATAAACCTGATTAAAATCCTCATATCCTCACGCCTTTTCACAAGGGTTCCCGAAGGGGTAGGCGGAGGTGTAAAGGGAGCACATACATATAAAATTGCCGTCAGGGATATATTTTAGGTGCCAACGTGACAGATGGCGAGTCCATCGCCGTTACTCAAGCACGACTATACATACGCCTTTGAATGTCTTCTCAGACGTATGCAGGTTTCCTCTCGATGTTTTCCTTCACCGTAAAGCTCGTGGTGTGACTAATCACTGTACTTGAGTTCAGAAATACTCATTAGTACAGTCGGGATTTGAACATGCAATCTTTTTATAGCAGGTACTCGAACCAGTCGGCCACCACGGCTCTTTAAATCAAGGACATGTGTTTTTTGTTGCATTGACTGTCAGTCACGGAACAGACAGTTTAGAGGTAGTTCATAAACGTGACGATGGCGGAAGTAAGGCCTCTAAGGCTGGCCTTCCGCGACCTTAATGACTGAACATCACGAGGAAAAAGTGCTCAGAAATTGAGGAAAAACGTGAGAAGCTAAACTATACATCAATTTCTTTATTAATTTTTGTTTTAAAATGATTTGATCGTTAGCGTGTGTGTGTGTATCAGCTATATCACACAAATCTGTCCTCACTGGGATCGCACCCGAGACTATAAACATCGGCCACTGAGCTAATGGGTACGTTCGTATGTATGTGTGTGTGTGTGCGTGTATGTGTGTGTGTTCATGTGTGTGTGTGTTCATGTGTGTGTGTGTGTGTTCATGTGTGTGTGTGTTCATGTGTGTGTGTGTTCATGTGTGTGTGTGTGTGTGTGTGTGTGTGTGTGTGTGTTCATGTGTGTGTGTGTGTTCATGTGTGTGTGTGTGTGTGTGTGTGTGTGTTCATGTGTGTGTGTGTGTGTGTGTGTGTGTGTTCATGTGTGTGTGTGTGTGTGTGTGTTCATGTGTGTGTGTGTTTATGTGTGTGTGTGTTCATGTGTGTGTGTGTTTATGTGTGTGTGTGTGTGTTCATGTGTGTGTGTGTGTGTTCATGTGTGTGTGTGTGTGTTCATGTGTGTGTGTGTTCATGTGTGTGTGTGTGTGTGTTCATGTGTGTGTGTGTGTGTGTTTATTACCTCCCCCCCTCCTGTCGGAGCCCCCCGCCGCGCGCCTCTCTGCCCGCCTCGACCCCCCCGCGCCGCCTGCAACCAACACCACCTCAATGCACTCACGTTCTCCAGCACACCACTCCTTCACCTATTGCCCCCTACACCTCCAGGGCACAGGGCTATAGTACCAACTTTTTAGAGAGGTAGGCCATAACGGGTTTCCCGTTCGAATTTGTATCTGCCCGCCTGGGGCAGGACCTCCACCTTATAGAAGGCCGTAGACAAATAACACTATTTATTGTGTTGGGTTCCTGCGATGAAAAAGGTTTACAGTAATGAGCTCCTTGTGTGGAGGGGGGAGGATTCAATGGCGGGTTAAGAGGTCTGGAAGCCTCGGGCCAGCAAAGGGGTGGAGGTCCGCTGAGGAGGAAGTCTCTATTGTGGAGGCCCCGGGACTATAGCCCCGTTTTTCCTCCCCTAAATCCGACCCCGGTAGGATTGTTATATTGTGTTGGCAGCAGAGGCATTAGCCGCATTATGGTGCCACCACAGTACAGGTCCCCCAGTGGCTCAGTGCGTGTGCAGCAGTATCAGCTCACCCCTCTTGGGGCGCGGCGGGGCCTGCGCCACGCACGCCTCCTTGGGACTGCCCGCACTGCTGCCATCGCTGCGGACAACAAACACCACACCTCAACTACACTGGCTGATAACATCAACACATCAACACATCTATACATCAACACATATAAAGTAAAAAGGTACGAATCGCTGTCTGTACATGCGAGATATATGAGGAAAAAAATATTATTGGGACCTTTATCAACGCAAATAGCGCCCAAAACAATTATTGTTAGAATATATATCCTCACGTCTTCCCACAAGGGTCCCCGAAGGGGTAGGCAGAGGTGTATAGGTAATACCCACACACCCACTTTCCGCCAGAGGTATATTAGGTGCCAACGTGACAGATGGCGAGTCCATCGCCGTTACTCAAGCACTACTATACATACGCCTTTGAATTTCTTCTCAGACGTATGCAGGTTTTGTTAGAATGTTTAACAGAATCGGCTTGTCCGATTTAGATGTGGTTTTCACTAATATGTTGTGGTAAGCTCAAAACATCCAAAAAATTCTGCCTAAAGCTGACGAAGTTGCGGGCACAGCTAGTTACCCAACATACATACATACATACACGCATACATATCATCACGCCACGAAGCGAAAGAGGTATGTAAGTCTAGAGAGAACTGGCGCTCTATACTCTCTGCCTACCGCGTTAGGGACTCGGCGTGATATGTGTATGTATGTATGTATGTATGTATGTATGAATGTATTATTTGACAGTCACAATTATCTGCTCCAAACGATTCTAACAGACGGAGTCGAGAACGGTTTAAATTTCACAATTGGAGAGATAGGTGGCGCTGCGATCGTGCTACGGGCAATTTAAAATGTTCACCCGAGCGAAGCCGGGCGGGACAGCTAGTATTATGTAAAGATGTAATGTAAAGAAGGTTGATGAGATTCTTAAATAAATAATGCAGTTTTTTTTGGATTTTCACAACTGTATATTTACACACGCACAAAAAGAAGACGCTTATCCGCCATGACACTTTTGGAGAGAGCAATGTTGCCAACTTAAAATTAAATGTGTAATTACATTGCAGTATTTCTAACAAAGATAAACAAATAAGTCAGTAGATTAGCCACTGTACATTCAGTTAAGAAAAGCTCATTACTACAGTCGGGATTCGAACTCATTCTCTATTTTAAAACGTGCAAAAATATGCTCTACGTTTGGGGCGACAATGGCGGCCATGTTGCTACCGTGGTACGTCGCCAAGCCAGGATGAACGGCCGAGAGAGCGATAAGATACGAGCAAGATGTGCCGACATGCGCACGCGCACGCAACTGGCACACTACACGCTTATCTGCCGTCGCCTAGATAAAGCCAGCTTGTATGTCTATATCCTCACGCCTTCCCAATTGGGTCCCCGAAGATATAGGCAAAGGGGTGTAGGTAGCATCTACACCCATTTTCCACTAGATATACATATTTTACGTGCCAACGTGACTGTACACACGCCTTTGAATGTCTTCTCAGACAGGTCTCCTTGTTGCTTGTAGCATCATGCCAAGTACCTAACGGGGTAGGTGGAGATTGTAGAGCGCCAGTTCTCTCTAGACTTGCATGCTTGTCGGTTTCGAGTACTTTTGGCGAATCGATCGAATTGTATCTTGACTTAATTCTTGATTTGCTTGCTTCGGGTCCTTCCGTAAGCATCCGTACGTCCAAACTTTCACATTTACAATCCGACCAATCCTTACGTAAGTCTGTTCCCCTTTCACGTAAAAACTACTGATCGTATTCGGATGGAATTTGGCACAGAGATAGATTAATAGCTGGATTGGGGTAATATGTTTTATAGCTGAATAAAAAAATCAACCAATAAAATAAATATTAACGCGTATAGCACTGCTGGGCGCCTTCAGTACTTAAATATCCGTGATTAAGCAGCCATAATAAAAAAATCAGGGCCGACAATAGCTACACCATATGCACCATTGAATTTTGAACCGTACCGCTGCATCTATAAGAGCCATTAACGCACGAAGGCACACCTTCTGGTTGTGGTAAAGTAGGAAGCGTGACGTAAGGCCGTGACGTCACTGCGCGTGCGCTTTGTCTCGACTCCTTTGTCTTCGTGGCGCAACACTTGGCTTAGGACCCTCTGTTGTCCAACTTCCTATATAATGTTCTAAAAACTAGTTCTAATGTTCTAACAACTAAAAATCTATCTCCGTGGCAAATTTCATCGAATTTTGTTCATTAGTTTCTACGTGAGAGTGGAACAAAGATTTTTTTCATACAACAAGAGTGGCAAACAAGCATACGGCCCCACCCAATGGAAAACGGTTAACGCAGCCTGTTTACGTTTACAATACCGAAGTATAACTTGCGACCCCCACCACTCTGTAGTGGAGGGGGTCGCGGCATGCGGGCAGTATGACCCGAGTGTATTAATTGTAGTGTGCGTGTGCACTTATAGGTAATCTGTGTGTACCGACAATACTCACACATTAGTGGAAGGTTGCACACTTACACTGTACACTAAAGGGGGGGTAGTGGGGCGCGTCTACGTGGATGGCACTATCTATAGTTAGTTGTATATCCTGCCCCGTAAAGAAAATAATTCTGTTTGTTTTTATACCACAATACGCGCGAACGTTGCCGACCCTGCAGGAATCTCTCCACACCCTTCTTGAACTCCATGCTGCACTCTCTAGGGAACACCTTTAAGAATGTACCAGGAGAGCATGAACTAAAGGTAATCTCTCCACACCCTTCTTGAAGAGCTCCATGCTACACTCTCTAGGGAACACCTTTAAGAATGTACCAGGAGAGCATGAACTAAAGGTAATCTCTCCACACCCTTCTTGAAGAGCTCCATGCTGCACTCTCTAGTGAACACCTCAAGGGGAGTTCATTCCACAGCCTGAGCATATTTTCGGTCGCCATGGCACCGTGTACTCCACCAGTGCAACCGGCGGCGTGAGAGCGCGTTTCTCTGCTTTCACTGCGGCATTCGCTTTCGACGTTACGAAACGCAACGCCTTCTCACTTTTACTGCGCCGGCGCATCTGTGCGCTCACTCCGGTGTTGCCATGTCCTCAGCCCTCCCCACAGGGACAGGGTTGCCAGGTGGTCGGGTGTCAGCGCCATCGGGTGTCTTCTTTTTGTTGCGACTTGTATATAAAGGGTATTATTAGGAGTCCCCGCTATTTTATACAGGCTAAACTAATAACTAAATATAAAGAGACTTAGAATGTGGACGAAGCGAAAGAGGTATGTAAGTCTACAGAGAACTGGCGCTCTATACTCTCTGCCTACCCCGTGATGATATGTATGTATGCGTATAGTTATTGAATAAGCCTCCCTCTCATCTATACCTACGTACTACTAGGGATACATAAATGTCTCACAGGGAAGGCAGGGTAGATCGCCCGTTCTTCTCTAGACTTACATACCTCTTTCGCTTCGACCACATTAATCAGTCTCTTCATACGTGCCCGTCGATTTCGAACGTTCCTGTCCTTGAATGTACGATCGATTTGATCTAGGTATATATCTTTGTATTAACTTTTATAATATATTAGTAAATGAGAATTTATACGTATCGCAATGTATTTTTTTTGCCCGTACGAAAAATGCTAAAAAAGCCATCCAGGCAGTTTGTTTCGCCGTGTCTTCTCCTGGCAGGTTTCCTTGTAAACGGTGGTAACTGTAGTTTTATATTTAGTATGTGGCGTTCCTTAAGTGTTCCCTGTGTCCCTTGCGTTGGACAAAAGGTGTTTCTTTTCTGCGCACGCGCAAGAGATACCGACCGACCGCGACTACGACCCACTTCCCAACAGCTGGTTGCGTCACCAATGGCACACTGCCTCCGATATTGCCGCTACATTATATTGAACCTTGAGCCAATGGCACAAGGTCGACTCTCGCCCAGACCCTGGCCTAGGCGGTGACAGCGTTTGTGCGAACGAATTGCCGAGTAAAAGTGGTCTATAGGATGCGCCCAGAGATTTATGTAAGTTGATATTTATTTAAATACAAGCTTTACGGTGAAGGAAAATATCGAGAGGAAACCTGCATACGTCTGAGAAGGCATTCAAAGGCGTATGTATAGTCGTGCTTGAGTAACGGCGATGGACTCGCCATCTGTCACGTTGGCACCTAAAACATATCTCTGGCGGAAAGTGGGTGTGTAAGGGAACTACTTACACACCTCTGCCTACCCCTTCCGCGTGACGATAGATATATGTTACTAAAATCGTTGTTCTAATTCGCAAGTTGTGTGTGTCCTATGTCATATGGCTGATAGTAGTAATAGTAAATAAAATAAAATATTATATATACTCCTCACGCCTTCCAGAAGTCCCCGAAGGGGTAGGCAGAGGTGTGTAGGTAGTACCCACACAACCACTTTCCGCCAGAGATATATTTCAGGTGCCAACGTGACAGATGGCGAGTCCATCGCCGTTACTCAAGCACGACTATACATACGCCTTTGTATGTCTTCTCAGACGTATGCAGGTTTCCTCTCGATGTTTTCCTTCACCGTAAAGCTCGCGGTGTGACTAATCACTGTACTTAAGTTCAGAAAAACTCATTGGTACAGTAAGGTTACGAACTTGAAATCTTTCTTGTACTGGAGAAAAGTCCACCATATGTGCTGGTGGTAGGCACGCATTTCAACCTACGGCCTGGTTAAAAAAATATTGTAAAATGAAGCTAATTGCATGGCAAAAGAGTTGACTCTAGCATTGACGCCGACTATTGTGATCAAACCTCTCAAAGGACTAGGGACCAGGGGTCGACGAACCCGTGATTTGGGGAACATTCGTATAACTCAACGGAAAATTACACTTTATGCGTGTCGCAATAACGTGCAAGATCGCTTGCGGAGAGCGAAATGGCTATTCTTCGTTATGGAACACTGCTAGAGAGGAATCAGCTTCGTTGCAATTTGGACTTTATACGCTTTAATATAAATTATTTATTTCCTTACAACAGAATATACAGACCATCATAATGGAATATTATATTATTTTTATGAATAAACAACCACATTGTCATCACTTCGGCCAATGGAAACCCCACTTTTATTTCCAAGGTGTTAAAATCGAGTTTCCTCCAACAGAAAACTAAACTCGCGCTACAAGTTATCCTCTGTCCTATTTTATCGCATGTTAAATATAGTGTGCGAGCGAGACAGCTATATGCGAGTTTATTACAGGCCTTTGTTTGGTCGCGGAATATAAAATGTGTATTTTCTTTCCTTTTGTTATACATCGCCTACACTACCATACCTACATATGTAGAGCTGTCTGACAGCAGCGGGTTCGAAACCGGATCTGTACCAATGATTCTTTCTGTACTTAAGTACATTTTCGTCCCTCCACGAACTGCATACGTATGAGAAAACATTCAAATATATTCGTGAGAGAACTTGAGAAACAGCTATGGACTCGCCATCTGTCACCAAAAAGGTATCTATGACGAAAGTAAGTGTGTGGGTACTACTACACACCCCTGCCTACCCTTTGGATCCTTTATGGGAAGGCGTATCATCGCGCCGAGTCCGTCGCAGTCATTAAATAAAACGTATTGTTCGCAAGTCAAAATCAAAATCTTTTTATTTCACATAGGCCCAGATGGGCACTTATAAAACGTCGAAAAAGAAGCACGGTTCGGGTTGGTCGCTTCCATGGAGAAGAACCGGCAAGAAACTCCATGGTTACTCTTTTCAAATTATTAAAGTTTCAAGTGTGTAGCCAGTCCTGGGTTCTCTGTGACGTTTTGTTGCGATCATTATTCAAGAATGTTCAAGGGTATAATATAGCCCTTTAGGACTGGCATTCTGTAACATTATCATTCAAAATAGACGTGGAAGATAAGTTCGCGCTTAGGTTAAATGAAAGCGCTAAAACTATTCTTGAAAGAAAGACACACGAAAGGCGAAATGTGTCATTTATAGCGAACAAAGCCGCGGGCGGCTGCTAGCTGGATCCCTTCGCTCGAGCCGTGGACACCAGTTCGGAGAACTGGTTATAAAAGTACAGTTTTTGGAGAAAACCTGCGCGCTCGACCTCAATTCTGCGAGAACTGAGAATTCATTAAAAGTATTGAAAAATCTTTACGTCTATATATATTTAAAACGACAATGGTGACGAACAAACAGACAGCCCGCCTGATAGTAAGCGGTTGCCGTCGCATGTGGGCGCTTTATCATTACGGGTAGGCAGAGAGAGTAGAGCGCCAGTTCTCTTTGGACTTACAGACCTTGTGTTTATTATGCACTAAAATTGAAATGTAATCAAGTAAACTTTATTAAAAATAAAACTTCCTCAATCTTTGACTAATTTGTTACAAAGTAACAGACCATATGACCTTCTATATATGTATGTATAAATAATAATTAACAATATCAGAAGTATCCACACTCTTTTTTAAGCACAGCCATCCATTCGTAATACCAGGCTAGCATAGCCACGAGGCGTTTGGTCCGCCTCTGCGTACACACGTGTGAGTGGCCGGCACGTGTGTGGCTACCGTCGGGCGCGCCTGCGCGGTGACGTCACCTTGTTTGTAAACTCTGTACGCGCCAGCTGACATACGTATAGCTGTTACGTTTTATGGGCGCCTGGTAACTCGCGCGGCTAAACTCGGCGGCGCGCCGCGTCGCGATTCTGTGTCGAATTGCCGACATCGCCCCTCTCGCTCGCTCCTGCGGCAATTGCACAATGTCTATCTCGCAGCGTCGGTGCTTGAACATTGCGAAATGGTTCAAGTAATTCTCATAGTAACGCTTGTTTTGGTGACCTACAAAGACAATGACGTAACAAACAATGTAGAGCGGTGACGTCACAAAGCGGTTATCGCACGCGGCCACTTGTCGGCTTAGGAAGTAGTATGGCCTGCCTGTCTCCTGTGAACAACAACACGCCTATGACGCCTAGTCTCTTCACAACGCCTATAACATTCACTACAAGCGAAGTACTTTCACTCGACCTCCTCGAAGTTTGCGAAGGCGTAGACAAAGGTGTGATAGCACCCACATGCTTCTGGAGATAACAATACGGATACCAAAGTAGGGGTCTTCGAATTTCTTCAAATACGTGTTCAGGTTTCTTCCGAGAAGTTGGCCAACTGTTTAGTAAAACTTATATGGAGAATGCTACATACCACCTGGGTTTGAATCTGCATCCTATATTTTAATACCTATATCTACCAGTCCTCTCTAAACTTCTCCTCTCTCACCTCTTTCGCTTCGTCCACATTCATCAGTCTCTTCATACATGCTCGTCGGTTTCTAGTACTCTTGACATAACCGTCCTCGAGCGTCCGATTGATTTGATCTAAGTAATTGGAACGTGGCCTTCCTCTGCCTCTTCTTGCACACGCTTTTGCTTTGTATATCTGTTTCGTCAATGTTTCTTCACTCATCCTTTCTATGTGTCCAAACCAACGTAACATGCCTTTCTTCATCTTTACAATCACGCCCTCATTCACGCCAGTTGCTTTGCAAATGTCTTTATTGCTGATTGGAGCTGAAATTTTCACGCCGCCTTGCACAACTGTACCAATGAGTTTTTCTGAACTTATGTACAGTGATTAATCACAACACGAGCATTATTGTAAAGGAAAATATCGAGAGGAAATCTGCATTTAAGCTTTTAAAGTCTCGCCATCTGTATCGTCGACACTGAAATATATATTTCAGGCTTAAATATTATGTTATGTAACTCTGCCTACCCCTTCGGTGACCTTTGGAAGGCGTGAAGATGCATTATGTATCTGGAAAGCCTCATCAAAGCGCTCTTCTGTTATTGAACCTCCCACATAACCAACAGAATGTCTGTCGATCTCCCACATAGTGTTAGAGAGCCGTTGAATTATCAACTCTGTGACATACGCAATAAGATTGATTGCTTGTGCAAGTTGCTTGAAAAGGCTGTCTTAAAATATGATGATGATTTATCTGAAAGTGAGCCATGGCATTGACCCACTTGGGAGGAGAGATAGCAAAGCAAGGGGGCAGCCATTGGTTATGTGAGTTCAATGTGGCTGGGACGAACTCAAAATTGTACCAATAATACGACTGAGAGAATTACTTTGTCTGTTTGTTACACTTTCGTGCAAAATTACTGAACGGAACTGGATGAAATTCTGATCAGAGATAGATAATTAGCTAGCATAATTGCCTACAAATTAATATTGTATCTACCTATCTTACTAATATTATAAATGTGAAAGTTTGTAAGTTTGGATGTTTGCGGTTCTTTCACGGCCAAACGGATGAACCAATTTGGCTGAAAGTTGAAATTGTGATAGCTTATACCTAGGAATAGGACATAGGCAATTTTTTTTCTTAATCCTGAAAAGACCTGCTCTTTCACGGCATAGCGGCTGAACGGATTCTAGCAAGAACATTTCCAAAGCTACTTTTTCGAACTCCACGCGGGCGAAGCCGCGGGCATAAGCTAGTCTACCTATAAATTATAATTTACGGAGCACAGCTAATGAGCTATACATATTTTCGATTGTGAACGAAGCGAAAGTGGTATGTAATTCTAGACAGAACTGGCGCCCTAATCCCTCAGCCTACCCCGTTAGGGACTCGGCGTGATGATATGTATACATGTATGCATATTTTCGATATCTGCCTATCTGCCTCAATGCCCTGAATAGTCAATGCTGGTACAATTTTGCGACAATCCGTGCAAGTTGGCAGAGTCCGCCACTTGGACAGTCTCCAACTTAATGGGGGAGGGATTAAAATTTTCGAAGTTATCACAGAATTCGGTTACATTATAACGAATTTATCCATGTATTATATTGATGCCAACGTAAACAGATGGCGAGTCTATCGCCATCCACGAAGACGCGCCCCACCACTTTGTAGTGGAGGGGCTCGCGGCATGCGGGCAGTATGACCCGAGTGTATTAATTGTAGTGTGCGTGTGCACTCATAGGTAATCTGTGTGTACCGACAATACTCACACATTAGTGGAAGGTTGCACACTTACACTGTACACTGTAGAGGGGGGTAGTGGGGCGCGTCTACGTGGATGGCATATCTACACATGTGGCCCTAGTACTCGCCTGCTAAGCAAACCCAGAACAGAACAACCCTTAAATACATACATGCATATCATCACGCCAAGTCCCTAGCGGGGCAGGCAGAGAGTATAGAGCGCCAGTTCTCTCTAGACTTACATACCTCTTTCGCTTCGTCCACATTCACCAGTCTCTTCATACATGCTCGTCGGTTTCGAGTACTCTTAACGTTCCCGTCCTTGAGAAACCGATCTATTTGATCCAGGTAGTTGGAACGTGGCCTTCCTCTGCCTCTTCTTGCACACACTTTTGCTTTGTGTATCTGTTTCGTCAATCTTTCTTCCCTCATCCTTTCTATGTGTCCAAACCAACGTAACATGCCTTTCTTCATCTTTACAATCACACCCAACCCTTAAATGGTGTAACAAAAAAATCACAGTCAGTGCGAGTCTCCCCCCGTCACAGCCGGTTCCTCACCACGTCACCGCGTCACCACGTCAAGAGTCGGTCGCTTGTTCCGCTTGGGATAAGACACTTGATTGTGCGCGACCTTGATTGTGACCAATGAGGCACAGGTCGCCATTGTTAGGGACCTGATAACATACATACATATCAACACGCCGAGTGCCGCTTCATCCACGACTATCCGTCTTCTGATACTTGGGTATCGTGAGCGTAAATAGGCTACGGTAACCGTTTCCCATCAGGTGGGCCGTATGCTTGTTTGCCACTCTTGTTGTATAAAAAAAAGCCCATCCGGAAACGGTTATCGCAGCCTATTTACGAGCACCATACCGAAGTATCACTTGCGTGTTGCTACTCTGTGTATGGAGAGTTACAGTGTGTTGGCAGCATAATGTGTTTAATCCCTCTGCTTCCAACGCAATGTAACAATCCTCCCCCCTCCCCAAGGAGCTCATTACTGGAAACCTTATTCACCGCGTAGGAACACAACACAAAAAATTGTGTTATTTGGCTACGGACTTCTGCAAGGTGGAGGTCCTGCCCCAGTCGGGCAGCTCCGAATTCGAACGGATGTGGGCGAAATGTTCCCTAGTTCAATGTGTAGTAAGTAAGGCAGAGTCCGAGGGCCCCCAAGTGGCCCCCCGGCAGCTAGGCCACTGGCCCGTACTTACTTTGCCAAAACGGCCAAGTTTTAAGGGCGCAGAGTGTGTACCTCAAACCGTTACAAGGCTGCGCGCTTTCGCGGTTACGCCGCCGCCGCAGGGTCACAGGCGCCGCTTTAGGATATGGCCACATTGGTGGTCGGTTCTCTAATATACTGGCTGAGGCTTGCAGGGAAAGAAAAAATATTTTTCTGGAATTTATTACTAGCTTATGCCCTCGGCTTCGCCCGTGTGGAGTTAGAAAAAGTAGCTTAGATTGTGTTTTCCTGCTAGAATCGGTTCAGAGGCTATGCCGTGAAAGAGCATCATTCTTTATAATATTAGAACTTTGAATTTTCAAGATTAAAAAGTAGCCTATAGCCTTATCCTAGGTATAAGCCATCACCATTTCAACTTTCAGCCAAATCGGTTCAGCCCGTTTGGCCGTGAAAGATCCAAACATCCAAACATCCAAACTTACAAACTTTCACATTTATAATATTAGTAAGATGAGGTAAGTCTAGAGAGAACTGGCGCTCTATACTCTCTGCCTACATCTTCGGGGACCCTTGTGGGAAGGTGTGAGGATATATTATTATGAGTATTTATTTATTTTATAAATTACCACGACATGGCCGTTACCCAAGCACGACTATACACACGCCTTTGAATGTCTTCTCAGACGTATGCAGGTTTCCTCTCGATGTTTTCCTTCACCGTAAAGCTCAGGTGTGACTGCTATGCATATGGGATTCCAACTTGCAACTGTTGCGTTGCGGGCGACTGCTCGAACCGCTCGGCCACGACGGCTCTTATTCAAGTTGCACTCTCGCTTGTAATAATTCGCGACTAAAATGCAAATGATGTCGACCGCCCGTCTCGCTCACACAGCGTGTGTGCGTGCCGTGTGCGAGCGAGACGCCACCACTGTGACTGGTGCACATTACATTATTCAGTGTGTGGTCGCTGCCATTTAATTGTTTCAAACAACACTCAATACGGCTAAGGGAATACAAATATATGAACTAGCGGCCCGTCCAGGCTTCGCACTTGTGGACATTTATTTTTTTAAACATTTTGGTATAAAATTTATTTTTTTCTTTCTATTAAAATATCTATATTGATCAGTGATAATGAAGCGTTGAAATGGTGAAAGAATTTTCAAAATCGGTCCAGTACTTTTTGAGCCAATTCCTTACAAACATACTTACATACAAATGTTTCCTCTTTAGAATATTAGTATAGACATTAAACTAGCTGTGCCTGAGACATTTGAACGCGTATGTATTTGACGACTGCCTGGTCTATTGGAGCTCCTGACTGCGCTTAAAGTCGCGGTTTCTATCGCTGTGGGCAGATATTTGTGTGATGAACACGAGTCTTTGTACCTTAGTCTTGGATGTCCCATGTATTTATGTATATATCTATCTATATAAGTAAATATATCGTTGTCTAGTTACAATAACACAAGCTTTGCTTAATTTGGGACTAGGTCAATTTGTGTGGAATTGTCCCGAGGTTTGACATACACACGTACATAACAGTATGTATTGATACGCCTCCTTAACGGATGGACCGATTCGAATGAAATTTTCTGTGAGTCTTCAGGTGGACACGAGAATGGTTTAGATTCACAATTGGACCCGATAGTTGGCGCCACCATCGTATTTGTTCACCCGAGCTAAGCTGGGCGGGACAACTAGTATACAGCTAGTCACTTCAACTGCTTCGGCTGACATGAGCCGGCCACGTGGCTCCGTGGCGGAAGCAGCGGCGAGGTTGCGCGATAACTTACAGAACGTTCGCGAATCGTGCGCTCGCAAACATCGTGAGGTAAGGTCAGGTTTCGTTGTTGGAGGCTGAGAGCACATCTGCTGAGATAACCTGTCCTCTATCTATATTGCAAATGCTAATACTAATATTACTAGGCTGTGAGTGTCTTCAAAATCTACTGAACGGAATTGAATGTAATTTGGCACAGAGATAGATAATTGGCTGGATTAACACATGGGGTATGTGTTATGTATCCTTGGTGGTCAAGTTGCTTATAACACAAAGATTGCAAGTTCAAACGCCGACTGTACCAATGAGTTTTTCTGAACTTAAGTACAGTGATTAGTCACACCACGAGCTTTACGGTGAAGGAAAACATCGAGAGGAAACCTGCATACGTCTGAGAAGACATTCAAAGGCGTATGTATAGTCGTGCTTGAGTAACGGCGATGGACTCGCCATCTGTCACGTTGGCACTTAAACATATCTCTGGCGGAAAGTGGATGTGTGGGAACTACGGGACGGGATGTGCGATTCGGACGCGAGTTTCTTGCCGGTTCTTCTCCATGGCAACGACCAACCCAAACCGCGCACCTTTTTCGACGTTTTGTAAGTGCCCATCTAGGCCTATGTGAAATTAAATATTTAGATTTTGCTAATTGCGAGAACAACTGCGATTTGAAAAGGATATTTTTCCATTATTGACTATAGGCCATACAAATAATCACGTTTCTTAACAAAGCAAAAGTGTGCGCAAGAAGAGGCAGAGGAAGACCACGTTCCAACTACCTGGATCACATCGATCGGACGCTCAAGGACGGGAACGTCAAGAGTACAGGCAGCCCTGCTTCCAATGGGCAAAGGGCAATTTGCAACGCCACTTCTGCTGACCCAGCATTGACGGCAATATTAAGATGGCGTCGCATCGCTGTCTCGCTCACACCCATTGCGAAAGAGCGAGAGGTAAAGATACATTTTCAAATTGTTCTTTTGCGGCATAACTATGCGAGGTGTACGTAGCATTTATCTCAGGCGTGGCAATGATTGTGTGACGTCACAGAATACACAGATACGCATACGATTATGTATACATAATATAATTATGTGTGTATATGTAAAATATTACAAGCGCATAAATATGTAGTACTTGATACAAACTAAAGTTACCACCGTTTACAAAGAAACCTGCCGGAGAAGGAACGGCGAAACAATCTGCCCGGTTGGCTTATTTAACATTTGTTCCCTTTTACGTGGCGGTAGAGAAAGATTAGACTTACATATAAACTGTGTACAAGAGGAGCAATTCATTGCCTTGCATGGCCATCATCAAATAATCTGATGTTGTATAATAAGCTTTTTGAATTAGTTTACTTTTAATGATAGCTTTAACTCTTAAAAAGGTAATTCAATGAATTTCCGAGGTAGCTTATTAAAAAAGCGTATACCTTGCCCAACAAATGAGTTGCTAGTTTCGTGTAATCTAGCTGAAGGTACATGAAGTTTATCTTTATTACGTGTATTTACAGCATGCATCTTAAACTTTTTTGTGTAACCCTTTTATCCTCGAGCAAAGCTACCATATGTCGCTTCCGTACCCCTAACAACTTGTATGCAAAGTTTAATGACGATCGGTTGAGTGGCTTTGACGCCAGAGCGCCACAAACAAACTCACTTTCGTATGTATTAATGCATACATATGATCAAGCAGGGTTCCTCACGGGATAGACACGAGGAGTAGAGAGTCCACATTCATCAGTCTCTTCATACATACTCGTCGGTTTCGAGTACTCTTGACGTTCCCGTCCTTGAGCGTCCAATCGATGTGATCTAGGTAGTTGGAACGTGGTCTTTCTCTGCCTCTTGAACACACAATCGCTCTGTATTTGAAGAATTGTGTTGTAACGAGAGGACTCCAAACCCAGCCAAATAGGCTTCATCGGCGACCACATTCGCATCGCGGACCGTAGGAGTCTCTATAAAGGGGCACTTGGCCAAATATCTCAAATTTCTCCGCGGCATAAATCTAAACACAAAAACCTTTTTCTCTGAATACGAGACCCACATTCCTGGCAAAAAATCCAACCTACCGCTCCCTTGGCATGCAAAAACGCACCTAAATACTGTATGGTAACGGCGCAGATTCATCTGAGGGCGACCGGGTCACGTGCGTGAGACAAAAACACCGCCCCTTTAGTACCTGGAGTTAGTACAAAAACTTTAGACTGACGCACCCGAGCCACGAAGGCCTGTCGAATAATGGTCGAGATATTGTAAAAGGTATGTTGGCAGCTCGAGCCAACACTTTGCTATACCTACGTCTAAGAGCCGAGATGAAGGAGATACATACGCCTTTGAATGTCTTCTCAGACGTATGCAGGTTTCCTCTCGATGTTTTCCTTCACCGTAAAGCTCGTGGTGTGACTAATCACTGTACTTAAGTTGTGAAACACTCACTGGTACAGGATGCAAATTTGCAATCTTTTTCATGCGGTTGTATACAGTGATCAGTCACACCACGAGCTTTATACGTCATACTCCCCGCATCCCGCGACTCCCCCACTACAAAGTGGTGGGGCGCGTCTTCGTGGGTAAAATTACCTAAAGTGTGGAGAGTGTATTATCCTCTTCCGGCCCATTCCCTCCCTGATAAAGTCAAGTCACTGCCATGCACTGGATACTTAGATAGTGAGTACGGGAGTCTGTAGCCTCACTTGAGAGCGACTCATATGTGGGCATGGCGAGAGGCGCGGCGGTGGCGGCGGGCGGGTATGCCAATTGTACGCTATTAGGTATAATTGCAACATGAGCGCCAATGTCAGGCGGCGGAAGGCAGAACAAAAAGTATTGGCCTTTCATTCGCAGCGGCTCCAATCACTTCCCACCCAGCGCCGGAGCAGCCAAGGTTTGCCATGGACAGTTTAACATTTAAAAGACAATGTATACTTCATCATCATATCAAAACGCCTAGTCCCTGACGGGGTAGGCAGAGAGTATAGAGCGCCAGTTCTCTCTAGACTTCCATACCCCTTTCGCTTCGTCCACAGTCTCTTCATACATGTATACTTGTGCTTGAGAATCGGCGATGGTCTCGCCATCTGTCACGATGGCACCTAAAATACATTAGTACGGAAAGTGTGGGCACTACACACACACACACACACAATACACACAGGGTAGGCAACCCTTGCGGGAAGATCATATTATATATGTGAAAGTTCGTGAGGTTTGTTCCTCTTTCAGGCAAAAACTACTCAACACAATTGGATGAAACTTGGCATAGAGATAGATTATTAGCTGGATTAACACCATTCTTACAATCTATACGAATAAATACAATTTAAGTGTCTGTTTGTTATATTAAAATAACCGCTTTTTACTAAATAAAAAGCAAAATTATATTTAAATTTTTTTTGTCTGTCTGTCTGTTTGTTCCGGGTAATCTCTGAAACGGCTGGACCGATTTTAACGGGACTTTCACTGGCAGATAGATGATGTTAAAAGGAATAACTTAGACTTCTCTTATTTTTGAAACTGAACAATATATTTTTTGTTAAATTCCACGCGGACGAAGTCGCTGGCACAGCTAGTGAACAATAAAAATAACTGCCAGAGCGAACCCTGGGGACGCAGCCAGTACTCAATAGTCGAACCTATACCTGATCAACTTTGGTTAAATACTAACAGCATATGAGCTGTATTAAATTGTGCTCCAGAAGTAGCAATACGAGTAAAATGGCGGGTGTCGTGCGCCGGCGCAGGTAGCGACCTTCGAGGTCAACGGCCGGGCAGCCCTAAAATAACACTCGCACGCGGATGTCGCGCACAGGGGCGTGTGTATACCACATATGTGTGTGTGTGTGTGTAGGGCTACGAATTCCATATTTTTATACAACATATTTCATTACCAGTAGCACCTAACATATATCTAGATAGCGCCATCCACGAGGACGCGCCCCACTATCCCCCCCTATTGTTTACAGTGTAAGTGTGCAACCTTCCACTAATGTGTGAGTATTGTCGGTACACACAGATTACCTATGAGTGCACACGCACACTACAATTAATACACTCGGGTCATACTGCCCGCATGTTCGCG
This sequence comes from Drepana falcataria, assembly GCA_945859725.1. Taxonomy (NCBI): domain Eukaryota; kingdom Metazoa; phylum Arthropoda; class Insecta; order Lepidoptera; family Drepanidae; genus Drepana; species Drepana falcataria. The sequence goes on from OX243949.1 coordinate 279,994, forward strand.
GCCCCTCCACTACAAAGTGGTGGGGCGGGTCTTCGTGGGTGGCACTATCTATACTGGTATTTCATAGTGGGGAAATAAAGTAACTTATTAATCACACCGCGAGCTTTACGGTGAAGGAAAACATCGTGAGGAAACCTGCATACGTCTGAGAAGACATTCAAAGGCGTATGTATTGTCGTGCTTGAGTAACGGCGATGGACTTAAAAGGTGTATTTTCACACCTCTGCCTTACTCTTGTGGGAAGGTATGAAGGGAAGTGGGAGCCATAAGCTTCGCTTACCGTTAAAACCCTTGTGGGCAGAGATAAATGTACGCCAATGAATCGTTATATCATTATAAACTTGGGCATTTCACTAATATTTTAAATGCAACAGTTTGTGTGTCCTTCTGTTTGTACTTCTTTCACGCTAAAACTACTGATCGTATTTGGAAATTCTTTATTTCATATCTTGCTCAGAATTAGTTTATGGTTTTTTTTTTTATACAACAAGAGTGGCAAACAAGCATACGGCCCACCTGATGGGAAACGGTTACCGCAGCCTATTTACGCTCACGATACCCAAGTATCACTTGCGCGTTGCCACTCTGTGTTCGGAAAGTTGTACTGTGTTGGCAGCATAATGGGACTAATCCCTCGGCTGCCAACACAATACAACAATCCTCCCCGACCCCAAGGAGCTCATTACTGGAAACCTTATTCACCGCGTAGGAACACAAGACACTAAAAATTGTATTATTTGTCTACGGCCTTCTATAAGGTGGAGGTCCTGCCCCAGTCGGGCAGCTCCGAATTCGAACGGGAAACCCGTTATGCCCTACCTCTCTTTAAGTCTCTCTTCTTAGTTACATCACTGATGACAATATTTGTGTCCCTTGTTCAATTTGTGAATGTAAGAACATTGTAGGCTTTGTAGATTCTTAGATCTTGCTAACATTGTTATAATTATCTTGTTTTATGTATGCTTTGTATAGTAAGCAACGACCTATTGTCGGACCTACGTTGTTCCCCCATACTTGGGTACTATTGCTGTAACGAAAAAAAATATTGTATATGCCTAATGATTCGAAAAGAGTAACCATGGAGTTTCTTGCCGGTTCTTCTCCATGGAAACGATCAACCCGAACCGTGCCCTTTTTCGATGTTTTATAATTGCCCACCTGGGCCTATGGGGAATAAAAATATTTAGATTTTATTGATGACATTAGGCACGGAGATGGAATATCAGCTGGATTAACACACATGTCCAATATAATAACGCGTTCAGGATACTGTTGGGGCTGTCGTGGCGTTGTAGTGCATCCGGTATGTTTGCGGAGGAGCACACTGATACACTGACTGACACACTACGCAATAATAAGAAAGAGGAGCGCATCCATGGCGCGCCTGCGCACAGCCACTAATGGTCTCCTGAGCGTGTTCTCAGATCGGTGGGACGGCCCTCTGCTGCGTCACTGGGTAAGGATCCATACCGTTTGTAATAAAAATAAATATCCTCACGCCTTCCCACAAGGGTCCCCGAAGGGGTATGCAGAGGTGTATCGGTAATACCCACACACCCACTTTCCGCCAGAGGTATATTAGGTGCCAACGTGACAGATGGCGAGTCCATCGCCGTTACTCAAGCACGACTAAACATACGACTTTGAATTTCTTCTCAGACGTATGCAGGTTTCCCCACGATGTTTTCCTTCACCGTAAAGCTCGTGGTGTGACTAATCACTGTACTTAAGTTGAGAAAAACTCATTGGTACAGTCGGGATTCGAACTTGCAATCTTTGCGTCGCAGGCAACTGCTCGAACCACTCGGCCACCACGGCTATTGTAATGTAGGTAGCCTTATTACTAACACTATGGACTCAAGTCTGAAATACATTATTTGATTTGATAGCAAGACATGTTTAACTCCAGAAAGAATTTACTTTCGCATCAAACTTTCTTTACTCAGAACTTGTGTATTGTACATTTCAGGTTTTGTTAGGTACAATGGAATTGGTGTCGGCAAAAGAAATGTAAATAGCGAAACTTTTACGTAGAATTTCAAAGGCTCGAAAACTTGAAAGAACTTCTTTGACGAGGGGCTACGGCGAAGACAGAGAAAGGGCATTAAACCAACCGAAATTCCCATTTGAAAGCAGTTGCACATCGCAAGTTACATACCTTATCACCGGGGGCTATGGCGTGCCATTGTTATCAACATTCCGTTAGAAAGAGACAGCTATATACATACATATAGATAGCGCCATCCAGGAAGACGCGCCCCACTATCCCCCCTACAGTGTACAGTGTAAGCGTGCAACCTTCCACTAATGTGTGAGTATTGTCGGTACACACAGATTACCTATGAGTACACACGCACACTACAATTAATACACTCGGGTCATACCCCTCCATTACAAATTGGTGGGGCGCGTCTTCGTGGGTAGCACTATCTGTACATACATGGTTCTGAATCTTTAAATATTTTTACACATTTGGGAGCAAGTAAAGTATTTAACATAGATAGAATATGTGGACGCCTAATTGGTATCACAATTTACCTTATCAATTGAGCAGACCATACCATCCTGTGGCTCTTGCTTGTCGCCAGACTGCATACTGGTATTGTGGCTTACAATGTTTACATACCTACATACCATCACAAACATGTTTGAATATACATCGTCATATTTTCTCTTTTCTCTTTCTTCATCTTTTCTCAATTCGGCTTTTTTTTTATACAATAATAATTTTACTTTTTTTTATTTTAATTTATTCCATATCTTGACCAGAATTAGTTACAGTACTGATGACAATATTTGTGTCACTTGTTTAATTTGTCTAATTTGTGAATGTGAGAACATTGTAGGCTTTGTAGATTCTTAGATCTTGCTAACATTGTTATAATTATCTTGTTTTATGTATGCTTTGTATAGTAAGCAACGACCTATTGTCGGGCCTACGTTGTTCCCCCATACTTGGGTACTTTTGCTGTAACGAAAAAAATATTGTATATGCCTAATGATTTGAAAAGAGTAACCATGGAGTTTCTTGCCGGTTCTTCTCCATGGAAGCGACCAACCCGAACCGTGCTTCTTTTTCGACGTTTTATAAGTGCCCATCTGGGCCTATGTGAAATAAAAAGATTTTGATTTGATTTGATTTGATATATTTCTAGATACTAGCTGTCCCGCCCAGTGTACTTTTAACATAACGTCATTTATTTAACTCCAAACAACAGATATCGCCATCTGTTAGAATCGTTTGAAGCTAACAGATTGTGACTGCCAAATAATAGACATATAATTTGCAATAAATTAATATTGCGACTATAAATTGTGATGTAAGCTATCCTACCTTTCAAGTTGGATCAAACTGCACACGGTGTGCAAATTTGATTGAAATCGGTTAAGTAGTTTAGGAGTCCATCGCGGACAAACAACGTGACACGTGATTTATAAATATTTAGACTAGCTGTCCCGCCCAGCTTCGCCCCGGTAAAACAGTAAAAGTTCCTGAAACATGATCGCAGCGCCACCTATCGGGTCCGATTGAGATGTAAGCTATCCTATCTTTCAAGTTGGATCAAACTGCACACGGTGTGCAAATTTGATTGAAATCGGTTAAGTAGTTTAGGAGTCCATCGCGGACAAACAACGTGACACGTGATTTATAAATATTTAGACTAGCTGTCCCGCCCAGCTTCGCCCCGGTGAAACAGTAAAAGTTCCTGAAACACGATCGCAGCGCCACCAATCGGGTCCGATTGAGATGTAAGCTATCCTATCTTTCAAGTTGGATCAAACTGCACACGGTGTGCAAATTTGATTGAAATCGGTTAAGTAGTTTAGGAGTCCATCGCGGACAAACAACGTGACACGTGATTTATAAATATTTAGACTAGCTGTCCCGCCCAGCTTCGCCCCGGTGAAACAGTAAAAGTTCCTGAAACACGATCGCAGCGCCACCAATCGGGTCCGATTGAGATGTAAGCTATCCTATCTTTCAAGTTGGATCAAACTGCACACGGTGTGCAAATTTGATTGAAATCGGTTAAGTAGTTTAGGAGTCCATCGCGGACAAACAACGTGACACGTGATTTATAAATATTTAGACTAGCTGTCCCGCCCAGCTTCGCCCCGGTGAAACAGTAAAAGTTCCTGAAACACGATCGCAGCGCCACCAATCGGGTCCGATTGAGATGTAAGCTATCCTATCTTTCAAGTTGGATCAAACTGCACACGGTGTGCAAATTTGATTGAAATCGGTTAAGTAGTTTAGGAGCCCATCGCGGACAAACAACGTGACGCGTGATTAAGAAGATAGGTGTGACAATACTATTATTGCTATGACTAACAGTACTACAACCAAATAACAATCATCATTAACAAGGTGTCAAAAATTGTGAATAAGATATTGTAGGTGTGATAAGGTTACAGTCATATTAATAAAAAAACATGTCAGGAGAAAAAATGGCAGGACAAACTAGTTCTTTTTTTATAATAATTCCATTATTATGGTATGGTACACAAAGCTCTTTTTGTACAAAATACATACATACATACATACATATATATAATCACGCCTCTTTCCCGTAGAGACCACTTCTTTCCACTTGCTACGATCCTTACATACTTCTTTCGCTTGGTCCACTTTCATTATTCTCTTCATAAATGCTCTTCGGTTTAGGGTACTCTTGACCTGACCTTTTTTCAAAATACAGATACTTAATCTATATATATAAAAATTTTATGTTGGTTTGTGTACACTTCAAAAACTCAAAAAGTTCTGCACCGATCGAGCTGAAATTTTAGCATGATATATAATCCGCATCAAGAATTGCTTTTATGTGTTTTTTGCATCATTCGCATATCCACAGCGAAGCGTGGCAGGGTACAGCTTGTAGACAATATGAAAGAACTTTCTAGACTACCTACAAGTAATGGTAGCTGAAACAAACCTTGTTTGCCCATTATCATAGAGGTTACGCATAAGGTTTATTTGCCAGCTTTATAAATATTTAATAATTTATAAGTATAAATACTTAAATGCAGAGGAAGACCACATTCCAACTAAGGAGGGGAACTTCAAGAGTACTCGAAACCGACGAGCATGTATGAAGAGACTGATGAATGTGGACGAAGTGAAAGAGGTATGTAAGTCTAGAGAGAACTGGCGCTCTATACTCTCTGCCTACCCCGTTAGGGACTCGGCATGATTTTATGTACGTATGTAAATAAACAGATATGATGGCTAGTGGAGATGGTATGGAAGAAGCAATTCTTTTGTGTCAACCCCAAGTACCGTTGGAATGGAGAAACAAAATTCAACTCTATAGTTAAGCGAGTGACTGAAAGCCACACGTTACATCATCATGCCTAGTCTCCAGGGACAGGAGAGTGGAGCACCTATTCTCTCTAGACTTACCAACCTCTCGCCTCCAGTGACCAGTCTCTTAAATAATTTTCGAGCGGTTTCATTCTCATTAAATCTCTGATATACAGCCTTCTTTAATCAAAATCAGCTTAGTATTTTGTTAGGTTAGGCAGCTTGGGTGGCAATTTCATTTCTGCCTATTTATAGAAGTATTATAGATATCACTAATGATACATCTTACAAATGCTAAGACATGATAGGACATAGAAAACGAAACCGGATTGAAGGGATGATATCCCACACATCATTAAAGTTAGAAGGAGTTTATATCTGAACATACTGGTCCAATCTCTGATAAAGTAAGGGAAGCAGCATTGCTCTCTAGACTTATTGATGTCTGCCTCATGAACTGTCACAACTCTTAAACTCTCCTTGATTGCATCGAGATGACGTAGGTTGTACGTGTATGGCATGGTACTTTGTTTGGAGATGGCCTTACCTGATTAGAATCAACCGAAGTACCCACATGACCAAATAATTCCAAGACCACCTTGTCCAGCGCGCTCAATAATAATATAACCACGTGAATAGTTGGTTTAGCTGTGAAAGTATGCTTACATAATAACTATGACATTTTAACAACATTACAACGATCTCGCGCCTTACACGACATAGCATTCCATTTTATTTTGAAATCGTTCCACGCACATTTAAATTTCCGCCTTTATTTCCAAATAAAAGACAATTTAATACATCCGCCTACCGAGAGGCACCAAGCGTGCTGAACGAAAATGCCAAAAAGCCATTATAATAAGGAGAATACGAACCTATAGTTTTGCTCGTAATCCCAGTAATCCTTGTACCGCGGATGCCAGCGAGGGCCGCCGCGGGAGTAGGGTCTCCGTGACCCGCCTTGGCTCATGTTATCTGCTGCGCCATTACACGTATTGATCTGCGCCGATGTTATAGGCGACGCCCGCCTCCACAACACTCGATAAAAACACAAAATCACATACACACTGCACTGCGACACTTTTGCAAACTATTTACAAATTATTTTTAAATATTAAATTGCCAGACCCCGTCGCACTCTCCACAACTGTTTTGAAACGCAATGCAACTGTGCGAAGTTCGCACAGACTGTCAGCAAGGCAAGCGCGACAACGTCACGGAATGGGCGCAGCGCGCTCTGGTGGCAATTTTACGAACTATATTTGAAAACGAGCGCCAATTGAAACTTTGTATTACATATTTGATTCTTTAAATTACAAACTTACAATCATATACAATGACAAGGTATTTTTGCAGTTACTTTGAATTATCCTGCAATGTTTTAATATAGAAATGTCCCAGCGTAGATTAACCGATGACAGTATTGATTTTGTATTAGCGATGTTCAACTATGCAAGTTTTCCCAAGTGTTAAATAGGTATAAAACGTACAAGCGAGACGATAGAGAACAACGGGAGGGCGTGTTATCGCGCACTTAAAATGGTTCGTCACCGTTCACATAATTAATGTGAATCAGAGTGAGTAATCTCGTTAAGCCCGTCACGCACTGGCGCACTACCTCACTTCAAAACCAATCAACGATATATTTACAACAATTAGCACTGGAAAAGGTCTTTCGTGGCTGTGATATATAGGAAAACGTTGAATTAATCTCTTTCAATATTGTATTATTAGCGCTATGCGCCCAGTCCGGACGACTGACGAGCGATACGTAACTCACTCACTCAATAAAAAAGTTTATACAACTCTGCAACACCGTACAGCGCTTTAAGCACTGTGCGGGCTGTTCACAATTGTGACCGTCTTTTGCCATGAATAACGATAAAGCGCTTCACCGCTAGGAGCGCATATGACTCCACCCATTGTTATTATAATGCAGCCAACATGACGCACAAAGTGCAGTGTGAAGTTAGTTGTAAACGAGAATGGCCAGCCTTCTCATTCTCACACGTTAGAAATAATGAGATGGCGAGATTAGCTTGTTTAGCTATCGCGGAGTATACGTATGTATATCATCATTAATACTTTGTTTGTAGTATTTTATACATGTATTTGCAGTTGGACTAGTCTTGAAATAATAGCGGTTACTGCGGTTAGCTTCCGCGGCGTGGCGACAGCGACAGGCGGCGTGATACTATTTTAGTGAATACAAAACGCAACTTCTGATGCGGACAGGTCGCTTTCACTGACTGCGATGCACACGTAATTCACTCACCGTGGTTTAAGTGGTGCATTGTACATAATATATTGTTATTCATAGTAATTATTCGTTTATTTCTCATTGGACCCGGTTTGAAGGCGTAGGCAGTTAGTGTAGGGCCCTAGTTCTGAATTATGCTTAGTACCCCTCTACTCAAGGGAACGTCAAAAGTACTCGAAAATATATATCCGGTGAAAAGTTAGTGTGCACACCTTTGCCTACTCCTTCGGGGCCCTTATGGGAGGGCGTGAATATTAAAGAGAATTAAGTGCTCTCTTTTGCTACCTTCGTGTTAAAAAAATGAAAAAACGTGGTGTATAAAAATATTTATTCGCTTATAAGTACCTACAGCAGTACGTGAGTGAAATGTCAGGGTTTGTTGGACAGGGAGTCTAGCCAGTAGCCACATCCCTACGCTCCTAGTCTCACGTGAGGTCAGAAAAAAAATGGTTGCTGTAAAGTCTGTTTAGTGACAATAGTTTAACGTGACAACGACATAACAGAACATTGATGAAATGATTGCATACATGCATGAGTGAAATTGAATCATGGACTCGCCATCTGTCACGTTGACATCTAATATATCTCTGGTGGAAAGTGGGTGTGTGGGTATTACCTATACACCTCTGCCACACTTTTGGGAACCCTTGTGTATGGGAAGGCGTGAGGATTTATTATTATTATGTTGAAACATTTTTATTGAATTATCACTATTAAGGAAACAAAGGAGTGAAATGAAATCATAAACATGACGCATAGGCCAAGCGAGTGGAAGAGAGATAGATGCGACGCAAGCCGATCGTGCCTTTCGCTCTTGCTTCGATCGTAACGGGACAATTAGCGTAACGGGACAACGAGTGTCCAATTCATCGATTTATTGAACGTTGTCATGTCAAAACCCGTCTTCGCAATTGTGCGGAAAAAAATAAGCGATATTCCTGGAGACCCTACGCGAGATTGGGCGAGGTTCGGCCGACCCCCCTAAGCCCCTCACGTAATGACTGGACGAGCCCGTGGAGCAGTTTACAGTTGTATATCCTTAGGGTCGTACAGCTCCGAGAGCAGCCTGTATATGTATGATGGTGAGCTGGCGCCCCTGGAACACACGTTACACATATATATTCATTAGACTGTACCAATGAGTTGTATCTGTACTTAAGTACAGCGATCAGTCACACCACGAGCTTTACGGTGAAGGGAAACATCGAGAGGAAACCTGCATTCGCTTGAGAAGACATTCAAAGGCGTATGTATAGTCGTGCTTGAGTAACGGCGATGGACTCGCCATCTGTCACGTTGGCACCTAATATACCTCTGGCGGAAAGTGGGTGTGTGGGTATTACCTATACACCTCTGCCTACCCCTTCGGGGACCCTTGTGGGAAGGCGTGAGGATATATTATTATTATATTTATTAGAGCCAAAAGCTAAGTTGTCATACTACTAATATTATGAATAAGAAAGTTAGAGAGTATTACATTTACAATACTAGCTGTGCCCGCGCCTTCGTCCGCGTGAAGCTTAACTTAAAAGCTATTGTTCAAATTCTTACAATGAAATTAGCCTAAAAAGCGGTTATTTTAATATTACAATCAGACACTTCAATTTTATTTATTCGTATTTATGTATAGTTTTACGTATGAGTACATTTACGTATGAGTTGGTTAGAAACGTCACTTTGACATTTCACATCTGTCAGTGACATGTCAAAGTGACAGATACGTACAGGTTGGTGACGAACAGGGTGATGTGGTCGGGGGGGATGAGGTCGTACATCGGAGCATACACGTGGGCCGCCGCCGTCTCTGCGTGTCTGCAACAGACACCAGCCTTAGGTATCTAGGTGATATCTTGCTTATAATTAACTAGCTGTCCCGCCCAGCTTCGCCCGAGTGAAAAAGTAAAAAAAAAACGTTTTTCAACTATTGCATCCCCTATGGAGGCAATAGGTAAAAACGTGTTTTTAAAAAAAAAAGTTGAGGTATATAAAATCCGTTCTTAGCTGACCTCAACACCGCGTAAGGAATACTCCTACCAAATTCCAAGTCAATCGGCCTTATAGTTGCTGAGATTTCGTGATGAGTGAGTTCACAAATGGGATCTCCTATATATATATAATTATATATATATAAAATATATATAACTAGATAACATCAATCGGACGCTCAAGGACGGGAACGTCAAGAGTACTCGAAACCGACAAATTCCATTTGCGTGTAATAGGAAAGCAAAGAAGAAAAAGGCATGTTACGTTGGTTTGGACACATAGAAAGGATGAGTGAAGAAAGATTGACGAAACACATATACAAAGCGAAAGTGTGTGCAAGAAGAGGCAGAGGAAGGCCACGTTCCAACTACCTGGATCAAATAGATCGGACGCTCAAGGACGGGAACGTCAAGAGTACTCGAAACCGACGAGTATGTATGAAGAGACTGATGAATGTGGACGAAGCGCAAGACGTATGCAAGTCTAGAGAGAACTGGCGGTATACTCACTTTGGAAATCATGATGAGATCAGATCATAATTTGTGTGGAATTGTCCCAGGTATTTATTATTATTATTATTATAGGCCATCTTATTTCATACGACAGCCCTGAGAGAGTATCTCATGATGTATGGAGCTCAAAGAGATCTGGATGAACTATCTAGCTATCTTAGAATGACGCGCGCCACATAACTAGACCTTGCACAATAGCCGATCCAAGCAATTAACGACCTTATCTAGATGAGAATGCGTTGCACAGTACCGCAATGTTTTTTCAATTTATCTGGCGCGCACTGTACGCCATATAGGTCAAAGGTGTGGTGGTTTTTGAGCGATTTTCGACCTTATGTGTACGAGGTGAGGACTCACTCGTAGGGTATGGAGTCCAGCGGCGAGGCCAGCGCGCGGCCGAGGTGGTCGGGTGCGCACGCATGCGCCGGGGACAGCTTGTACAGCGGGGCCAGGGCTAGCACCTGCGGGGGACACTCGCACTTATTGCCTGCTGCTAAGGACCATAGTGCCATCCACGTAGACGCGCCCCACTATCCCCCCTACAGTTTACAGTGTAAGCGTGCAACCTTCCAGTAATGTGTGAGTATTGTCGGTACACACTGATTACCTATATTACACATACGTTTTTGAATGTCTTCTCAGTCGTATGCAGGTTTCCACTCAAGGTTTTTCTTCACCGTAAAGCTGGTGTGACTAATCACTGTACTTAAGTTCATAAAAACTCATTCGCAAAGTAGGGATTCCAACATGCAATCTTTGTGTTGCAGGCAACTACTCGAACCACTCAGCCAATACGGATCAATTAAGATTTGTATTTTAGGATTTGTCTAAAGCTATTGATACAGTCTTTAGTCCTAATTAACTTTACACGTCGAATTTAAGTTGTATAAGATACTTCCACGTGATATTATAAATAGCTTCTTCTCGAACACACACGTGTTGTTGACGGGTACCGAGGGCAGACAATGTTGATGGCTGCAGGGTGAACAGGAATCCCTTACCCAGGGTGTTCCACAAGGCAGTGTATTTGGCCCCACTCTTTTTCCTTACCGTTACTTTACTTGTTGGAGTGAGACTCCTGCTTGAAGAGACCTTTACGGCTCCAGTATGCGAGTGAGGAGGGGGCAGTGATAGAAGTGATACTCAATAGGGGTGCGCTTGTGTGTGTAACTTTTGACAAAGGGTGTATAGTCTCCCTGCAGATATGGGTATAGGAGGGCGTCTGTGTAAGGATTCTGTGTCGCGTGTGTGTGTCGTGTGCGTGTGTGGTGTGTGTGTCGTGTGCGCGTGTACCGGCACGCTGTAGTGCTTGGCGGCGGCCGTGGCGGCCCAGAGCCCGGCCTGGCCGAGGGCGCCGCCCCCGCCCACGGCCGCGCGCACGCTCACCACCACCTGCGGGCATACGGATATCTTCACGCCCACCCACAAAGGTCCCCGAAGGGGTAATCAGAGGGGTGAAGGTAGAACACACATCCACTTTCCGCCAGAGATATGTTTAAGTGCCAACGTGACAGATGGCGAGTCCATCGCCGTTACTCAAGCACGACTATACATACGCCTTTGAATGTCTTCTCAGACGTATGCAGGTTTCCTCTCGATGTTTTCCTTCACCGTAAAGCTCGCGGTGTGACTAATCACTGTACTTAAGTTCAGAAAAACTCATTGGTACAGGCGGGATTGGAACTTGCGATCTTTGCGTCGCAGGCCACCGCGGCTAATAGTTTTAATAATGCCATTATTAGCTTACAACAATTGTCTCTACAACACTATTTTAATCATTACCTACATTCTTAGTAAAACATAGTATCTCGTGCTAGCTGTTTGAGGCGGTTTCACCCACATACAATTTGATTCATACATCTTTTCATACAAAAAACATATCCTATATGTTAATCCACCAAATAATCTATCCCTGTGCCAAATTTCATCCAAATCCGTCGAGCAATTCTGGCGTCATTGAGTAATAAAATTCTCAAGAAGTTTACCATTTATAATATCTGAAGTACCCACCTTGTTAACCCTGGACATGACAGCGAATATGGCCGCGTTGGTGATGACAGTGACAGGTATGCCGGCCGCACTCAGCCGCGCGGCCATCGCGTGGCTCTGGGGACACCAGCATACTTAGTGTCCACGAACACACATACATAGATACCTTGGAATAATTCCACACACATTAACCTAGTCCCTAACTAAGCAAAGCTTGTACTGTGGGAACTGGTTTTTTTTTTTTTTTTGTATTGTCTCTCGTAGCGTGAGTTCCGGGAACTTTTGCTACTTAACCGGTCAATGGCGAGACCTAGGCCTCCAGCCAGGCACTTTATTTTTAAGCAACACAGCTAAGGGCACCCCCTGTGGGGTACGAACCTCGGCTTAGGGCGTTGCTGGATCGCGAGCAAGGGAGCTGGGCTGGACTGGTCATTTTATTTAAATATTATTTGGGGGCGGGATTTACGCGTCTGGCTCGGCGCGGGCCGGCGTTTGCGGCGGAGGTCGGGGGGGAACATTACGGCTTATTCGCGTCGAGACTCGCCGGCGAGGACGGAACAGTGGTCGTTTGTGTCTAGTGTTGGTATGTTTTTGTCGGGCGTCCTGGAGGATCGTTATGTCGTCATCCGGTTCGATGACGGCATGTCTTGGACGCCTTATTTTCGAGATAAGGGAAGGAGTGTATCGGGCGGCCGATACGACGAGGGGGTTGGGGTGATTTACAGCAGAATCGAAATGAAATGAGTGGGAACTGGACAACGATATACATACTTATATAGATAGGCAATTACACACAAATTGACCTAGTTCCAAACTAAGCACAGCTTGTACTGTGGGAACTGGACAACGATATACATACTTATATAGATAGGCAATTCCACACAAATTGACCTAGTCCCAAACTAAGCAAAGCTTGTACTGTGGGAACTGGACAACGATATACATACTTATATAGATAGGCAATTACACACAAATTGACCTAGTCCCAAACTAAGCAAAGCTTTTACTGTGGGAACTGGACAACGATATACATACTTATATAGATAGGCAATTACACACAAATTGACCTAGTCCCAAACTAAGCAAAGCTTGTACTGTGGGAACTGGACAACGATATACATACTTATATAGATAGGCAATTCCACACAAATTGACCTAGTCCCAAACTGAGCAAAGCTTTTACTGTGGGAACTGGATAATGATATACATAGATATATAATGACAGGACATCCAAGACTATGACAGAAGAAGAATAGGTATTGCATCAATGCTACAAATATGGTCAACTACTTACTCGCAATAATGTTCCTTTATTGGGGCACTGCCGCCGATGGCTGTAGCCGCGCGTGTGTGTGGCGTGTGTGTGCGTGTGCGTGTGTGTGTACCTGCGTCTTGCGCGGCCCCTCGGCCAGCAGCAGGCGGTAGGGGCGCGGCGCGGCGCGCAGGAAGCCCTCGAGCAGCGCGCCGCCGCCGCAGCCCAGCACCAGCTCGGCCGGCTGCAGCTGCTCGCGCGCCTGCCCCACCACGCCCGCCCAGCTGGCCTCCAGCTCGGCGCGCAGCTACACACACACGCACACATTGATGAGGCATCGCCCCCACCACGAGGCAGAGCGTGGTGGGCGCATTGGAGGCCAAACGCTTCGAAACCCTGAGCTACTACTATCGATAATTAATTTTAGCACTGTTCGACAACTGGTCTTTCCCTCCGCGTGCAATGATGAAGACACCCCCGCCAGGTGTCAACACAAGGTGGGCGACATTGGAACCGAGATGTCACTGCGGAGGTTCGAATCCTACCAACTATGTTGCAACTGTTCGATGGCATAGCGAGAGGTAACATTGGAACCGAGGCGCCAGGTTCCTTCTCCTGCCAGGTGTCCTTGTAAACGGTGGTAACTGTAGTTTTATATTTAGTACATCATGATTTTGACTTTGAGGGTCATTTTCTTCACGTAAAATGATCGCGACACAGCCCCACTGCGGAGGATATATTGGACCCTAAGTGTCTCACGCACACAGGACACAATAGGATATCGGGAATCTCACATCATCGTACGCTTAGGCTGTGAATTGGCTCCGCACCGAGTGCTCCCCTAGCTCTTACTAACCTAACTCTTAAAGTTGTGGTTCCACAGAGTATGGTAACCGCTTACCAAGCGACGAATTGATTCTTTCACCTATTCATACTCCTACCCTAGAGAGCACGCCACTAATTGTTAAGGAAAGGTATGAAAAGATCCTGCAGGTTCGACAACACGCGAGTGATACCGGTGGTGTTGCAAGTGTCCATTGGCGGTGATCGCCTACCATCAGCCGCATTTAGATTGCCACTTTAATGGCTTAAAACTCTATTAAGAGACTTCTTTCTTCTTCGATCAGTGGCGTAGCTAGGTAACCAAAAGCCCTGGGGCAAAAATGTACTAGGGCCCCAATTAAACTAAAATCGTTCGTTCCGAATTCGGCGTTCTCCAGATTTGCCGTAATCCAGGTTCGTCCGAGGCCTCCGGGGCACTTCCCCGCGTATCCCTGCGGCAGCCTCGCCCTTGTCGCTGGCTGCAGACGAGGGCGGAGGGGAGAGTTACCTCAGCGATCTGGTCCCTGATGGGCTCCCTCAGGTCCTGCCCCGCGGGCCCCAGCGTGGCGCGCCGGCTGGGCGCCGCCAGCACCAGCCGCTGGAGGCTCTCCGCCGCACCCTCCGCGCTCTGCCAACACGGGCACGTCCCCACAGAGGTAGGCAGAGGAGAGAGGGGTAGAGAACCTATTATATATCCTATACTGGGTGTTTTTATAATGACTGTGGCAGACCAAACCAAAACCACTTACAAATTAAGACAAACCTTACAATCCCCGAGAACGGCGGCCATTGTATCATAGTATAGTGAGCGACGACCTATTGTCGGCCCTACGCTGTTCCCCCATACTTAAGTACTAACGCTGTAAGATAATAATTTTGCTATTGTATACCTAATGATTTGAAAAGAGTAACCATGGAGTTTCTTGCTGGTTCTTCTCCATGGAAACGACCAACTCGAACCGTGCACCGTTTTCGACATTTTATAAGTGCCCTAGGCATAAGTGAAATAAAATATTTTGATTCGATTTGTGCGAGCGTGACGCACTATATTTCCGTGCGGGTGACAGAGATAGGTAATATCAGGTCAACGTATGAAATTCTTGCTCCGCGAGCGTAGTATAGCATTAAATATCTCGGGCGTTAATGTCTCTGGTGGCCTGTCTCTCTCGGGGTCGCCACGGGGTCCAGGGGTACCTGGTTGGCCACGGCCCGCTGCTCGTCCCTGATGGCGCGCAGCACGCGGCGCACCATCAGCGCGGGCGCGGCCAGCTGCGGCAGCGCGCGCGCCAGCCGCCCGCCCACGCCGCGCACCACGCCCACCAGCTCACTGACACACACACACACTTACACCACCGCCACTAAAGGCCTCCTTAGTTCTCTATGATTATGAAAATATCCTCCCCCTGTGTCTGTCTGTTAACGATAAGCTAAAAAAAGCAGTCTATGAGAATTCAGGTGTATGATTGGTGAAAGAATTTGTGTAATTAGCTATGACGCTATGCTTTACTATGCTTGCGAAGCCAGGGTGTGTATGTCTGTTATCCTTCAGGAATACAACTTACAAGGCATTCGCGTTCTGTGACTCACTGATGATTTGCTCCAGGAAGGATACGGTGGCCAGGGCTATGTTGAGGGACCCTTGCAGTTTCCTGTGAAATTATAAGCAACCGTTATTGTACTAAACAGGATATATTAACCTACTGAGCTGCTATGAGTTTGTTAATGCATCCACTGCAATGGTTTGCAGTGGTCCAGCTTTCAGTACTTACGGTTTTAGATCCAATATCATATTCAGCTGGGTATAATATATTACATGTTTGAGTAGATGCCTACAACACAAAGGTTGCAAGTTGGAATTCTGAATATGCCAATGATTTTTTCATATCTTAAGAACATTATAAGTAACACCAAGAGCTTTACGGTGAAGGAAAACATCGAGAGGAAACCTGCATGCTTTAGGGAGAAAATCAAAGCTAAAATAGTAAAAAATATGAAGAAAAGGCTTTTAGAAGTATATTTCGTCGAGCTGTTAACTTATATTTGTAATGAATAGATAATTCAGTAAATAAATAAATGCAAATAAAACGTCAAATTATATGACAAGACTGACGAATGAGAAAATTGTGTTGTGCTGTCTCTGCCACACAGTAAAGTATCCGGCGTGAATCAATATTATAAGGTTATTTTACATATCAACATACATTATCATATTGTGCGAGAGGTATGATGTTTTACTCACAAAGAATTTCGTAACCTTGGAATTATATTTCAAAGGTTTTGTTATGGAATAATTCAATTGTCATATTTTCTGGCCACGACATACCCATTTCTGATGTCCGAAACGAATTTAGCAACCAAATGGACATATTTATCATCCAGTTCTTTGGCACCTTCAACTACTCCCTCCTTGGGGGTCATTTTGTTGTTTAAAAAAATGTCACGTAATCTAGATTTACATACGGATCTTCATATCTCGCTAAAGAGACGAATAAAATAAACCTTCACTTCATGTACAATTGTACAAAACACACTTTTCCGATGAGAATTGATTGAGAAGACAGCTGTCTAATTGACGTTTAAAATCATTCGATTTTAACTACTATTTGGAAAAGAGCTCTTTGGGTATACAAGCCAGAATATTTAATCTAAATTGATACCTTATTCCAAGGACTTTTAACCAGCACATTATTTTATATTTATATATAAAGAAACAATCTAGCTCTTTTCAAATATATATTTGCTACACATAGAAACTTTTATTCGTAGCGTAATATTTCCCAGATTATATGCGATATAGAATAAAATCTTTTTTTACAGACATTATCCGCTTATATTTTTGATATTTTGCTTAGTTTATTTATTCCATAATCCTAAAATATTCTATGCACGTTCTAAAAATGATTTCTGTACGGGAATTACTTTATCTGCCACAATAGTTTTACGAAGTACCTTCATTACGTAGTTTTATTTTGAGGGTAGCAGTTTTTATTAAATTGCAATGAAATTAAAATGTCACAAGCAAATGAAGACTGGGAGATAACCAAATATTTACTCACCAGGAGTCTATTCGAAGATATGTCAAGTGAGTCATTTATATCAGAAACTAAATATTATTGCTTTGTTATGAATAGTTGTGGAATCATGTACCTTCACGCCTTCATACAAGGGCCCATCAAAGGGGTACGCAGAGGTGTAACACAGCGTCTTTTTGCCTGAGTAATGTATAGGTGTCAACGTGCCAGAAGGCGAGTCCATCGCCGTTTACATTTATTAAGCCAAGACTTACTGGGGTAGGACGAGGGAATATTTATTATTATTATTAAGACATACAGTCCCCTTTTATTCCAGGATCATCATTTTCAGAAGAGCATTCTTCTCTGGAGGATTCCTTTGAGGAAACTACCCCGCCATCATACACAATGGAATACGAAGATGATGCATATGATGAGCTGAATGAATTTGGTATATCTTCACGTCTTTTCAGAAGGCATACCCTTCAGTGTAGTAGTTGCACACACACACACACTCACCCACACACACACACCTTTAATGTACATATTTTCACACCATAGCCAAGTTTTACAGTGAAAGAAATCATCGTGAGGCAACCTGTAATCCTGCGTTTGAGATGACATTCAAAGGCGTATGTATAGTCGTGCTTGAGACGGCAATAGGTCGATCAGTTTTATATACACATAGTTTTCCTCAGCCTCTTTGTGTATACACTTTCGCATTGCTCATTTCTTTCTTCACTAATCGTGTTAATTGGTCTATATATGTGTACATATTTTGGATATTAAGTTACCTACAAACGTTTACATGATCACGCAGAGTCCATCACGGGGTAGGCAGATAGATAGAGTACCAGTTCTCATAAGAATAACATATCTCTTTCGCTGCGTACACATTCATCAGTCTCTTCATATATAACCACCAGTTTCGAGTACTTTTGAGTTTTGACGTTACCATCCTTGAGGGTGAGATCAATCAAATCAAATCAAATCAAAATCTTTTTATTTCACATAGGCCCAGGTGGGCACTTATAAAACGTCGAAAAAGAAGCACGGTTCGGGTTGGTCGCTTCCATGGAGAAGAACCGGCAAGAAACTCCATGGTTACTCTTTTCAAATCATTAGGCATATACAATATTTTTTTCGTTACAGCAATAGTACCCAAGTATGGGGGAACAACGTAGGCCCGACAATAGGTCGTTGCTTACTATACAAAGCATACATAAAACAAGATAATTATAACAATGTTAGCAAGATCTAAGAATCTACAAAGCCTACAATATTCTCACATTCACAAATTAGACAAATTAAACAAGTGTCCCAAATATTGTCATCAGTGCTGTAACTAATTCTGGTCAAGATATGGAATAAATTAAAATAAAAAAAAGTAAAATTATTATTGTAAAAAAAACCCGAATTGAGAAAAGAAAAAGATTCAGAATAGTTAGAGATGTCATTTATTTGGTCTTCCTCTTCCACACACCTTCGCTTTGTATATCTGTTTCGTCAATCTTTCTTCCCTCATCCTCTCTATGTGTCCAAACCAACGTAACATGGCTTTCTTCATCTTTACAATCACACCCTCGTTTACGCCAGTAGCTTTGTGCATCTATTCATTGCGGATTCGATCAGAATTCGTTACGCCGCATATTTTTCGAAGTGAGCGTATCTCAACTGTATTTATGCTATTTTCATGCTTTCTCGAACATTTAGTTATTTATATATTTTTCAGGATCGGCAACATCTCAAGAGTTTTCTCACTTCCCATCAAATGAGCTTCGTGAGAACTCTTCACCAGATAGTCCCTTACCACCATCTCTGATTATCGAAAACGAAATTGATAAGCACGACGAACCTCAAGAATTTTACATAGAATTAGAAACACGAATAAAATATTACTATAGAATGATCTTTTTTGGAGAGGAGGGCAAAGATCGTGATGCTGAGGTTAATGAACTAGTAGATGGAGAAGATGACTCGATTGAAGCAAATTCGACACCTGAATTCGTTTACGGATCACCACTACAGATAACATATT
Source organism: Drepana falcataria (assembly GCA_945859725.1). Taxonomy (NCBI): domain Eukaryota; kingdom Metazoa; phylum Arthropoda; class Insecta; order Lepidoptera; family Drepanidae; genus Drepana; species Drepana falcataria. The sequence continues at coordinate 299,169 of OX243949.1, forward strand.
ATAACGAGAGTATTCCAGCATCTGATATAACATGCTGTAATGAAGACAACGTTGTGTTTGACTTATTAAACAAGTGTAATGAAAATGATGATTTAAATGAAAACTCTTGTAATGTCATTAACATAACTCGAGCAGAAATACATCGCGAACCTTCAAATAGGGAATTGAATCAAAGTCTAGTCTATGATGCCGTTGATAGCCCAATATTAGCGCCCGTCTCTGTAGCAAGTGTGGAAGGACGAGAGAGGGAAGGAGATAACGGTGATGCTACACTGGAAGAAATTATAAGTAAGTTTTTTAATGAACTTTTGAAAGAAGAATTCAGAATAGTGTTTCCAAAATGGCAATAATACATTTTAAATACGAAAAAGCTGGTCTAATTCAAATATATATTGCACATTTGTTAAATTTCAGATCTAGGCAATGACCCGATGAATAAATCCATAGAAAATGCTGATATTGAAATGATAAGAGGCCAGGAGATACGCTCTCGACATTTGATATATCACAATGATTCAAATGCCAAGGATGTAAGATTTTCAGATACCGTTAATATAATGACTTCAGATGAAGATTTACATTTGAATGTTGGTGATATGGACGTGATAAACGACACCGAGGTTCAAAGTAATTTTTATGAAAATATTCGGAGTTTTTCAACACCGAAAGGTATTGGTAGGAAGCGAGCGCGTTGTGGTCATGTTTCTGGAAATAATAAAAGAATTAAGTATACGAATATGGCAACTCAAACTGCTTTTGAGGATTCAATAGAGCGAAACTCTGCCTGGAAGCAGATTTTCGTGGGCATTCCACGAATTTATACTTTATGTTCATGTCAAGATCATGTTTGTGCTCGTTGAGCTGTTATTCATACAGTAACGTTGATTTATATAGATTATACACTCATATAAATTATACATTCCAACTTTAGCAACAATATTGTAAAAAAAAAAAGTTGCGAGTTTTTTATTAATTAAGAGAATAGAGTCAGCAAAATTGATCCGTGTTTTTTTTAATTGTAAGAAGTAAATAATATTTGTTACAATAAGTACTTTAGGCTCTTTATTTCACGTTCACTAATAAAAAACCGACATGCTTGTAATTTTGAGAAATTATACATTGTATCTTTTACCAATAGGTATTTTATTTTATTTTTTTATCGTGTTCCATAAATAACGTTTACTCGAGCGTTTACCGGATGACCGTTTAGAGCTATTTAGACCTAGCTAGTTTAGACCGCTATGAAATCAGGTAAACTTTTCATGACTTAATAACCTACTTAATTATTAGCAAACAATACTTCATATTTAGTAATGACCCATTGATTTAATCCTCTGCTGTGTCGATTAATATGAAATAATAGTAATTGGGATGAATAATAAATAAATAAAAAATAAAATATTGACGAGAAAGTGAAATAAGAAAGTTTTAATTACCGAACCAATGCAGACAGCAGAATTTAATCTACCTAGTTGAACTGTCAACAAAGGCGAGTCAGTCAGCTCATCTGCTGTCAAAATAATATTTAAATCGATATATGTACGTGCAGCTGTTTGTGGCTCAATAAATAATAAATAAATACATTGATGACTTAAAAGTTGTGTATAAACGCTTATTAATATATTTAGCATGTATGAAATCGGGATTCGGCGGTGTAAAGTGTGCGTTTAGCGTAATGTAAGCGGCTATTGTGTCGCAACGCTTCAGTGGCTGTTTAGGCCGGAAATGTCGGGTTTAATCCATCAATTTCTTCATAAAACTGCATAATGGACCTTTCGCCAGACGAGGACAACTTCCAAGGGCGTTTGCTTCACCAGGTACTCAATAAATCGCATTCAATATGGATTCATAAATTCGCACTTATTTCTAAGTGTTACTATATATTAGGACGGCTGATGCACTTTGTGCGTCTACACAGATATTACTAGGTCGCTTGTGTCGTGAATACACTTTCCCGATGCAGTAACTGCATTATGGAATTACGAATTAAGTAATATACGTGTTTGCGCTAATTAGATTCGTGTTAGTAATTTATTACGAGGTATGTTTGGTATATAAATCTCCACATCTTTCTACAAGGCTAGAAATGCCCAAATTTATATAGTCAATAGACCATTGAATGAAGCAAAAATGGTCTGTAAGTTTTGTGAGGAACTAAGTATGATTATATTTGTATAATAACAATAAAATTTAATAAGAAGTGAAGATTTCATAGACTGAACTATATTACAAACATTACAGCCATTTAAGTTCTTTAACATACTGAACTGGCGCTCTATACTCTTTGCCTACCCCGCTAGGGACTTGGCATGATGATATGTATGTAACATACAATGCCAACAGTTTTCAAATGAGGGTTCTAGGGGGTAGGCAGTAACTACACACTCACCTTTCCCTGGGGATATATTTTGGGTGCCATTGTGACAGGTGGAGAGCCCATGACTATTTCTTCTAAAGCACAACTATACTTAGGGAACATACCCGTACTATGTGACCTATTTTTTTAGTTTTTTCGACCCCTCCCTCCCCTCGGTGGCAACTCGTAGTATATGCCAAGACCCCCCTCTCCCCCTTTAGTTTTCACGTAGTAATTCATAATTATGATTTTTTATAATTTCACAGGCAAGAATTTAAAATAATTTGACTCCTACTCATCTTTATTGCATAAGACTGCATACTTAAATTACTAGTGAATTATATATTATAGAAACACTGCGCGCTATATTCGAATATAGGTTGAAAAAATATGAGATTTCTCTCAGTAAAATCAACTACTGCAATTTTGTGTTGCAGACAAACCTCTTGGACCACCGTCCACCATGGTTTTTATTATAGGTTATGTAACTATGGCTTAAACTGTGTGGATACAACTCCTGTTGTAGATATGGCTATGGGTACAATTTTGACTCTTTCTACACTACACACTAGCGCAGCCAGTCTTATTGGTTGCCCAGTCACAGGCGGCGCATCTACCTTAGGCCAGCACCTCCGGCACGCCGGGTGTTGGCGGGGTTGTGAGACAACTAGATATATGTGTTTGGGTACGACTCCTGTTATAGATATGGCTATGGGTACAATTGTGACTCTTTGGGAGGTGTCAGAGGCAGGCTACCTCCTCTATCAGTTCAGTGTACTTTGTAAGTTTTCTGATATCATGTTTTGTAACTTATGTGTATTTGGTACTGCATTGTCTATTTGGTACAGCTACGTAGCTACGTAGCTAAGGCCCTGGGGCAAAAATATTAACTAGAGCCCAACTATGCTATTTATTTTCTTTTTTTTTATTCAATAAAAGTGGCAAACAAGCATACGGCCCACCTGATGGGAAACGGTTACCGTAGCCTAATTACGCTCACGATACCTAAGTATCACTTGCGCGTTGCCACTCTGTGTTCAGAGAGTTATACAATACAACAACCCTCCATAGTTTAAACATTTAAATTAGTTTGTTCCGTATATACGAATATAATATATCCTCACGCTTCCCCACAAGGGTCCCCCGAGGGGGTAGGCAGAGGTGTATAGGTATAACCCACACACCCACTTTGAATATATACGAATATATCTATCTATAAATTTTTGTGTGTATATCGTTGTCCAGTTCCCGCAGTACAAGCTTTGCTCAGTTTGGGACTAGGTCAATTTGTGTGTAATTGCCTATCTATATAAGTATGTATATCGTTGTCCAGTTCCCGCAGTACAAGCTTTGCTCAGTTTGGGACTAGGTCAATTTGTGTGTAATTGCCTATCTATATAAGTATGTATATCGTTGTCCAGTTCCCGCAGTACAAGCTTTGCTCAGTTTGGGACTAGGTCAATTTGTGTGTAATTGCCTATCTATATAAGTATGTATATCGTTGTCCAGTTCCCGCAGTACAAGCTTTGCTCAGTTTGGGACTAGGTCAATTTGTGTGTAATTGCCTATCTATATAAGTATGTATATCGTTGTCCAGTTCCCGCAGTACAAGCTTTGCTCAGTTTGGGACTAGGTCAATTTGTGTGTAATTGCCTATCTATATAAGTATGTATATCGTTGTCCAGTTCCCGCAGTACAAGCTTTGCTCAGTTTGGGACTAGGTCAATTTGTGTGTAATTGCCTATCTATATAAGTATGTATATCGTTGTCCAGTTCCCGCAGTACAAGCTTTGCTCAGTTTGGGACTAGGTCAATTTGTGTGTAATTGCCTATCTATATAAGTATGTATATCGTTGTCCAGTTCCCGCAGTACAAGCTTTGCTCAGTTTGGGACTAGGTCAATTTGTGTGTAATTGCCTATCTATATAAGTATGTATATCGTTGTCCAGTTCCCGCAGTACAAGCTTTGCTCAGTTTGGGACTAGGTCAATTTGTGTGTAATTGCCTATCTATATAAGTATGTATATCGTTGTCCAGTTCCCGCAGTACAAGCTTTGCTCAGTTTGGGACTAGGTCAATTTGTGTGTAATTGCCTATCTATATAAGTATGTATATCGTTGTCCAGTTCCCGCAGTACAAGCTTTGCTCAGTTTGGGACTAGGTCAATTTGTGTGTAATTGCCTATCTATATAAGTATGTATATCGTTGTCCAGTTCCCGCAGTACAAGCTTTGCTCAGTTTGGGACTAGGTCAATTTGTGTGTAATTGCCTATCTATATAAGTATGTATATCGTTGTCCAGTTCCCGCAGTACAAGCTTTGCTCAGTTTGGGACTAGGTCAATTTGTGTGTAATTGCCTATCTATATAAGTATGTATATCGTTGTCCAGTTCCCGCAGTACAAGCTTTGCTCAGTTTGGGACTAGGTCAATTTGTGTGTAATTGCCTATCTATATAAGTATGTATATCGTTGTCCAGTTCCCGCAGTACAAGCTTTGCTCAGTTTGGGACTAGGTCAATTTGTGTGTAATTGCCTATCTATATAAGTATGTATGTCGTTGTCCAGTTCCCGCAGTACAAGCTTTGCTCAGTTTGGGACTAGGTCAATTTGTGTGTAATTGCCTATCTATATAAGTATGTATATCGTTGTCCAGTTCCCGCAGTACAAGCTTTGCTCAGTTTGGGACTAGGTCAATTTGTGTGTAATTGCCTATCTATATAAGTATGTATATCGTTGTCCAGTTCCCGCAGTACAAGCTTTGCTCAGTTTGGGACTAGGTCAATTTGTGTGTAATTGCCTATCTATATAAGTATGTATATCGTTGTCCAGTTCCCGCAGTACAAGCTTTGCTCAGTTTGGGACTAGGTCAATTTGTGTGTAATTGCCTATCTATATAAGTATGTATATCGTTGTCCAGTTCCCGCAGTACAAGCTTTGCTCAGTTTGGGACTAGGTCAATTTGTGTGTAATTGCCTATCTATATAAGTATGTATATCGTTGTCCAGTTCCCGCAGTACAAGCTTTGCTCAGTTTGGGACTAGGTCAATTTGTGTGTAATTGCCTATCTATATAAGTATGTATATCGTTGTCCAGTTCCCGCAGTACAAGCTTTGCTCAGTTTGGGACTAGGTCAATTTGTGTGTAATTGCCTATCTATATAAGTATGTATATCGTTGTCCAGTTCCCGCAGTACAAGCTTTGCTCAGTTTGGGACTAGGTCAATTTGTGTGTAATTGCCTATCTATATAAGTATGTATATCGTTGTCCAGTTCCCGCAGTACAAGCTTTGCTCAGTTTGGGACTAGGTCAATTTGTGTGTAATTGCCTATCTATATAAGTATGTATATCGTTGTCCAGTTCCCGCAGTACAAGCTTTGCTCAGTTTGGGACTAGGTCAATTTGTGTGTAATTGCCTATCTATATAAGTATGTATATCGTTGTCCAGTTCCCGGAGTACAAGCTTTGCTCAGTTTGGGACTAGGTCAATTTGTGTGTAATTGCCTATCTATATAAGTATGTATATCGTTGTCCAGTTCCCGCAGTACAAGCTTTGCTCAGTTTGGGACTAGGTCAATTTGTGTGTAATTGCCTATCTATATAAGTATGTATATCGTTGTCCAGTTCCCGCAGTACAAGCTTTGCTCAGTTTGGGACTAGGTCAATTTGTGTGTAATTGCCTATCTATATAAGTATGTATATCGTTGTCCAGTTCCCGCAGTACAAGCTTTGCTCAGTTTGGGACTAGGTCAATTTGTGTGTAATTGCCTATCTATATAAGTATGTATATCGTTGTCCAGTTCCCGCAGTACAAGCTTTGCTCAGTTTGGGACTAGGTCAATTTGTGTGTAATTGCCTATCTATATAAGTATGTATATCGTTGTCCAGTTCCCGCAGTACAAGCTTTGCTCAGTTTGGGACTAGGTCAATTTGTGTGTAATTGCCTATCTATATAAGTATGTATATCGTTGTCCAGTTCCCGCAGTACAAGCTTTGCTCAGTTTGGGACTAGGTCAATTTGTGTGTAATTGCCTATCTATATAAGTATGTATATCGTTGTCCAGTTCCCGCAGTACAAGCTTTGCTCAGTTTGGGACTAGGTCAATTTGTGTGTAATTGCCTATCTATATAAGTATGTATATCGTTGTCCAGTTCCCGGAGTACAAGCTTTGCTCAGTTTGGGACTAGGTCAATTTGTGTGTAATTGCCTATCTATATAAGTATGTATATCGTTGTCCAGTTCCCGCAGTACAAGCTTTGCTCAGTTTGGGACTAGGTCAATTTGTGTGTAATTGCCTATCTATATAAGTATGTATATCGTTGTCCAGTTCCCGCAGTACAAGCTTTGCTCAGTTTGGGACTAGGTCAATTTGTGTGTAATTGCCTATCTATATAAGTATGTATATCGTTGTCCAGTTCCCGCAGTACAAGCTTTGCTCAGTTTGGGACTAGGTCAATTTGTGTGTAATTGCCTATCTATATAAGTATGTATATCGTTGTCCAGTTCCCGCAGTACAAGCTTTGCTCAGTTTGGGACTAGGTCAATTTGTGTGGAATTGTCTATCTATATAAGTATGTATATCGTTGTCCAGTTCCCGCAGTACAAGCTTTGCTCAGTTTGGGACTAGGTCAATTTGTGTGGAATTGCCTATCTATATAAGTATGTATATCGTTGTCCAGTTCCCGCAGTACAAGCTTTGCTCAGTTTGGGACTAGGTCAATGTGTCATGGTCAGGTCCCAAGGTGTCTGTGTCCCCGCAGGCCGCCCTGTGGGACAATGTGGAGCTGCTCCAGGAGTTGCTGAGCAGCGGCGCGGAGGTGGACGGCCGCGACGGACACGCGCGCTCGGCCCTCCACGCCGCGGCGCTCTGCGAGAGGAGCCGCTGCCTGCCGCCGCTGCTCGCCAAGGGGGCCCACATCGACGCGCAGTCAGACGCCCACACGGGCGGGAAGGTATGCATGCCCATGATCCATGGAACTGACATTATGGCAGCGGTCTGATCTAGTGGTTAGAGCTCCTGCTTGCGAAACTTGAGGTCGCGGGTCCGATTCCCGCTGAGGGCAGAGGTGTGTATACGTCTTTGAATGTCTCCCGAAGCAAATGTCTGTTGCCGTAGGAACTGTAATTTTTTATTGAACATGTATCGTTTCAATATGTGTAACCGGTAGCTACGCCACTGCAACCCCGGCGGGCTAGGCGGGGCAGTGCCCCGGGACAAAGGGCTCTGACTTACAAACTATCAAACATTACTCTCACATTAGGAATATAATTAAGCCGGATTCTAGGAATTCGACTTAAATAATGGCAACTTAGTTTTAATTGTATTCTTTTAAGTTACAAAGAGTATTTGGTTTTTAATTTTATTATGGAGTCGACTGAATTACGACGAATCTGGAATACGTCGAATCCGGAACAAACGATTTTTAATTTATTAAACGACGTTTTGCGACGTATTAACGAGTTTATTTGAGACCCCAGTTTATTTTGTGCCCCAGGACCTTTGGTTACCTGGCTACGCCACTGGTTCCCTGTGTCCCTTACGTTGAATAAAATATTCTTGACTCGTCGAGTTTCGAAGTCGGAGTCCAAAGTGAGATGGTCGTCTCAAATCCCAGACAGCGCTTCACATAGCGGCGGAGCGCGGCCACGTGGAGAACGTGAAGACTCTGCTCGCCGCTGGAGCAGCGCTGGATGCGCTGGATGCGGGCGGCGACACGGCGCTGGCGCTGGCTGACAGGAACTGCCACCGACACGCCGCGCATGCGCTCAGGGAGGCTCGGGGTGAGCAACTAATGTACTACTGACAGGCACACGCAGCCTTACAGGAGGTCGCACACACATGACACTGCGAGTGCAGTGGGCTGGTCCTAAGGTGAGTTAGGAAGGCAGGTGGGGCACAACGGACCTCCCGTCCACAATAGCAGGCAGCCTGGGGCAGTACCTCCGCCTTACAGGAGGTCGCACACACATGGCACTGCGAGTGCAGTGGGCTGGTCCTAAGGTGAGAGAAGACAGGAAGGGTACAATATTTTGTTGTAACATTGCATCAGAGTAGAAATTGTAAGCTGGTATATATTTTTAGAGCCAAGTTTTATATTCCTGCATTAAAGCTTCGGATATAGCAGTGCGATAGAGATGGCTAATGGACCGGTGCTGATGAGTGAGGGAGATACCAAACCCATGTTTTCCATTTACCGCGCTCTCTAATCGACCCCTAAGCAGGTTTTGTGAGATTATAGCGACGAGAAATGTCGAAATAAATCAAATATCAGCGCTAAGGTATTGGACTTAAGGATAATATTCGTACGTACAAGCTATGTATTTAAAATCCATCGTTGAAAATAAATTTGAAAATAAATATCTATATTTAGACACTGATAGAGCATTTATAGCCGAGTAGTTGCATGCCCAAATATTGCAAGTTCCAATCCCGACTGTACCAATGAGTTTTCTGAACTTAAGTACAGTGATTAGTCGCACCACTAGCTTTACGGTGAAGGAAAACATCGAGAGGAAACCTGCATACGTCTGAGAAGACATTCAAGTAAGTTTGGATGTTTGCGGTTCTTTCATGGCAAAACGGCTGAACCGATTTGGCTGAACGTTCAAATGGTGATAGCTTATACCTAGGAACAGGACATAGGCTTTTTTTTCCAAAATTTCCAAAGCTACTTTTTCGAACTCCACGCGGGCGAAGCCGCGGGCATAAGTTAGTAATAGATAGTTTTAAGTAAACACGAGCACACTCGCATAACTTGTGTAACTTGATATGTGACACCTCAGCTTAGATCAAGGTCGCGCCGGTGCTATTGCAGTCCGGGAGCTGGCGGACGTTCTGTTGTCTTACCATAGCCTGCAGTTTTAATAATAATAATAAACACCTGGGACAATTCCACACAAATTGCCCTAGTCCTAATTTAAGGAAAGCTTGTGTTATGGTAACTTGTAAACGATATATTTACTTATAAGTACACAGGACATCCAAGCCCTCAGCGTGTTTCGAACCCGCGACCTCAAGTCTCGCAGTCAGGAGCTCTAACAACTAAGCCAGACTGCCGTCCATTATCTAAATTAAGGGTGGCAAACATACATACAACCCACCTGAGGGTAACTCACCACCACCACGTCAGGCACCCGTCTCCCACAAAGTTAGTGTTACATTTCTATTGTACCCTGTATGTTTTACTTTGTATGAGACATCAATAAACATATTTGATTTGACCGATTACCGTAGCCTATTTACGCTCACGACACCAAAGTATCAATTGCGCGTTTGCCACTGTGTTCGGAGAGGTATACTGTTTTGGCAGCATAATGGGACTAATCCCTCTGCTGCCAACACAATATAACAATCCTCCCCCTCCCCAAAGAGCTCATTATTGTAAACCTTATTCATCGCAGGAACACAACACAATAAATAGTGTTATTTGGCTACGGCCTTCTATAAGGTGGAGGTCCTGCCCCAGGCGGGGAGATACCTCTCTTGTACTACTATATATACTTCTGTACCTCTGGTGGTTCAGAAGGAAGAGAATAAGACAGTTGCAAGGTCGCCACCGCATAAGACCCTTAGTGTCAATACGCGGTGGAACATTATTGTAATCGAATCCGCAATGAAGAGATTCGCAAAACAACTGGCGTGAATGAGGCCGTGATTGTAAAGATCAATCAAAATCAAAAAATCAAAATCAAAATATTTTATTCAATGTAAGGGACACAGGGAACACTTATTGAACGTCACATATTTAATATAAACTAAAGTTACCACCGTTTCCAAGAAAAAAAAGTACCTGCCAGGAGAAGAAACGGCGAAACAAACTCCCCGGTTTTTTTTTTTTAACATTTGTTCCCTTTTACGTGGGGGGAGAAAAGATTACATATATAAAATCTGTACCAGAGGAGCAATTCATTGCCATGCATGGCCATCATTCAAATAATCTGATGTTTTATAATAAGCCTTTTGAATTAATTTACTTTTAATTACAGCTTTAAATTCTACAAAAGGTAATTCAATTATTTTCCTAGGTAGCTTATTAAAAAAGCGTATACCTTGCCCGACAAATGAGTTGCTAGTTTTGTGTAATCTAGCTGTAGGAACATGGAGTTTATCTTTGTTACGTGTATTTACAGTATGCAAGTCGCTATTTTTCTTAAATTTTATAATATTCTTTCTTACAAATAACACATTTTGGAATATATATTGACATGGTACGGTCAATATGTCAATTTCCTTGAATAATTCTCTGAGAGAATCTCGAGGCTTAAGGCTATAAATTGCACGAATAGCCCGCTTTTGCAGCACAAAAATAGATCCAATGTCTGCAGCATTACCCCAGAAAAGAATGCTGTAAGACATGACACTATGAAAATAGCCGAAATAAACTAAACGAGCTGTGTTGATATCAGTCAAGTGTCTAATTTTTCTTACCGCGAATGCTGCAGAGCTGAGTCTATTCGCCAATCCATTAATGTGGGGTCCCCATTGCAGTTTGTGATCCAATGTGACTCCAAGGAAGACTGTTGAATCCACAAGGTTTAACTCCTCGTCATTTATAACTATAGGGGTAGTTAAAACCTTTTTCACGTTCGACATTGTAAATTTAATACATTTCGTTTTCCCAGCATTAAGTACCAAATTATTGGCACTAAACCAATGAACCACGTCAGAGAGAGCATTATTTACATCGTCAAAGTTTTCTTTCTGTCGGTCTATCTTAAATAGTAAAGAAGTATCATCAGCAAATAATACAATATCATGTTTATCATTTACCAGGTGTGGTAGGTCATTGATATAGATAAGAAAAAGAAATGGACCGAGAATCGAACCCTGTGGAACGCCCATAGCTACTGGGCACCCCGGAGATATTTCCCCACGTATACACACTTTTTGTACTCGTTTACTTAAGTATGATGATATAAGGTTTAGAGCTAAATTCCTTATACCATAGTGGTCTAACTTCCTGATCAAAGTTTCGTGATGCACACAATCGAAGGCTTTGGATAGGTCACAAAAAACACCTAAAGCATCTTTTGAATCCTCCCAAGCCTCAAGAATTTTCTTAATAAGCTCGACACCTGCATCGGTAGTCGAGCGACCCTTTGTGAAGCCGTATTGTTTACTATGCATCATCTCATGTTTGTTAAAAAAGGCTAGCATCTGGTTAAGTAAAACTTTTTCAAAAATTTTGCTGAAAACTGGCAATATTGAGATGGGTCTGAAATTGTTTGGGTCGGTCATGATACCAGTTTTAAATAAAGGAATGATTTTACTGTATTTCATTTGATCAGGAAATTCACCGCTAGCAATACATGCATTAAAAACTAATGCTAAGTCTACTGCAACAATGTCAATAATACTACTTAGAACTTGTACAGAGTGTCCCCATAAATCAGTCGACTTTTTCATGTCTAGGGATTTAAAAGTTTTAATTATGTCTTCGGGGGTAACAGTATTGAAATAAAATTCAGTATGAGATTCTTCCACATGAGCTTTAAGAATTTTTTCAGCGGCGGAAGGTGATGAAATTAAAGATTTTGTTAATGAGACTGGAATATCAGCAAAAACAGATTCAAAAGCGGTGGCTACAGCAATATCAGATTTTATTAAAGTATCATTAATTTTTATTATTATTTTATCCTGTTTTAGTGCCGATTTCCCAGTCTCACTATTTATAATATTCCACGTTGTCTTAGTCACATTGGATGACTTTGAAATTTTATTTCTGACAGCAATAGACTTGGCGTTTGAACAAACCTTTTTAAACACTTTGGAATAATTTTTAACATAATTTATAAAATCTAAATCAAAATTACATGTTTTCTCATGGTAAAGTTCATACAGCCTTCGTCTACTTCTGTGAATGCCTGTGGTAGCCCATTCACCAAACGCCATATGGTTACCAATGTGAACAGTCTTAGGGGTAAATATGCGCTCATGTTCTTTATGTACCACTTGGAAAAGAGAATTATACATAGATTGAGGATTTTGGTGGTTACTTTTTAAAGGAAATTTACCGAGCATGTTACCACGAAAACTGTTCAAGCGACTTGCATTTACAGGTACGTAAGTAATCCGCTTTTTGGAAACTTTAAAATTATGTTTTCGAAAACTTACTAATTGGCCGCAGTGATCTGATTCTAGTTTATTTATGATGGCATTACTAATGGGCTCAAAATTAGTAAATATATTATCAATACATGTAGCTGATGCGCTAGTTATTCTTGTAGGCTCAGAAAACATATGAGTTAAATTGAAAGAAGCAAAAAGGCATTTAAAACGATTACTTGTGGATGAGTTTTCAAGTATATTAACATTAAAATCTCCACATACTATTATATTTTTGCCTGACTTACAAATTTTATTTAAAACTTCTTCCATAGCTTTTTCAAACTGTTCATAATCTCCACTTGGGGGTCGGTATACGCACACAACAATGTATCGCTCTAACTCTATACATGACAATTCAGTAGTACGCTCCGCAGAAAGATGCACAATGTCCCTACGTTCTTTATATTTAAGGTTTTTCTCCAATATTATCATGGAACCCCCACGTATTGCATCTTTCCTGCTGAAGGCACTAGCAACCTGGTGATTGTTGAAATTGAGCATGATCTGCTCGTCTCTTAGCCAATGTTCAGTTAAACATAAGATATTAATATTATTACAGTTCATGAACAATTCCAATTCTAATTCTTTATTTAAAATACCTTGTATATTCTGATGCACCAGGTTAAAAACATTTTTATTACATATGTGAGTTGTGCCAGAGAAAGCCTCTGTTGTCTTAGAACTTAATTTAAAGTATTTGGAACGTATTCCAAAGAATAACTATTCTGATCATGGTTTGACTGCTCAATAGAAGCAGTATTGGTAGCCAATGATTTGGCTGTACTTAAATAAAAAATGTGTATACAATAATGTAGCATACTTGCTACTTGTCTCTTAAATTTATTAGAAAGATGATATCTTTCATTAATCAAATTGTAATTCGAAATTATTGAATTATTATTATTCAAGTCAATGAATGAAAATATATTATTATAATTGCTTATAAGCTGCATGCAGCAATTTAATTTATATCTAATAGAATTTTCCCTCTGTGACAAACCTCTGCTATAGGGAAATGCAAATAATATTATGTGTTTTACACTAAGACAACTCAGCGAGTCAATTAATTTAGTCATTTCATCGATTCGATGAAGAAAGGCATGTTACGTTGGTTTGGACACATAGAGAGGATGAGCGAAGAAAGATTGACGAAAAAGATATACAAAGCGAAAGTGTGTGCAAGAAGAGGCAGAGGAAGGCCACGTTCCAACTACCTGGATCAAATAGATCGGACTCTCAAGGACGGGAACGTTAAGAGTACTCGAAACCGACGAGCATGTATGAAGAGACTGATGAATGTGGACGAAGCGAAAGAGGTATGTAAGTCTAGAGAACTGGCGCTCTATACTCTCTGCCTACTCCGTTAGGGACTCGGTGTGGTGGTATGTCTGTTTGTACATATATTAAACCAGTACATCACACACACACACACACACACACACAAATTAGCAGTCTCATTGCCCTCGGCGATCTCTTACAGACAACCTTTTGCACTAGCTCTCGGCCTAAGTCCACTTAGTTTCGTCACAAAGCGATGAGATCCGCTCGATGCTGACTAGACATTAGGATGCGGGCTCAGTATGCGCGGCGAGATGACAAGCGCGGGTTTTTGGGGTATGGTTTAGACACTAATGTTGTACGGGGTGCGAGTCAAAAGGATTATTTTGTATTCAAATTATAATATAATAATAATAAATATACTCGTGGTGTGACTAATCACTGTACTTAAGTTCAGAAAAACTCATTGGTACAGTTGGGATTGGCAACTGCTCGAACCACTCGGCCACCACGGTTAGCTAAATAAATAAATACAATATATAATAGCAATCACTTAATGTCATCAGTGGTTAATTCTATCAGTTCTATATCCTTGTGCTTTCTCATATGCCTGTACAAGTTACACCGTGCTCCAAACGAAGCGCCACAAATAGCACAAGAGAATGGCCTTTCATAAGTGTGAGTTCGTTTGTGTGCAACTATACTGCCTTTAACGTGAGTTGAGAATGTACAGTATAGACATTGCAAGTTCTTCGTTTCCTTGTAATGCTTGATCAAGTTCTTCAAGTTGGTAGCGGAGTATTCAAATTATGTCTTTTTCTTTCTTTTATACAACAAGAGTGGCAAACAAGCATACGGCCCACCTGATGGGAAACGGTTACCGTAGCCTATTTACGCTCACGATACCGAAGTATCACTTGCGCACAAAATTATTTATGTTTTTACCCTTTAATAAGGGGGCGGCCATTGATTACGTGTTCTAGGGGGAGGGATCAAGCTATGTCTTTCCAAATATCACTTACGGGGGAGAGTGGAGGGGAGGGGTCTCAGCAAATATCACGTAAACTTTTTTCTAGCAGAAAACGCTGGAAAATTGCGTGAAAATTTATTTTTAGTATAAAATATGGCCAGTAGCAACATTCAGTAGTATTCAATCTCTCTAAATTGAAACTGAATTAAGGAAGGGGAGAGGCAAACGAGGAAAATGTTACGAAATCTCACTAACGTTTCGAAAAATTATCAAACATGCTAACTAACTAAAAACAAAAATCTAACACGCACACACACACATCATAACGCTGAATCCCTAAAGGTATACCATACACGGTGGAGGTACACACCCACTTTCCACCAGAGATATATTTCAGGTGCCAACGTGACAGATGGCGAGTCCATCGCCGTTACTCAAGCACGACTATACATACGCCTTTGAATGTCTTCTCAGACGTATGCAGGTTTCCTCTCGATGTTTTCCTTCACCGTAAAGCTAGTGGTGCGACTAATCACTGTACTTAAGTTCAGAAAAACTTAACAGCCGGTATTGGTACTTGCGATCTTTGTGTCGCAGGCAACTACTCGAACCACTCGGCCATTACGGCCGTCTTATCCCCGCGTGCTACTGTCAGCCTATGGCAAATCGTTCCCCGCTCTCAGTGCCCCCAGACCGTACCATTTGCGCTACTGAATGGCGAAATTCAGTATAGTATCGTCCGAGGCGGCGGATGCTCGTGTCTCACTCGGGGTCACGTGTTTACGTTACGAGCAATCCTAACCTTTATAAGTTATTGGTGTGACTTTGCGTGAGTCAGTGATAAAGATGTGTTGTTTGTGCTGATACCCTGGTACATAGGTCGCAGGACACTAGTATCATCATCGTCATAGATTTAAGAGCTGGGTCCTTGTCGGCGTCTTTGATACCTTGGAACCACAAAGGTCTCGCACTGCGCGGCTCTAAAGCAGTTTCCTTCCCTGAACGCTCAGGCTGTGGAATGAGCTCCCCGTTGACGCTTTCCCTGGAGAGTACAGCATGGAGTTTTTCAAGAAGGGTGTGAAGAGATTCCTGCAGGGTCGGCAACGCGCGAGTGATACCCCTGGTGTTGCAAGCGTCCATAGGTGGCGGCAACCGCTTACCATCAGGCGGAACGCATGCTTGTATCCACACTTGTGGTGTATGGTATAAAAAGAAGTCCGCCTACTTGCTTCTGTCCAGCACAATCTATTTGGCCTCGCTATACGCCATGAGAGACACAGTTTTTTTGATTAATCTTGGTCTTCCTCTTCCTCTCTTCCCCTCTTCCTTTCCTTCTAAGATCTTCCTCTAGAAGCTATCATGTCGGATAAGGTGGCATCATAATGAATAAAAAACACCTACCTATATATAGGTACGGGCGTTTGTGTAGTGGTCAGGGCTCCTGATTGCAAAGTTTAAGGTTGCGGTTGATTCTCGCCGAGGGCGGATGTTTGTGTGATGAACACGAGTATTTGTACCTTAATCTAGTCTAGTATATATATATATATATATATATATACTAGACTATATTATATATATGATATATATATATATATATATATATATATATATATATATATATATATATATATATATATATATATATACACACAACTATGTATATCGTTCTTAAATAAAAATACCTGTGTCCCGAATTCTATCCAATCACGTTCAGTAATATTTGCGTAGAACAAATATGCTTATAAAGTTTCGCATTATAATACCATTCGTAGGAGCTGTATATATAGTGCCATCCACGAGGACGCGCCCCACTATCCCCCCCTACACTGTACAGTGTAAGTGTGCAACCTTCCACTAATGTGCGAGTATTGTCGGTACACACTGATTACCTATGAGTGCACACGCACACTACAAGGGCAATGCTCTGTAACGCAAAGATCGCTAGTTCGAACCCCGAATGAGTGTAGAAGAGGCAGAGGAAGACCACGTTCAAGCTATCTGGATCAAATCGATCGGACGCTCAAGGACGGGAACGTCAAGAGTACTCGCAAAGACGAGCATGTATGAAGAGACTGATGAATGTGGACGAAGCGAAAGAGGTATGCAAGAGGGGACTGGCGCTCTACTCTCCCTGCCTACCCCGTTAGGTACTCGGCGTGATGATTGTTAATCTTTCCACTAACTAAAAAAGGCTACGCCGCTAAGCTGAATCGGATAAAACTTGAAAGAGAGGTAGGGCATAACGGGTTTCCCGTTCGAATTCGGAGCTGCCCGACTGGGGCAGGACCTCCACCTTATAGAAGGCCGTAGCCAAATAACACAATTTATTGTGTTGTGTTCCCACGCGGTGAATAAGGTTTCCAGTACTGAGCTCCTTGGGGAGGGGGGAGGATTGTTACGATGTGTTGAAAGCAGAGGGATTAAACCTTACGCTGCCAACACCCGTATGCTTGTTTGCCACTCTTGTTGTATAAAAAAAAAAAATATTTGGCACAGATATACATTATTAGCTGGAGTAACACAACTATTTTTGCGTCTTCAAATTCCATTTGCGTGTAATAGGAAAGCAAAGAAGAAAAAGGCATGTTACGTTGGTTTGGACACATAGAAAGGATGAGTGAAGAAAGATTGACGAAACAGATATACAAAGCAAAAGTGTGTGCAAGAAGAGGCAGAGGAAGGCCACGTTCCAACTGCCTGGATCAAATCGATCGGACTCTCAAGGACGGGAACGTTAAGAGTACTCGAAACCGACGAGCATGTATGAAGAGACTGATGAATGTGGACGAAGCGAAAGAGGTATGTAAGCTCTGCCTACCCCGCTAGGGACTTGGCGTGATGATATGTATGTATGTATGTAGGAAAGGCTCCGAATATGATTTTGTCCCATTCGGTGTCGAGACCCTTGGTCCGTGGGGTCCTAGTGCCACAAAGCTATTTAAAGAAATAGCAAAAAGGTTGGTCGACATCACAGGAGACCGAAGAGCTGGCAGCTACCTCGGACAAAGACTTAGCCTAGCTATTCAAAGGGGGAACGCTGCCAGTATCTTCGGAACCCTGCCTAAAGGGACTCCTTTTAAGAATATTTTTTAGTTATTATATTATTATTATTGGAACGAAGTTCCTTATCGCGCGTTGTGAAAGGGGGCTAGACGGAAAAAAATCTTACGAAAAGTTGTCACGACATTCTTACGAAAAGTTGTCACGACATTATTACGAAAAGTTGTCACGACATTCTTACGAAAAGTTGTCACGATACTTTTATTACGAAAATTGAACCTACTGATTAAGTTTATATAACATTATATTTGTTAATAATAAAAAAAATTTTTTTTTTTTTATTAACTTAAAAAAAATAAAATTTTATTACAATTCCTTTTTTTACTGTATATTTATAACCCCCGTGTGAGTGACGTGTGCTTCTTGAACTTCGTTCCATCCGGGTGTCCCTTGACACCTCTCGAGTTTATTTTTTTTTTATTTTTAGTAGTAAGTAGGAAAGCAATTTAACCCGGGGCGCACCTAGTCAATAACATTATGTGTCTTGACATCCAAATATAGCAAAGATCTACCACCGCACCTCTCGCCATCGACGGGGAATTCATCCCCATACCTTGGAACCACAAAGGTCTCGCACTGCGCGGTCCAAAGGAGCTTCCTTCCGCGAACGCTCAGACTGTAGAATGAGCTCCCCGTTGAGGTTTCCCTGGAGAGTACGGTACTATCGGGATTGTAACACCGTAAAGCTCGTGATGTAACTAATCATCGTACTTAAGTTTAGAAAAACTCATTGGTACAGTCAGGATTCGAACTTGCGATCTTTGTGTCGCAGGCAACTACTCGAACCACTCGGCCACCCCGGCTTATATCAAGGTCCTTTATTAACGGTGATATATATCTTTAGGCGGCGGTAACCGCTTACCATCAGGCGCGCTGTTAGCGGTATTAAAAGGCGTTATAAATAAGCTCGCTATCGCATTTATAATATGTGTAAGGATACTGTTTGTCTGTCATCGCTAACACAGCAAGAACGAGTTCTCTGTTCCGGAGTCTCACAAAAACTAATTGCAATCGCCTTGAATATATAAGATTATAGTGGACTAGCTGTCCCGCCCAGCTTTGCTCGGGTGAAAAAGTTAAATTGCCCGTAACACGATCGCAGCGCCACCTATCGGGTCCAATTGTAAATCTAAACCATTCTCGAATCTAGCTTAAGACACACAGAAAGCTTCGCCCGGGTAAAAAGGTAAAATTCTTGAAACTCGATCTCAGCGCCACCTATCGGGTCCAATTTAATATAGCCTATGTTACTCGGGGATAATGTAGCTTTCCAAAGGTGAAAGAATTTTTGAAATCGGTCCAGTAGTTTCGGAGCCTATTCATTACAAACAAACAAACAAATTTTTCCTCTTTATAATATTAGTTAAGATTAAGATTATAGTGGATAACAAATACCCACATAATAATATGTATTTACATAAGAATTATGTATAGAAATAGAGACGGATGAATGTGGCCGAAGCGAACGAGGTATGTATGTCTAGAGGTGGGGCATAACGGGTTTCCCGTTCGAATTTGTATCTCCCCGCCTGGGGCAGGACCTCCACCTTATAGAAGGCCGTACACAAATAACACTATTTATTGTGTTGTGTTCCTGCGATGAATAAGGTTTACAATAATGAGCTCTTTGGGGAGGGGGGAAGGTTGTTATACTGTGTTGGCAGCAGAGGGATTAGTCCTATTATGCTGCCAATACAGTATAACTCTCCGTATACAGAGTGGCAACGCGCAAGTGATACTTCGGTATGATGAGCGTAAATACCACGGTTACGGTACTGTATTCTTGTTTGCCACTCTTGTTATAAAAAAAAGAGAGACCTACTGTTTCTATTCTCTCTGCCTACCCCGCCAGGGACGCGGCGTGATTGATCTTTTCCTTTTTAACAAAAGGTATTCTTTCCTGTAATATAGCCTATGTTAGTCTGTAAAGATGTAGCTTTGTAATGGTGAAAGAATAATCAACACAGGTCGAGTAGTTTTTGGTATTGAAAAGTGAATCGAATCTTATCTCTTTATTAACGCGGCTAAAGTCGCGCGTGAGCGAGAGCCGTGGTGGCCGAGTGGTTCGAGCAGTTGCCTGCGACGCAAAGGTCGCAAGTTCGAATCCCGACTGTACCAATGAGTTTTTTCTGAACTTAAGTACAGTGATTAGTCACACCACGAGCTGAACGGTGAAGGAAAACATCGAGAGGAAACCTGCATACGTCTGAGAAGACATTCAAAGGCGTATGTATAGTCGTGCTTGAGTAACGGCGATGGACTCGCCATCTGTCACGTTGGCACCTAATATACCTCTGGTGGAAAGTGGGTGTGTGGGTATTACCTATACACCTCTGCCTACCCCTTTCGGGGACCCTTGTGGGAAGGCGTGAGGATATATTATATTATTATAAGTCGCGCGTAAACTCTGCTTAACGACCGCGGGGTGTTTGCTTAACTTTGCATACTAATCGTTATGTATGTTAGCAATACCCGTTTGTCTTAGAGTGGGTTTTAAAGTGTCGCACTGTTGTGAAATAATCATGTTGTGTAATATGTTGTCAGCGGGCGTTTGTGGTCATTTATTTTATTACTAATATAATAAACTAGTTGTGCCCGCGACTTCGTCCGCGTGAAATTTAACAAAAAATATTGTTCAGTTTCTAAAATAAAAGTAGCCTAAGTTACTCCTTTTTATATCAAATCTGCCAGTGAAAGTCTCGTCAAAATCGTTCCAGCCGTTTCAGAGATTAGCCGGAACAAACAGACAAACAGACAGACAAAAATTGTAAAAAAATATATTTTGGTATATGTACCGTGTATACATCCATATGCATTTAGTAAAAAGCTGTTATTTTAATATTACAAACAGACACTCCGATTTTATTATACGTATAGATAAAAACCATGATGGCCGAGTGGTTCGAGTAGATGCCTGCAACACAAAGACTGCAAGTTCCAATCCCGCCTGTACCAATGACTTTTTCTGAACTTAAGTACAGTGATTAGTCACACCGCGAGCTTTACGGTGAAGGAAAACATCGAGAGGAAACCTGCATACGTCTGAGAAGACATTCAAAGGCGTATGTATAGTCGTGCTTGAGTAACGGCGATGGACTCGCCATCTGTCATATTAGCGACACCTGTACACCCTTGTGGGAAGGCGTGAGGATATATTATTAATATTATAAATGTGGACGAAGCGAAAGAGGTATGTACGTCTAGAGAGAACTGGCGCTCTATACTCTCTGCCTACCCCGTTAGGGACCTGGCGTGATGATATGTATGTATGTAATATTATAAATGTTACAATTTGTGTGTCTGTTTGTTCCTCTTTCACGCCAGAACGGCTGAACGCAATTGAATGACACTTGGCGCAGAGATTGATTATTAGCTGGGTTAACATATAGTATATTATGTTCCTAGAACTACCATTAAGAAACATCGTCATGCGGGTAAAACCGCGGGACGAACTAGTACCATGGATGTAACATGAGGCGAAGCTACCACTAATGACGTGATCAGTAGGTAATTACTCGCTACGCCGCGCGGCACGTGACTGCTAACAGGATTCATTTGATACTACAGACAGACCACGCTTCGTCCACATTCATCAGTCTCTTCATACATGCTCGTCGGTTGCGAGTACTCTTGACGTTCCCGTCCTTGAGCGTCCGATCGATTTCTAGGTAGTTGGAACGTGGTCTGCCACTTGACTAGACCTCGCCTCTAGACTTCACGCCTTCCCACAGGGGTCCCCGAAGTGGTAGGCAGAAGTTTGTAGGTAGAGCACACACATCCCACACTTCGACGGAGATATATTTTAGATGGCGAGTCCATCGCCGTTACTCAAGCACGACTATACATACGCCTTTGAATGTCTTCTCAGACGTACGCAGGTTTCCTCTCGATGTTTCCCTTCACCGTAAAGCTCGTGGTGTGCCTCACTGTAATTAAATGTAGAAAAACTCCTCAATCCAGTCGGGATTGGAACTCGCGCCGTTTGCGTGGCAGGCGGGTGCTGTGACCTCTCGGCCACGCCGCCTCCTCTTGTCCTGACGTATAAGTGGTATGGTATCGCAGTGCAGGCGCAACACAGGTTCCCACTCGATGTTTCCCTTCACCGTAAAGCTCGTGGTGTGCCTCACTGTAATTAAATGTAGAAAAACTCCTCAATCCAGTCGGGATTGGAACTCGCGCCGTTTGCGTGGCAGGCGGGTGCTGTGACCTCTCGGCCACGCCGCCTCCTCTTGTCCTGACGTATAAGTGGTATGGTATCGCAGTGCAGGCGCAACACAGGTTCCCACTCGATGTTTCCCTTCACCGTAAAGCTCGTGGTGTGCCTCACTGTAATTAAATGTAGAAAAACTCCTCAATCCAGTCGGGATTGGAACTCGCGCCGTTTGCGTGGCAGGCGGGTGCTGTGACCTCTCGGCCACGCCGCCTCCTCTTGTCCTGACGTATAAGTGGTATGGTATCGCAGTGCAGGCGCAACACAGGTTTCCTCTCGATGTTTCCCTTCACCGTAAAGCTCGTGGTGTGCCTCACTGTAATTAAATGTAGAAAAACTCCTCAATCCAGTCGGGATTGGAACTCGCGCCGTTTGCGTGGCAGGCGGGTGCTGTGACCTCTCGGCCACGCCGCCTCCTCTCGTCCTGACGTATAAGTGGTATGGTATCGCAGTGCAGGCGCAACCTTGGTCTGCTCTCGATGTTTTCCTTCACCGTAAAGCTCGTGGTGTGACTGATCACTGCACTTAAGTAGTAAAGCTGTATCTATACTAATATTATAAAGCTGAAGAGTTTGTTTGTTTGTTTGTTTGTTTGTTTGAACGCGCTAATCTCAGGAACTATTCTACTCTAGGTTGGAATTGAAAAATTATTTTTGTGTTGGATAGTCCATTTCTCTAGGAAGGCTTTAGGCTATATAACATCACGCTACGACCAATAGGAGCGAAGCATAAATGAATAATGTTGCCAGGACGGGAAAAAATATTTCTTTTTGAGAGCTTCCGTTGCGTGCGCTGCGTAAACGGTTTAAGTTACACAAATATCATGTATGAGGGAATTGTTCCTCTTTAAAAGTTCTAAAAAAAAGTCCGCGACAGCATATGTCTATCTTTTGAGATTGACTCACACCTTTTTTATGGCAATCAAGTCCGCGATGGGCTCCTGAACTACTTACCGATTTCAATCAAATTTGCACACCGTGTGCAGTTTGATCCAACTTAAAAGAAAGGATAGCTTGCAACACAATTGGACCCGATAGGTGGCGCTGCGATCATGTTTCAGGAAATTTTACTTTTTCACTCGGGCGAAGCTGGGCGGGACGGGACAGCTAGTAAATTATAGTTTGCAGGCAGTTTGCAGGTCATTGGCCTCAGTTGAAGACATGCCAATTGCCACCTTTGCCTCGTAAGAAGTTGAAGTACCGTTAACATAATAGGCATTTTTTTCTCACGTCTAGTTGTAGCCTACGACTATGTCCGCATGTTTTATCCCGCCCAGCCTCCCCCTAGCCCCCTATAGGGTCCTATTATAGTAACGTAATAGGCCTATATTTGGAGTTGGACTTTAACAGTACATGGGCTTAAGCTACATTAAATTCCATACAGTTTTAGCGTGACACTAAAATCCTTGTGTTGGCTTCTGTTGCTCTAACAATAAAGACCACGTTCCAACTACCTGGATCACATGGATGGGACGCTCAAGGACGGGAACGTCGAGAGTACTCGAAACCGACGAGCATGTATGGAGAGACTGATGAATGTACATGCTCGTAGGTTTCGAGTACTCTTGACGTTCCCTTCCTTGAGTGTCTGTATGCAGGTTTCCTCTCGACGTTCTCTTTGACCTTAAAGCTCGTGTTATCCACTAATCTATTGTAACGCCGTATTACAGCGTATGTTAAGTGCTTCATGTATCAATTAAATTGATATCGTAAATAAAGAAAGAAAAAGTGATTTCGTGATAAAAAAAAACTGTAATGCTAAATCGATTCCGCGCCGCCGCTCAACAAGCGCGCGCGCTTGCGGCGCACGAAGTGGCAGACGCGGTTGCCGTGTCCGACGATGCGGACGCGGCCTACGAAGCTAAGGACTACTTTATCGATGACGTCACTGACCCTTGGGCGGAGGGAGGTAAATTTGCATAAGTCATATGGAGACTTTTGGTCACTATTTGGAGCATCCCAGGAACGCTGGGTCTGGTGCCAGGATTTGCTCGATATCCCGTGATGTCAGGTCCCCTGGCTCTAGAGCCAAGAAGCCCGTGCCTGATCGATGGCCTCAAGATTTGGCCTAAAGACCTTACCCTCCTTTCACCCCCAGATGCCTTGGAGCGCGAGCGCCTGTCGCAGCACGCGCAGCTGCGCGAGCTGGTCGCGCGGGGCGAGGCCGGCCCGCTGAAGGCCCGGCTGGCAGGCCTGGGCGCGGCTGCGGGCCTCGTCGTGAACCTCACCCCGGGTGGGGCCAACACGCTGCTGTATATGTGAGTGTTGGTCTCACGTCAGCATCTGCGAAATGAACATTCCATGATCACATTTTCTAAAAGGCTAAGGAATCGTTAAGGCTTTTGGGATTGGTGCTTGGTATTCGTGACTCCCACAACCTCCAGGTTCCCTTCCATCCTGCGAGTCCTGGTCGCGCTCTACGCTCTCCTGAACCAGAACCTAGACTGTGTTTGTGGATGCGTGGCTCAAAATATTGTTGGAGTGCAAAAATATGGAGCTAAAAAAAGTTAAAAACAGAGTTTAAAAAAGCAAAATGGAGTTCTTCAAGAAGGGTGTGGAGAGATTTCCTTTAGTTCATGCTCTCCTGGTACATTCTTAAAGGTGTTCCCTAGAGAGTGCAGCATGGAGTTCTTCAAGAAGGGTGTGGAGAGATTTCCTTTAGTTCATGCTCTCCTGGTACATTCTTAAAGGTGTTCCCTAGAGAGTGTAGCATGGTGTTCTTCAAGAAGGGTGTGGAGAGATTTCCTTTAGTTCATGCTCTCCTGGTACATTCTTAAAGGTGTTCCCTAGAGAGTGCAGCATGGAGTTCTTCAAGAAGGGTGTGGAGAGATTACCTTTAGTTCATGCTCTCCTGGTACATTCTTATTCAGAGAGATTCCTGCAGGGTCTGCAGCGCATGTTTGTCACCCGTGTGTTATATAAATGATGACCCACCCCCAGCGCGGCCGAGGCAGGCTCGGCAACCCTGGTGGCAGCCCTGCTCGCGGCGGGCGCGGACGGGCGCGCGCACCCCGTGACCAGATACAGCCCCCTGTACATCGCCTGCTACCACGGACACAAGGACGTCGCCAAGCTGCTGCTGGGACACTTTCCAGAGGCCGTGCAGGTCAGTATTAGGCATGCAAACCTGGGTAATAACACCGACAATGGTAATAGTTCCACGGATTGTGTCTCGCTCCTTGGTTGAGTGGTTCGAGCAAAGATTGTAAGCTCGAATCCGGACTGCACCCATGAGCTTTTCTGAACTTAAGTACAGTGATTAGTCACACCACTAGCTTTGCGGCGAAGGAAAACATCCAGAGGAGATCTGCATACGTCTGAGAAGACATTCAAAGGCGTATATATAGTCGTGCTTGAGTAACGGCGATGGACTCGCCATGTGTCACTTTGACACCTAAAGTATATTTCTGTTGGAAAGTGGGTGTGTGGGTACTATCTACACACCTCTGCCTAGTCCTTTGGGGACCCTTGTGTGGAAACAAGTACCTTACTAATATTATAAAGGCGAATGTTTGGATCATTGCTGCTCTTTCACGGCAAAACGTCTGAACCGATTTGGCTGAAAGTTGAAATGGTACATGGGCTACATTTTAATCTTGAAAAATACATTATCTACTTTTTTGAACTCCACTCGGGCGAAGCTGCGGCCAAAAGCTAGCATATCTATGATTATAAGAATTGACAGATGGTACAACCAATAACTGTGTGAATGCAGCAAGAGACTGTCGAAAAATGGCTGCCCATACACGCGGCCTGCATCGGCGGACACGCGGCCATCGTCACGCTGCTGCTGGAGTACCCCTACCCTGAGGCGCTGCTCAGCACATACAGGTCGGTGCAGCTCATCTCTCCCATCCCGCGAGTCCTGGCCGCGCCCAACGCTTTCCTGAACCAGAACCCTGATCGCGATGTGTTTGCGGATGCGTAGCTCAAAGTATTGTTGGAATGCAAGAAGTTTTGTAAACGGGATGCGTGACAGTGACATGTTTATTTGTATATTTTTAAATTTTTGTAGTATAATATGATTTAATGTTGAATATTTTTTATCGTAATTAATGTAATTGATATGTTTAAGCCGTTTTAATTATGTAAATAAATAAATAAATATGAGACCAGGTGTATTGATCTCGCGAGTAGCCTCGGCCGCGACATCTACTAGAATACGAGTTGTCTGTTATGTGAGACCAGGTGTATGTGATCCCGCGAGTAGACACGGCCCCGACATCTTCTAGAATACGACTTGTCTGTTATGTGAGACCAGGTGTCTTGGATCTCGCGATAACCTCGGCCTCGACATCTAGAATACGACTTGTCTATTATGGGAGACCAGGTGTATGTTGTCTCGCAATAACCTCGGATCCGACATCTAGAATACGACTTGTCTATTATGGGAGACCAGGTGTATTCCGCGAGTAGCCTCGGCTCCTCCTGGTATCATCCGCCCGCCCTATGCCCTGGGGGTGTTCCAGCGACGCGGCGAGCCAGCGCCAGTACCGCGCGGCCTTCGACGTGAACGCGCTCGACGCGTCGGGCCAGAGCGCGCTGTACGTGGCCTGCACGCTGGGCAACGCCGCGCTCGTGGACGCGCTGCTGGCGCACGCCGCGCCCGCCCTGCCCGCGCCCGCCCTGCCCGCGCCCGCCCTGGAGGACGCCCGCCCGCCCCAACACAGCGGCAACAAGCAGGTGCTTCCTCACTCCCGTACTTGTTGCTCTAAGGGGCCACCGTGTAAAAGCGAGATGACCTGGACTCCCCCCTCCTTCTTTACAGAAAGTTACAGTAAAGGATATGATTTTAGTAAAATTTACTTATTATAGAGCCGTGGTGGCCGAGTGGTTCGAGCAGTGGCCTGCAACGCAAAGGTCGCAAGTTCGAATCCCGACTGTACCAATGAGTTTTTCTAAAACTTAAGTACAGTGATTAGTCACACCACGAGCTTTACGGTGAAGGAAAACATCGAGAGGAAACCTGCATACGTCTGAGAAGAAATTCAAAGGCGTTTGTATAGTCGTGCTGGAGTAACGGCGATGGACTCGCCATCTGTCACGTTGGCACCTAATATACCTCTGGCGGAAAGTGGGTGTGTGGGTATTACCTATACACCTCTGCCTACCCTTTCGGGGACCCTTGCGGGAAGGCGTGAGGATATATTATTATATATTATTATTATTATAAATAAATTATTAAAAAATACATTGTATTATGGTATTTAGACAACGATAGTACATATATAATTACATATATACATAGATAGATAGGACATCAAGACTAAGGTATGAATACTCGTGTTCATCACACAAATAGCTGACATTAGAGGAAATCGAACCCGTGACGTTAAGTTTGCAGTCAGAAGATCAAACCACTAAATTAGATGAATGGCCCCAACCCCCCTCACCCCCTTTCTCGAAATGGAGCCATATAGATTTTGGAAATCTGCAGCTGGACTCTTACATAACGAATGACCCCCAAAGGACAAGTGCAACATTTTGTGTTTGTTCCCCAGGGTGAAGCCCCCCCAGAGCCTCAGCGGCCCCCATTGCTCAGCCCCCACCGCAGCGGGATATCGCTGGGGATCCACGCCATAGTGAGCAAGCTGACGGGATCATCCAGCAACAATGTAAGCGTTTATGGATGTGGCGCGCGGATTTTTCGAATTTTGGTATTAAGTAGTTTGGATTTTATAGGTGTAAGACGCCTTTAAATATTTAACTTCGCGCCTTCCCACAAGGCCTCCGAAGGAACAGGCAAAAGTGTGTAGGTAGCAAAAGTGTGTGTGCACCTACACCCATTTTCTATTAGAGATGTATATATTAGGTGCCAACGTGACAGATGGCGAGTCCGTCGCCGTTACTCAAGCACGACTATACATACGCCTTTGTATGTCTTCTCAGACGTATGCAGGTTTCCTCTCGATGTTTTCCTTCACCGTAAAGCTCGCGGTGTGACTAATCACTGTACTTAGCATGACAGTACAGCAGATTCGAATTAATATTATAAATTTTCTTCAGATGTAAAGTCTCGGTGGTTTCGGTGTACAATGAGCTATCACACTGGCGCGATAGTGATAAAACATTACCAGGATAATTGTATACGAATCTGTCAGGATACGTGACAGAAGACATTTAGAGACGAGTGCCTCGCGTGCTCTCTAGGCTTCCAGACATCTCGCGTTTGGGAAACGGCGACAGACTGACCTCCTGTCACGTACCTGCCATATGGCTGATGCCCAGCGTGTGTGTGTGTGTGTGTGTGTGTGTGTGTCACCACCAGCAGCAGGCAGCGGCGCCGCTGCTGGTGCGGCCCGTGCAGCTGCAGGCGGGGCGCGCGGGGGACTCTTGCGTGGCCTGCGCCGTGCGCGGGGGCCACGCGCGCGTGCTGGCGCGCCTGCTGGGGGCCGGCGCCAGGGCCACCGCGCCCGCGCTGCCGCCGCCGCACACGGTAGGCCCCCACATACTTGCCGATAGGCCCCCACACAAACTCAGGTAGGCCCCCAAAGCACCAACGGTAGGCCCCCACTGCACACGACCCACCACACCACACCACCCCTGGTAGTCCCCCACACTCCCGCTGGTAGGCCCCCTACACCTGCCGGTAAGCCCACACACGACGCTCTTAGGCCCCCCACCCCGCCGGTAGGCCCCCAACCAACGCGTGTAGGCCCCCACACTCAAAGTAAAACAGCTCCCCCGAGCCACACTACACCTGTGCAATCCCAATAAGGTCAGTGCCCGGGTATTGTCAGACGAGTACAAAACACTCGTATTCGCAAAGTGTATTGCATGTTGGTTTGCAGTGAAGTGTCAGCGATACGTGCGGCGTATGGCTGCACTGACTCTAGGTATCACTTATGGACTGAAGGTGTCAGGAATGAGCAGGTAGTCATGATAGACGTGGGAGCAGTACAATACCCGCCCTCCTACTTAACCCCCCTGCACTCACATCTATGCCTGCCCTCCATTATTAGCCCCCCACTTTGACGCCCCCCCCAATTAGTAGCCCCCTCCCCCACACACACAATGTCGCTTGACCACGATGTCCTGCACTCATCTACATGGATGCCTTGGAGTAGCCTCATACCCTGGTCCACTGCAGGAGGCTGACGTGTCTCGCGAGAGCCGCCGCCGCTCCCGCAGCGCAGGCGCCACGCCGCGAGCCTCCGCCCCCTCGCCCTCACCCTCACCCTCGCCCTCGCCCTCCGCAGCGGGGGACCGCGTCGACCGTGAGTAACATACTGAGGAAATACAGACAGACACACATACACTCATTGAAACACAGACAAACATGGATAAGGCAACGGTTCAGCAACTTAAGCGAGCACGCCTGCTTTAGAGGGAGGATGGACGGCGCTGGCGTTAGCGGCTCGCGCTAAGGACGTGGCGGCCGCTGAGCTGCTGCTGGCGCACGGCGCCCAGGACCTGGCCTGCCGCGCGCTGGCGGAGGCAGTGGGGCATGGCCTGATGGACCTGGTGGACAGCCTGCTCGCTGCCAAGGTACCTGCTACTTTATACAGTGATCAGTCACACCACGAGCTTTACGGTGAAGGAAAACATCGAGAGCAGACCAAGGTTGCGCCTGCACTGCGATACCATACCACTTATACGTCAGGACGAGAGGAGGCGGCGTGGCCGAGAGGTCACAGCACTCTCCTGGCACGCTAACGACGCGAGTTCCAATCCCGACTGGGTTGAGGAGTTTTATACATTTAAGTACAGTGATCAGTCACACCACGAGCTTTACGGTGAAGGGAAACATCGAGAGGAAACCTGCATACGTCTGAGAAGACATTCAAAGGCGTATATATAGTCGTGCTTGAGTAACGGCGATGGACTCGCCATCTGTCACGATGGCACCTTAAATATATCTCTGGCGAATATTGAGTTGGTGGGTGCTACCTACCCCTTCGGGGACCCTTGTGGAAAGACGTAATGGTTTGAATAATGACAGTGTTGATGATAAGTATAAGTAGTGCCATTCACGTAGACGCGCCCCACTATCCCCCCCTATAGTGTACAGTGTAAGCGTGCAACCTTCCACTAATGTGTGAGTATTGTCGGTACACACAGATTACCTATGAGTGCACACGCACACTACAATTAATACACTCGGGTCATACTGCCCGCATGCCGCGACCCCCTCCACTACAGAGTGGTGGGGCGCGTCTTCGTATGGCACTATCTACACTGATGTGTAAGTCGCGATGATGGTGATGAATCTTTGTCGCCATTTGAACCAAGACCCTATTGTCCCCCAGGCGTACCCTGACCCGGAGTACAAGCTGAACAAGTCCACCATGTCGGAGTCAGTCTTCAGCTCCCGCGACGGGGAGGGGGGGGACTCCCAGCTGACGTACAGCGCGCTGTGCCCCACCACGCCCGTCATGGTCAACTGGAGGGAGCTGCGCTGCCAGCTGGCCTATATACGGTAGGGGGGAGGGGGGAGGGGGGGACTCCCAGCTGACGTACAGCGCGCTGTGCCCCACCACGCCCGTCATGGTCAACTGGAGGGAGCTGCGCTGCCAGCTGGCCTATATACGGTAGGGGGGAGGGGGGAGGGGGGGACTCCCAGCTGACGTACAGCGCGCTGTGCCCCACCACGCCCGTCATGGTCAACTGGAGGGAGCTGCGCTGCCAGCTGGCCTATATACGGTAGGGGGGAGGGGGGAGGGGGGGACTCCCAGCTGACGTACAGCGCGCTGTGCCCCACCACGCCCGTCATGGTCAACTGGAGGGAGCTGCGCTGCCAGCTGGCCTTTATACGGTAGGGGGGAGGGGGGAGGGGGGGACTCCCAGCTGACGTACAGCGCGCTGTGCCCCACCATGGGTAGCAACAGTTACAGGAACTGACGTTACGAGAGACAATACAAAAAAGCTATTATCATCATTATCATTATCATCACGCCGAGTCCCTAACGGGGTAGGCAGAGAATATAGAGCGCCAGTTCTCTCTAGACTTACATACCTCTTTCGCTTCGTCCACATTCATCAGTCTCTTCATACATGCTCGTCGGTCGTAGCTCGGCTCGTAGCTCGAAGCTATTAAAACAGTATGCAATGGACCCGCCGCCTGTTACGTGGAGGCGTGACGATGTCTGGTGCCCAGGGTCGCCTGGCTGGTGTCCGCGGCGCGGCGCGCCTCCCAGCGGCTGGGCGCGGGCGCGGCGCAGGCGCTGCTGGCCCTCACGCGCGTGGACCTCTCCAACAACGAGCTGCGCCTGCTGCCGCCGGAGCTGTTCGCACTGCGCAGCCTCAGGTCAGCCTACTGCCTCTGCTGGCCTGCCATATGATCCTTCTAAACGGGTTACTTAATAATGCTTACGAGTTTGAGCAAGCTAACTCGTTGGCACTCGTCATCGTATCCATTTATCCACCTCTCCTTGTTCTTCATCAATAGACTGATCGTGTAGAGTTCCTCTGCTTCCTCGATCATCAGGGAACTGCTTAACAGCCTTTAAAAGAAATGTCCAAATATTTTCAGTGACACTGAAAACGGGAGCTCAATATGATTCTTCCGGACCTCTTACTGATACTATTAATAATAATATCGGGTTTGCAAAAAGGGAACGTGGTAGTCAGTGGTGTTCCGTTAGAAAATCTAGAAGAACACGAATGAAATCCAGGGCTAATGCTACGTAGCTCCTATAGGTACTTGAATGCAGCGCAGAACAAGTTGGAGCGCCTGCCGAATGAGTCGGACGCCTGGGAGGACCTCGGCGGGGGCCGCCGCAAGGGGCCCCGGCCCCCGCCCTACTCCGCGCCCGTACTGCAGGAGATCTACCTGCAGGTATGGACCACCTTGCAGGGCCGAGTCTATCATGGTGGACGAGTGTCCCCCTACAGCCAGAGAATTGTTGGTCAAGTGAATAAATTTGTATATCTAGGAAGCATGGTCACACGAAATGGAAAGTATGAAAAAGATATTGAAAGAAGGATAACTGTCGGTAATGAGGTGAATGGAGCCATGTCGGCGTTGATGGGCAGTAACAGTCTGAGATGCTCGAGTTGCTGTCCACAACGCGATATTGGTGTCTACCTTATTGTATGGCAGCGAATCCTGGGTATGTCAGAGGAAGTATGAAAATAGCTTGAATGCAGTTGAGATGCGATCTCTCCGAAAATTGTGCGGAGTAACGATATTAGATCGAATCCGTTATGAAGAGATTCGCAAATCAACTGGTGTGAACGAGGGTGTGATTGTAAAGATGAAGAAAGGCATGTTACGTTGGTTTGGACACATAGAGAGGATGAGTGAAGAAAGGTTGACACAACAGATATACAAAGCGAGAGTGTCGTCCTCCTCGAGTGGCGTAGTCCTCCAGCGCTTATCCCCAGGACAACCGGCTGGAGGAGCTGCCTCCAGCGCTGTTCTCGCTGCCGGCGCTGGCGACCCTGGACGTGTCCAACAACAAGCTGCGCGCGCTGCCCTCGCGGCTGTGGGCGGCGCCCGCCCTCAGGGACCTCAACGCGGCGCTCAACCACCTGCGAGACCTGCCTCTGGGCGACGAGGTAACTGCCCACCTGCTCAACAAGTATGAGCGAAGGGTTATGCTCTCTCAATGTACAGCCTCTGAGGAAAACCTCAACGGGGAGTTAACTCCCGGGAGTGACTCATCGATAACCGTAATTCATCGGTTTCCAGTAATGAGCTACTTGGGGAGGGGGGAGGATGGTTATATTGTGTTGGCAGCAGAGGGAGTAGTCCCGTTATGCTGCCAACTCCAAGTGGCAACGCGCAAGTGATACTTCGGTATTGTAAGCGTAAATAGGCTATGGTAACCGTTTTCTTGTTAACTCTTGTTGTATAAAAAAAAACCTCCTCTTTTCACTTAGCGGTAGATACAAAGATTTGTCGGAGGCGTTTGACAATTTTAATAATCCTTGGCTTTGTGCAAATCTGTCTTGGTAAGGACGGAAGGATTAGCACGCATGCTGGCCTTGCTGGGTACCATGTGGTGGATACCAAATAGTTTGGTTTGAACGGTTTTATTTTCTCACCGACTTGTTTAACACCTGGAGTCGCTCAAGGGTTCCACCTGGCACCAATGTTATTTTTATTTTTTTTTGTTGGTCTTGTTAATTTACTTTGATATCTAAAAATCTAGTCCGTTATATCGGCTAAGGGTTTTAGCTAAATCCACCATGTCTTCGCTGATGCTCTTGCTTCTTCCATCATGCTCTAACTATAGAACTGTACACCAATGTTTCCCTTGTGGATGTTACTCCCCAATGAGACTTGCCTAAAAACACATCTTGGGCTTGCCAAGAAAGGGAAGAAGTTTAGCTATCATGACTTCCGCCTAATGGTAAGTGGTAACCACAAACTAAAGACGCAGGCATCACCAATGGATTTGCGAACAGATATGACAAGATTGTTCTTGGATTTTTTTTTATGTCGGGTAACCGTTTACCATAATAGTGATAACTAACGCTATATGTTCTAGAACCCGCTGGACACGGGTCAGTCGCAGACGCCGCCGACGGAGGGCAGCACACAGAGCGCCTCCCCCACTTCAGGCTGCCAGCAGTTTTCCTTCTCCACGCCGCCTGTGAGTTATTTATATGTACTAGATGTAACCCGCGATTTTTCCCGTCTTAAATTCGACTTCATATTTTGAACTGTAATAAAACATATTCTATGTGTTAATCCAGCTAATAATCTATCTCCGTGCCAAATTTCATCCAATTCCGTTCAGTGATTTTTGCATGAACGAGGAACAAACATTCATATTTATAATTAAAGTAGGAATGGATTAGTTTGGGAAAGTTCGTTTTTCTTAGCTGTGAAATGAAATTAAGATTCGAGTGTGTGTGTGTGTGTGTGTGTGTTAGTATGTGTGCGTATGTTCGAGTGTGTGTGCGTGTGTTAAGGTTAATTATGTATGACTATGTAGGTATGTATTAATTATTATTTTAAAGATAAAGCTGTTTACTTCAGTAGTAATTAGCAATGATAGCGCGTTGTGTGTCCCCAGCAGTCCTCCGTGAGCCGCGAGCTGTCCCTGGAGGCCGAGGCGGAGGGGGACGAGCCCCTCTCCTCGCTGGGCAGCCGCGCTGGCCACGCCGTGTGAGTGACGCCCCGTGACTGGCCATGTCCTGGGGCCTGGCCTGGCCTATATAGGCCTCACTCCTGTCACAGGTGGGCGGAGGCGAGGCGCGTTCACAGCTGGCGCGGCAGTGTGGGGGCCGCGGGGGCGGGCGAGGCGGCAGGCGGGAGGCCGGGGGGCGGCGGGGGGCCGGGAGGCGGCGGGGGGCCGGGGGGCGCGGGGCCCGCCGGGGGGCCGGGGGGCTCGGCGCTGGCCACCCTCAACCTGGCGCACAACCAGTTCACGTGCGTGCCGCCAGTGCTGGCCTGCCGCGCCTCCTCGCTCACGAGGCTCAACATGTCCTACAACTCGCTCAGGTACGGCTATGGAGGGAGGAGTGACAGAAGTCTTCAGTTGGAAGACCTTCAGTGGACACCTCACCGCAGGAACAGCCCAATACACTCCCAATGTCACGCGTGTGCGACCCCCTGTAAGGCGGAGGTCCTGCCCCAGGCTGCCTGCTGCTTACTATGCCTGTGCTGAAGTGCCTCTCCCGCAGGTCGATGTCGTACGTGACGTCATACCCCACCACCCTCCGGCAGCTGGACCTGAGCCACAACGAGATCACGTGCTGGCCGAGCCTGCCGCAGGTACGTGGCCTGGTGGCCTGCTCACCAGCTGTGAGCCAACACCAACAGCCGGGATGCCCGTACCACAGAGCACAATTAGACACCTATAGAATACTTGAGTCACCTTATGCAATTGTAACACATCTTAAGCGATCATCGGACACCTAAAGCGGCTATCAGGTGCTAAAAGAAGGTCCCAAATTAAGCAAAGCTTGTGTTATGGTAACTGGACAACGATATATTTACGTATATAGATAGATATATACATAAATACATAGGACATCCAAGACTAAGGTACAAATGCTCGTGTTCATCACACAAATATCTGCCCTAAGCGGGAATCGAAGCCGCGGCCTCAAGTATCGCAGTCTGGAGCTCTAACCACTAGACCAGACGGCCGTCGAAATATTAAAACTACAGTTACCGTTTGCAAGGAAATACCTGTCAGGAGAAGAAGCGGTGAACAACCCGGGTTCCTTTTTTAACATTTCTTCCCTTTTTCTACGTAAAAAGGACCGAGAATGTATCCCTGTGGAACACCCATAGCTACTGGGCACCCCGGAGATATTTCCCCGCGTATACACACTTTTTGTACTCGTTTACTTAAGTAGGATGATGTAAGATTATGGTATATATTCCTTATACCATAGTGAGCAAACTTCCTGATTAATGTTTCGTGATGCACGCTATCGAAGTCTTTGGATAGGTCACAAAAACGCCAAGATACTGCCAAGTCTCAAGAATTTTCCGCAAATCAAAGGATAGTCTTATTGAGATACATACATATCATCACGCCTGGGTAGGCAGAGAGAATAGAGCGCCAGTTCTCTCTAGACTTACATACCTCTTTCGCTTCGTCCACATTCATCAGTCTCTTCATACATGCTCGTCGGTTTCGAGTACTCTTAACGTTCCCGTCCTTGAGTGTCCGATCGATGTGATCCAGGCAGTTGCAACGTGGCCTTCCTCTGCCCCTTCCACACACTTTTGCTTTGTATATCTGTTTCGTCAATCTTTCTTCACTCATCCTCTCTATATGTCCAAACCAACGTAACATGCCATTCTTCATTCACTCCCCGTTCACGCCACGTTCTTATTGAGATAGTGTAGCCAATTGTCCCTAGGTCCCCTCGCCGGGGCCGGGGCCGGGGCCGGGGCCGGGGCCGGCGCAGGACGACCCCCTGGCGTGCTACTGCCCCCCCGCGCGGGGCTGTGCGCGCGCTCGGCCCCGCGCGGGGGGCTCGGTGCGCGCGCGCCTGCTCAGCGCCGCCTGCCCCGCGCGGCGCCACCTGCGCCTGGAGGGGCTGCGGACCCTGGTGAGTGACCCCCCCCCCATCACCACCCCCCGCTGCGGCACGGAGGAACGGCGATGAGCTCGCCATCTGTCACGTTGTCACCTGAAATATATCCCTGGTATGAGGGTATACTGCTTACACATTACTTTGCCTACCGCTTCGGGAACCCTTGTGGGAAGGTAAACTTCCCTGGCAACTTTGTTTTATTTACTCACTTTGAAACATGGTTTTTAGTGCGTTTTTTCCGAAACTATTCACATAGTTAAAAATATATTAACGTAGCTATGTACAACTTGTTAAACTTTATCATTAAAGCAGTTTTTTTTTTTGCGAAATTGAGGTATACTGTCAATTTGGAACTTCGTTTTATTTGCGACCTTTCATAGCTACACTCCATATTTGACCAAATCAAATCAAATCAAATCAAAATCTTTTTATTTCACATAGGCCCAGATGGGCACTTATAAAACGTCGAAAAAGAAGCACCACTTACCCCATTGTCTGACACGCCCTGTATAAGTGGTTAGCACGACTATAGACGAGTGTGTCTGGCCCAGATCCTGGCCAACAACCTGCTGACCCGCATCCAGCTGACCACGGACGACGATGGCCTCGGCCCCCCACCGGACAGGGCCCCCACCGACGGGGACGACGAATGGGTACAAGCACCGATTGTAAAGATGAAGAATGGCATGTTATGTTGGCTTGGACATATAGAAAGGATGAGGGAAGAAAGATTGACGAAACAGATATACAAAGCGAAAGTGTGTGCAAGAAGAGGCAGAGGAAGGCCACGTTCCAATTACCTGGATCAAATAGATCGGACTCTCAAGGACGGGAACGTCAAGAGTACTCGAAACCGACGAGCATGTATGAAGAGACTGATGAATGTGGACGAAGCGAAAGAGGTATGTAAGTCTCGAGAGAACTGGCGCTCTATACTCTCTGCTCTGTACTAAATTGCTGAATGTAATATTATTCCCTTAATTAAGCTCTCAATGTGATGTGCCCGATTAGGTAGGCAGAGAGAGTGGGACATCTTTAATTCCATCCATGGTGTCTTTCATGTAGGCTTGTTGAAAAAATATCGATACATCGATATATCGATATTATTTTTTCAATATATCGATATTTTTGAGCGATATTTAATAGTTCGATATATCGATGTATCGATATAAAATTCTAAGTATCGAAAAGGTATAAAAATCGATATTTTTTTCAGACCAATAAACATTTATAAGTTTTAAGATTAAAAAAATCCCAAAAAGAAAATACTTTTTGTATACTAACATCTTTTAACAAATTATATTTTATGTATTTTTTGTTTTTGGTCGACTTGATTTGCTGTTTTATAGTTTGGTTTTTAAGTTGGCAACTCTGTTAGTCAATTTCAATTTCAACTGCCCGTCCGTATTATTACCACGACTGACTTATATATTATAACCTCAAAACGCGCGTATTTCTGTACTTGAGTACCCACCTAGTTCTCAAACAATCAATCAATAATCAATTGATAGAAAGAAAATAATTTGAACATTGCAGTAGATTTCTGTTTTATATGTCATGTCTAGTGTTGTATGGAACTTTTTCAAAAAATAGACAAACAAAACCGATATTTCGATATATCGATATTTTTTAATAAAAATATCAATATCGATATTGATATTTTCAAAAAACATCGATACGATATATATCGATACTTTATTGCATTTCCGACATCCCTATCATAACGTGAGTTCCGGGAACTACAGATAACGAGACGGCAGGCAGGCATCCAGGCACTTGTTTAGTTCTCTGTGGAGCACGGACCTCGGTGTAAAAAGTATTAAAAACCGAATCACCTATAAGGAATGCCAGGAACACAACGCTTGCGCGATGTAACTAGCCCGTAACGCCATCTGTCGCGCCGCGACTGCAACTGCCGCCTTGCGCAGAGCGCGGGCTCCTCCCTGAAGGGGCGGCTGCTGTTCCCGCTACTGTCGATGCTGGACGTGTCCTGCAACCTCCTGCGCGCCGTGCCGCCCGCCATCCACGAGCTGACCAACCTCTCCGTGCTTAACATCAGCGGGAACAAAGGTCAGTGCTCATATTCCAGAGGTAACCTATCTTTAGGCGCCATATTTATTTATTTAATAATGATATTTTTTTTTTTATACACCTCGAGTGGCAAACAAGCATACGGCCCATCTAATGGGAAGCGGTTACCGTAGCCTATTTACGCTCACGATACCGAAGTATCACTTGCGCGCTGCCACGTGTTTCGAGAGTTATACTGTGTTGGCAGCATAATGGGACTAATCCCTCTGGTGCCAACACAATATAACAATCCTCCCCCACCCCAAAGAGCTCATTACTGGAAACCTTATTCTTCGCAGGAACACAACACAATAAATAGTGTTATTTGTGTACGGCCTTCTATAAGGTGGAGGTCCTGCCCCAGGCGGGGAGATACAAATTCTAACGGGAAACCCGTTATGCCCCACCTCTCTTTAATCTATAGGCGTGTGTGTGTGTGTGTGTGTGTGTGCGTGTAGAGGTGACGGAGCTGCCGGCGCAGCTGGGGCTGCTGACGCGGCTGTGGAGCCTGCAGGCGCGCGGCTGCTCGCTGCAGGAGCCGCTGCGCAGCATGCTGGGCGGGCGCGGCCGCAGCCTGGACGTGGTGGGCTACCTGCGCTCCGTGCTGCAGGAGGCGAGGCCCTACGCGCACATGAAGCTCATGCTGGTCGGCCTGCAGGTACACACGCCACGCCACGCCACGCGACACATGCCACATGACACACGACTCACGACACACACCACACGCCACACAATATACGCCACACGCCACACGACACACGCCACACGATATACGCTCACGCCATACGCCACACGACATACGCCACACGACATACGCCACACGACACACGACATACGCTCACGCCACACGCCACACGACATACGCCACACGCCACACGACATACGCTCACGCCACACGCCACACGACATACGCCACACGACACACGACATACGCTCACGCCACACGCCACACGACATACGCCACACGCCACACGCCTGCAACTGCAACCTGACAGATGGCATGTCCATCGGCGTCAAGCAAGACTTACATCTTACAGTCTTATCTTACTAATATTATAAATATAAAAGTTTGAATGTTTGGTTCTTTCACGGCAAAACGGCTGAACCGATATGGCTGAAAGTTGAAATCGTTATTGCTTATACCTAGGAATAGGACATAGGCAAATTTTTTA
Source organism: Drepana falcataria (assembly GCA_945859725.1). Lineage (NCBI taxonomy): Eukaryota > Metazoa > Arthropoda > Insecta > Lepidoptera > Drepanidae > Drepana > Drepana falcataria. Next base: position 338,337 of record OX243949.1, read on the forward strand.
TCCTGTAAAAATCACATATTATAAAGTGTGATGCTAGCCAGGAGAGTGCTGTGACCTCTCGGCCACGCCGCCTCCTCTCGTCCTGACGTATAAGTGGTATGGTATCGCAGTGCAGGCGCAACCTTGGTCTGCTCTCGATGGTTTCCTTCACCGTAAAGCTCGTGGTGTGACTGATCGCTGTACTTGGTACGTGCAGTCTCTGTGTTGCGGGCGACTGCTCGAACCACAAACGAGGTTGGAAGGTAGCCATCTTGTTGCAGGGTATCGGCAAGACTAGTCTTCTGGAGTGTCTGCGCCAGGAGTCTGCCTTACACCACCGGAGGAAGCCTACTGACGTGAGTACTATATATATCTATATACTATATATCCTCGGACCTCTATTGTTTAACCTTATGATAAATGATCTTCCTAGCGTTTTGAAACACGCTAAATGTTTATTATATGCCGATGATCTAAAATTATTCATGGAAATAAAGTCTGAGGAAGACTGCCATAAACTCCAAAATGATGTGGACGCAATCTGTGAGTGGGGAGTCGCAAATAGCATGGAATTTAATCCCACAAAATGTTCCGCTATGACTTTCAGTCGAAAGCGACTACCTATCGAATACCAGTATAAACTGGAAGGCAAAATTTTGATGAAACAAACTAATATTAAAGACTTAGGAGTAACTTTCGACAGAAAATTTACGTTCCATGACCATATCGCCTTGCTCGCCAAAGAATCTTTCAGGCGTCTTGGCTTTGTCTTGAGGAATTCCCGTGACTTCAGAGGCGGACACGTGGTAAAGCTTATTTTTGGTGCTTTAGTTCGCTGTAAACTTGAGACTAGCTCGTGTGTATGGCATCCGCACGAGAGCAAGTATGCGTTGTTACTGGAGAAGGTGCAAAAGGCTTTTCTTCGATACCTCTATAAGCATATGTATGGCTATTATCCATACCTGTACCCCACTAACTTTCTCCTGGGCCACCTAGGTTACAATTCTTTGGAGGTAAGACGCACTAACGACCAACTTGTAACGATGTGCAAAATCCTACATGGGAGAACTGATGCGTCCGACCTACACAGCGGACTATCGCGTTTCTTTGTGCCCAAAAACTATTTCCGAAATAGAAAGCACAAACTGTTCGCGGTGCCATATTGCCGAACAGTGGCGCACGCTCAGTCTCCGATCCCGAGGTCACTGACAGCACTCAATGCCCTCCTGGACTCAAGTGTAGACCCTGAATGTGATGTGCTGGCAGGTGAATGGAAGGTGATTTTGAATGAGTGTCTGGCATACGCAGAAAGAAGGCCATCTTCTTCTTGGTAATACATGTATATTAACTTTATTTATTATTACTCATATATATTTTTTTAACTTATACCACCACATTAGCGTAAATGACCACGTTGTCGTGCTAATTGTAAATAAATAAATGACAGCTTGGAGAGACTGGGGCAGACATATCTCTTTGGAATGACTAGCTGTAATGTATCGCAGAAAAATTATTGATTTATGATTGAAATACACATGCTCGTCGGTTTCGAGTACTCTTGAGTGTTGATCAAGTTTTAGATAGGACGTTCGAATGATCTCGTACCCGGATATCCGGGATATATGTCGTAATTATAACCATATATTCGGGTTGAGAAATTGAGTTCCCACAGTACAAGCTTTGCTTAGTTTAGGATTAGGTCAATTTGTGTGGAATTGCCTATCTATATAAGTATGTATATCGTTGTCCAGTTCCCACAGTACAAGCTTTGCTTAGTTTGGGACTAGGTCAATTTGTGTGGAATTGCCTATCTATATAAGTATGTATATCGTTGTCCAGTTCCCACAGTACAAGCTTTGCTTAGTTTGGGACTAGGTCAATTTGTGTGGAATTGCCTATCTATATAAGTATGTATATCGTTGTCCAGTTCCCACAGTACAAGCTTTGCTTAGTTTGGGACTAGGTCAATTTGTGTGGAATTGCCTATCTATATAAGTATGTATATCGTTGTCCAGTTCCCACAGTACAAGCTTTGCTCAGTTTAGGACTAGGTCAATTTGTGTGTAATTGCCTATCTATATAATTATGTATATCGTTGTCCAGTTCCCACAGTACAAGCTTTGTTTAGTTAGGGACTAGGTCAGTCCGTGTGCAATTTTCCCAAGGTGTTTATGTATGTGTGTATGTGTGCCCAGCATTGGGCCAAGCGCATGGGCAACAAGTCCTCCCGGCGCGGCAACATGTCCACCGTGGGCGTGGACATCGGCCTCTGGGTGTACGAGAAGGCGCGCTCCAGCCGGGGGCCCGTCACCTTCCGCACCTGGGACTTCGGCGGGCAGCAGGAGTGGGTAGCTGGGAGCAGCATTTGGAATGATAATAATACAGGATGCCGCAGTCATTAAGGCTCAATTTATATATACTTCTCATCAGAAAAATCTAAACACCTTGCAAGTTTTGTAAGGATTATCAGAAAAAAATGTTTATTTAGGAATATATGGCAAATGTCGTTTAATACTGAATAATACCTCATATTGTTCACTATTAAACGACATTGGACATATATTCCCACTAGCTGTCCCGCCCAGCTTCGCCCGGGTGAAAAAGTCTAAAAAAGTTGACTTTCATAAAATCCGTTCTTAGCTGACCTCTACACCGCGTAAGGAATACTCCTACCAAATTCCAAGTCAATCAGCCTTATAGTTGCTGAGATTTCGTGATGAGTGAGTTCAATATCCAGCCCAATAGATAGGGTGAGCAGAAAATGACCAAAAATAGTTACTTTCTGCTCACGCTAGCGCTATCGAATTTCATACAATGGGTAGCGTGAGCAGAAACTTTGGTCCACAGAGCAGTTTGGACTTTATCTCATATATAATAAGGTTGCATTTGGCAGGTACTACGCGACGCACCAGTACTTCCTGTCCCGCCGCTCACTGTACCTGGTGGTGTGGAAGGCCACTGACGGCCGCAAGGGGCTGGCTGATGCTCTGCAGTGGCTGCGGTGAGGAGCCTGCTGCTGCTGTAGGGGACCCTGAAGGCTGGAACATCATATCCATGTGTCAATCCAGCTGATGATCTATCTCCGTGATAAATTTCATCCAATTCTGTTCAGTAGTTTTTGCGTGGAAGGGGAAAAAATATTCTCATTTATGTCGTCTATACTAATATTATAAAGAGGAGAGATTTGTATGTATGTATGTATGTTTGTAAGGAATTGGCTCAAAAAATACTGGACCGACTGGAAAAATTCTTACACCATTGGAAAGCTACATTATCACTGATTAATATAGGCTATTAATTATCAATATGTCGATTATCTAATCGCCCCATAGATGTCGCCAGAGAGCAAACAGCTATTGGTTGTAGCACTCATCCCCCCCTCACTCACCTCACCCCCTCCACAGGTCTATACAAGCCCGCGCCCCCGGCTCGCCTGTCATCATGGTCGCCACGCACTACGATCAAGTGGCCAATGTGAGTTGACTATTACACGACTTACGCAGATAGAAGGGTTATGAAAACGTCTTCATGTGTATTAGAGAGAGATACCGCTTACTACCATTTTAAATATATACATTGACTATGCCTGCGGCTTCGCCCGCGTGGATTTCGAAAAAGTAGCTCTGCCTCTTCACACACTTTCGCTTTGTATATATGTTTCGTCAATCTTTCTTCACTCATCCTTTCTATGTGTCCAAACCAATATAAAATGCTTTTCGTCATCTGTACAATCACGCCCTCGTTCACGCCAGTTAATTTGCGAATCTCTTCTCGATTTTACAACTAAATAAATAAATACATACATATTTATCACCACGCCCAGCCCCTAACGGGGTGGGCAGAGCGCCAGTTCTCTCTAGACTCGCATACCACTATCGCTTCGTCCACATTCATCAGTCTCTTCATACACGCTCGTCGGTTTCGAGTACTCTTGACGTTCCCGTCCTTGAGCGTCCGATCGATGTGATCTTGGTAGTTGGAACGTGGTCTTCCTCTGCCTCTCCCACACACATTCGCTTTGTATATCTGTTTCGTGAATCTTCCTCTCTGTATATCCAACCCAACGTAGCACGCCTTCCTTCACCTCCCTGTCCAGAGCCAGCTGCCTGAGAGCGAGAGCCCCGAGAGCCTGCAGCGCCTCATCCGCACCTGCATCATGGCCGCGCCCGACGCCGACAAGCTGGGGCTGCCCAGGGTCATGGACTCCCTCGAGGTGACCGCACACCATCACGCTCGCACATGTATTGATGGTACCGTCTGGTGCTTGGGAGCATTCAACGAATTTATATAAAAACTAGCTGTGCGATATTTAACAAAAAGTTATCGTTTAGTTTCTAAAATAAAGTAGTTACTCTTTTATATATCAGCTATCTGCCAGTGAACGTCCCGTCGAAATCGGTCCAGCCGTTTCAGAGATTAGCCGGAACAAACAGACAGACAGATAAAAAAATATGTGATTTTGCTATATCTGTGTATACAACAGACACTCCAATTTTATTTATTTGTATGGATACGTGGATTTACACTGTTTAATTAAAAACACTGAACACTTAGAAACACTACACTACACTAGACTAAGAAAAGAAAGAAATGAATGAGAAAAACTCGTGGTGGCCGAGTGGTTCGAGTAGTTGCCTGCGAGATTAAGATCGCAAGTTCCAATCCCGACTGTACCAATGAGTTTTTCTGAACTCAAGTACAGTTATTAGTCACACCACGAGCTTTACGGTGAAGGAAAACATTGAGAGGAAACCTGCTTATGTCTGAGAAGACATTCAAAGGCGTATGTATAGTCGTGCTTGAGTAACGGCGATGGACTCGCCATCTGTCACGTTGGCACCTAAAATATATCTCTTGCGGAAAGTGGGTGTGTGGGTGTTACGTATACACCTGCCCATGCCTACCCGTTCGGGGACCCTTGTGGGAAGTCGTGAGGATTACATATTTTGGGTGCCAACACCGCGGCTATATAGGTGTAGCGCTAACCGCAATGTCGGCCCTTAGGTGTCCTGCAGCACCCGCCACAACATCCGCCTCCTCGCTGACATTATCTACTCAGTCGCGTACAGTGTTAAGCCGCCTGGTGAGTAGACCCCCCCCCCCCTTTTACACAGGCTGTTACACTGATATAGCTAGTGCCATCCACGTAGACGCGCCCCACTATCCCCCCTACAGTGTACAGTGTAAGTGTGCAACCTTCCACTAACGTGTGAGTATTGTCGGTACACACAGATTACCTATGAGTGCACACGCACACTACAATTAATACACTCGGGTCATACTGCCCGCATGCCGCGACCCCCTCCACTACAAAGTGGTGGAGCGCGTCTTCGTGGATGGCACTATCTGTAATGGACTAGGCTATACATTGCCTTATGCTGGTCATCTCAGGAAGCAAGGAGCCGTTGTTAGAGCAGCGCATCCCTGCCACATACCTGGCGCTGGAGGAGTGTGTGGCAGCCCTGGCGGCAGACCTCAAGGAACCAGTGCTGAGACACGAGGAGTACAAGAAGCTGGTGAGCTGACATACATACATTCACGGGGTAGGCAGAGCGTAGAGCGCCAGTATTTGGCCAACTCTTCCAAATTCTCGTCCAACATGCTCGTCGGTTTCGAGTACTCTTAACGTTCCCGTCCTTGAGCGTCCGATCTATTTGATCCAGGTAGTTGGAACGTGGCCTTCCTCTGCCTCTTCTTGCACACACTTTCGCTTTGTATATTTATATCCTCACGCCTTCCCATAAGGGTCCCCGAAGGGGTAGGCAGAGGTGTATAAGTAATACCCTCACATCCAGTTTCCGCCAGAGGTATATTAGGTGCCAACGTGGCAGATGGCGAGTCCATCGTTACCCAAGCACGACTATACATACGCCTTTGAATGTCTTCTCAGACGTATGCAGGTTTCCTCTCGATGTTTTCCTTCACCGTAAAGCTCGTGGTGTGACTAATCACTGTACTTAAGTTCAGAAAAACTCATAGGTACAGTCGGGATTCGAACTAGCGATCTTTGTGTCGCAGGCGACTGCACGAACCTCTCGGCCACCACGGTCTTGTATATCTGTTTCGTCAATCTTTCTTCACTCATCCTCTATATGTCCAAACCGACGTAACATGCCTTTCTTCATCATCATGGCCTGAGCAATACAAAGGTTGAACCAAGAGTTGCCAGATGTGGTTATATATGGTTTCCTTCAGGTGACACAATACATGCAGCAGAAGAACCACAGGATGTTCAGAGATGCGGCGGAACTGCACCAGGCTACCATGTTCCTCCACGAAAACGGTAGGCAGAGCCGGTACTATAGCTATAGATAGAGCCACCCACGAAGACGCGCCCCACCACTCTGTAGTGGAGGGGGTCGCGGCATGCGGGCAGTATGACCCGAGTGTATTAATTGTAGTGTGCGTGTGCACTCATAGGTAATCTGTGTGTACCGACAATACTCACACGTTAGTGGAAGGTTGCACGCTTACACTGTACACTGTAGGGGGGATAGTGGGGCGCGTCTACGTGGATGGCACTATGTAGATCGGCGATTGATACATGCTTGTATAGATGTAACAATCGTGAATCGTATCGTGAACCTTCCTTGCTGCAGGGGTGCTGCTGCACTATGACGACGCGACCCTCAAGGAGTTGTACTTCCTCAAGCCGCAGTGGTTGTGCGACGTGCTCGCCCACGTCGTCACAGTCAGGGAGATCAATCCTTTCGGCAGCAATGGTAATTGGCAGATACACTCTCTATATATGCACAATTAGTGACAAAAGTTGAAATTTTTCGTCACAAGATGTCGCTAGCATGTTCCTGAATCGCGATATAATTATGTTCTGCGTTTAGTTGACCGTTCGGGTTGGAAATTGGTTTTGTAACCAGTCGGACTCCTTTCAGTAGGACGCCATAAGCTGAGGGTTTAGGTCTTTACGGGTTTTGATTAGGGACACGGTATCGAATAGAAAGTATCGATACTGTACTCATGACACTATCGAGGATTAGTGATGGGTCGTCGCCATAAGCTGAGTTTGGTTTTGATGTGATTGGCGTTTGCTTGGCTAATTGGTGCCTGGCGGCTGGTGGCCACGAGGTATGATGAGGTGTGTGCGGCAGGCATCATGCGCGCCTCGGAGCTGGCGCTGGTGCTGAAGGCGTCCCCGGCGCTGTGCGCGGGCGCGGGCGAGGAGCTGGCGGCGCTGCTGGGCAAGTTCGAGCTGGCGCTGGCCTGGGATGGCCGCGCCCTGCTCGTGCCGCCGCTGCTGCCCGCGCGGGAGCCGCCCGCGCCGCAGGTAGGCAGCCTCACGCCTTCCCGAAGGGGTAGCAGAGGTGAATAGGTACTACCCAGACACCTCCCACTTCGTGCGAGTGAATGTTGTGCTACGAAATAAAATTTTGCCCGGACAGAGCCGCGGGCCACAACCAGTACAGAGATACTTTAATAATAGTAGACATCGTAATCGCTAAAACATAAAAAAGATAAAAAAAAACATGATTTTTATTATCAAGGTTAACATTAAAAAATTACGCAATTTAATTTACAAACATGTTGTACATAATGACTTGTTTCACCACTTAAAGTGTCTCCCGTATGGTCTAGTGGCTAGGATACCTGGCTTTCACCCAGGAGGCTCGGGTTCGATTCCCCGTACGGGAATAATCTTTTTTTTACTAATATTGTACAAATTATTCAATATGTATAATTTTTGCTTTAGTTAACATTTGAAGAATAATTAATGTTTTTTTTTAATAATAATATACATACATATCATCACGCCATCCCTTACGGTTTTAATAGTAAACGTAATATTTTTCGTACATATATGAAAAGATATTTATAAATGTGCCCCGCTGCAGAAATCGAGTTAATTAGTATAATTTTATCTAGATTAATATTTGGTATTAAACATACCCTATATGTGTCCAGCTAATATATCTATCTCTGTGCCAAATTACATCCAATTCCGTTTAGCCGTACTGGCGTGATTGAGTACTGACAAACTAGCACTATAATATTTGTAGGATATATGTATCTCAAAAAGACAAGGCTGTCTTGGTAGTAGAAAAGCACCTACTTTCCACCGGAGATATTTTTTAGGTGCCATGCCAAGAATGTAGCAGGAGAGCATGAACTAAAGGTAATCAATCCTCTCCACACCCTTCATGAAGAACTCCATGCTGCACTCTCTAGGGAAAACCCTTAAGAATGTACCAGGAGAGCATGAACTAAAGGTAATCTCTCCGCACCCTTCTTGAAGAACCATGCTGCACTCTCTAGGGAACACCTTTAAGAATGTACCAGGAGAGCATGAACTAAAGGTAATCTCTCCACACCCTTCTTGTAGAGCTCCATGCTGCACTCTCTAGGGAAAACCTTTAAGAATGTACCAGGAGAGCATGAAAAAAAGGTAATCTCTCCACACCCTTCTTGTAGAGCTCCATGCTGCACTCTCTAGGGAACACCTTTAAGAATGTACCAGGAGAGCATGAACTAAAGGTAATCTCTCCACACCCTTCTTGAAGAACTCCATGCTGCACTCTCTAGGGAAAACCTTTAAGAATGTACCAGGAGAGCATGAAGTAATGGTAATCTCTCCACACCCTTCTTGAAGAACTCCATGCTGCACTCTCTAGGGAAAACCTTTAAGAATGTACCAGGAGAGCATGAACTAAAGGTAATCTCTCCACACCCTTCTTGAAGAACTCCATGCTGCACTCTCTAGGGAAAACCTTTAAGAATGTACCAGGAGAGCATGAACTAATGGTAATCTCTCCACACCCTTCTTGAAGAACTCCATGCTGCACTCTCTAGGGAAAACCTTTAAGAATGTACCAGGAGAGCATGAACTAAAGGTAATCTCTCCACACCCTTCTTGAAGAACTCCATGCTGCACTCTCTAGGGAAAACCTTTAAGAATGTACCAGGAGAGCATGAACTAAAGGTAATCTCTCCACACCCTTCTTGAAGAACTCCATGCTGCACTCTCTAGGGAAAACCTTTAAGAATGTACCACGAGAGCATGAACTAAAGGTAATCTCTCCACACCCTTCTTGAAGAACTCCATGCTGCACTCTCTAGGGAAAACCTTTAAGAATGTACCAGGAGAGCATGAACTACTAAAGGTAATCTCTCTCCACACCCTTCTTGTAGAGCTCCATGCTGCACTCTCTAGGGAAAACCTTTAAGAATGTACCAGGAGAGCATGAACTAAAGGTAATCTCTCCCCACCCTTCTTGAAGAACTCCATGCTGCACTCTCTAGGGAACACCTTTAAGAATGTACCAGGAGAGCATGAACTAAAGGTAATCTCTCCACACCCTTCTTGAAGAACTCCATGCTGCACTCTCTAGGGAAAACCCTTAAGAATGTACCAGGAGATCATGAACTAAAGGTAATCTCTCCACACCCTTCTTGAAGAACTCCATGCTGCACTCTCTAGGGAAAACCCTTAAGAATGTACCAGGAGAGCATGAACTAAAGGTAATCTCTCCACACCCTTCTTGAAGAACTCCATGCTGCACTCTCTAGGGAAAACCCTTAAGAATGTACCAGGAGAGCATGAACTAAAGGTAATCTCTCCACACCCTTCTTGAAGAACTCCATGCTGCACTCTCTAGGGAAAACCCTTAAGAATGTACCAGGAGAGCATGAACTAAAGGTAATCTCTCCACACCCTTCTTGAAGAACTCTATGCTGCACTCTCTGGGGAAAACCTTTAAGAATGTACCAGGAGAGCATGAACTAAAGGTAATCTCTCCACACCCTTCTTGAAGAACTCCATGCTGCACTCTCTAGGGAAAACCCTTAAGAATGTACCAGGAGAGCATGAACTAAAGGTAATCTCTCCACACCCTTCTTGAAGAACTCCATGCTGCACTCTCTAGGGAAAACCCTTAAGAATGTACCAGGAGATCATGAACTAAAGGTAATCTCTCCACACCCTTCTTGAAGAACTCCATGCTGCACTCTCTAGGGAAAACCTTTAAGAATGTACCAGGAGAGCATGAACTACTAAAGGTAATCTCTCCACACCCTTCTTGAAGAACTCCATGCTGCACTCTCTAGGGAAAACCCTTAAGAATGTACCAGGAGAGCATGAACTAAAGGTAATCTCTCCACACCCTTCTTGAAGAACTCCATGCTGCACTCTCTAGGGAAAACCCTTAAGAATGTACCAGGAGATCATGAACTAAAGGTAATCTCTCCACACCCTTCTTGAAGAACTCCATGCTGCACTCTCTAGGGAAAACCTTTAAGAATGTACCAGGAGAGCATGAACTACTAAAGGTAATCTCTCCACACCCTTCTTGAAGAACTCCATGCTGCACTCTCTAGGGAAAACCCTTAAGAATGTACCAGGAGATCATGAACTAAAGGTAATCTCTCTTACTGAGTCGCCTATTAGGTCTATAGTCTATACGAGGGTGTGAGGCCCCCGCCAGTGGCTCTGCCCAGTATGTGTAATGCGTGTTATGGTTGGCAGCTTCCGCTGCGGCCCCGCGCCTGGGGCCCGGCGGGGCGTGGCCCCCCGCGGCGGCCGTGGCCCCCCGCAGCCCCCGCAGCCCCTGCCCACGACATGTCGCGCCCTACAGATTCGCCTACTCTCATACGTGAGTCACTATTTGCATAGTACTTATAGAAAAGGTCAATATTGAGATGCAATTCATATACTTAATAAGTATGCAATGCGGGTTTTTTGGTAATAATTGATTTATTTTTCGATTTTTTTGAGAATAAAGTATTTAAAGTGTTGATCCAGCTAATAATCTATCTCTGTGCCAAATGTCATCTGATTCCGTTCAGTAATTTTTGCATGAAAGAGAAACAAACATACAAACTGACGAATTTATAATTTTGGTGGTTTTTTTTATATACCCTCTGCCTACCCCGTTAGGGACCCGGCGCGATGATATTGTATGCATGTATGTAATGTGAAAGTTTGTAGAATGCTTGTAACATAATGACGCCGGAACGGCTGAACAGAATTGGATGAAATTCGGCAAAGAGATAGATCATAGCAGGATCAACACATAAAAACGACAAATTTAATATGTGAGGCAGCCCGCGATGTATTGTTGTCCCACTTATTGAACGTGGAATCGAAAATCGACGACAAAAAGGAATTGCTTGGAAAAGGTTTCATTATGCCGAGTCTATTTATTTTTAACAACATTCCTTAAGAAGTAGTCCACGAGCGTGTGTGTGTGTGTGTGTGTGTGTGTGTGTATCGAAGGCGCTCGTTGCTCGTGTCGCAGAGGAGGCGTCGTGCGGCGTGAGCGTGAGCGTGAGCGTGAGCGCGCGCGGCGGCGGCGGGCCGCTGCGGCGGCTGGTGCTGCTGTCGTACGTGCCGGCCGGCTTCTGGCCGCGGCTGTGCACGCGCCTGCTGGCCGACCCGGCCCTGGCCGCCGCGCCCGCCGCGCTCTACCGCCTGCCGCCTGAGGTCACACACACTACCCCGACTACCCTGAACACTACCCCCAAATACCTTATACACTACCCCAACTACCCTAAACACTACGAGTACTACCTTAAACACTACCACCAATCACTTTAGTCACTACCCCAACTGCCTTAAACATTACCCCAACTACCTAAAACACCACTCCAACTACCCTAACCACTACCCAACTACCCTAAATACCAAATCAAATCAAATCAAATAATTTATTTCGTGAACATAGAAAATTAGATGGTATTAAATTACACAGGTATAGGTGCTATGTTCCGCCGCTAGGCATACAAAATATTTAAAATAGATAATATTATTTATAACACTATCTTAAGCATAATTATTTAATATCGAGTTTATGCTACTACTCATATTATATATAAAAATAAACATATTGTTGAAAGTTTCCTTAAATGACGGCTCTATAATGTTATCATATAACTTTCTTAAAATTATTAAAACTTATCAACTAGGTATTCATTAATGGTATAATATGCTTTCTCAACAAGTAAATTAAAAACTTTATTTTTAAATTCTTTTATGTTTTGGCAATGTTTAATTTGCTTTGGGAGTTTATTGTATAGCTTTGGTGCCATTGCAAACACACTTTTATGTAGAAATGTGGTTTTAGTTTTCGTTAAGGAAAGCTCTGAACGTCGTTGACTTGTAAATACTTGGAATAAGTGTATATTGGTTTTGACAAACATAATAATTTCATAAATGTAAAGTGACGGCAATGTTAATATTTTTAAAGTTTGATAATGTGGTTTACACGTGTCTCTGTGTTTAATTTGACATATAGCTCTAATACATTTTTTTTGTGATTTGAAAACATTAGTGCTATTCCAGTAATAGCACTAATGTTTTCAAATCTATAATCTTCTGGGGAAATGCCAGCATTTCCCCAGAAGATTATGCCATATCTCAAAGTAGATGCTACATATCCATGGTAAGCCGCCAAGAGTGCGCTAAGGTTGCTTACCTTTCTTAACATATATAAAGCATAAGAAAATTTGTGTAATTTATTACATACCTTTTCAGTATGTGTCAGCCAATTCATGTTATTATCTATATGTATTCCTAGAAATTTCGTTACCTTAGTTTCCTCAATAGTTTCGTTTTTATAGTTTATGCTTAAATTTGACATTGGTTTTTGTTTCAATTGAAAATTCATTATTTTAGTTTTTTTCATGTTAATTTTTAGGTTGTTCGTATTAAGCCACGCAATGATTGATGTAAGGCTGTTATTTATATCTGTCTCTATATCTTTAAGGTTACCATTATTAAAAATTACCGTGCTGTCATCAGCAAATAGGGACATCCTGTGCTTGATGGCTTTAGGAAAGTCATTTATATAAATGAGGAAAAGCAGCGAAAATACTACCCTGTACCACCCTAAACGATACACCTAACTACCCGATTACAACAACCCCCTCGCTATTGGCATCACTTCCCGCTACACTACCTCTAGCACTAATGAGAACCCAGCCGATGTATTTAGTTGGAGGTGGACGCGACCACAGCCAAGGCAGTGGAACTGCAGTGGAGCTGGAAGCTGTGGAAGTCGGGCATGAGGCTCAGCAGCGGGCCGCTGGAGCTGCTGGCGCTGCTGCTGCGGCCGCCCGCGCGCGACCCGCTGCTGCCCGCCGCGCCGCTGCACGACCCCCTCAACCCTCACCCCTACCATAACCTCAGGTACGGAGGTACCCTACCCTACCCTCTCCCCTACGCAACTTAAACTATCAGCATCCCCATTTGCCTTGCCTCCACCTACCCTCAGGTTGCGAGTCCGGCAGGATGGCAGCTGGTGCGAGCTCGACATAGAATCTTCAGCTTGCGTGGAACTGCTGCTGCCTGCGCAGGTGTGCGTCGTGCGGCGAGACGACGGTCTGCCGTTAGCTGGCTACCAGGTAGGCACTGGTCACCTTACCTACGTTTGAATACCTAGATGAGGATGGAACCAGGGTTTTCTGCTGGATTTCTGGATGTAGAGGCAGAGGAAACCATGTACCAACTACCTAGATCTGATCTTCAACGATCTGATACTCAAGAATGGAAACGTGATGAACGTGGACGAAGTGAAAGAGGTCTGTATGTCAAGATACTGGCGCTCTACTCTCTCTGCCTACCCCGAGATAAGCAGGATATTAATCTTGACCATCTCCGTCACCAGAGCATCAGCTTGGAGCCGAATCCTGAGACCCTAGCGAAGGTATTAGCGTTGGTCTCCGACCACGTAGACTTGCTCCTCGAAGACTGGTACCCATCACTAGGTGAGCGAACAAACTTTTACAAGAAACAGAATTTTAATAGTGAAGTATTTTGAACAGATTGCACATCAATATAGCAGACTTGATTAGTCACACCACGAGCTGAACGGTGAAGGAAAACATCGAGAGGAAACCTGCATACGTCTGAGAAGACATTCAAAGGCGTATGTATAGTCGTGCTTGAGTAACGGCGATGGACTCGCCATCTGTCACGTTGGCACCTGAAAAACAGTGCAGTTTACCTGTGTTCGTCTTCTCATGTCGGAAGATGGGAAAAGATATGTGAAACTTTATAACGTCGAATAATTTTACTTACGCTATTTAACCTAGGCTTCTAGCCAGACACTAGTTAGGTTCTAAGCCAACACAGTTAAGCAAAACCTCTGTAAGGTTGCCGTGGAATACCCTACAGGATCTCTTTTTTTATACCACACGGGTGGCAAACAAGCATGCGTTCCGCCTGATGGTAAGCGGTTACCGCCGCCTATGGACGCTTGCAACACCAGGGGTATCACTCGCGCGTTGCCGACCCTGCAGGAATCTCTCCACACCCTTCTTAAAGAACTCCATGCTGTACTCTCCAGGGAAAACCACAACGGGGAGGCAAAGTCCCTCCTCAGACTTAGTGATTCCAAGCCGCTTGTGAGCATGGGATTATCGTCAATCCTAGCGGCGCGTTTCTGAACTGCATCAAGAGGCCCTAGCTGGTATCCAGGAGCTCCAGCCCACAAGTGGCAGCAGTACTCCATATGTGGCCGAACTTGCGACTTTTAAAGTTGCAGCCTTTGTTGCGGTGTGAAGTACTGCTTAGCTCTGTTGAGCACACCGAGCTTCCTCGACGCCAGCTTAGCCTTGTCCTCTAAATGACCACGGAAATGAACGTCGCTAGAAATGCCAACCCCAAGGATCCTAATGATCTACCGTATGAGGTGTGTGTGTGTGTGTGTGTAGGCACCCGCTTCGTGCACACGTCGGAGGGCCGGTGCCTGATCACACGCGCAGTGCCATGTCCTTCGTGCCTGAAGGATGCTCGCGACACGCACACGCCGAGCCATGACAACCTGGCGCTGGTACGTACTTAGGTTGAAGCCGACTTGAAATCAAGGCGGTTACCGAAATATACCTCTATGGACCTTACTCCTTAAATAAATATTTATTAGACAAGTAAAAAGCCGTGGTGGCCGAGTGGTTCCTGCCTACCTACCTGCGACACAAAGATTCCGACTGTACCAATGAGTTTTTCGGTAAAGAAAAACAACGATAGGAAACCTGCATACATTGATTCGCCATCTGTCTCGTTGGTACCTAAAAATATATATCCCCGGAAAGTGTGTGTGTGTTAGCTATTCACCTCTGCCTACCCCTACGGGGACCCTTGTGGGTAGGCGTGAGGTAGGCGGAGTACATTTCCGCCCGCCCTGCGCACGGATAAAAGATTCTATGCTTATTTTTTCGGACATAAGGTTGATTGAAAATACTCAAACTATCCTCGTGAATCACCCTTGCTATTAGTAAAGACCGCATGAAGATGAGTTCAGTAGTTTTTGAGTTCATAGCGAACAAACAGACATGGTGGTGAAAACCGGTTTGTCCTTCAGGCGTTCCGAAGCCTAGACATGGATGGTGCGGAGCCCTGCAGGCCTCGGCTGTCTGAGGAGTCCAGGACCTCTGATGGAGACAGCGGGGTCGGGGCTGAGTCTAATGGTAAGCTGGTGATGTGGTGACCGTTGTTCGGAGCTTGAGAGGCCAGGATCTTGAGAGCTCGCTCACAGAGGTTTGCATCTACAGGATCATTTCGTTCTTATTATTGGAGCTAATAATGGTATTAATCTTACTTCTTACTAGTATTATAAATGTGAAAGTTTGTAAGTTTGGATGTTTGCGGTTCGTTCACGGCAAAACGGCTGAACCGATTTGGCTGAAAGCTTAAATCGTGATGTCTTATACCTAATATATAATCATCATCACAAATTTAAGAGCTGGGCTCTTGTCGGCGTCTCTGATGCAGTCCCCTCCATTCGCTTCTGTCCAGCGCAACCTCCTTGACCTCCTTATACGTCATGAGAGACATTTTTTCTTTGATCTAATATATAATATATACCTAATATAATATAAGTGCAATATCGGTAAATGGGCAAATTCTAGAGCAAGTGAATGAATTTGTATATCTTGGAAGCATGTTCACACGAGATGGAAAGTATGAAAAAGATATTGAAAGAAGGATAACTGCCGGAAATAAGGTGAATGGAGCCATGTCGGCGTTGATGGGCAGTAAAAGTCTGAGCAAGAATGCTCGAGTTGCTGTCCACAACGCGATATTGGTACCTACCTTATTGTATGGCAGCGAATCCTGGGTATGTCAGAGGAAGTATGAAAATAGCTTGAATGCAGTCGAGATGCGATCTCTTCGAAAAATGTGCGGCGTAACGATATTAGATCGAATCCGCAATGAAGAGATTCGCAAATCAACTGGCGTGAATGAGGGCGTGATTGTAAAGATGAAGAAAGGCATGTTACGTTGGTTTGGACACATAGAAAGGATGAGTGAAGAAAGATTGACGAAACAGATATACAAAGCAAAAGTGTGTGCAAGAAGAGGCAGAGGAAGGCCACGTTCCAACTACCTGGCTCAAATAGATCGGACTCTCAAGGACGGGAACGTTAAGAGTACTCGAAACCGACGAGCATGTATGAAGAGACTGATGAATGTGGACGAAGCGAAAGAGGTATGTAAGTCTAGAGAGAACTGGCGCTCTATACTCTCTGCCTACCCCGTTAGGGACTTGGCGTGATGATATGTATGTATGCTTATACCTAGGAATAAGATATAGGCAACTTTTTTTTTTATTCCCGAAAATTCTATGATACCCCAAGTATGATGCTCTTTCGCGGCATAGTGGCTAAACGGATTCTAGCAGGAAAATATATAAGCTACTTTTTCGAACTCCACGCGGGCGAAGCCGCGGGCATATGCTAGTCAAACATATTAATAATCCAACAAAAGCCGTAGTGGCAACACAGAGATTGCAAGTTCCAATCCCGACTGTACCAATGAGTTTTCTGAACTTAAGTACAGTGATTAGTCACACCACGAGCTTTACGGTGAAGGAAAACATCGAGAGGAAACCTGCGTACGTCTGAGAAGACATTCAAAGGCGTATGTTTGAGTGACGGCGATGGACTCATCATCTGGCGGAATGTGAGTGTGTGGTACTGCCTATACACCTCTGCCTACTCCTTCGAGGACCCTTGCAAAAAAGCGTAAAGATGTACATAAATGTTATTCAGTTAATTGCAATTATTTGAGGGTTAAAATATTACTATGTACTTTGGTAGGTATTTATAATCCGCCATTAGCAAATAATGATGTATTGGGACAATACGAAATGCTGTGATAACGTGCTCTGTAGTCTTGTATTGCAAAGTACCAAATAGCTATGCGTGTTGTTGGTGGGACCTCCTGTGGGGTAGGCAGGAGGGCCCGCCCAGCCAGCTGCCGTGTCCTCCCCAGCCTCCTCCCGCCTGGGCTCCGTGGAGGGCATCGCGCGCTCCCCGCCGCCCGTGACCTTCGGCTGGACGGTGGAGGACTGCATCCTGGCTGCCTGCAGCGGCCGCCGCCTGCACTGCCCCCACCACGCACACGTCGAGCTGCGACACGTGGCGCCCGACACCGTGAGTACACACACACACACACACGCACACACACACACACACGCACGCAGAGGGCCGTCCATCAATCACATGATCTTCGCAAATGAAGGGGGGGGGCATTTTTATCATAGGCGGTGATGTAGTAGAGTATCATAATTCTTAAGATTTTGGGGTAAGCGGTGGGGAGGGGGTTTCGATAAGGAGGGGAGGGGGGATGAGCGATCCCTTCCCCACACATATACGCCCCATACAAGCAGGAGTACAATCCCCGCAGCTCCTGCTGGACGTGGAGGAGTCCCGGCGGGCGCGCTGGGAGGACATACGGCGCGGGGCCGTGGCCGGGCGCGGGGCCTTCGGGACCGTGCTGGAGGCCTGGTGGCGCAGGCCCGGCGGGGCGCAGGCCTGCCCCGTGGCCCTCAAGGCGCTGCAGCCCGTGGCCCCCACCTCCGCCTCTGATGCCCAGGCCATGCAGGCTTATAAGGTACTAGCTGGTCTGGCGGTCACACCCCGCTCACTCTGCGAATCTCTGTGGTGAACTTACACCTGGTACTTAACAGAATTGGATAAGGTTTACCAGCTTTCGCGTGAAAGAGGGGTAGGCAATAACGGGGTTTTTCGTTCGTTTGTCGTTTCGAATTTACAGCTCCCCGCCTGGGGCAGGACCTCCACCTTATAGAAGGCCTTAATTTATTGTGTTGGGTTCCTACGCGGTGAATAAGGTCTCCAGTGATGAGCTCTTTGGGGAGGGGGAGGATTGTTATATTGGGTTGGCAGCAGAGGGATTAGTCCTCCTAGAGGGGTCAAATTTGCTAACAAGCTGACATAATAATGGTAGAACAATAGGAGCGTGGTCCCCGTGGTCCCTCAGCGCGTGGTCCCTGTGGTCCCCGTGGTCCCTCAGCGCGTGGTCCCTGTGGTCCCTCAGCGCGTGGTCCCTGTGGTCCCTAAGCGCGTGGTCACTGTGGTCCCTCAGCGCGTGGTCCCTGTGGTCCCTCAGCGCGTGGTCCCTGTGGTCCCTCAGCGCGTGGTCCCTGTGGTCCCTCAGCGCGTGGTCCCTGTGGTCCCTAAGCGCGTGGTCCCTGTGGTCCCTC
This sequence comes from Drepana falcataria, assembly GCA_945859725.1. Taxonomy (NCBI): domain Eukaryota; kingdom Metazoa; phylum Arthropoda; class Insecta; order Lepidoptera; family Drepanidae; genus Drepana; species Drepana falcataria. The sequence goes on from OX243949.1 coordinate 356,768, forward strand.
AGCGCGAGGTTCCTGTGGTCCGCAGGCTGGCGCCAGTCGCTGGGAGCGCGAGCCCGTGGCGGCGGCCTGCCGTGCCTACCTCGGCCTGCGCCAGGAGCTGTCCATCCTCAGCCGCGTGCGCCACCCGCACGTGGTGACGCTGCTGGGGGTCTGCGCCGCGCCGCTGGCGCTGCTGCTGGAGCTGGCGCCGCAGGTGGGCGGCCCGGCTTCTAGGCCCCGGCCCCCAGGCCCCTAGGCCCCCGGCCCCGCCTGACCGGCCCTTGTGCAGGGCGCGCTGGACGCGGCGCTGCGCCAGTACCGCGGCTGCGGGCGGCGGCTAGGCCCCCGCGTGGCGCGCCTGGTAGGCCTCCAGGTGGCCCGCGCGCTGGAGCACCTCCACGCCGAGAGAATACTCTACAGAGACCTCAAGGTGGGCCGGGAGGGAGAGGTACATAGGTATCATCAGGCCAAGTCCCTCGCGGGCTAGGCAGGGCAGTTTAGCTAGATTACACAAAACTAGCAACTAGGGCAAGGTATACGCTTTTTTAATAAGCTACCTCGGAAATTAATTGAATTACCTTTTTAAGAGTTAAAGCTATCATTTAAAAGTAAACTAATTCAAAAAGCTTATTATACAACATCAGATTATTTGATGATGGCCATGCAAGGCAATGAATTGCTCCTCTTGTACACAGTTTATATGTAAGTCTAATCTTTCTCAACCGCCACGTAAGAGGGAACAAATGTTAAATAAGCCAACCGGGCAGATTGTTTCGCCGTTCCTTCTCCGGCAGGTTTCTTTGTAAACGGTGGTAACTTTAGTTTATATCAAGTACGTGACGTTCAATAAGTGTTCCCTGTGTTCCTTACGTTGAATAAAACATTTTGATTTTGTTTAAGAAGTGTGGAAGCGAGTATCGTGTGTCAGTGTGTCAGTGTGTCAGTGTGGCGTGGTGTGTCCTGTGCAGTCGGAGAACGTGTTGGTGTGGCGCCTGCCGCGCGTGCAGGAGGCCGCCGCCCTCGAGCTGGGGGCCCAGCCGCTGGACGTGCTCGTCAAGCTGGCCGACTACGGTGGGGCTCCACGCACACACACACACACACACGCGCACACACACGCACACACGGACACGCTCTCACACACACGCGCACACACACGCTAAATATAATAACTTCATGATATTCCCGAAGGGTTAGGCAGAAGTAATCCACCAGAGATACTAGTCACACCACGACCAGAGTAATACACGCCTTTCCGTCCCACGGCGCGGCCAACTAGTTGCGCATGGACTATAGTCACACCACGAGCTTTAAGGTGAAGAGAAAAATCGAGAGGAAACCTGCATAGTACTCTTCCCGTACCATCGTCGAGCGCCCGATCGATGGTTGTATGTCTGTGATGAGTGCCTTGAACTTATGTCAAGCATACCTGTGCAGGCATCAGCCGGCTGGCGCCTCCTTCGGGGACCAAGGGCTTCGGGGGGACTGAGGGCTTCATGGCGCCGGAGATCATGAGGTACAACGGGGAGGAGGAGTACAATGAGAAGGTGGGCTAATCCATCCCCACACACCTGGTTGGTAGAACCGAGTGGTGATCACACTTGCTTACCACCAATAAATACGTTTGTGACCCTCAGGTGGACTGCTTCTCGTACGGCATGCTGCTGTACGAGCTGGTGACCGGCCGCCAGCCCTTTGAGGGTCACGAGGCCGTGAAGGAGGCCGTGCTGGAGGGCGCGCGACCCTCGCTCACGGCCAGGGTGAGGACTCCTATGTGGGAGGATTAGAGGAACTAATTCTCTCTTAGGCTTACTGCTTCTGATTCGTCTGGACTGTTCAGCTAGCTGGTTACGAGTGCCCTTTATATATCAAAAATCAAAATATTTTATTCAACGTAAGGGACACAGGGCACACTTATTGAACGTCACGTTTAATATAAACTAAAGTTACCACCGTTTCCAAGAAAAAATACCTGCCAGGAGAAGAAACGGCGAAACAAACTCCCCGGTTTGCTTTTTTAACATTTGTTCCCTTTTACGTAGGGGTAGGAAAGATTAAAGTTACATATAAACTGTGTACAAGAGGAGCAATTCATTGCCATGCATGGCCAGCATTCAAATAATCTGGTGTTTTATAAATGTTTTAAAAGACTACGTGTCCCGCCAAGTTTCGATCGGGTAATAAATATAATAAATATAATAAAAAATATATATATATATATATATATATATAAATTTCCTGAAACACGATCGCAGCGCCACCTATCGGGTCCAATTGTGAATCTAAACCATTCTCGAATACACAATTAAAATTTGTGGTTTTACACGGCAAAGGGTGGATAGGGTGTTAGCGTGGCCAGCTTGGTGTCTGCGCAGGAGCTGCAGTTCCCGCAGCTTGGTGTCTGCGCAGGAGCTGCAGTTCCCGCAGCTTGGTGTCTGCGCAGGAGCTGCAGTTCCCGCAGCTTGGTGTCTGCGCAGGAGCTGCAGTTCCCGCAGCTTGGTGTCTGCGCAGGAGCTGCAGTTCCCGCAGCTTGGTGTCTGCGCAGGAGCTGCAGTACCCGTGCAGCATGCTGGAGAGCATGCGGCGCTGCTGGGCGGGGGCCCCCGAGCTGAGGCCGTCGGCCGCGGCGCTGGTGAGTGTGGGGGCCGCGCCCGAGTACGCCGCGCTCATGGACGCCGCCGCGGCGCGCGCCGCCACTGCCGCCGCTGCCGTGCCGCTGCGCGCGCTACCGGGTAGGCACTGCCCCTTCTTATACAGGGCAAAGGTGACCTTGCCATTCATTAGATAGCATATGAATTGGCGATGGTCGCTTTTGTAATCAGGTCTCACTGATTCCCCCCCTATGTGGTTGTTGAGGGTTTAAGACCTGTTCACTTGCTGCCCTGCCCTCCCCCCGAGTTGAGCTGGTCAGCCTCTAACCACCAGGGGTTGAATCTCCAGCCTGAGCTGCTCGTGGCTATACAAATCTGCCTAAAAGACTATCACGCATAGTTACCACATTACTACGATCTACTTTATCCTGGTTTTACGAATGAAATATCTATCTGATACTGAAAACAGCATCAAAATCCATTAAGCTTATCAATATCAGAGGTGTATCGTATTCAGTCAGACGAACGGGAATATACATAGTGCCATACATCCACAAAGGCGCGCCCCACTATCCCCCCCTATAGTGTACAGTGTAAGCGTGCAACCTTCCACTAATGTGTGAGTATTGTCGGTACACACAGATTACCTATGAGTGCACACGCACACTACAATTAATACACTCGGGTCATACTGCCCGCATGCCGCGACCCCCTCCACTACAGAATGGTGGGGCGCGTCTTCGTGGGTAGCACTATCTATGTATGTAGCTCAGTGCCCCGTTGTTGCAGAGGAGGGCGCGGGAGGGTGGGAGGTGTGGTTCGGTGGTGGCGAGCCTGAGAGGCTGCACACGTTGTTGGCCACCAGCGCCGCCTTCACACAGCAACACACTATCCGGATACCACCTGGTATGCACCCTGCACCAGGTTCCAGAAGGGTAGGCAGAGGAGTAAGAAGGTGTCACTACACAAGACTACAACGTAACAGATAAAAAATAGTTCTTTATTTGGTCCAAACATGGTGATTATGAGCGTCATTGAGTCGTGGTGGCCGAGGGGTTCGAGGAGGCGCTTGTTAAACAAAAACTGCAAGTTGGAATCCTAAGTGCACCTTTGGAATTTCTGAACTTACATACATACATACATACATCATCACGCCGAGTCCCTAACGGGGTAGGCGGAGAGTATAGAGCACCAGTTCTCTCTAGACTTACATACCTCTTTTTATTTTACATTTTAAATTTAAATCATTTAGATAATCAATTCCCCCATATTGTAGAATATTTTATGGCGATGAATGTTCCCTGCCAGTCCAGCGCCATCTGTCGGCCACGACGTTAAGTTCCTCCCCGTGTGTAGCAGACAAGGCGCAGGCGGTGATGGTGACGGCCATGTGCCGGGTGGGCCACCACGTGTGGGTGGGGGACTCGGCGGGCAGGCTCTCCGTCTTCTCGTGAGTACTGCGTGCGTGTGTGCGTGCGTGTGTGCGTGCGTGCGTGCGTGTGCGTGCGTGTGTGTATACGCGTGCGTGTCGGCAGGGCCAGGTCGTGTGCGCTGCAGTGGGCGGTGGCGCTGCACGAGGCGGTGGGCGGAGCGCCCGCGGCGGTGGCGGCGCTGCAGCCCCTGGGGCGGCTGCGGCGGGTGGCGCTGGCCCTCGCCACCGGCAGGTAGGCAGGCGGCAGGCGGCAGGCGGCAGGCGGCAGAACCGTGGATGATCGTAATCCCTCCCTTTACAACATTTCAAAGCATTAAACAGTTTCCGATAGCTCTATACATCCTGACTGGGTCTGAACGGCACCGAAGTGCCTCGTCCTGTGATGCCCAGCCCCAGAACGGGGAGAGTGGGATTAGGGAATAACAAGGAGGGTCAAGAACATTTGGAGCGAGTGCTCAGAGTGTCATCCTGAGCTCGTGTTGACTCGCTCCTTATGCCGAAAGGCGGAAAGGAGCATGGGAAGGTTGGTGGGAAGTTCTATGAATCCCCTCTGCGATTACGTTGAATAGTTTACTTCCGTACAGACAGACGCGGTGATAACATGAATTCATAATGTCTCATTATATATGACAAAGAACGTGGAATCACTTGACTGCATCGGAAGATAATTGAAACCCAATAAGCATGTAAGTTTCATGCCACTCCCCAGGTTGTTCCTGGTGTCATCCGAGCGTCCTGAAGCAGAAGGCAGCTTCGTCCTGACCGAGCTGGGGACGGCCACGGAGCTGTGCTGCCTCGCTGCAGTGCCCACGGCACTAGGGTAACCGCTTATCTGCGGGGAATCTTAATATATATAAATTACGTGTCACGTTGTTTGTCCGCAATGGGCTTCTAAACTACTTAACCGATTACAATCAAATTTGCACACCGTGTGCAGTTTGATCTAACTTAAAAGATAGGATAGCTTACATCTCAATTGGACAAATTAACTTTTTCACCCAAGCGAAGCTGGGTGGGACAGCTAATTGTATATAAGGATCAGTAAATAAGTTGCTGTGCAGTCGGCTAATCAGTGTTTGATTTTTATCGATGACTCGTTAAGTAATTTTAAAATCACTTTGTCTAGTACTAGCGGTTCGTCCCGGCTTCGCACGGGAGGATATATTTTTTTTTATAAAAGAAAATATAGCCTATATCACTCAGGGTGAATGTAGCTTTCCAATGGTGAAAGAATTTTTCAAATCGGTCTAGTAGTTTCCCAGCCTATTCAATACAAACATACTTACGTAAAATTCTTTCCTCTTTAAAAATATTAGTATAGATTTCAGGGTATTTTTTTCATACTTAAATGGTAGATTCCGCAAATTACAGTTAGCCGATAGATGTAAAGGCTGGTTTTCGTCATGTCAGTGTGGAGCTGTGGGCGGGCGGCGATGGGCTGGCCGCGTTCTCTGTGAGGGCGGGCGGCGTGTGCGCGGCCGACAGGGCGGGCGGGGGGCGCGTCACGCTGCTGGCCGCCGCGCCGCAGCATGCCTGCGTGCTCGCGTACACATACCCGGGTACACGCCTATTTGGATGACATTATTATTTTTGTACATGTAAACCACCCCTTACAACAAGACGGGACCCTTACTGTAACAACACCTACTTTTTGCTGGAGATATATTTAGGTCCCCATTTGCCAGATGGCGAGTCCATCGCCGTTACTCAAGCACTACTATACGTATATACAAACGCCTTTGAAAAACCCTTCGTAAAGCTCGTGGTGTGACTAATCACTGTTCTTAAGTGCAGTCGCGACATTCCGACTGTACCAAGGAGTTTTTTTCCTTGGTACAGTCGGGATTGGAACTTGCAATGTTTGTGATGCAGGCAACTGTTTTTTTATACCACTTGGGTGGCAAACAAGCATGCGGCCCTCCTGATGGTAAGCGGTTCCGCTTATGGACGATTGCAACACCGACCGACCGTGGCCGACCCTGCAGGAATCTTTTCACACCCTTCTTGAAGAAGTCCATGCTGTACTCTCTAGAGAAAATCTCAACGGGGAGCTCATTCCACAGCCTGAGCCTGATTCACAACCACGGCTCTCAAAATCTCATCAAAATAAATTAATTCTTTAGCTTCTCTTACAAAAATCCTTGGCCAAGATATATACCAAAAGGGTAGTTAGTACTTATGATAGATTTATGCCATTGTACAGGGTCGACCATCACCCAGTGGTCGGTAGTCAGCAAGCGGCCGGCGGCGAAGCTCGACTGCAGCAAGCTGGTGCCGTGCTCCGAGAGCCTGCAGTCCATCTCCATCGACGAGCACCTGCCGCCGGAGAAGTGCCGGGTGAGCATCCAACGCCGAGACCCTCGCGGGGTAGGCAGAGGGAGTAGAGCTGAACTGGCTTCAACTCTCATCTTATCATACAAGCGCCAGTTCGGAGTACCGTTAAAGACCCTATTGTTGATTGACGTGACCTATGTCCTTCTTTTAAGGCGCTCTTTTAAATCTATACAAATAAATAAAATTTGAGTGTCTGTTTGTAATATCAAAATAACCGCCTTTTACTAAATATGGATGTATACACGGTACATATACCGAAATATATTTATTTTAATTTTATCTGTCTGTCTGTCTGTCTGTTGGTTCCGGCTAATCTCTGAAACGGCTGGACCGATTTTGACGGGACTTTCATTGGCAGATAGCTGATGTAAAATCGTTTTTTTTTTTTTTTGTTAAATGCTACGCGGAGGAGTTCGCGGGCGCAGCTAGTCGAATAATGTAACCTCACGCCTACCCATAACGGTCCCCGAATGGGTAGGCAGAGGTGTATAGGTAGTACACCCAACGTGACAGATGGCGTGTCCATCGCCGTTATTCAAGTCGTTTAATAATTTGCTATATATGTTTCGATGTTTTCCTTCACCGTAAAGCTCGTGGTGTGACTAATCACTGTACTTAAGTTGAGATAAACTCATTGGTATAGTCGGGATTGGAACTGCTCGAACCACTCGGCCACCATGGCTTATTTGGTTGGTACTTCACAATTCCTGATTATAATTTGTATATATTTGTGGCAGGTGACAGCCCTGTGCGCTCTCGCCAGCGAAGTGTACGTGGGCACCGCCTGGGGCTGCATCATAGTGGCGGACGTGGCAACCCTGCGGCCCCTCACTGTGTTCCGGCCCTACGAGGAGGATGTGAGATACCACACATTTACTACACAGGGCTAAGTTGTTATAACACCCACTTATCACTGGAACTATATTTATAAAAAGCCGTGGTGGCTGAGTGGTCCGAGCAGTTGACACAAAGATCGCAAGTTCGAATCCCGACTGTAACAATGGGTTTTTCTGAACTTAAGTACAGTGATTAGTCACACCACGAGCTTTACGGTGAAGGAAAACATCGAGAGGAAACCTGCATACGTTTGAGAAGACATTCAAACACGTATTTATAATCATCATCATATCATCACGCCGAGTCCCTAACGGGGTAGGCAGAGAGTATAGAGCGCCAGTTCTCTCTAGACTTACATACCTCTTTCGCTTCGTCCACATTCATCAGTCTCTTCATACATGCTCGTCGGTGTCGAGTACTCTTGACGTTCCGTAGTCATACTTGAGTAACGGCGATGGACTCGCCATCTGTCACGTTGGCACACACCTCAGCCCCCCCCTGCGGGAGGCAGGGGTGCACCCTGTGTAAGCTGTCCGTTGTGCAGGTGCGCGCTATAGTCCCCCTGCTGCCGCACGAGGGTGTGGAGGAAGGCCCCATGCTGGCCACCTTCGGCACAGGATACAGGCCTCTACTCCAGAGATACGCGCCAGTACAGGTGACTACACACTGATAGCATTTGCCATACGGCACACCTGATGGGAAGCGGTTACCGTAGCCTATTTACGTGGGTTCGGAGAGCTATACTATGTTGGCAGCATGGACTAATCCCTCTGCTGCCAACACAATGTAACAATCCTCCCCCTCCCCAAGGAGCTCATTACTGTAAACCTTATTCATCGCAGGAACCCAACATAATAAATAGTGTTATTTGTCTACGGCCTTCTATAAGGTGGAGGTCCTGCCCCAGGCGGGGAGATACAAATTCGAACGGGAAACCCGTTCACAATCTCATCTGATGTCGAACGATTGCCTCAACTGAAGGACCCTTCAAGAAGGGTGCGCTCCTGCAGGGTCGACGCTCGAGTGATACCATTACCGTTGAAAGCATAATAGGCGGCTGTAACCGCTTACCATCAAGCGAGCTTTACATCATTGCACTTGCAGTGCCATTATGTAAAGCTGGAGTCACGTGACCAGAGTAAAACCGACTCGCCCTTGGCTCGTTACGTAACGTACGTAGCGTAACGTTCCGTATCCCATTTCCAGCCGAACAGCAACACAACACACGCGGGCTTCCACTGTCTGCTGTGGAGGGCCCAGCACTGGCTGCCGGACTAGAACAACCACAGAGTTACATTCTACAGTCTGCCCAACTGAGGGTAAACGGGTATCATCAGGTCAGAATTTCAAAAACGATCTCCCCGACACTGGTGACCGTTCACCATCTGGTCCGTATGCTCTTTGCAAACAGTGCCTCAATAACGAGGTTTGTTTGAACCTTTTTCATTTTTAAGAAACATACTCTTTTTGTGAACAGTCGGTTAAGTCATTTATTTGCGGTTGTGTTTTAGTTTGTGTTTATTTATTTACTTTTACATAAGGTAGGCAAAGATGTAACACAATTGTTTCCGCCAATGTGACAGATGTCAAGTTTGACACCTGTCAGAAACGAGTTTCTACAGAAACGTATGCAGGTTTCCTCTCGATGATCTCCTTCAGCGTAAAGCTCGTGGTGTGACTAATCACTGCATCATTGGAGGACTGGGGTTCGAACTCGACTCACTAAAAGACTTGTATCCACGTCATTAATTTAATAATAAAAATAAAACAATAGTATATTATTTAGCTACGCTTCTCCGCCCATAGATAGTCTTAGTTCATAAGAGAAGCGTGTATGATCCAATCTTGTACCAAAGATATATTTACTTTTGAATAAATAAATACTGAGAACATTCAACTATTCTTGTTTCATTTACCTCCTACCTGTGTGGCGTGGCTTCATCTGCACTAAATACATAGACACATCACCACGCCGAGTCCCTAGGGGGTAGGCAGAGAGTATAGAGCGCCAGTTCTCTCTAGACTTACACACTTCTTTCGCTTCGTCCACATTCATCAGTCTCTTCATACATACATACCCACATTCTTGAGCGTCCGATCCATGTGATCCAGGTAGTTGGAACGTGGTCTTCCTCTGCCTCTTCTTGCACACACATTCACTTTGTATATCTGTTCTGTTTGTTATCTATGTGTCCAAGCCAACATGCCTTTCTTCGTCTTTACAATCACCCTCGTTCACGCCATTTGTTTTGCGAACCTCTTCATTGCGGATTCGATCTAAGATCGTTACTCCGCACATATTTCGAAGGGAACGCATCTCAACTGCATTGATGCTCTCCGCAAAGCGAATGCGGGCAGTATGACCCGAGTGTATTAATTGTAGTGTGCGTGTGCACTCATAGGTAATCTGTGTGTACCGACAATACTCACACGTTAGTGGAAGGTTGCACACTTACACTGTACACTGTAGGGGGGGATAGTGGGGCGCGTCTTAGTGGATGGCGCTATGTATACACACATACTTGGGATAATTATTCGTCACAGACTAACATATGGACACAAAGGCTAACGCCATCTTGCGTCGAGTAGCGGAAGCTGGATTACGTGGATACAAAGAGTAACATAAAGCATACATACGAGATATTTTGATGTGTTACTAACTTTAGGTGGTAGTTTTTCGATTGCTGATATAAACATTTTTTTTTATTGATATGAGAGGATTTTCTGATTCAGAATGCAGCTCATTACTTTATTTTGAGCACAATGAATTCTGGTCATGATTTTATATTAAATATATAAAAATGCGACTAATTTGCGTTGTTTGGGAATGTTGAAATGATGTTCTCCAGGGTGGTGGTAAAGCGACTTCTAGGGACTTTATGTCAGCGACCAACCAATCGATTTCCTTTTTCCATTTTCGATTCAAGGTCAAGTTCATTCTGAGGTCAGTTTTTAACCTGGTTATAGATAATTTCGGTGAGTTTTGTTTAAGTGCCACAATGCCTATCATATCAAGACCCTGTTAAGTCAGCAGGGCACATAAGTGCTTCTGTTATTGCCCCAACTGTTTAGCTGTGTGGGAATATTGAAAAACCGTATCGCAAGACCCTGCCCAGTGACAGTAGAGTATTTTTTGTATTAATTTGAGGAGCTTTTCACAAGCCCACAATGTCCATGTGTTCAATATAGCTAAGGTTATCGTCCTACAAAATATGAATATACCAGTTAATACGTATTTCCTGCGAGCACAATACACTTCAATGAAATTACACGTTGACAAACATGAATACACCAGGTACTCAGTAACGCCGTGGTTATATGGACTACAATTAAAAACCTTTATAATCAATATACATTGAGCGTTTTGTTTGTTAAAGTTGTAATGTACGTGAATAAAGTCGGCAATGGTAATAGAATTTACCCAAAGAGTGTAGGTAATACGTGACCTAGAAGGAGTGATCGAGCAAATCCGGTTTTCGTCTTAAGTCTGGCGGGAAAAATATCTAAGGAATTTAGTGATTGGTCCACGCCGCTAATGTCAGAGTTAAAAAAAACTTATTAAATATACAATATTAGAATAGAAATTGGGAATAGCATTTACTAGCAGGTTATTCGATAGTATATAATGTTAATAATGCATTCATACATATTTAAATAACAACTAACACGTGAATTTATTTAATACCAATGAAAAGGTCATCTTCTAGAACCTTGTAATTTATTTTATGATAATTAGAGCTATAGATAACTGGGATATTAGAAGTCATAAAATAAAAGTCGGATACTTGATCAATTTGGCAACGTTCGTAATGACAGGAGCAAACTTTAGGTATGGGCGTCCAAGTTTCACTCAACTGTCAAACTTAACAGTAACTTTTATAAAGTTTGTGAACTTAACTCGTTAACTTGGAATGCCGATTTGTTTTCTAATTTTTTCTTCAAATATCACTATTAGCAAACAACTTTCTTAGGTACCAGTGTTACAGACTATTTAGTTCTCTAAAGAGTTTCAATATATTGTTTAAAGTGATGAATTGTATTTATTTAGAAGTGAAGTGAGTGTGGTCGTGTTAAGTTTTCACATTACTGGGATTATATCGAGAGGAGAGACGATTTATGCCCTACTTTAGGTAAGTCCGGCTTTAAAATGAAAATATTTGTTTATATTACCAAGGTTTTGATAGTTCATTCTTCATTTTTTTTCGTAAATATGTTTTTACGTAAAATGAAAGTAGTACACGCGGCAAACATTGTGCTTACTTTAAGTGCGTAATGTTTACGTTGCGGTTTCATGCACATACCTGCCTCTAACTTCCAACAAATGTAACTTGAAGGCAATTCCAAGCATACAAAAAAAAAATTTTTCATCAGGTTAATCGAGGTAAAATTTATATTTACCTACCTGCTTTGTTGAGGAATTTCATGTCTCCTATATTTTAAAGGTCAAGGTTTGTTGTTACAGTACACAGACAATGGTGTGACTAACTATTTGAATCATCAACCAAGTGCATATTTGAATCATTTATACCGGTCTGAACAATAAATTGATGATGACTTGATGGAACTGGTGAATACTAGTGTTGGACAGATACCTGGAAACCGTGGAGGCCTTTGCCCAGCAGCGGGATGTACCTGTCATAAACTTTAAATCTTACTGCATACTTAGGAAAAAATCTTATCGGAATTTAAAAGTATGTGTTCTAATAAAATTCTTACATAAATATGTATATCTTACTAATATTATAATTGTGTAAGTTTTAATGGAAGTTTGTTATTCAGTCTCTTTGGAATGGCTGAACAGAATTGGATGAAATTCATTCAGAGCAGAGAGAGATCATTAGCTGGATTAAAACATAGAATTTATTTTTTGCAATTAAAACTGCAGGTCACAGCCAGTACGGTACATATATTCAAAATTTGAAATATTTGTTAGTATTAATTTAGTAACTTAAGGTACCATAGTTAAGTTAAAGTACTTATACCTGTTATATTTTTCTGAATAGAAGCTGTATGACTAATCATCGTAAGATGGCCATCTGGTTCTTCAACCTGCCTGGCGATCTTGATTAGGTTCTCAGTGTGAGCCGATAGAAATTGAGAGTTGATTTGTTTTATTTACCAATACCTAATGTGTATGCTTAGACAACAAGTCCACTGAATTTATTTTCCTAGACGCTGGATGCCGCTACACTTTGTAGTCTAATTTTGTTTGTAAATGTTACTTACATAGTTTAAAAGTTGTTACTAACAAGATATCTGCCTTGTTTGCCTCGAATACTTGAATTATTTTTAGATCAAATCAAACAGACACTTAAAGACAGGAACATCAAGAGTTCTCGAAACCAGAAAGCATATATGAAGAGCCTCATGAATGTGGACAAGCGAACGAGATATGCAAGTCTAGAGAGGACTGGCTCTCCCTCTGCCTACCCCGTTAGGGACTCGGTGTGATGATATTTATTGATTTAGTTATTAATGAATAGTAGTTAATATTATAAGTGCCATAGTGGAGTGCATTGATACACAGCCCCGATATACTCTTGCAAAAAGGTCATACGGTTGATAACAGATGATAATGGGGCCGTAAACAATGTTAATGTAGCATAACAATCATACATAATGACATGAATAATAATAATTACAATTTAATAGGCGCCGGGTGGCCAAGTGAATCAAGTGCCTGCCACACATTGCAAGTTCGAATCCCGACTGTACCAATGAGTTTTTTCTGGACTTAAGTACAGTGGTTAGTCACACCACGAGCTTCACGGTGAAGGAAAACATCGTGAGGAAACCTGCATACGTCTGAGAAGACATTCAAAGGCGTATGTGTGTACAGTCGTGATTGAGCAACGGCGATGGACTCGCCATCTATCACTTTGGCACCTAATATATATCTCAGGCGGAAAAGGGGTACTATCTATACACCTCTGCCTACCGCTTCGGGGACCCTTGTTGCGGCGTGAGGATAAATATTATATATTAACCACGCAGAGTCCCTAACAGGGTAGCCAGAGCGTATAGTGCGCCAGTTCTCTCTAGACTTACATAGCTCTTTCGCTTCGAACATTCATCAGTCTCTTCATACTTGACCGGATACTCTTTTTTTTTTTTTTTTTTTTTATTTATTAGGATCACCAACAATTGTTACATTCATACATACATAAACAATTAGATCGACCTAGATGTAAATTAAATGTACAATTACTTAAAGGTGAACACAACATACATAATAATTAGTAGTACAGTATTAACTATATTTAGAAACCCTCAGTGGGAGGCTAGCAGCAACAATACAAAAAATAAACGAAACAAGGAAAAATTACAAACATAAACTTTACTTTTTTTTTTTTTTAAGTTATGTAATAATAGTAGTAAATATATGTTAGGGAGCTTGCAGCAGTGAATTATGTGTGCATGAGTGATTGTAAGAGAGTGTATGGGTGTATGTGTGAGTGACTATGTGGGCATGTGTACCTGCTCAGCCCTACGCTGTTAAGCTTGGGGCTCTTGACGTTTCCACAATTGAAGTGCCCAAAATTCGATCTAGCCCAGTTGGAAGTAGCGACCTCAAGCTTGGCTCTCATGAGCTTGTACTTAAGCCTACATTAACTGGGAACTGACCGTAATCGCCGAGTGAACGCGTATGTGCAGCATATATGCAGATATATTTGCAATGCAGTTGACCTTATACAATGAAGCACTTGTTCTTAGTCCGATCTGAGGTGATCTTAGTGGGATGGGATTACTGGCTACACCTTAACATTAAAATAAATGCGATTGTGAGTTTGTTTGTCATGCTTTTTGACGCGTTAGCGCCGAAAATATATCTCTGGCGGAAAGTGGGTGGGTACAATTCTTTCTTGTGTGTGTGGAGTAACGATATTAGATTGAATCCGCAATGAAGAGACTCGTAAATCAACAGACGTGAATGAGGGCGTGGTTGTTAAGGCGAAGAAAGGCATGTCACTTTGGTTTGGACACATAGAAAGGATGAGTGAAGAAAGATTGACGAAACAGATATACAAAGCAAAAGTGTGTGCAAGAAGAGGCAGAGGAAGGCCACGTTCCAACTACCTGGATCAAATCGATCGGACGCTCAAGGACAGGAACGTCAAGAGTACTCGAAACAAGAGCATTTATGAAAAATATGTTGAATGTGCATGAAGCGAGAGACTATTGCTGTAACGAAAAAATATATGGTTATTGTATATGCCTAATGATTTGAAAAGAGTAACCATGGAGTTTCTTGCCGGTTCTTCTCCATGGAAGCGACTAACCCGAACCGTGCTTCTTTTTCGACGTTTTATAAGTGCCCATCTGGGCCTATGTGAAATAAAAAGATTTTCTACACTATCTGCCTACCCCGTCAAAGACTACGGTATGATGTATGTGTATACATACACAGTAATATACAGTACTTATTTTTTTTAGAGGAAACCTGCATACGTCTGAGAAGAAATTCAAAGGCGTATGTATAGTCGTGCTGGAGTAAGGGCTCCCACACATAAACACGATACGACGTCGCGTCGTGCCACGATGCGGCGTTGCGTCGTGCCACGATGCGGCGTCGTGGAAATCTACGACGTCGTGCCACGATGCGGCGTCGTGGAAATCTACGACGTCGCGTCGTGGAAATCTACGATGAGCATCGTAAAAAAACACGACATCGTAACGTAATGTGCCACGCACGATTTTCAAAAATTGTTGTTTAGTGTCGTTGATTTGTGAAATGAAAAAATATGAGAAAGTTGTTGTTTCATTTACCTTACAGTTAATCCTAGCATCTCGAGAGGTTCGATGGGTGGTCTGCCTCTGCCATATTTTCCTGCTATATGTGGCGTTATTCGATGAAGTAACTCTTCGAAACTTGATACACTCATTCTAAAGTAATCAAAAAACTTGTTGTGGTCTATTTTTAAGGCATTGTACTTCTTTATAAAGTGACTCCCGTTATTCATGTTTGAAAGAAATGGGTGGATCCAATATCTTCTGAGTATCTGTCTTTTCTTTCTTCGTCTTCTTATTAACAGCAGAAGCAGAATACGTCTAGTGCGGTCCATTTTTCGGAATGAACTAAAACATCATGGCATCGTGCCGTATATCGTGCGTGGCACATTACGTTACGATGTCGTGTTTTTTTACGATGCTCATCGTAGATTTCCACGACGCGACGTCGTAGATTTCCACGACGCCGCATCGTGGCACGACGTCGTAGATTTCCACGACGCCGCATCGTGGCACGACGCGACGTCGTATCGTGTTTATGTGTGGGAGCCCTAACGGCGAAGGACTCGCCATCTGTCACGTTGGCACCTAATATACCTCTGGCGGAAAGTGGGTGTGTGGGTATTACCTATACTACTCTGCCTACCACTTCGGGGACCCTTGTGGGAAGGCGTGAGGATATATATGTATGTATATATATATATATATATTAACTCTGAGTCGTGAAAGCGGTACGTTTTCTTACATTCGTTTGTATTTAATTACAAAGGATTTCTTTTATAACACTAGGTGGGAAAACCGGGTTATCTGATGATATCACAAGAACTCCATGTTGTATTCTTGTATATAATAATAATAAATAAATAATAAATACCTGGGACAATTCCACACAAATTGACCTAGTCCCAAATTAAGCAAAGCTTGTGTTATGGTAACTATACAACGATATATTTACTTATATAGATAGATATATACATAAATACATAGGACATCCAAGACTAAGGTACAAATACTCGTGTTCATCACACAAATATCTGCCCTCAGCAGGAATCGAACCGGCGGTATTAAGTTTGCAGTACAAGAGCTCTAACCACTACACCAGTCCGTCAAAATTGCATGATTAAGTAGCAAAAGTTCCCGGATCTCCGAGAGGAAAAAAGATAAGTTAACAACGTGTTATTAAAGAGTAGTCGACCGCTAAGCACACACTAGTTGCATGCGCACGCGCATCCAATCTCGACGTATGGACATGTGTACATTTCACTCAGCGCCATGTTTGATTTCTCATCGCCGCCATCTGCATTCCGTCTCGATTGGTTGTGCCTAGATTTCTTTTAGGCATAATAGGGTCAGTGTGTGTCTAATAATAAGCTCGGAATGTAAACACTGCGATACTGGCGATCTGGTGTTGCAAGCGTCCATTGGCGGCGGTAACCGCTTACCTTCAGGCGAACCGTGTGGTATAAAAAAGCCGTCATACGCATTTAACTCCAAAATATTTATACTTCGGTTTTTTTGTTTTCCTTTACTTATTTTTATTTACAATAACAACAATTAAGTAAAAATATTTACAAAAGACAGTTAACTACTTACAGATAAAATGTATACACGATACATATCTTCTTCTTAATATATATAAATTAAGAGCCGTGGTGGCCGAGTGGTTCGAGCAGTTGCCTGCGACACAAAGATCGCAAGTTCGAATCCCGACTGTACCAATGAGTTTTTCTGAACTTAAGTGCAGTGATTAGTCACACCACGAGCTTTACGGTGAAGGATAACATCGAGAGGAAACCTGCATACGTCTGAGAAGACATTCAAAGGCGTATGTATAGTAGTGCTTGAGTAACGGCGATGGACTCGCTATCTGTCACGTTGGCACCTAATATACCTCTGGCGGAAAGTGCATGTGTGGGTATTACCTATATACCTCTGGCGGAAAGTGGATGTGTGGGTATTACCTATATACCTCTGCCTACCCCTTCGGGGACCCTTGTGGGAAGGCGTGAGGATATATTATATATAAATCACGTGTCACGTTGTTTGTCCGCCATGGGCTCCTAAACTACTTAACCGATTTCAATCAAATTTGCACACCGTGTGCAGTTAGATCCAACTTGAAAGATAGGATAGCTTACATCACAATTGGAGCCGATAGGTGGCGCTGCGATCGTGTTTCAGGAAGTTTTTCACCCGGGTGAAGCTGGTCGGGACAGCGAGTATATTGTAAAGAGACAGAGTTTGTCTGAACGCGCTAATCTTATATCATCCTTACGCATGACTCCCCGAACGGGTAGGCAGAGCTGTAAGACCCAAATACATAAAAACTTTTGTAAAGAAGAACCTCGGTCCAGCAACTTGTCTCGAAGGAGATTTATCTGTTGCTGATGCTGCATCGTAATCGCCTTCATCTTGTTTATATGCACTATTATAAAGAGGTGGTTTTGTAAGTTTTTATGATTATTTGTCTATACTAATATTATAAAGAGGCAAGATTTGTTTGTTTGTTTGTTTGTTTGTAATGAATAGGCTCTGAAACTACTGGACCGATTTAAAAAATTCTTTCACCTTTGGAAAGCTACATTATCCTCGAGTAACATAGGCTATATTAAATTGGACCCGATAGGTGGCGCTGCGATCGAGTTTCAAGAATTTTACCTTTTTACCCGGGCGAAGCTTTCTGTGTGTTTCTGTGTGTCTTAAGCTAGATTCGAGAATGGTTTAGATTTACAATTGGACCCAATAGGTGGCGCTGCGATCGTGTTACGCGCAATTTAACTTTTTCACCCGAGCGAAGCTGGGCGGGACAGCTAGTAATGTTATAAAGAGGAAAGATTTGTTTGTTTGTTTGTAATGAATTGGCTCCGAAACTACTGGACCGATTTGAAAAATTCTTTCACCATTGGAAAGCTACATTCACCCTGAGTGATATAGGCTATAATAATAATACATACATACATATCATCACGCCGAGTCCCTAACGGGGTAGGCAGAGAGTATAGAGCGCCAGTTCTCTCTAGACTTACATACCTCTTTCGCTTCGTCCACATTCATCAGTCTCTTCATACATGCTCGTCGGTTTCGAGTACTCTTAACGTTCCCGTCCTTGAGAGTCCGATCTATTTGATAATAATAATAATAATAATCATTTATTTGCAAAAAAACATGGTATAAATTTGGTGTTAATAAATAAATAATGTTGTACATACATGTTTTGCCGAGTTTTCAGCATGCAAATCCAGGTTAGTGTTCAAAAACTTCTTTAACACTATAAAAGTTATTGTCATTCAACCACTTATACAGTTGAACTTTAAACCGCCTATGGCTTAATAACTTAAATTCACTAGGTAACTTATTAAATACTCTAATACACATGAACATACAACTTTTACTATATTTACTTAACCTAGGATAGGATATTTTCTTATATAAGCCGAGAATTTAACGTGATACCGTGCGGCAAATCTAGTATCAGAATAATGAGCCTAACAGCGATTGGTCGAGCCAAACGATTCGAATAATTCGAATTCGAATATTCTATTTACGAATTTGAAAAAAATCGTTGTCCGCCTCTGCAGCAATTTGTTAGTACCTACATATTACGTTTAATTTTATCCTTACTGCTAGTAGTATATGGACATTAAGTATGTAAAATGTATGTATATGTATGGAGCGTGCTATGAGACCGTCGGAAAAGTCACGTTTTACATGTAGTGTCATATTTGTAAGGCTGCAGGCGAAACTAGTCGAGCAATTAACTAGTAAACGAATCCAATATGGCCGTTATTCGCTTGTTCATACTGAACTTGCTGAGGTCATCCACTGGTATGGTCATAAACCCAACTGTAATACATACCGCCAATGGCGTACACTAACTAATTTGACCCTTATTCCCATGGCTGTACGAGTCAGAGAGTACGACGGACAATGTTAAATGGTAGCGTTATCTACTCGCACAATGCGATGACGTAACGTCAAACCGGCCGACATTTTTTTCCTTCCATTTTCAAAATTCTACGCTGCGGCCGTTAGTGCTGTCACATGGAATTAGGTTGTGTGTTTGTTTATCGATAGTTTTATTATTATTATATTACTAGCTGTGCCCGCGACTTCTTTTTTTTTTTTATACCTCTTGGGTGGGAAACAAGCATGCGGTTCGCCTGATGGTAAGCGGTTACCGCCGCCTATGGACGCTTGCATGCTCGTCCGCATGGAATTTAACTAAAAAAAATATTGTTCAGTTTCCAAAATAAAAGTAGCCTAAGTTACTCCTTTTTACATCAGCTATCAGCTAGTGAAAGTCCCGTCAAAATCGGTCCAGCCGTTTCAGAGATTAGCCGGAACAAACAGACAGACAGACAATATATTTCGATATATATATATACCGTGTATACATCCATATTCAGTTAGTACAAAGCGGTTATTTTAATATTACAAACAGACACTCCAATTTTATTTGTTTGTATAGATTTCCTCGATTTTAATATATAAACTATATAATTATAATAACCTCTGGCGGAAAGTGGGTGTGTGGGTATTACCTATACACCTCTGCCTACCCCTTCGGGGACCCTTGTGGGAAGGCGTGAGGATATATATATATATATATATATATATAATTAAAAAAAAAATTAATTGCCATAATATAATGCCACCAGTCTTCATGGTGACACATTGCCTACAACACATGTCACATTGATTCTATTTATAGATAGTTTATCTCTCATGTTATATAGTTAACGTTAAAATTGGTTCCTTTGATGACTAATATTTATACATACATACATACATACATATATCATCACGCTGACTCCCTTACAAAAAGGCTAAGGGTAAGTTCGCTACTCTTGCGTCATCCACATTCATCAGTCTCTTCATACATACTCGCCGGTTTCGATTACTCTTGACGCTCCCATCCTTGAGTGTCCGATCGATGAAGACATTCAAAGGCGTATGTATGGTCGTGCTTAAGTAACGGCGATGTACTCGCCATCTGGCACGTTGGCACCTAAAATATATCTCTGGTGGAAAGTCCGGGTATGGGTACTACCTATACACCTATGCCTACCCCTTAGGGGGTATTCGTGAAGAAGAAAAATAAAATAATAATACAATCTATCATATAATTTCTATCGACATCTAACGATATCGGACTCTGCCAACACTAGTGTGATCCGTTCCGCTGCGTTAGCAAAATTTGATGCTTTTTTTTCTTTCGGAAACAATGGCTTTTGGTCAGAACAGGGTCGCGGTGTCGCGTATCACAAAGGTGTTTTCATATGCGTGGATTAATAGTTAATTGTCGCTTTCTAAATTAAAACAATGGGGTTTTTAACGGGCCGGTCTATTACTGTTGGGGATATATTCAAAGTTATGCGATACATGCCTTAATAGTATAAGAAAACCTTTATTTCTAAAATATTTGCATTTTTACATTTTGTGCCTTAAATTGAATTTTTAGATCAAAATAAAACTAAATAAAGCCGTTGTGGCCGACACAAAGATCGTAAGTTCGAATCCCGACTGTACCAATGAGTTTTTTTGAACTTAAGTACAGTGATTAATCACACCGCGAGTTTTACGGTGAAAGAAAACATCGAGAGGAGACCTGCATACGTCTGAGAAGACATTCAAAGGCGTATAGTTGTGCTTGTCATGTTAGCACCTAAAATATATCTCCGGCGGAAATTGGGTGTGTGGGTACCACCTATACACCTCTGCCTACCCCTTCGGGGACCCTTGAAGGTGTGATGGATACGACAAGAACATAAAAAAACTGATAACGATACTGACATTCCACGCATGCGCGTAGCATAAATAGTAAGCATCCGCAGGGGTGCACATGTGCAGGGTTGTCACGACACGTGCGCGCCAGCCGGGCCTCGGTATATTTAGACGGTGCGTTTATACGCGGCGCGACGGGGACGACACGGATACGACTTTATACAAATTCGTGATGCCACGATTTTATATTGTGGTCGTTCCTCTTGAACAAAATAATTAATATTTGTTAAATGTACTTAGCACAAAGGCCTCGTACTGCGCGGTTCCAAAGGAGTTTCCTTCCGCGAACGCTCAGGCTGTGGAATGAGCTCCCCGTTGAGGTTTTCCCTGGAGAGTACAGCATGGAGTTCTCCAAGAAGGGTATGAAGAGATTCCTGCAGGGTCGGCAGCGCGCGAGTGCTTCCCCTGGTGGCGGTAGCCGCTTACCATCAGGCGGGCCGCATGCTAGCTTGCCACCCAAGTGGTATAAAAAAAACTGCCTCGCTCGAATCTGCATAAGTTCAAATCCCGTTTTACCGTAAAGCCCGCGGTGTGACTAATCTCAGTACTTCAGTTCAGAAAAACCTCATTGCTACAGTCGGAATCTGAAATTGCAGTCCATTGCAGGCGACTACTCAAACCACTCGGCCACCATGGCGGTGCATTTAACATATTTAAATATCGTATCGGAGTCGTGTCGTGACGTGTAATCGTCTTTAGTTCTGTTAATCACCGGCTGAGCTAAAGATGAGTCAGACTTCCGAAAAATATTTACTTTAAATGTTAACGACATTTCTGTATGTTAACTTAAGTAAAACATATGTTTGTTTTTGTCTTTTCTCATACATACATACATACATACGTATCAACGCCGAGTCCCTCACGGGGAAGGTAGAGAGAGTAGAGCGCAAGTACTCCAAATGAATTTATTTTCGCTTAACTTTACTAGAATTCAAAGCCGTATGTGTATAGTCGTGCTTGAGTAACGGCGACGGACTCGCCATCTGTCACGTTGGCACCTAAATATATCTCTAGCGGAAAGTGGGTGTGTGGGTATTACCTATAAACCTCTGCCTATCCTTTAGGGGACGCTTGTGGGAAGGCGTGAGGATATATTTTTACTAGATAGTTGTAAGCTACCCCGCCTTTGACGCAGACAAGCATTATGTCACCCTGACAGAAAGCGGTCACCGCCGCCCATGGCTTGCAATAAGGCCTCTGGTGTTGTCGACACATTTTTCTTACGACTTGCTCGGCAAGGTAACCGTTTACCATCAGGTGTGCAATGAGGCAAACTGGTATGTTTGCGGTCGCAACTAGTTCTTAATGACTATTGTCATTAACTTTATCACTATTTCAATAATTAAACAAGATTATTTTCAACATTTCACAGTTGCTCGCGTTGTTTCTAGGATGTATTGATAGTTAACTGTTAAAATATTGTTATCAGTGTATTGGATAAGAGATATTTAAGTTGGAGAGAGAAGAGAGGTAGTGCGTAGTGGTTACCCAAGGACTAGAATGTCTTTTGAAAGTTCTGGAAGCTCTGAAGACTGCAGTATATATGGTAAGAATGTTACCTCTTATATTATAGAGGTAGGTTTACGGTGAAGGAAAACATCGAGAGGAAATCTGCATACGTCTGAGAAGACATTCAAAGGCGTATGTATAGTCGTGCTTGAGTAACAGCGATGGACTCGCCATCTGTCACGTCACCTAAAATAACCTAATTAGCTGTGTATGCGTTCCCGTTGTTACACCTTAATCAAAATCAAAATCTTTTTATTTCACATAGGCCCAGGTGGGCACTTATAAAACGTCGAAAAAGAAGCACGGTTCGGGTTGGTCGCTTCCATGGAGAAGAACCGGCAAGAAACTCCATGGTTACTCTTTTCAAATCATTAGGCATATACAATATTTTTTTCGTTACAGCAAAAGTACCCAAGTATGGGGGAACAACGTAGGCCCGACAATAGGTCGTTGCTTACTACACAAAGCATACATAAAACAAGATAATTATAACAATGTTAGCAAGATCTAAGAATCTACAAAGCCTACAATGTTCTCACATTCACAAATTAGACAAATTAAACAAGTGACACAAATAAATACAATATATTAATTTTTTTTTTTGCATAAAGAAATTCGTATTATATTTCGTCATATTTTTTTTTTTTATTATAATAGTTTTTATTGCTATTCCACTTATAATAATTATCCACGTCGCAGGTTTCGTCGATTGAACATAAAACGTTTTCACCACAGGCTTCGTCATACAAAAAGTTATCCGCACATGCTTTGTCATAAAATCTACTATCTACTAACTAAATATTAGATCGGACACGTACCGGGCTCAAAAGTACCCATGATGCCCGCCGCATTTCCGCGTTGTATCGCTAAAGAAATACGCTAAACCAGGTACGAGCCCGATCTTGGGTCGCATCCCCTTTCGCGCAACCGTCTGCCCACAGCCTTCACAAATTGTTTTGCCTCCGAGCACCAGGGTCCAGCTGTTTCAACAGCCAGATGTACGAAATCGTACACTGGCTTTAGGTTGTCGTATTTGGTGTGCTTGTATTAATTAATATATTAATTAATATAAAGCAGATCGCTACAACAGATTTTCCTGTAGGCATGATGTCATGTCATCCTTACTATATATGTGAGTTTTCCTGTAAATAACCTAAGGATAATATGTACTTCATTATGGTTGATACCAAGCTGCAACCTGTGGTTAGTGGCGTTAAATTTGATAATCCACTTCATAGCATACATACATACATACTTATATATAATCACGCCAAGTCCCTAACGGGGTAGGCAGAGAGTGTAGAGCGCCAGTTCTCTAGATTAAATACCTGTTTCGCTTCGTCCACCTAAAATATATCTCTGGCGGAAGTGGGTGTGTGGGTACTTACTACTTGTATTTTTTAATAATAATAATAATAATAAATATCTGGGACAATTCCACACAAATTGACCTAGTCCCAAATTAAGCAAAGCTTGTGTTATGGTAACTAGACAACGATATATTTACTTATATAGATAGGCTAGCTGTCCCGCCCAGCTTCGCCCGGGTGAAAAAGTAAAACTTCCTGAAACACGATCGCAGCGCCACCTATCGGGTCCAATTGTGATGTAAGGTATCCTATCTTTTAAGTTGGATCGAACTGCACTTTGCACATGGTGTGCAAATTTGAATGAAATCGGTTAAGTAGTTTAGGAGTCCATTGAGGACAAACATTGTGACACGAGATTTATATATATTAAGATATATACTTAAATACATAGGACATCCAAGACTAAGGTACAAATACTCGTGTTCATCACACAAATATTTGCAGCGGGATTCGAACCCGCGACCTCAAGTTTCGCAGTCAGGACCTCTAACCACTAGACCAGACGGTCGTCAAGTATATACCTCTGCCTACTCTTTCGGGGACCCTTGTGGGAAGGTGTGAGGTTATATTATTATTATTACCTCATTCATTGTTCGAGTCGCTTGACAGTCCCAATAAGGTCAATTTCACTTGGCACTTAGCGCGGTTTCACATTCCACATGACATCCATACTAATATAAAAGACTAGACCTGCCCCGCGGCTGCACCCGCATTGACAGCGCTCCCTTGTGCAGTGTCATCATGGTATATAGCATATATCCTTCCTCAATAAACTGACTATCGAATGCAAAAAGAATTTTGAAAATCGGCTCAGTAGTTCCTGAGATTAGCGCGTTCAAACATACATGATGCTGTGTGGTTTAATCAGCTATGTCTTTATGTATCCTACATATGTGTCAAATTGCATCAAATTCTGTTCAGCCGTTTTGGTGTGATTGAGTAACAAATATCCTCACAAACTTTCCCATTTATAATATTAAGTAGGATTGTGTAAGGTCCTGATGGTAAGCGGTTACCGCCACCGACGGCTGCGGGCAACACCCTTCTTGAAACTCCATGCTGTACTCTCTACGGAAGATCTCAAATCTATGATTGGCCTATCTAAGGAGTTAATTTCAAAGAAAATCAACTGGCGGGAATGAGGGCGTGATTGTACAGATGAAGAAAGGCATGTTACGTTGGTTTGGACACATAGAGAGGATGAGTGAAGAAAGTGACGAAACTGATATACAAAGCAGAAGTGTGTGCAAGAAGAGGCAGAGGAAGACCACTTTGCAACTACCTGGATCAAATCGATCGGACGCTCAAGGACGGGAACGTTAAGAGTACTTGAAAAGTCGAAACCGACGAGCGTGTATGAAGAGACTGATGAATGTGGACGAAGCGAAAGGGGTATGTACTGCCTGCCTTCCCCGTTAGGGACTCGGCGTGATGATATATGTATGTATGTAATTTCAAATTAAAATCCGTTACATTTTTAATCATTGGAAACCGGAGACAGATGCGTCTTTGAAGTTTGTCGCAACGAGTTTTTTGTCATGATTGACTGAATCTGTTCTTGACGTATGCCCGTTCTAAACGACCCCGGTGTGGAAGCGCAATTAAAAAATAAATAGCAAAAAGTTCCAAATATGAAACAGGTTTTCAAACGCCGAATACAAAGCGCGATCTGTAAAGAAAAAAACAACATTATCTAGGCGAATGACGGAAACTCTTTACACACGACTATCTACAATGATAATTGCCAGCCAGTGTTCGCCAAACGGTCGCGCAGAGTGGGTGTGTCGCGCGCGAGTTTTTTTTTTTAAATTAAGGTTTTTTTTATTTAATGCACTGTTGAAAGGTGATTGTGGAAGCAGTGTTTTTTTTTTACTCAAGTGTGTGCATTTTTGTGTTTAGAATGTCGTTGCAAATACTTTTAAAGTGTGTGCACGGAAACGGATCGCCATTCGCTTTCGCGCCGTGAATCTTAATTCTGTTGGCGTTGGAACTGGATCTTTTTGATTTTATTCTAATGAATACTTTGCTTTTTAGTTTTTAAATTAGGCTCTTGCGTTTGTTGGCCAGAATTTCGGGCCCACTAAGGTTGAACAAGGATTTTGACTCCCTTTGATTTAATATAGCACAATCAAATGATTTCTGTGAGCCTGGTACAGGTTCCAGGGTTTGTCCAACTGTTGCCCAGTCCGCGGATGTCTAGTTCAGGTCTTATCACCTTTGACCCAGTATAGAACATACAATCACATGATTTCTGTGAGCCTGGTACAGGTTCCAGGGTTTGTCCAACTGTTGCCCAGTCCGCGGATGTCTAGTTCAGGTCTTATCACCTTTGACCCAGTATAGAACATACAATCACATGATTTCTGTGAGCCTGGTACAGGTTCCAGGATTTTTCCAACTATTGCCCAGTCCACGGATGTCTAGTTCAGGTCCTATCACCATACCTCAGGTCTACCTGTATCAGCTCCATTTTGTTGATTAATCCCTCGGTGGGATTGTAACAGACGTCATCAAACTATGGCTTAAAAAAAACTATCATAGACAATACTTTTAGCGAAGTTTTTTTGTATGAAACACAAATAAAAACTTTATATGAAACGTACATAATTTACACATACTACCAACACTAAAACTCATAATAATTATTATTACTCAATAGCCCAAACTGTCCCACAGCTGGGCAACCTTCTTTCCACCTTTCTAAGGAAGAGCTACACATCATGAAAAAAACTCACATGCTCTACAAGAGAACCGAATCGGCGATCCAAAGCCTAGTGAACCAGTGACCTCGCCGTTAGAATAGAGGGTCGCTTATTGTTATGTACAAGTAGCTTATCGATGACGTAACCGATGACGTAATACCAAGTGATGACAGCGCCTCACCACCTTGTCATCACGACTTAATAACCTTGACTTTAAAATCATCATATCATCAAGAGAAGAGCTCACAAAAATATTTGTGCCTGACAACTACACACGCGCCAGGAAACACAGACTCTTTTCCATATTGGCTTGTCGTAGTAAGTCGCGATCATACTCTCCCGTCCCTCGCACTCTCTCTGCGTTCAATGATCTCTTGGAGTCCAACTCTGATTGCGATTTGTTTGCGGATGGATGGCAGACTATTATGTCGGCATGTCTGGAGTATTGGGAGGCGAATGTATGAATGTTGTTTATATATTTTCTTTTGTGTTGTGTATATGCTGTGTATATAATTTTTACCTATTTAGAGTAATTGGCTACTGGCCGTTCTAATGTGTATTTCAAAAATAAATAAAATAAAAATAAATCACGCCGAGTCCCTAACGGAGGCAGAGAGTAACGGGATCCAGGACGTGAACGTCAGATATACAAAGCAAAAGTGTGTGCAAGAAGAGGCAGTGGAAGACCACGTTCCAACTACCTGGATCAAATCGATCGGACGCTCAAGGACGGGAACGTTAAGAGTACTCGAAACCGACGAGCATGTATCATGAGACTGATGAATGTGGACGAAGCGAAAGAGGTATGTAAGTCTCGAGAGAACTGGCGCTCTATACTCTCTGCCTACTTTAAAATCCCTGTGTTTTGTTTAGTCTATACAACTTGTAAACAAGGACATCGGATATACATATCATCACGCCGAGTCCCTGACGGGGTAGGCAGAGAGTATAGAGCGCCAGTTCTCTCTAGACTTACATAGCTCTTTCGCTTCGAACATTCATCAGTCTCTTCATACATGCTCGTCATCAATCGCTTCATAATGCTCGTGTGTCTTCTCCAAGGAAGGCCGTCCGATCAATTATCGTTCGATAAATTATTTATCGAACGGATATATATTTTTAATTTAGAGGATTATATTTATAGTTATCAGCTTAGCCGTATAACGTTCCATGATTGTTTTTGAACGGAAAGTGTTTTTTTTTTCCAATCAAATTCACATAGGGGTTCGCCCATAAATTACGTAAGGTGTTTTTTTTTTATTTTCTGTCCCTCCCTCCCCCTGGTGAGATATCGTGAGATTTTATTCAACCCCCTCCCCCATCCCCCAATCTCCCGTGAGATTCTTCAAAATGTGGGTTTCTTACGTAAACGCGTTGGATTTTTATTGTAAAAAGAAAAAAAAAATTGCTTCGTGCTTTTATTTACGACTAGTTAAGACTAGTAATCAATATTGCTGAGAGTTTAATTATAAGATTAAATCTTACGCATGTTCAATTTGGATTAAATGGACCAAAAAAGTATATATATTTTTGTTTAATCAGAAAATAATTGCGTGATATTTGCCGAGACCCCCCCTCTCTCCAACGTAAGATTAGATGAGATTTGACTCGACCCCCTCCCCCCTTAAACATCTCACGTAATTTATGGACGCCAATCCCAAATTAAGCAAAGCTTGTGTTATGGTAACTAGTCAACGATATATTTACTTATATAGATAGATATATACATAAATACATAGGACATCCAAGACTAAGGTACAAATACTCGTGTTCATCACACAAATATCATCATCATAGCAGGATTCGAACCCGCGACCTCAAGTTTCGCAGTCAGGAGCTCTAACGACTAGACCAGACCGTAAAGGTTTTATGTACAGCCTCGTGGTTTTACCCGCGTAAATGTCATTTCTCGATTAATTTCAACAATTAAACATACTCTATATGTTACCCCAGCTAATAATCTATCTCTATGCGCCTAAACGCTGGCAAGACTAAGGTTCTGGTATTCGAATATATGCCTAATGATTTGAAAAGAGTAACCATGGAGTTTCTTGCCGGTTCTTCTCCATGGAAGCGACCAACCCGAACCGTGCTTCTTTTTCGACGTTTTATAAGTGCCCACCTGGGCCTATGTGAAATAAAAAGATTTTGATTTTGATTTTTTCGAAAGAAATGAACAAGTGACCGAGTGTGCTATATCGGTAAATGGGCAAATTCTAGAGCAAGTGAATGAATTTGTATATCTAGGAAGCATGTTCACACGAGATGGAAAGTATGAAAAAGATATTGAAAGAAGGATAACTGCCGGAAATAAGGTGAATGGAGCCATGTCGGCGTTGATGGGCAGTAAAAGTCTGAGCAAGAATGCTCGAGTTGCTGTCCACAACGCGATATTGGTACCTACCTTATTGTATGGCAGCGAATCCTGGGTATGTCAGAGGAAGTATGAAAATAGCTTGAATGCAGTTGAGATGCGATCTCTTCGAAAAATTTGCGGAGTAACGATTTTAGATCGAATCCGCAATGAAGAGATTCGCAAATCAACTGGCGTGAATGAGGGTGTGATTGTAAAGATGAAGAAAGGCATGTTACGTTGGTTTGGACACATAGAAAGGATGCGTGAAGAAAGATTGACGAAACAGATATACAAAGCAAAAGTGTGTGCAAGAAGAGGCAGAGGAAGGCCACGTTCCAACTCTCGGAACGGACTCTCAAGGAGTACGTTTCGAGTACTCTTAACGTTCCCGACGTTAAGAGTACTCGAAACCGACGAGCATGTATGAAGAGACTGATGAATGTGGACGAAGCGAAAGAGGTATGTAAGTCTAGAGAGCACTGGCGCTCTATACTCTCTGCCTACCCCGTTAGGGACTTGGCGTGATGATATGTATGTATCTCTATGCAAAATGCCATCCAATTCTGTTCAGTACTTTTTGCGTGAAAGATGAACAAACAGACACACAGACTAGCATTTATGTATAATATTGGTAGGTTAGTTGGATTTATATTAATCTTATCACTCTGATTGATTACTTCCACTTTGAAACGTGTTTATAGGTGTTCAAGGTCTTGAGGAACTGACCATAGACTCACGCACCTCTTTACCACTCTGGGTATCCTGGTCAAATCTACCTAGATCAAATCTATCGGACACTGAAAGACGGCAACGTCAAGAGTACTCGAAACGGGCGAGCATGTATGAAGAGATTGATGAATGTGGACGAAGCGAAAGAGACATGAAGAAAAAAAAAAGGCTTAGGTTATACAGAATAGTGTACACACATATCATCACACTCCCTCGCGGTCGGGGAACCTCTATCGACCTCTTTCGCTTCGTCCACATTCATCAGTCTCTTCATACATGCTCGTCGGTTTCGAGTACTCTTGACGATCCCGTCCTTGAGAGTCCGATCGATGTGATCCAGGTAGTTGGAACGTGGTCTTCCTCTGCCTCTTCCACACACATTCGCATTGTATTCGTCAATCTTCCTCTCTATATGTCCAAACCAACGTATTATGCCTTTCTTTTACAATCACACCCTCATTCACTCTTGTTGACTTGCGAATCTCTTCATTGCAGATTCGATCTAAGATCGTAATTTTTTTTAAGAGATCGCATCTCAACAGCATTCAAGTTATTTTATACCTCCTCTGGCATACCCAGGATTTGCTGCCGTACAGTAAAGTAGCCACCAATATCGCATTGTGCACAGCTATTTAAAAATTAATCACGAGATAATTGAAGAGGTTGCAATGGCCGTGAGTAGGTACGTGACGACACCCATGTGTGACAAATCTTTTTTTTTTTATTATATTCATATGCTAAACCAATACTTATTTAATATTCATAGACATTCATAGACATATTGGTTGACGACCGTCTGGTCTAGTGGTTCGAGCTCCTGACTGAACTTGAGGTCGCGGGCTCGAATCCCGCTGAGGGCAGATATTTGTGTGATGAACACGAGTATTTGTACCTTAGTCTTGGATGTCCTATGTATTTATGTATTTATCTATATACATATATAAGTAAATATATCGTTGTCTAGTTACCATAACACACGCTTTGCTTAATTTGGGATTAGGTCAATTTGTGTGGAATTGTCCCGAGTATTTAAAAAAAATGTTATGGATTAGTGCGTACTAGCTATACACCTCTGCCTACCCCTGCGGGGACCCTTGTGGAAAGGCGTGAGGATATATTATTATAATATTATATGTATATTCAAGAGTACTCGAAACCGACGAGAATGTATGAAGAGACTGATGAATGTGGACGAAGCGAAAGAAGTGTGCAAGTCTAGAGAGAACTGGCGCTCTATACTCTCTGCCTACCCCGTTAGGGACTCGGCGTGATGATATGTATGTATGTATTAAATATAATGTAGGTATATTGATTATGTAACCCACGGATGGATTAATTCAGTCCACCTTATCCAAGCTGAAGTATTTCAGAATCGTGTTGTCAGTGTGTTCGAGCGATCCACTGATAGCGTCCGGCGTGATAGCTTATCGCTAAGTGATGACGTCATACGTGTTCTGTCCGTTCGGTGACTAAATAGACGCATTCTTGTCTTGGTCACCCAATCTTCCCTCACATATTTTGTCCTTAGAAACATATAATCACGAAGAGATATTGCTCAAGCACGACTATACAGACGCCTTTGAATGTCTTCTCATGCGTATGCAGGTTTCCTCTCGATGTTTTCCTCGAAATTAGAATATAATTTTTTTTTACCCTTAAAATAAGCTTCTGATTTATTCCTTTTTTATTGTTTTACGTCATCAAAATGACCAGTACAGTTGCATTTTATTCCTCACGCCTTCCCACAAGGGTCCCCGAAGGGGTAGGCAGAGGTGTATAGGTAATACCCACACGCCCACTTTCCGCCAGAGGTATACTAGGTGCCAACGTGGCAGATGGCCAGTCCATCGCCGTTACTCAAGCACGACTATACATACGCCTTTGAATGTCTTCTCAGACGTATGCAGGTTTCCTTTCCAGACAAACTTATTGGTACAGTCGGGATTCGAACTTGCGACCTTTGCGTCGCAGGCAACTGCTCAAACCACTCGGCCACCACGGCTCTCACTCACGGCATTTTATTCTTTTTTTTAAATATAATATTTATGTAACCTTACACTTAAAAACTGAGCGGTTATTTGGTCTATGTCATTACGATACCTACCGAATTATTACAACAATATCATCATTGAGATGAGTCACGTGTTATCAACATACAGATACAGATAGTGCCACCCACGAAGACCCGCCCCACCAATTAGTAGTGGAGGAGGTCGCAGCTTGCGGGGAGTATGACCCGAGTGTATTAATTGTAGTGTGCGTGTGCACTCATAGGTAATCTGTGTGTACCGACAATACTCACACATTAGTGGAAGCTTGCACACTTACACTGCACACTGTAGGGGGGATAGTGGGGCGCGTCTACGTGGATGGGACTGTCATATATATTAACGTTTATAATCAAACGTCACCTGTCAACTGTTAAAACTATTGAAGGTGACAAGTTCTGTGTCGGTTGCCAGTGACATTGTAATTAAGATTACAGTTAGTTGAACTCAAGTTATCGGAGTACTGTGCCCCAGCTACAATAAAACTAAATTGGGTTTTAACATACCTATTGACTACTAGATTTGCCCCGTGGTTTCACCCGGACTATATTTGATCCTATCGTTTAGTTATTCCGACGTTTAATCTATTTCTGTGTAAAATTGTGTAATATATTTCTGCAGGGTCAGCAACGCGCGAGTGATACCCCTGGTGTTGCAAGCGTTCATATGCGTCGGTAACCGCTTACCATCAGGCGGGCCGCATGCTTGTTTACCACCCGTGTGGTATAAAAAAAAGAAGTTATATGGCGTTCCCCTTTTACTAAAAATTTGGCATTTTCTTAAAAAAAACTCATTAATAAAATTAAGAAATCATATTAAACATTTCAACGCCTTCCCACGTCCCTGGGTCCCTGTAGGGGGGCAGATGTCAGATCAGCAAGACCTCCCTTTTTCCCAGAGTCCATCGCCGTTACTCAAGCACGACTATACACACGCCTTTGAATGTCTTCTCAGACGTATGCAGGTTTCCTCTCGATGTTTTCCTTCACCGTAAAGCTCGTGGTTTGACTAATCACTGTACTTAAGTTCAGAGAAAGTCATTGGTATAGTCGGAGTTTGAACTTGTAATCTTTGTGTCGCAGTTAGCTCGAACCACTCGGCCACCACGGCTAAATAATAATAATAATATATAGCAATTATTGTGTATACATTAAGATGTTTATAAGTAGAATGCACCAATGCACTAAATTCCTCTCCTTCACATACACCAAAGAGAATGAATAACAATTAAAATATTAAAAGAACTCAGACACGCTTGAAATTCAAATTTGGAACGCTCGCCATATTCTAACCGTCGTTATCGCGTAACGACAATGGAACGTGTGATTCCATGTTTAAATTTAAATCCATAGAAGGCGCGGTGACCTTGAGCCGGCGGTTGGTCGCCGCTGCGAGCGTGTGGGAAATTTGTGTGACCTTGTCTCGGATTAGAGCGTGCATTATATTATCTTCATAGAGTTTTCTCCTTTATTGTTTATGACTTGTTTTAATTATTGTAGCAATACTAGACGTGTCCACGTACATGTTTAACCGACTTCATAATAGGAGGATAGGAGAGGATAGGTAGAGGTGTATAGGTAATACCCATACTCCCACTTTCCGTCGGAGATATATTTTAGGTGCCAACGTGACAGATGGCGAGTCCATCGCCGTTCCTCAATATCTGGCTTTCTAAATTTCTTCTCAGACGTATGCAGGTTTCATCCCGATGTTTTCATTCACCGTAAAGCTCGTGTGACTAGTCACTGTACTTAAGTTCACTGTACTCAAGTCGAGATTCGTATTAGCAATCTTTTTGTCGCAGGCACAAACAGGCACAGGTAAAATTTTACGCGGTTGAAACACCCATATAGCTAGCGCCATCCACGTAGACGCGCCCCACTATCCCCCTATAGTGTACAGTGTAAGTGTGCAACCTTCCACTAATGTCGAGTATTGTCGGTACACACAGATTACCTATGAGTGCACACGCACACTACAATTAATACACTCGGGTCATACTGCCCGCATGCCGCGACCCCCTCCACTACAGAGTGGTGGGGCGCGTCTTCGTGGATCGCATTATCTATAGTTACAAACTAAAATAATCTTGTCGTCCCGATTTTGGTCGAAGACGCGTTCACCCGCCAGAGGTGACATTGCTGTGAACGAACCCTTTGTGCTCAGTGGCTAACAGGCCCATTAGGCTCGCAAGCATGGCCCACTGAACTCTGTACCGGTGCATACAGGTTGTGGGTATTAAAAGCGTCTAGAAAACGGTGGGGCACGTCACTAACAAACGGACCGGTTATTCGGTTAACGATTTTTTACGATGATGGTTATAATACCTGATAATAGCGAGCGCTGTGAGAAAAAATACAGAGCCTGTACTATAGGCATCGGCGACTGATATACACACTTATATAGATGTAACAACAATAATATTGTGGACATCTCACACAAAGCCAACTGACCCTAAACTAGGCAGAGCCTGTACTATAGGTATCGGCGACTGATATACACACTTATATAGATGTAACAACAATAATATTGTGGACATCTCACACAAAGCCAACTGACCCTAAACTAGGCAGAGCCTGTACTATAGGCATCGGCGACTGATATACACACTTATATAGATGTAACAACAATAATATTGTGGACATCTCACACAAAGCCAACTGACCCTAAACTAGGCAGAGCCTGTACTATAGGTATCGGCGACTGATATACACACTTATATAGATGTAACAACAATAATATTGTGGACATCTCACACAAAGCCAACTGACCCTAAACTAGGCAGAGCCTGTACTATAGGCATCGGCGACTGATATACACACTTATATAGATGTAACAACAATAATATTGTGGACATCTCACACAAAGCCAACTGACCCTAAACTAGGCAGAGCCTGTACTATAGGCATCGGCGACTGATATACACACTTATATAGATGTAACAACAATAATATTGTGGACATCTCACACAAAGCCAACTGACCCTAAACTAGGCAGAGCCTGTACTATAGGCATCGGCGACTGATATACACACTTATATAGATGTAACAACAATAATATTGTGGACATCTCACACAAAGCCAACTGACCCTAAACTAGGCAGAGCCTGTACTATAGGCATCGGCAACTGATATACACACTTATATAGATGTAACAACAATAATATTGTGGACATCTCACACAAAGCCAACTGACCCTAAACTAGGCAGAGCCTGTACTATAGGCATCGGCGACTGATATACACACTTATATAGATGTAACAACAATAATATTGTGGACATCTCACACAAAGCCAACTGACCCTAAACTAGGCAGAGCCTGTACTATAGGCATCGGCGACTGATATACACACTTATATAGATGTAACAACAATAATATTGTGGACATCTCACACAAAGCCAACTGACCCTAAACTAGGCAGAGCCTGTACTATAGGCATCGGCGACTGATATACACACTTATATAGATGTAACAACAATAATATTGTGGACATCTCACACAAAGCCAACTGACCCTAAACTAGGCAGAGCCTGTACTATAGGCATCGGCAACTGATATACACACTTATATAGATGTAACAACAATAATATTGTGGACATCTCACACAAAGCCAACTGACCCTAAACTAGGCAGAGCCTGTACTATAGGCATCGGCGACTGATATACACACTTATATAGATGTAACAACAATAATATTGTGGACATCTCACACAAAGCCAACTGACCCTAAACTAGGCAGAGCCTGTACTATAGGCATCGGCGACTGATATACACACTTATATAGATGTAACAACAATAATATTGTGGACATCTCACACAAAGCCAACTGACCCTAAACTAGGCAGAGCCTGTACTATAGGCATCGGCGACTGATATACACACTTATATAGATGTAACAACAATAATATTGTGGACATCTCACACAAAGCCAACTGACCCTAAACTAGGCAGAGCCTGTACTATAGGCATCGGCGACTGATATACGCACTTATATAGATGTAACAACAATAATATTGTGGACATCTCACACAAAGCCAACTGACCCTAAACTAGGCAGAGCCTGTACTATAGGCATCGGCGACTGATATACACACTTATATAGATGTAACAACAATAATATTGTGGACATCTCACACAAAGCCAACTGACCCTAAACTAGGCAGAGCCTGTACTATAGGTATCGGCGACTGATATACACACTTATATAGATGTAACAACAATAATATTGTGGACATCTCACACAAAGCCAACTGACCTTAAACTAGGCAGAGCCTGTACTATAGGCATCGGCGACTGATATACACACTTATATAGATGTAACAACAATAATATTGTGGACATCTCACACAAAGCCAACTGACCCTAAACTAGGCAGAGCCTGTACTATAGGCATCGGCAACTGATATACACACTTATATAGATGTAACAACAATAATATTGTGGACATCTCACACAAAGCCAACTGACCCTAAACTAGGCAGAGCCTGTACTATAGGTATCTAAGACGCTTTACGACTTAAATATGAATACCCGTCGCGAATAGAATGCGTGGATGAGTTTGTTATCAGCTCAGTATACCTCTCATTGATAAGGTATATAGGTGACCGCTCCTCATGCATATTGATAGCTAGTATTGACTCTCTTAGAGTAACAACTTGCGTTTAACCAATAAGGGATAAGTCCACTTGAGTCCGTTAGAGTCGGTTAGCAGTTTCTCAGACGTATGCAGGTTTCATCTCGATGTTTTCCTTCACCGTAAAGCTCGTGGTGTGACTAATCACTGTACTTAGTTCAGAAAAACTGGTACTGTCGGGATTGGATCTTTGTGTCGCAGGCAACTACTCGAACCACTCGGCCGCCACGGCTTCAAAACATAGTATGCATTATTACATACATACATACATATCATCATGCCGAGTCCCTAGCGGGGTAGGCAGAGAGTATAGAGCGCCAGTTCTCTCTAGACTTACATACCTCTTTCGCTTCGTCCGTATTTATCAGTCTCTTCATACATGCTCGTCGGTTTCGAGTACTCTTGAAGTTCCCGTCGTTAAGTGTCCATTCGATTTGATCTAGGTAGTTGGACCGTGGTCTTACTCTGTATTCGCTTCGTCCACTTTCATTATTCCCTTCATACATGCTCTTCGGTTTAGGGTACTCTTGACCTGGCCTTTTTTCAAGACGTCCCTGATTTGGTCTAGAAACGTCCGCCTAGGTCTACCCCTTCCAACACTTTCATCCACACTCGCCTTATACACTTTTTTCGTCAATCGTTCTTCATTCATTCTCTCGACATGGCCAAACATCAGCTTGAACATATTATGGCCTTGAAGATATATGAAATGCATTATTATCGGCAACCCTATCTCCCTACGCCCAGTGCACACCGACGCGTGTCCAGTTCACGAGCGGCCATGCATCGCTAATTGTTATTGCGTAAGCGGTACTGTTATTTCACTTAATTGCTTTGTAACGTACTCCAAGCTATAGTTAGTGCCATCCACGTAGACGCGCCCCACTATCCCCCCCTACAGTGTACAGTGTAAGTGTGCAACCTTCTACTAATGTGTGAGTATTGTCGGTACACACAGATTACCTATGAGTGCACACGCACACTACAATTAATACACTCGGGTCATACTGCCCGCATGCCGCGACCCCCTCCACTACACAGTGTGTAGTGTCTTCGAGGATGGCTCTATCTATAGTGCGGTATATCGAAGCCTCATGTGGGGTCTGTTCACGTCACTCAAGGCCTCCCTTTTGGAGTGTTTAAGGAACCGCCTTACACAACTATGCTCAGAAACTACAAAAATGGGCTGTGTCTGTAAATTCGGTTTACCACGACAACGTCACAACAAGATCGTGCCTTTCGCTCGCTCGTGTAGCGCTCTCGCTCTGATCGTAACGTTGCAATGAGCGTATCGGGACAATGGGCGTAACGGGACAATGAGTCGTCTTTTTTCGTGATTGCAGCCGGCGTTCGTCGATTTGTTAGAACATTGTGACGTCAAAAAGATTTTGTTATAATATGTATGCGTTGCTACCTGTATATTCAGGGTATCGACTATCAGCATCATGCTTACTAAGCAATTAAGCTGACCAGTCGTCATCTACATGTTTGTTTAAAGCTTTTATGGACAAGTGGTTCTACCTACCATACAAAGATTGCAAGTTCGAATCCCGAATGTATACCAATAAGTTTTTCTGAACTTAAGTACAGTGATTAGTCAAACCACGACGTTTACGGTGAAGGAAAACATCGACAGAAAACCTGCATACGTCTGAGAAGACATTCAAAGGCGTATGTATAGTCGTGCAACGGCGTGGACTCGTCATTTATCACGTTGGCTCTGCCTATCCCTTTTGAAACCCTTGTGGGAAGACGGGAAGATACATATGTACAATACGCCCTTCTCATTGCCATCCCGTTGATAAGCGAACGCCATTTGAGCGAGTATTTATATTATATATATATATATTAGTATATATGTAGTATATTATAGTATAGTATATAGTTAGTATATAGTTAGTGTCGACAACCCTAGTCACGCTCACGCTATGTGCACACGGACGCGCGGCTTGCGGGCCACGCGCCGCGCATTACTGTTTATTGGGTAATTGTGGTGTTACGTGAGGCTCGCGGTAAGGTCGACCCGTGTGTAGTTGGCGTTTAGATTTTTTTTTATTAATGGTTTGCTACGTTTTGCGGATTTCATGGCTAGTTTTTTCCCAAAAGGTTCACCGAGATTAGGCAGAGGTGTATTAGGCGTATACCTACACATTGATTTGCGTCAGTGATATATTTCATGTGCCAACGTGACAGATGGCGAGTCCATCGCCGTTACTCAAGCACGACTATACATACGCCTTTGAATGTCTTCTCAGACGTATGCATGTTTCCTCTCGATGTTTTCCTTCACCGTAAAGCTCGTGGTGTGACTAATCACTGTACTTTATTAAGCTTAGAAAAAGTCATTGTTACAATCGAATTACAATCTTTGTTTTTTCAGCATTAAACCATGTTATCCATACATACATATCACCACACTGAGTACCTCACAGAGTAGGCTGAGGGACTAGAGTGACAGTGTTCGCTGTCCACATTCATCAGTCTCTTCATACATGCTCGTCGGTTGCGAGTACTCTTGACGTTCCCGTCCTTGAGCGTCCGATCGATGTGATCTAGGTAGTTGGAACGTGGTCTTCCTCTGCCTCTTGCACACACATTCGCATTGTATATCTGTTTCGTCAATCGTTCCTCACTCATCTTCTTTCTTTGTCCAAGAAAAATATAATTATAAAATAAAATCAAATTTTTTTTTAATTTTATTTAGTTATTAAAGTCAAACAGATCCAAGCCATACAGTACCGCAACAACCAAAGAATAATTAGATATAAGTGACAGTGACAAGTGACAGATGACGTGACAATGCAACGTCAGCTAAGCAACGTCAGCTTCCACTCGTACCAAG
Organism: Drepana falcataria; assembly: GCA_945859725.1. Taxonomy (NCBI): domain Eukaryota; kingdom Metazoa; phylum Arthropoda; class Insecta; order Lepidoptera; family Drepanidae; genus Drepana; species Drepana falcataria. The sequence goes on from OX243949.1 coordinate 395,639, forward strand.
ACTACCAACCGTCCAGGAAATATGGTAATTAGTGTGACCTATAAAATAACTTCCTCGTCAATCATGACGCCCAGGCATGGAGGTGTCAGCTCTGCCCACTAATAAACTAGACTACTTAACTGATCAATGGAGAGACCAAGGCTTCCAGGGGCTCCAGGCCCTCCATAGCTATGGGCACCCCCTAAGCGTTTAGAGCTTCGACTTGCGGCAGTGCTGGTTCGTCAAATGTCGAGAACGCCAAGTAAATATATGGTTGTCTAGTTATGGTTGTCCAGGTATTTATAATAAATAAATACCTGGGACAATTCCACACAAATTGACCTAGTCCCAAATTAAGCAAAGCTTGTGTTATTGTAACTAGACAACGATATATTTACTTATATAGATTGAGCCGTGGTGGCCGAGTGGTTCGAGCAGTTGCCTGCGACGCAAAGGTCGCAAGTTCGAATCCCGACTGTACCAATGAGTTTTTCTGAACTTAAGTACAGTGATTAGTCACACCACGAGCTTTACGGTGAAGGAAAACATCGAGAAGAAACCTGCATAAGTCTGAGAAGAAATTCAAAGGCGTATGTATAGTCGTGCTTGAGTAACGGCGATGGACTCGCCATCTGTCACGTTGGCACCTAATATATCTCTGGCGGAAACTGGGTGTGTGGGTATTACCTATACACCTCTGCCTACCCCTTCGGGGACCCTTGTGGGAAGGGGTGAGGATAGTAGATAGATATATACATAAATACATAGGACCTCCAAGACTAAGGTACAAATACTCGTGTTCATCACACAAATATCTGCCCTCAGCGGGATTCGAACCCGCGACCTCAAGTTTCGCAGTCAGGAGCTCTAACCTCTAGACCAGACGGTCGTCATTTATGTAATATACATCCTCACGCCATACCACAAGGGTGTCCGAAGGGGTAGGCAGAGGTGTATAGGTAATACCAAGGTACTTATATTAAATTACATACATATCATCACGCCGAGTCCCTAACGGGGTAGGCAGAGAGTATAGTGCACCAGTTCTCTCTAAAGCACGGTCGCGGAGCAGGAAGAATTTCGTACAATGACCTATTATTACCCATCTCTGTCACTCCCGCGTAAATATAATGCGTCTCGCTCGCACAGATGCAAGGTCATTGCATCTGTGCGAGCGAGACGCATTATATTTACGCGGGAGTGACAGAGATGGGTAGAGACAGGTCATTGTACGAAATTCTTCCTGCTCCGCGACCGTGCTTTAGACTTGCATACCTCTTTCGCTTCGTCCACATTCATCAGTCTCTTCATACATGCTCGTCGGTTTCGAGTACTCTTAACGAAATCAAAAAATCAAAATCAAAATATTTTATTCAACGTAAGGGACACAGGGAACACTTATTGAACGTCACGTTTAATATAAACTAAAGTTACCACCGTTTCCAAGAAAATACCTGCCAGGAGAAGAAACGGTCCCGTCCTTGAGCGTTATTAGGTGCCAATATTAGGTATATTTTAGGTGCCAATGTAACTTATTTGTGTATGTCCTGCAGGGCAGCAGTATGAGCCGGGCGGGTACGCGGCAGCAGTCCAGCAACGTACCAACATGACGCAGCGCGAGGACGCGCTCAAGTTCGAGCAGGGCCGCATCAAGGCGCTGCAGGAGGAGAGGCTCCACATACAGAAGAAGACCTTCACCAAATGGATCAACTCCTTCCTGCAGAAGGTGAGTGGTGGACGAGCACGCACTACGAGAGGAGGGGCAACGGGGAGGACCTCCACCTTATAGAAGGCCGTAGACAAATAATAAATAAATAATAATATACCTTTACGCCTTCTCACAAGGGTCCCCGAAGGGGTAGGCAGAGGTGTATGGGTAATACCCTCACACCCACTTTTCGCCAGAGGTATATTAGGTGCCAACGTGACAGATGGCGAGTCCATCGCCGTTACTCAAGCACGACTATACATACGCCTTTGAATGTCTTCTCAGACGTATGCAGGTTTCCTCTCGATGTTTTCCTTCACCGTAAAGCTCGTGGTGTGACTAATCACTGTACTTAAGTTCAGAAAAACTCATTGGTACAGTCGGGATTCGAACTTGCGACCTTTGCGTCGCAGGCAACTGCTCGAACCACTCGGCCACCACGGCTTTTTGTCGGCGCTCGGCGTAGACAAATAACACTATTTCTTGTGTTGTGTTCCTACGATGAATAAGGTTTCCAGTAATGAGCTCCTTGGGGAAGGGGAGGATTGTTATATTGGGTTGGCAGCAGAGGGATTAGTCCTATGATGCTGTCAACACAGTATAACTCTCCGAACACAGAGTGGCAACGCGCAAGTGATACTTCGGTATCGTGAGCGTAAATAGGCTTCGGTAACCGTTTTCCATCAGGTGGGCCGTATGCTTGTTTGCCACTCTTGTTGTATAAAAAAATTCACTCTTCGTCACTCGCACGTCGTCCCTGCAGGGACACTTCCACACTTGGAGGAGGTCTCAGACTTTATTCCTGATGAAGTCCATGCTATATTGCGTCTAGTCTCAATAGTCTAGTCTAGCCAACTAGAATAGACAGGCGCCTGGTCTACTGCACACTGGTCAGAGCTCCTGACTGCTAAGCTTGAGGTGGCGGGTTCGATTCCTGCTGAGGACAGACATTTGTACACGAGTATTTGTACCTTAGTCTTGGATGTCCTATTTACGAGTATATATGTATACTTATATGTATCTATATACTAGCTGCACCGCCCAGCTCCGCTCGCGTTAGAAAATACTATGGTGGCGCTACCTAGTAAAACCGCACTCGGTGAGACTCGTTCAAAAAACTTATAGTGACATCTCGCGGCAGAAGTATAATAAAAAAGTTTGCTGAAACTCATGAATTACGACTTCATCAACACGTGAACGTCGAGGCTGTCCAGCTCCTCGACAACACGGACATAACCTTTTGAGCTAGTGTAGTGAAGTGATAGAGAACCTTCATGGTACAGTGAGTGATAATTACTAGAGAACACAAGAACAAAGTGTCTTATAGACAGTTAGAGACACTAAGAAAAGTGTTAATGGACAGTGGACACATATTTTTTTTTATACAACAAGAGTGGCAAACAAGCATACGGCCCACTTGATGGGAAACGGTTACCGCAGCCTATTTACGCTCACGATACCGAAGTATCACTTGCGCCCTGCCACTCTGTGTTCGGAGAGTTATAGTGTGTTGGCAGCATAATGGGTTTAATCCCTCTGCTTTCAACACATTGTAACAATCCTCCCCCCTCCCCAAGGAGCTCATTACTGGAAACCTTATTCACCGCGTGGGAACACAACACAATCAATTGTGTTATTTGTCTACGGCCTTCTATAAGGTGGAGGTACTGCCCCAGACGGGCAGCTCCGAATTCGAACGGGAAACCCGTTATGCTCACCTCTCTTGGTTAACTCTATTTTAGCAATTTAATTTAGCCTAAAATAACTCATTAGCCTCTAGGGCTAGATCGTTATTCTAATGCCGTGTTTAACACTAGTATAAGCAAAGTATTGCAAAGAAAAAAAACTCGCGGCAGAAAAGTGAACTCCATGGTCAGATAGTGTTTGCTTAGTAGCTGCGCAAGAGTTTACAATTAGAATCAATTAAATGGCGAGATGACATCATAATGAGGTCGGAAGTCAGCGATTGTGGGCCGATACTGTGCTGGCATTATATATAATATTATATTTAAATTACCGACGAGTATGTATGAGGAAACTGATGAATGTGGACGAAGCGAAAGAGGTATGTAAGTCAGAGAGAACTGGCGCTCTATACTCTCTGCCTACCCCGTTAGGGACTTGGCGTGATGATATGTATGTATGTTTATTCAAATTAAATACACAAGGTTAGATCCTCCTATCAATGTTATTTATGATGCTGTTGACTATTGATAACAATTATCCGCGGCCTCTTTTGAAGTAATTCTCCTCCATTCTTAGCAAATAGTTGCAAAAATATCCTTCCCGCAAGGATCTCCCAAGCGGTAGGCCGAGGTGTGTAGGTAGTACCCACACTCCTACTTTCCGCCGGAGACAGATATGTCCATCGCCGTTACTCAAGCACGACTATACACACGCCTTTGAATGTCTTCTCAGACGTATGCAGGTTTCCTCTCGATGTTTTCCTTCACCGTAAAGCTCGCGACAACACCTTCGGTCCACATTCATCAGTCTCTTCATACATGCTCTTCGGTTTCGAGTACTCTTGACGTTCCCGTCCTTGAGCGTCCGATCGATGTGATCCAGATAGTTGGAACGTGGTCCTCCTCTGCCTCTTCTTGCACACAGTTACTCTTTTTTATAATCTGTTTCGTTAATCTTTTTTCACGCTTCCTTTCTATTCCTTTCGGCCTTACTATAAGTTTAGAGTTTAGTCCTTGGCACAGACCGGCTTCTCTCGCCACAGCCCTGGTCTATGTCAATAATGTATATATCGTCAATTGTCCTCCCAGGCCCGCATGGAGGTGGAGGACCTGTTCCTGGACCTGGCGGACGGGAGGCGCCTCCTCAAGCTCCTGGAGATCATCAGCGGCGAGCGACTGCCGCGCCCCAACTCCGGCAGGATGAGGGTGCACAAGATCGAGAACGTCAACAAGAGTCTCAGCTTTCTACATACTAAGGTAAGAGATGAACTGTCTTGGCATGTACCCTGACAAACCTAGGCCAGGAGGCACCCTGGGGCAGTACCTCCGCCTTACAGGAGGTCGCGCACACATGGCACTGCGAGTGCAGTGGGCTGGTCCTAAGGTGAGTTAGGAAGGCAGGTGGGGCACAACGGACCTCCCGTCCACAATAGCAGGCAGCCTGGGGCAGTACCTCCGCCTTACAGGAGGTCGCACACACATGGCACTGCGAGTGCAGTGGGCTGGTCCTAAGGTGATGAGGTGGTCAGAACTCTATAAATAATGGTGTACTGGCTGAAGGGAGAGTTCGGTCCTAAAAATGCTAACACAACGATTGATATTAACATAATTCAATTATGTACATACATATCATCATGCCGAGTCCCCAACAGGGTAGGCAGAGAGTATAGAGCGCCAGTTCTCTCTAGACTTACATACCTACCTTATTCGCTTCGACCAGTGTGTACCGACAATACTCACACATTAGTGGAAGGTTGCACACTTACACTGTAAACTGTAGGGGGGATAGTGGGGCGCGTCTACGTGGATGGCACTAGCTATAGTCTGAGAAAAGACCTCCGGGTTTCGAACCAACGATCGTTGCGTGCGTAAACCACTCGGTGCTCTTATCAGAAATATTATAATAATAATAATATATCCTCACGCCTTCCCACAAGGGTCCCCGAAGGGGTAGGCAGAGGTGTATAGGTAATACCCACACACCCACTTTCCGCCAGAAATATATTAGGTGCCAACGTGACAGATGGCGAGTCCATCGCCGTTACTCAAGCACGACTATACATACGCCTTTGAATTTCTTCTGAGACGTATGCAGGTTTCCTCACGATGTTTTCCTTCACAGTAAAGCTCGTGGTGTGACAAATCACTGTACTTAAGTTCAGAAAAACTCATTGGTACAGTCGGGATTCGAACTTGCGACCTTTGCGTCGCAGGCAACTGCTCGAACCACTCGGCCACCACGGCTCTAATCAGAAATATTAATAGCAATTATTTATCAGAAACATGGAATACAAGGGTGTAACGGAGCTAGAAGCAGCTGCTGATAACAGGTGATAAGATACTAGTTAGATAAGGATCCACGGATAATGTGACAGACATAATATACAGTTATATGTATATTGTGAATGAATTTGTATATCTTGGAAGCATGTTCACACGAGATGGAAAGTATGGAAAAGATATTGAAAGAAGGATAACTGCCGGAAATAAGGTGAATGGGGCCATGTCGGCGTTGATGGCCAGTAAATGTCTGAGCAAGAATGCTCGAGTTGCTGTCCACAACGCGATATTGGTACCTACCTTATTGTATGGCGGCGAATCCTGGGTATGTCAGAGGAAGTATGAAAATAGCTTGAATGCAGTTGAGATGCGATCTCCTCGAAAAATGTGCGGAGTAACGATTTTAGATCGAATCCGCAATGAAGAGATTCGCAAATCAACTGGCGTGAATGAGGGCGTGATTGTAAAGATGAAGAAAGGCATGTTACGTTGGTTTGGACACATAGAAAGGATGAGTGAAGAAAGATTGACGAAACAGATATACAAAGCAAAAGCGTGTGCAAGAAGAGGCAGAGGAAGACCACTTTCCAACTACCTGGATCAAATCGATCGGACGTTCAAGGACGGGAACGTCAAGAGTACTCGAAACCGACGAGCATGTATGAAGAGACTGATGAATGTGTTCGAAGCGAAAGAGGTACGTAAGTCTAGAGAGAACTGGCGTTCCATACTCTCTGCCTGACTCGGCATGATTATGTGTATGTGCATATAGAGTATCTGCAGACTTCAGATCTCGTAACATCCACATTCATCAGTCTCTTCATACATGCTCGTCAGTTTCGAGTACTCTTGACGTTCCCGTCCTTGAGCGTCCGATCGATGTGATCCAGGTAGTTGGAACCTGGTCTTCCTCTGCCTCTTCTTGCACACGCTTTTGCTTTGTATATCTGTTTCGCCCACTTATCTTCTATAATTTTTTCAATATGTTCAAAATATTCGTGGTGTGACTATTCACTGTACTAAGTTCAGGAAAACTCATTGGTACAGTCGGGATACGAACTTGCGAGCTTTGTGTCGCAGGTAACTACTCGAACCACTCGGCCACCACGGCCCTCAAAATATTTTTCTGATAAATCACGTAATACCCGCCATAATCTTACGACGTGGCAAATGTCACGTGGCCTATAGTAGAGGCACGAAGCCTTGTCAGGGAAGCCATCTAACTCCGCAGTCAGGTTTCAAATTGCTCGTTACTGGCGTAAATAACTTGTTTAATTTTATAAGTGGGTGTGTGTATTACCTATACACCTCTGCCTACCCCTTCGGGGACCCTTGTGGGAAGGCGTGACGATATATTATATTATTATAATTTAATATATACCTATGTATATATACCGTGGTAAAAGTTCAGTGTAAATTTGTCGAAATATATAAATACCTCCATATCCTTTTCTACAAGGGTCCCGTTGGGGTAGGCAGAGATGCCAAAACTAATTTTCGCCGGATATTTAGGTGCCAACGCGACTTTGAATGTCTTCTCAGACGTATGCAGGTTTCTTCTCGACGTTTTCCTTCACCGTAAAGCTCGTGGTGTGACTAATCACTGTACTTAAGTTCAGAAAAACTCGTTGGAAAACAACATAAAATGTCTTAATAATTTAGGAATTTTCCATACTCAATGGAGATGAGTATATTCCTAAATATACTAATTTCTCTGATAATCCTTACAAAACATAAACTTGCAAGATGTTTAGATTTTCCTGATGAGAAGTATATATCTCCGATGAAAAGTGTTGGTACTGCTATACACCTCTGCCTACCTCTTCTGGGACCCTTGTGGAAAGGCGTGAAGATATATTATATTACATTTGAATTAACCATCAGGACGAGAGAGGCAGAGCCATAACGGGTTTCCCGTTCGAATTTGTATCTGCCCGCCTGGGGCAGGACCTCCACCTTATAGAAGGCCGTAGACAAATAACACTATTATTGTGTTGTGTCCGCGTGATGAATAAGGTTTACAGTAATGAGCTCCTTGGGGAGGGGGAGGATTGTTACATTGTGTTGGCAGCAGAGGGATTAGTTCCATTATGCTTCCAACACACTGTAACTCTCCGACGAACACAGAGTGGCAACACGCAAGTGATACTTCGGTATCGTGAGCGTAAATAGGCTGCGGTAACTGCTTCCTATCAGGGGGGGCCGTATGCTAGTTTGCCACATACATACATACACATAATCCCGCCTCTTTCCCGTAGGGGTAGGCAGAGACCACTTCTTTCCACTTGCTACGATCCTTACATACTTTCGCTTCGTCCACTTTCATTATTCCCTTCATACATGCTCTTCGGTTTAGGGTACTCTTGACCTGGCCCTTCTTGTTGTATAAAGAGAAGGGTTCTCTTTCTACGGAACCCTAATAGCGGGTATCTATAGCAAGCCATGTCACGTTTGCCTAAGGCACATAAATCATGACAATTGCATGACAAATCGGTGTGCTCAGGTGATCTGTTTGTTCACCCATGATGTCATCTTGGGTAATTAGTGTGTCTTGTACGGTGAGATAAGTGATGGATTTAGTATCCTTCAAACGTCTGGTCTAGTGATTACTGATTTTTGTCTGTCTGTCTGTTTGTTCCGGCTAATCTCTGAAACGGCTGGACCGACCGATAGCTGATGTAAAAATAATAATTATAATAATTCATTTTATTTCAGGCAACACATTAAATTGGATGTTACAATTTAAAGGGCCCATATGATATATACCTTATCCTAAAATATATAGCGATATTACATAAATACCTTACAGACTAGCACATATATCATAATAATAATATCACTTCCTCGAGTGTTCGTGTGGCACTTGTCCGCGGAAGCGACGGAACACCACGCCCTGGGGCCAAAAGTCCTCGTCCATGGCGAGGTGCAGGTAGCAGGTCGGGACGCGCACCACAAACGCCTTGAAATTGACATTGCTGCGCGACTCCAGCAACTGCACTCTCGGCCTGTATTTCAGCTTCCGGTGCACATATTCCTCTATGTCCTCCGCCTTACATGAGTAATGCAGGCGGGATATGTACACCGGAATAAAAAGGATTAACTAAAAAATTATCTGGTGAAAAGTGGGAAAGGTGTTTATCTAGGTAGTTGGAACGTGGTCTTTCTCTGCCTCTTCCACACACATTCGCATTGTATGTTTCGTTAACATTTCTTCAAATTTAATCAATATCATCAATCAAATATGTACCTGTTTTCAGGTGTTTGTTGATCATCACCCCATCATATATATCTTTAAAAAAACACCCAGGGTCACCTACTTACAACAGAGGGTAACCAACTTATCTGTTGCAGGTCCGCCTGGAATCCATCGGAGCGGAGGACATAGTGGACGGCAACCCTCGGCTGATCCTCGGCCTCATTTGGACCATCATCCTGCGCTTCCAGATCCAGGAGATCGAGATCGATGTGGTGAGTACTTGTCAGCTTAAACTCAGCGTCTGGAGGTTGTATTTATACAGTGGTATATAATGGTTTTGGTTATGAGATGCGATCTCTTCGTACACTGTGCGGAGTTACGATCTTAGATCAATGAAGTGATTTGTGAATGAGGGCGTGATTGTAAAGATGAAGAAAGGCATGTTACGTTGGTTTGGACACGTAGAAAGGATGAGTGAAGAAAGATTGACGAAACAGATATACAAAGCAAAAGTGTGTGCAAGAAGAGGCAGAGGAAGGCCACGTTCCAACTACCTGGATCAAATAGATCGGACGCTCAAGGACGGGAACTTTAAAAGTACTCGAAACCGACGAGCATGTATGAATAGACTGATGAATGTGGACGAAGCGAAAGAGGTGTGTAAGTTTAGAGAGAACTGGCGCTCTATGCTCTCTGCCTACCTCGTTTGGGACTCGGCGTGATATGATGATGATGGTTATAGGACGAGGAGAACGTGTCTTCCGAGAAGAAGTCTGCCAAGGATGCCCTGCTGCTGTGGTGCCAGCGCAAGACCAGTGGCTACCATGGAGTGCACATACACAACTTCAGTGACTCCTGGCGCTCCGGGCTCGGGTTCAACGCCCTCATACACGCGCATAGGTGAGCCGTGCACAACACATACTCTCACACACACACACACACTTGACACACGCACAATTGACACAGACACACTCGGCACATAAACAAATCGATACACACGCATACACTCACACACACACTCGCATACTCGACACATACACACATACACTCACACACACACACGCAGAGTCGGGGTACAAGGCCCTATAAGGTGACAGATATACTGAGTACCTTGTTTGTGACATGCATACACGGGGTACAGCTAGTGCCATTCACGTAGACGCGCCCCACTATCCCCCCTATAGTTTACAGTGTAAGTGTGCAACCTTCCACTAATGTGTGAGTATTGTCGGTATACACAGATTACCTATGAGTGCACACGCACACTACAATTACCGCTTGTATAACGGGGAGTGTTCTGCAATTGTTCGACATGATGCCCACTTCCACTTTCTACCACCGCACCTCTCGCCATCGACGAGAGGAATTCATCCCCATACCTTGGAACCACAAAGGTGTCGCACTGCGAGGTTCCAAAGCAGTTTCCTTCCGTGAACGCTCAGGCTGTGGAATGAGCTCCCCGTTGAGGTTTTCCCTGGAGAGTACAGCATGGAGTTCTTCAAGAAGGGTGTGGAGAGATTCCTGCAGGGTCGGCAACGCGCGAGTGATACCCCTGGTGTTGCAAGCGTCCATAGGCGGCGGTAACCGCTTACCATCAGGCGGACCGCATGCTTGTTTGCCACCCAAGTGGTATAAAAAAAATGAATAGACTCGGGTCATACTGCCAGCATCTCGCGACCCCCTCCACTATAAAGTGGTGGGGTGCGTCTTCGTAAATGGCACTATCTATAGGCTTTGCTTTGTGTCCTCTCTATAGTTACAGACCTCTACACCAGAGTGATATTATAGTAATAAGTATAATATACTTGTCCCGCAGACCAGACCTGTTCCGTTGGAGCGAGGTCCCCGTGACGGAGCACGTGGAGACCCTCAATCACGCCTTCGACATGGCGCACAAACACCTGGGCATCCCGCCACTCCTCGATGCTGAAGGTACGCTCGCTTGACCTCCCTATTAAGTAGTGCATTCAATGGTTAATGGTGATGATTAATTATTGAGCTGGTGATTAGGTTGATGGTGGTTACGATGGATGTGATGATGATTAAGAAGTTGATAATAATGGCTATGGCTTGGATGATGAGATAATGATGGGTATGATGCTATCATCATGCTGAGGAATATGTTAATAGTTGTGATGGCTTTGATGATGATGATAATGGTGATGACTATGGTGATGGTGCTTATGAAGGTGATGATAATGATAATGATGGTTATAAAAGTGGTGATGATGATGAATTTAACGATGATGATATCCCCAGATGTGGACACCACCCGGCCGGACGAGAAGTCCGTGATGACGTACGTCGCCAGCTACTATCACACCTTCGCCAGGATGAAGAACGAGCAGAAGAGTGGCAGGAGGATCGCCAATGTGAGTAGAGAGTAGTGCACTTCTAGCTCTCCTTATGCAGGGTCTGCTCATGAACGGGGTATTCAGAGTTCAGATATACAGGGGAGGTACTCATAAACTATTATAATATAATAATAATAATAATATAAAAAAAAAAGCCGTGGTGGCCGAGTGGTCCGAGCAGTTGCCTGCGACGCAAAGGTCGCAAGTTCGAATCCCGACTGTACTAATGAGTTTTTCTGAACTTAAGTACAGTGATTAGTCACACCACGAGCTTTACGGTGAAGGAAAACATCGAGAGGAAACCTGCATACGTCTGAGAAGACATTCAAAGGCGTATGTATAGTCGTGCTTGAGTAACGGCGATGGACTCGCCATCTGTCACGTTGGCACCTAATATACCTCTGGCGGAAAGTGGGTGTTTGGGTATTACCTATACACCTCTGTCTACCCCTTCGGGTTTGGTACAGTCGGGATTCGAACTTGCGACCTTTGCGTCGCAGGCAACTGCTCGAACCACTCGGCCACCACGGCTCTTTATAAATTATCTTAATGTCACAAATACCCGTCAATGTACTCAGAACTATGTTAATTAACACCATATTTATTACTAGCTGCCCCGCCCCACTTCGCTCGGATGAAAAAAAATGTTTTTCCTGAAACACGATCGCAGCGCCACCCATAGGGTCCAATTGTGAATTTAAGCCATTCTCGAATCTACCTGAAGACACTGAAAATTTCATTAAAATCGGTCCATCCGTTTACAATTCTTTAAAGGACATACAGACAACTATATTTTTTTATATATGTATATAAATATCTTAATATATATAAATCACGTGTCACGTTGTTTGTCCGCGATGGACTCCTAAACTACTTAACCGATTTCAATCAAATTTGCACACCGTGTGCAGTTTGATCCAACTTGAAAGATAGGATAGCTTACATCACAATTGGACCCGATAGGTGGCGCTGCGATCGTGTTTCAGGAAGTTAAAAATTTTCACCCGGGCGAAGCTGGGCGGGACAGCTAGTTACATATAATTAAGGCATATATAGTATGTTAGTATTTTAATTTAGTACCTATATATGTCGTTATAGCGTTTAATAATAAATATAATATGTATCTTCACGCCTTCCCACATGGGGTAGGCAGAAGTGTACAGGTCGCACCTTCTTTCCGCCAGAGATATTTAAAAACATATATTTTATGAGCACTCGTTTGAATAAAGGTATAAATAATAAAAATGTCCACACCAGATAATAGGCCAGATGATGGATTGCGACGAGCGCAAAGCCGAGTACAGTAGGCTGGTGAGCGCGCTGCTGGAGTGGATCCGGCTCAAGATCGAGGAGCTGAACGGCCGGGAGCTGCCCAACTCGCTGGACGGCATCCAGCGGCTGCTGCTGGCCTTCAAGCAGTACAGGACTGTTGAGAAGCCACCCAAGTACGTACTCTCCCGGGTTGCTACCTCCACGCCTCACGCCATCTAGCGGTCAGCTGCTGAACTACGATCACTGATTGGAACATACCTACCTACATATATATAATAATTCCACACACATTGACCTAGTCCCAAGTTAAGCAAAGCTGGTGTTATGGTAACTAGACAACGGTATATTTACTTATATAGATATCACACAAACGTTCATCCCCTATTTGTACCCCTTACAACCCTTATTCGCATTAAAAAGTAGCCTATGACCATCCTTAAGCTCTAGAAAAACTCTGGACCAAATTTCATTTGACCTGGTTCAGTCGTTTAAGCGTAACAAAGAGATAGACAGACAGAGTTACCTTTGCATAAATATTAGTAGGAATTAGCAGGATTCGTTCAGTATTCATTACCCAAGGTTTGTTTTACAGGTACAAGGAGCGCTCAGAGATCGAAGCCCTGTACTTCCAGATCAATACAATGCAGAAGAGCTTGCTCGGCGAGGCCTGGGCCCCGCTGGAGGGACAGCTGCCGCAGGACCTGGAGAGGGCCTGGCAGAAACTGGAACAGGTCGGTTAAGACTTTACCATCCATCACTGTACCTCAGATTGTAACTCACCTTCCATAGAGAGTTCTCGTTGAGCTCTTAAAGGTTTCGAGGAGATGGGCATTTATCATCATCATTCATTTAAGAGCTGGTCTCTTGTCGGCGTCTCTGATGCAATTCCTTCCATGTGCTTCTGTCCACCGCAATCTCTTTGACCTCCCTATACGCCATGAGAGAGACCTTTGCTTTAAGAGCTGGTTTCTTGTCTTAAATAGGCCATTCTTGAGTATTTGCGAAATTATCGGAGTGCAATTGACTTATATATGTAAGTAAAAAGATAAGTGAGGTATTAGTGATCCCTATCTCCCTTGCTATGAACAAAAGATTTTCGATTTGATTCGTGTCACAGACAGAGCTCTCTCTGCCTACCCCGTAGAAGTACTAACTCGGTGTGTGACCTTACAGGCGGAGCATGCGCGTGAGATAGCGCTCAGGACCGAGCTGCTGCGGCAGCAGCGACTGGAACAACTCAACTACAAGTTCAACACCAAGGTATGGATTTCTGGAGCAACTCGCCATGCTAATTATTATTCTTCATATATATACTCAGGCCTACCCACAAGGTTCCCCGAAGGAGTAGGCAGAGGTGTATAAGTAGCAGCTTCATCTGTCACTTGTCACTGTCACTTATATCTAATACTCCTTTGGTAGTTGCGGTACTGTATGGCGGTTGGATCCGTTTGAATTGTGACCAGGTATGCTTATAAATAATGTGATGTTCCCCAGTCCGTGCTCCGCAAGGGCTACTTGAAGGAGATGATCCAGGTCCTGTCGGACCCTCGCTACGGCTCCAACCTGGCGCAGGTCGACGCCACCGTCAAGAAGCATGAGGCCATATCCGCAGACATCCTGGCCAGGTTACCACTTTCAATACACTTACATAGTTCGTTTTTCACTTAGTTGCTTCATCAGCTAATGATCATATATTTAAGAGCTGGTCTGAAACCTACTTGTATTATAAATGCGAAATTTTGTGAGGATATTTGATATTCAAGCACGCCAAAACACCTGAGTCAAATTTTAAGATTAGAAGCTGGATGTTTTCCTAAAAAAAATCTGTCAATGAAATTGAATTTTACGCAGAGGGAAACCACGGGAAACACCTACCTATAAATGTTTGAGAACATCGTACATATCATCACGCCAAGTCCCTAACGGGGTAGGCAGAGAGTATAGAGCGCCAGTTCTCTCTAGATTTACATACCTCGTACGCTTCGTCCACATTCATCAGTACCTTCATACATGCTCGTCGGTTTCGAGTACTCTTGACGTTCCCCTTGAGCGTCCGATCGATTTGATCTAGGTAGTTTGAACGTGATCTTCCTCTGCCTCTTCTTGATGTTGAACTTTTTCTTATCTTACTCCAGAACCGAGCGCTTCGAAGACCTGTCAGCCATGGCAGCGGAACTAGTCCGCGAGAACTACCATGGCGCTGAAGCGGTATCTCGCACGGAGCAGGCGGTCCTCGCGCGCTGGAGAGAACTGCTGGAGCTGCTGGAGAGGCACCGCGCCTCGCTGGTCGGCCTGGCGCACCTGATGGCGCTGCTGCGGGAGGCTGATGCTGTAGGGCATACACTGGGGGAGATGAAGGTAACAAGAGCTGACCTCATTGCTTGCCTATACAACAGTTCTGAAGACCTTCAATTTGCCTGTATTTAATGAATTTTCTCTAAACTCCTAAGTAATCCAGGGTTATCACAAACAGAGTTGAAAGTAACTTTATAGGTTACTTAAAAACTTCTGTTAGTAGTTCTGTAGTGATAACCCTGAAGGATTGCTACTTCTAAATATTTACTAAGCTGACCTAATTGATCACCAGGATTCTCCTTTCTAACCTTGACCTTATAAAAGAACAAGAAGAATTTCCTCTCAACTCCTGGAGAATCCAGGGTTATGACTACTTTAATTTTAAAATATGTTTAAATGGGCGCAATTGAATGTTCAGGCCCAGTTCCAATCAGAAGAGGTCGGCCGCCATTTGGTGGACGTGGAGCGGCTACTGCAAGCCCATGCCCTCCAAGAGCTGCAGCTGGGCGCCGTGGACGAGTCCATCCGCCGCCTCGTGAGGCACGGCGCTGCTGCCGAGGGGCCGCAGCAGCCGAAGCTCCAGCTATCGCAGCAGTTACAGCAGTTGGAGGAAGCATATGACAGGTGAGAAGTTGAGAAGACCTAAGATGCCTGTCACTATCAAGATTGCAAGTTCCAATCCCGACTTTACCAAGTTTATCTGAACTTTTAAGTACAGTGATTAGCCACACCACGAGCTCTACGGTGAAGGAAAACATCGACAGGAAACCTGCATACGTCTGAGAAGACATTCAAAGGCGTATGTATAGTCGTGCTTGAGTAACTGCGATGGACTCGCCATCTGTCACGTTGGCACTTAAAATATCCGACGTAAACCAACCTGAAGAACTTGACTGCATCCTCCCGTCTGTCATTTCATTCGTTCAATATTCTCTGTCACAGCCTCGTGGCCGCCGCCAAGGACCGCAAGGCGAGGCTGGAGGATGCACGGAACCTGTACCAGTTCCTGGAAGACCATGAGGAAGAAGAAGGTAAGCAGTAAAGTAAGAACTCCATGCTCTTTGGACTAGTGCGAGTCCAAAGAGCATGGAGTTCTTCAAGAAGGGTGTGGAGTAAATTTCCTTTAGTTCATGCTCTCCTGGTACATTCTTAAAGGTTTTCCCTAGAGAGTGGAGCATGGAGTTCTTCAAGAAGGGTGGGGAGAGATTACCTTTTTTAGTTCATGCTCTCCTGGTACATTCTTAAAGGTGTCCCCTAGAGAGTGCAGCATGGAGCTCTTCAAGAAGGGTGTGGAGAGATTACCTTTAGTTCATGCTCTCCTGGTACATTCTTAAAGGTGTTCCCTAGAGAGTACAGCATGGAGTTCTTCAAGAAGGGTGTGGAGAGATTACCTTTAGTTCATGCTCTCCTGGTACATTCTTAAAGGTGTTCCCTAGAGAGTGCAGCATGGAGTTCTTCAAGATGTGTGTGGAGAGATTACCTTTAGTTCATGCTCTCCTGATTGATACATTCTTAAAGGTTTTAGTGTGCTTGAGTAACGGCGATGGACTGACTCGCCATCTGTCACGTTGGCATCTAAAATATATCTCTGGCGGAAAGGGAACATAAAAATATTTAATAATATAAATAATATGGTATATAATACATATTTTTGATTGATTTGGTTAATCACTGCTTGGGTCGGCCGCAGGATGGGTGACCGACAAGCAGCGGCTGTGTCGCGCCGCGATAGCCGCCAAGGATGCTCGAGGGGTGCACGCCCTGCGCCAGAAGCACACTGCCTTGCTGCACGAGCTGAGGGCGAGGAGACAAGTGGCGCAGTCGCACCGTGCCAAGGGACACAGGTAGGATGGGTGGCCGGCCCTAATTCGCAAAGCGTTCTTATCATACGCCTAGTATTTTTTAAATAAGCTATCTAACCATATGCCACACAATAATAATGTCGAAAAAAAGATTTCAGAGATCCCAGATTTAAGACCTGAGGTAGATTTGACGACCGTCTGGTCTAGTGGTTAGAGTTCCTGACTGCGAAACTTGAGGTCGCGGGTTCGAATC
This sequence comes from Drepana falcataria, assembly GCA_945859725.1. Classification (NCBI taxonomy): domain Eukaryota; kingdom Metazoa; phylum Arthropoda; class Insecta; order Lepidoptera; family Drepanidae; genus Drepana; species Drepana falcataria. The sequence goes on from OX243949.1 coordinate 412,463, forward strand.
CTGCTATGATGATGATATTTGTGTGATGAACACGAGTATTTGTACCTTAGTCTTGGATGTCCTATGTATTTATGTATATATCTATCTATATAAGTAAATATATCGTTGACTAGTTACCATAACACAAGCTTTGCTTAATTTGGGACTAGATCAATTTGTGTGGAATTGTCCCAGGTATTTATTTATTTTCTAGGTTTAATTTCGTTATATTTTATGTGCAATAATGTATTTGTGAAGTGAAGACATGTATGAAGCGATCCTCGTACTGAGTGGCGGTGTATGGTCCCCAGCCTGATCGACGCGGGGCACCCCAAGAGCGCGGAGATCGAGCGGCGGCTGACGTCACTCAACCAGCAGTGGGAGGTGCTCATGGCCCTCGCCGAGGCCCGCGACACGCAGCTGGCCGAGGCCGCCGAGGCCCACCAGGTACACACACACGCAGCTGGCCGAGGCCGCCGAGGCCCACCAGGTACACACACACGCAGCTGGCCGAGGCCGCCGAGGCCCACCAGGTACACACACACGCAGCTGGCCGAGGCCGCCGAGGCCCACCAGGTACACACACACGCAGCTGGCCGAGGCCGCCGAGGCCCACCAGGTACACACACACGCAGCTGGCCGAGGCCGCCGAGGCCCACCAGGTACACACACACGCAGCTGGCCGAGGCCGCCGAGGCCCACCAGGTACACACACACGCAGCTGGCCGAGGCCGCCGAGGCCCACCAGGTACACACACACGCAGCTGGCCGAGGCCGCCGAGGCCCACCAGGTACACACACACGCAGCTGGCCGAGGCCGCCGAGGCCCACCAGGTACACACACACGCAGCTGGCCGAGGCCGCCGAGGCCCACCAGGTACACACACACGCAGCTGGCCGAGGCCGCCGAGGCCCACCAGGTACACACACACGCAGCTGGCCGAGGCCGCCGAGGCCCACCAGGTACACACACACGCAGCTGGCCGAGGCCGCCGAGGCCCACCAGGTACACACACACGCAGCTGGCCGAGGCCGCCGAGGCCCACCAGGTACACACACACGCAGCTGGCCGAGGCCGCCGAGGCCCACCAGGTACACACACACGCAGCTGGCCGAGGCCGCCGAGGCCCACCAGGTACACACACACGCAGCTGGCCGAGGCCGCCGAGGCCCACCAGGTACACACACACGCAGCTGGCCGAGGCCGCCGAGGCCCACCAGGTACACACACACGCAGCTGGCCGAGGCCGCCGAGGCCCACCAGGTACACACACACGCAGCTGGCCGAGGCCGCCGAGGCCCACCAGGTACACACACACGCAGCTGGCCGAGGCCGCCGAGGCCCACCAGGTACACACACACGCGCACACGCACACACACACACGGACACACACACACACACACGGACACACACACACACACACGCACACACACACGCACACGCACACCGCCCGAGGTCCTTAATTTGGCATATTTGATGCAGTTCTACGGAGACGCCAACGAGGCAGAGTCCTGGATGCGCGAAAAGCGGGCGCTGGTGGCGAGAGGCGACTGCGGCCGTGATGCTGCTGCTGCAGCCGCGCTGCTGGCGCGCCACCGGCAGCTGCACGGCGAGCTGCTGGCCTACCGCGCTGACCTCACGGCGCTGCAGCAGCACCAGCAGCGCCTGGCCGCGCAGGGCATCCACCACCTGCAGGTAAGGAGGGAGCTGCTGGCCTACCGCGCTGACCTCACGGCGCTGCAGCCGCTTCTGCAGCATTCCCTAGCCTAGACATTAGGTGCCCCCCAGTGAAATCCCTTAGTGTTAACGGCAATGTCATCAGCTGAGAAAAAAGCCTGGTGCCAACCCTGGACTGGAGTTTGCTTAACGTAAGTGGATTCATATATAATGCCGAGTCACTCTTCACTCTTCACTCTTCATGTATGCAGTTAAAGGACTTGTATCCAAATGACAAAGTTACACAAAAGTGACTAAAGGACAAGTACACACACATATCATCACGCCGAGTCCCTAACGGGGTAGGCAGAGAGTATAGAGCGCCAGTTCTCTCTAGACTTACATACCTCTTTCGCTTCGTCCACATTCATCAGTCTCTTCGTACATGCTCGTCGGTTTCGAGTACTCTTGACGTTCCCGTCCTTGAGCGTCCGATCGATCTCTATTTCCTTCCAGTTGCCGACGGAGGTGGAGTCCTCCCCAGCGATGGAGGAGGAGGAATGGGTGAACGAGTCCCGCTTGGTGCCCACTGAGGTGTGGGAGGAGGAACCTGTCGAGAGGCTGGAGCACAGGACCGTTACTGAGGAGAGGAGCGTGCCTCAGGTCTGGGACCCTTTCATACTTTTGTGATCATATCCTCACTACCCACAAAGGTCCCCGAAGGGGTAGCCACACCAACTTTCCGTCGGAGATATATTCAAGTACTAACGTGACAGATGGCGAGTCCGTTACTCAAGCACGATACTATACATATTGAATGTCTTTTCAGACGTATGCAGGATTCCTCTCGATGTTTTCCTTCACCGTAAAGCTCGTGGTGTGACTAATCACTGTACTTAAATGTATTAAACTCCTCAACCCAGTCGGGATTGGAACTCGCGTCGTTAGCGTGCCAGGAGAGTGCTGTGACCTCTCGGCCACGCCGCCTCCTCTCGTCCTGACGTATAAGTGGTATGGTATCGCAGTGCAGGCGCAACCTTGGTCTGCTCTCGATGTTTTCCTTCACCGTAAAGCTCGTCCAAAGTTCATCCAAATCCGTTGAGTAGTTTCTGCGTGAAAGAGGAAAAAACATGCACAGAAACTGTAGCTTTTATAACGTTTGAAGAATATAAAACAAGAGTGGCAAACAGGCATACGGCTCACCTGATGGGAAACGGTTACCGCAGCCTATTTACGCTCACGATACCGAAGTATCACTTGCGTGTTGCCACTCTGTGTCCGGAGAGTTATAATATGTTGACAGCATGGACTAGTCCCTCTGCTGCCAACACAATGTTACAATCCTCCCCCTCCCCAAGGACCTCATTATTGTAAACCTTATTCACCGCGTAGGAACAACACAATAAATAGTGTTATTTGTCTACGGCCTTCTATAAGGTGGAGGTCCTGCCCCAGGCGGGGAGATACAAATTCGAACTGGAAATCCGTTATGCCCTACCTCTCTTCTACACTAAAAGTCACTAGTCACACCACGAGCTGTACGGTAAAGGAAACGTCGAGAGGAAACCTGCATACGTCTGAGAAGACATTCAAAGGCGTATGTATAGTCGTGCTTGAGTAACGGCGATGGACTTGCCATCTGTCACGTTGGCACCTAATATACCTCTGGCGGAAAGTGGGTGTGTGGGTATTACCTATACACCTCTGCCTACCCCTTCGGGGACCCTTGTGGGAAGGCGTGAGGATCTCTCTTAAAAAAGAGTCTTCTGACTCTTCTTCCACATCTTCTCCCTCAGGTTAAAGCTCTGTACGCGTTCACCGGCCAGGGCATCTCCATGCAGAAAGGCGAGGTGATGTTCCTCATCAACAAGACCAACCCTGACTGGTGGTCGGTGCGCAAGGCTGACCGCACCGACGGTTTCGTGCCCGCCAACTACGTACGGGAAATTGAACCCAGAGTCGTGCCGGTAAGGTTAAAGTTGCCTTGACACACCGCTCAATTTCCTAGGCCTCCTTCAAAAGAATCTATTGTGTACTTTAGCTCATAACAGTAGACACCAAAAGTTTTGCTGTTTCAGCGTAGAATTTGAGATTTCCTGCATTTTTCTATAAGTATCTGGATGTCTGAGCTTAGCTAAATCATGGCTTTAGGAAATTACATTTAGTTATTTAATTTAATTCTAACAAAGCAAAAGCGTGTGCAAGAAGAGGCATAGGAAGGCCACGTTCCAACTACCTGGATCAAATTGATCGGACTCTCAAGGACGGGAACGTTAAGAGTACTCGAAACCGACGAGCATGTATGAAGAGACTGATGAATGTGGACGAAGCGAAAGAGGTATGTAAGTCTAGAGAGAACTGGCGCTCTATTCTCTCTGCCTACCCCGCTGGGGACTTGGCGTGATGATATAATAATAATAATAAAATATAATAATAATAATAATAATACTTATGAATAATATTTTTCGATTTTACTGACCTACGGATTACCGACGATCACGGATTTCTTATCTCAAACGCTTACCACTTATATATCCTCACTCCAACAAGGGTCCCCGAGGCGGTAGGCAGAGGTGTATAGGTAATCACACACCCACTATCCGCCATAAGATATATTTGGGTGCTAAAATATTATATATTTAATAATAAAAAATATGCAGAAGTGCAAATCAACCACAATTGCATGTGTCCTTCACGGGGTAGAGAGAGTAGACTGCAATTTTTTCTAGAATGGTATAATGGTTGGCGGCGGTAACCGCTTACCATCAGGCGGACCGCATGCTTGTTTGCCACCCATTTGGTATAAACAAAAAAAAACACAAGTTGTATAACCTGACCAGGTCCAAGTCCGTCGCCCGGAGAAGGTCCGCACCGTGCAGCGAGTGAAGAAGACGGTGCTGGTGAAGCAGGTGGTGCCCGTGAGGAGGAGCAAGCCCCTGGCCAGGCGCGCCTCGCGGGCCCCGGCCCCCGCCAAGGCGGCCTCCGTGGAGCGCCGCATGGGGGACATACAGGCCAGCTACGGTCAGTGCCGCAGCCACCGCCACCGTCAGAGCTGACAGAGAAGCTCGAGGTCGTGGGTTCGATTCCCGCTGACGGTGGTTTTTGTGTGATGAACACGAGTATTCTTACCTTATTCGCCTTGGATATCTTACTAATACTATAAATGTGAAAGTTTGTAAGTTTTTATGTTTGGATGTTTGCGGTTCTTTCACGGCCAAACGGATGAACCAATTTGGCTGAAAGTTGAAATTGTGATAGCTTATACCTAGGAATAGGACATAGGCTACTTTTTAATCCTGAAAAAATCAAATATTATTAAGTGTGATGCTCTTTCACGGCATAGCGGCTGAACGGATTCTAGCAGGAAAATACATAAGCTACTTTTTCGAACTCCACGCGGGCGAAGCCGCGGGCATAAGCTTATATATATACATGTGTGTCCCGCCCGGCTTCGCTTGTGTGAAAAAAATAAATGCCCTAAAACACGATCGCAGCGCCCCTATCGGGTCCAATTGTGAATCTAAACCATTCTCGAATCCAACTGAAGACACACAGAAAATTTCATTGAAATCGGTCCAGCCGTTCAGTAACACACACACGTACAGCTGAAATATATATAAAAATATATACTTAATACTTAGGAAGTCTACCCCGTTTGCTAACACAGTAACCTCTCAATGTAGGGTTGACTACGGGAAAAGCTTCCTCAGCTATGGTAACCGCTTAGCATTATAATCCCCAATAGTAATTAAGACAGGGCATAACGGGTTTCCCGTTCGAATTTGTATCTCCCAGCCTGGGGCAGGACCTCCACCTTATAGAAGGCCGTAGACAAATAACACTATTTATTGTGTTGTTTCTACGCGGTGAATAAGGTTTGCAATAATGAGCTCCTTGGGGAGGGGGAGGATTGTTACATTGTGTTGACAGCAGGGGGATTAGTCCCATTATGCCAACAGTATAACACGGAGTGGCAGCGCGCAAGTGATACTTCGGTATCGTGAGCGTAAATAGGCTACGGTAACCGCTTCCCATCAGGTGCGCCGTATGCTTGTTTGCCACTCTTGTTGGATCTAGCATCATGAGGGCTGGTGGTGTATTAAAACGGTGCTTGTTCTGCAGACGAGCTCCTGACCTTGTCGGCGGAGCGGCGCGCTCAGCTCGAGGATGCCATCAAACTGTACAGCTTCTTCGCGGAGTGTGATGACTTCGACAAGTGGATGAAGGACAAGGAGAAGCTTCTGAGGGCTGATGAAGGCGAGGACAGCGTCGACACAGCCAAGCGGAAGTACGAGGTACGTGAAGATACTCCTCAATGCATCGTTCAGAACAGCTTGAGCTTGAGGCTCTTGAGGAGCTTGAGGAGAAAGTTAAGCCTGACCTCTTTTAACTTTCCTAAACTTATCCGCAGTCATTGACGATAAGTTTAGGAAAGCTTAGGAAAGGTAGAATTGTATGAACATCACTGACTCAGTCCATCCACCGACAACCGTTGCTGGTGAAAACGTCAATGACTATTACTGAGGTCAACCTCACTCTTTCTCACTAGGAGCGTGTAATGACACTCATTCTTAAGGCAGATGGCGAGTCCATCGCCGTTACTCACGACTATACATACGCCTTTGAATTTCTTCTCAGACGTATGCAGGTTTCCTCTCGATGTTTTCCTTCACCGTAATTCTCGTGGTGTGACTAATCACTGCACAAAGTAATGCCGGTTTCCTCACCAAGTAACCATGGAGTTTCTTGCCGGTTCTTCTCCATGGACACGACCAACCCGAACCGTGCACCTTTTTCGACGTTTTATAAGTGTCCATCTAGGCCTATGTGAAATAAAAAAATATGATTTTGATTTTGGTTGAACTGTTGGTTCAGAAGAAACTCAAAAGGATTTTAAGTCTAACAACAGTCGGCCACCACACAAAACTACTGAATTAATTCCCTTGCAGAAATTCGTGACGGACTTATCAGCAGCCTCTAAGAGGCTGGAGCACATTGACGCTGCAGCCGAGGAGCTGGTGGCCACCAACCACGGGCAGGCTGGCAAGGCCACCGCTAGGAGGCAGCAGCTGCGCCAGCAGTGGGACCGCCTGCTGCGGCTCAAGCATCAGAAGGAGAAGAGCTTGGAAGGCGCTTCGAGGTAAGTGATTGAGTGAAGGTGATGATAACCCTGGATACTGAAGGAGTTTGAGGGAGGTAACTGAAGATGTCAATTGTCTCATCTCAATGTGAATATAGCGATGGCATTGATAAGGACTGTATGAAAGTTGACATGGTGATGGCTGTATGATGACGGTGATGGTGGTGATTATCAATAGTAATGATGATACATGAATATAAGGTGATTGTAAAGATGAAGAAAGGCATGTTACGTTGTCTGTGGTTTGGACATATAGAGAGGATGAGTGAAGAAAGGTTGAAAGAACAGATAGACAATGCGACTGTGAGTGGAAGAAGAGGCAGAGGAAGACCACGTTCCAACTACCTTGATCACATCGATCGGACGCTCAAGGACGGGAACGTCAAGAGTACTCGACACCGACGAGCATGTATGAAAACACTGATGAATGTGGACGAAGCGAAAGAGGTATGAACTGGCGCTCTATTCTCTTTGCCTACCCCGTTAGTAACTCGGCGTGATGATATGTATGTGTGCATTTTTAATGTAGTAATATTGTAAGTTTAACTATGTATAGTATATAGGAGCTTTACGGTGAAGGAAAACATCGAGAGGAAACCTGCATACGTCTGAGAAGACATTCAAAGGCGTATGTATAGTGCTTGAGCAACGGCGATGGACTCGCCACCTGCCACGTGTGTGTGTGTGTGTGCGTAGCGTGGAGCTGTTCGCGCGCACGTGCCAGGAGGCGCTGGAGTGGATGGCGGAGAAGGAGCAGCAGCTGGCGGGCGGCGGCGCGGCAGCAGCCGACCTGCGCACGGTGCGCGCGCTGCAGCGCCGCCACGCGCAGCTGGAGCGCGAGCTGGAGCCGCTGCAGGACAAGGTCCACACCGTCACGCTGCTCGCAGACGAGTCAGTATACCCCCTACCTAGAGAGCCTATACACTACTCACCCCTCCCTGGTCACTCTTCATTGATCACTCCTCGCTGATTCCTCACTGATGACTCTTCACTCCTCTCTCTTCATTGATCACCTTTCACTGACCGCTTTTAAATGAACGCTTATCACTCCTAACTGGTTCCTTACTGATCACTCTTCACCGATCACTGTTCACTGACCACTCTTTAATGAACGCTTATCGCTCCTTACTGATGCTTCTTCACTCCTCTCTCTTCACTCCTCTCTTCGTTGATCACTCTTCTCTGATCGTTTATTACTTCTCACCGATTCCTTACTGATGCCTCTTTCCTCCTCTCTCTTCTTTGATCACTCTTCACTGATCACACTTACTCCTATGCTAGCTTCTAAATCAGGATTACTGGCCTTTTTTCATAGTACAAAAAAAGCAAATAAAAATGTCCGCCTGATGATCAGCGGTCACCACCTACGGATGCTAACAACCTCAGTATCGCCCACGCGTTGCCTAGCATTGGCAGATACCTGCTGGGCTACCTATGAGTTCGTAGGCAGCAATATCCAATTACCAAGTTAGATATGGTCAGACCAGGGGCAGAAGGTCGAAAGACTCCAGGGCAGATACCTCAGTCCGTGGACTTGGGTAACCGCTTAACATTATAGAACACCATTTAATATAAGCGGTTGCTTGAAAGTTTGTGAACAAGTGATGGGCAGCGGTCACCCAAACATTAAAGGTCCGATACAACACCGTTTAGTCTGATATCCAGTGAGCTGATCTATAGATAGTACCACCCACGAAGACGCGCCCCACCACTCTGTAGTGGAGGGGGTCTCGGAATGCGGGCAGTATGACCCGAGTGTATTAATTGTAGTGTGTGTGTGCACTCATAGGTAATCTGTGTGTACCGACAATACTCACACGTTAGTGGAAGGTTGCACACTTACACTGTAAACTATAGGGGGGGGGGGGGTAGGGGGGCTATCTATAGCTGTACTATGTATAGTATAAAATTTGTTCGTATGTTGCATGCAGCCTTTTACAGTGGTACGAAACACACGGGTATGTGCACATATCATGCTATGATATACATATTGTGCTTATAAATTAATAATAAATATGCAAAGAATATTAAGCGTTTATTTAATCGCGTATCCTGGCAAGTATGTATCTTCGGATATCATCGCATCGCGCCGTTTGTCATCACATAGCTTGGCATAGCATCGCATCGCTTGGCGTAGTATTACACAGATAATTGTTGTCGGCCCAGCGTGAAGTCCCAGTACCCGAACGAGAGGGCGAATGTGGAGTCGAGGCAGAAGGAGATAGAGCAGATGTGGGGGCGCTGCCAGGCGCAGGCGGCCGAGCGCCGCAGCCGCCTGGAGAGCGCCGTGGGCCACCAGATCTTCGGCACCAGCTCGGCGCAGCTGCACGACTGGCTGCAGGTCAGGACTCGAACCTTGGCCGGTGCTAACCAAACCATGTATAACAAGCATACGTCCCACCTGGGAATGGGAAACGGTTACCGTAGCCTATTTACGCTCACGATACCGAAGTATCACTTGCGCGTTGCCACTCTGTGTTCGGAGAGTTTAGAGAGTTCGGAGAGAGAGGGATTAGTCCCATTATGCTGCCAACACAGTATGTGTTGGCAGCATAATGGGACTAATCCCTCTGCAGTCAACACAATATAATAATCCTCCCCCTCCCCAAAGAGCTCACTATTGTAAACCTTATTCATTGCAGGAACACAACACAATAAATAGTGTTATTTGTGTACGGCCTTCTATAAGGTGGAGGTCCTGCCCCAGGCGGGGAGATACAAATTCGAACGGAAACCTGTTATTGTCTACCTTAAACTATTACTCCCTTCAATAATGTTGTCTTGTGTTATCTTTGGAGCTACATGATTAACTAATACCCCCTCGGCATCGCCTGCGTCAAATTTAAATTCATTAGTATAATTTTATTTGATTAAAATTCGTCACTAAACATAGTCTGTTATTCCAGCTAATAATCTATCTCTGTGCCAAATTACATACAATTCCGTTCAGCCGTTCTGGCGTGATTGAGTAACAAACATACACACATACTCACAATCTTTCGCATTTATAATATTCGTATGATGAGGATGCTGAAGAATGAGGATATGTTCATAATACCCTATAACTTCTAGAAGCTTCTAGCTCCATGTCTATTGACATTAGCGATGTTTTGCAGAAAGTTCGCGAGCAGTTGGCCCAGGAGGCCACCGCCAAGGACGTGGCCACCGCGGAGGCCTTGCACAAACACCACCAAGAGCTGCTGGATGACATCAAGGCGCACGATGACGAGTGAGCAATTCCTTCTACTTCCCTCTGTCCAGCGCAATCTCTTTGACCTCCCTATACGCTATGAGAGACACCTTTGCTTTAAGAGCTGGTCTCTTGACGGCGTCTCTGATGCAATTCCTTCCATTTGCTTCTGTCCAGCGCAATCTCTTTGACCTCCCTATACGCCATGAGAGACACCTTTGCTTTAAGAGCTGGTCTCTTGACGGCGTCTCTGATGCAATTCCTTCCATTTGCTTCTGTCCAGCGCAATCTCTTTGACCTCCCTATACGCCATGAGAGACACCTTTGCTTTAAGAGCTGGGCTCTTGTCGGCGTCTCTGATGCAATTCCTTCCATTTGCTTCTGTCCAGCGCAACCTCTTTGACCTCCCTATACGCCATGAGAGACACTTTTTCCTTGCTTTGACTCATATATGCGTATTAGTTTTATGCACAATTTTGTTCATACCACATATCCAGAGGATATTCAGACCATGCATGCCAGACGGACTCGTCATCTGTCATGTTGACACTTGAAATATATCTCCGACGAAGAGAGGATGTTTGGGTACAACGCCTCTGCCTACCCCTTCGGAGACCATTGAGGGAAGGCGTGAAGATATTACATACAGAACACCGCGGCGAGTCCCAAACGACTAGACAGAGAGAGTAGAGTTTGAGCGATCAGTTCTAAATATTCTCAGACGTAGGCAGGTCTCCTCTCGATGTTTTCCTTCACCGTAAAGCTCGTGGTGTGACTAATCACTGTACTTAAATGTATTAAACTCCTCAACCCAGTCGGGATTGGAACTCGCGTCGTTAGCGTGCCAGGAGAGTGCTGTGACCTCTCGGCCACGCCGCCTCCTCTCGTCCTGACGTATAACTGGTATGGTATCGCAGTGCAGGCGCAACCTTGGTCTGCTCTCGATGGTTTCCTTCACCGTAAAGCTCGTGGTGTGACTGATCGCTGTACTTAAGATTCTTCTTCTTCTTTAAAAGCCTGTCCATTTACTGAAGGTTGGCCATCAGTTCAGAAAACTTAAGATTAGGAAGTTCGAACCTCAAACCTCTGGTCGTACATTACGTCACCAACCCCCAGGTTCAAAGAGGTGGTGGCCCTGGGTAAGCAGCTGCTGACCAACAACCCTTCGCTGACAGACGTCGCTGACAGGATCAAATCTTTGGAGAGTGACCACAGTGCCGTCGAGAAAGGTACGTACTGGGTTTTTTTATAAGCATACGGCCCACCTGATGGGAAACGGTTACCGTAGCCTATTTACGCTCACGATACCGAAGTATCACTTGCGCCTTGCCACTCTGTGTTCGGAGACTAATACTGTGTTGGCAGCATAATGGGACTAGTCCCTCTGCCGCCAACACAATGTAACAATCCTCCCCCTCCCCAAGGAGCTCATTATTGTAAACCTTATTCATCGCAGGAACACAACACAATAAATAGTGTTATTTGTGTACGGCCTTCTATAAGGTGGAGGTCCTGCCCCAGGCGGGGAGATACAAATTCGAACGGGAAACCCGTTATGCCCTACCTCAACAAACCTGGTAACAGTTTTTATCGCCCATGAGCTGCCTACTGCAGTTGTGCACGCTGGGCTATTGCCCCGTCTCCAAGATATATTCCTGTGCAGAATGGGCGCAGAAGGATGCCTACCTGCAGCAACTGCTGCAGCTGCAGGCCTTCCAGCGAGAGGCCGACCAGATCGACGCGTCCAGCGGCGCGCATGAGGCCTACCTGGACTACGCTAACAGCCCGGTCAGTATACTCCTGCTGTGACGTGCTTTTTTTAGCTATTATTCATTCTTGATACGGATACCAGGCCTTTGGATTGTTGCTGGTACTACAAACATACATATATATCATCACGCCAAGTCCCTAATGGGGTAGGCAGAGAGTATAGAGCGCCAGTTCTCTCTAGACTTACATGCTCCTTTCGCTTCGTCCACATTCATCAGTCTCTTCATACATGCTCGTCGATTTCGAGTACTCTCAACGTTCCCGTCCTTGAGAGTCCGATCTATTTGATCCAGGTAGTTGGAACGTGGCCTTCCTCTGCCTCTTCTTGCACACATTTTTGCTTTGTGTATCTGTTTCGTCAATCTTTCTTCACTCATCCTTTCTATGTGTCCAAACCAACGTAACATGCCTTTCTTCATCTTTACAATCACGCCCTCATTCACGCCAGTTGATTTGCGAATCTCTTCATTGCGGATTCGACCTAATATCGTTACTCCGCACATTTTTCGAAGAGATCGCATCTCGACTGCATTCAAGTTATTTTCATACTTCCTCTGACATACCCAGGATTCGCTGCCATACAATAAGGTAGGTACCAATATCGCGTTGTGCTGGTACTATTTTATTTAATTACAAAGTCGGTGACCAATTATATTTGTTATTGATAAGATGAGATGAGAGACATTTACGCATGTATTATGATAAAATAATGTGGTCTGAAAGAAGATGTAGTGACAAACATTTGGTAAGGTATGCTGAGGTGTCGAGAGAATGAATGAAGAACGATTGACGAAAAAGGTCTATAAGGCGAGTGTGAATGAAAGTGTTGGAAGGGGTAGACCTAGGCGGACGTTTCTAGACCAAATCAGGGACGTCTTGAAAAAAGGCCAGGTCAAGAGTACCCTAAACCGAAGAGCATGTATGTAGGGAATAATGAAAGTGGACGAAGCGAAACAAGTATGTAAGGATCATAGCAAGTGGAAAGAAGTGGTCTCTGCCTACCCCTACGGGAAAGAGGCGGGATTATATGTATGTATGATAAAATATATTATTATTTACTTCGACAAAAATGATAATAAGTTGGTGTGACTCGCTCATGCATAATCCCTGTCACTTGATACCTGTCCTGTCACTTGCAGAGCTCGGTGGACGAGGCGGCGGCGCTGGTCAAGAGGCACGAGGAGCTGGAGGCGCGGCTGGCGGCGCAGGATGACAGGCTGGAGGCGCTGAGGCGGAGGGCGGCGGCGCTGAGGCAGGGCGGACACTACGCACAGGCCCGGTGAGGACTGCCTTGTATAGGTCCTGCCTGCCCTCGCTCCCTGGGGATAGTTGAATGATGAACATATTATTGCCGTGGTGGCCGAGTGGCTCGAGCAGTTGCCTGCGACACAAAGGTCGCAAGCTCAAATCCCGACTGTACCAATCAGTTTCGCTGAACTTAAAAGTCGCACCACGAGCTTTATGGTGAAGGAAAACATCATCAACATACGTCTGAGAAGACATTCAAAGGCGTATGTATAGTCGTGCTTGAGTAACGGCGATGGACTCGCCATCTGTCACGTTGGCACCTAATATACCTCTGGCGGAAAGTGGGTGTGTGTGTATTACCTATACATACACTATGTAATTCGGTTGTTCAGTTCGCTACACTTACCTTAACTTATAAATGTCACCACCGTCCACGTTGAATGATCCCTTCTATAAGCTAGACCTCTTTCGAACTTCATCCAAATTTGCTAAGCCGCGGCGCGAGATTTGTGCAAAGAGCGATTTTATCGCCAGAGCAATCGCCATAAGACAGTCGCAGTATTTGAGTATATATGGAGTAACCTCTGTACACGCAGTATTGACGAGCGATGCGCGGCGGTGGTCCAGAGGAGGGATGCCGTGAGGCAAGCAGCAGCTGAGCGACGCCGGGACCTACTGGCCAGCCTCGACCACCAGCAGGTGACACACACACACACACGCGCGCGCGCGCGCATGCATTATTCACGTACATGCGAGCGTGATCGTTTGCTCAAACACACACACACACACACACACTAACATACATACATCGCACCAAACACACAAAACAGCCATACTCACCTCAATGACCTGGTTAAGATTTTACCTGGTGCTTGCAGTTCATAGCAGCAGCTGAGGAGCTCCAGGCGTGGATCGAGGACAAGACCAAGACAGCCAAAGACCAGAGCTACCGGTAACTACTGCCTATATTCCTATTTAAAGAGGCTCAAATTCGGCTCGAAGGACCAATAAATTCAGTAGATACATATATATCATTACGCCGCGCCCCCAATGTGGTAGGCAGAGAGAGTAGACGGTCAGTCCTATCTCAATATTTATACCTCCGAACATTATACTATAATTTTGGTATTCATATTCGGCTCGAAGGACCTTTTGGTATTCATATTCGGCTCGAAGGACCTTTTATTTATCAGTATTTGGAACGAAGTTCCTTATCGCGCGTTGTGAAAGGGGGCTAGACGGAAAAAAATCTTACGAAAAGTTGTCACGACATTCTTACGAAAAGTTGTCGCGACATTCTTACGAAAAGTTGTCACGACATACTTACCCAACCGCTGGGTATGTAGGTTGGGTACGTAGGTTGGGTACGTAGGTTGGGTACGTAGGTTGGGTACGTAGGTTGGGTACGTAGGTTGGCTACGTAGGTTGGCTACGTAGGTTGGGTACGTAGGTTGGGTTAGGTAAAGGTTTGTTTGTTTATTTTTGTTTCTTGTCGTCACGTAGTCTGTTAGGTGAGAAATGGCGGCGTTAATACAAATAGGTTGTTGTCTTACAGATTACCTATTATTTACTGTATATTTATAACCCCCGTGTGAGTGACGTGTGCTTCTTGAACTTCGTTCCATCCGGGTGTCCCTTGACACCTCTCGAGTTTTTTTTGAGAGTGCAATGGGATAACAAACATGTCTGCGAATGATACGCTCTCTATACGGTGGTGTTCCAGGGACCTGTCCAACCTGGAGCGCAAGCTGCAGAAGCATGAGGCCTTCGAGCGGGAACTGCAGTCCAATGAGAAGCAACTCAGGAACCTTGAGAGCGTACGTATGGCGACATCCCTCAGGTCTGGTGGCGAGTCAGTCAGCACTCTATATGCTGATGCTGACGGACTATCAAGAAAATACTAAAGTTATAAACTAAGATAGTGCCATCCACGTAGACGCGCCCCACTATCCCCCCTACAGTGTACAGTGTAAGCGTGCAACCTTCCACTAATGTGTGAGTATTGTCGGTACACACAGATTACCTATGAGTGCACACGCACACTACAATTGATACACTCGGGTCATACTGCCCGCATGCCGCGACCCCCTCCACTACAGAGTGGTGGGGCGCGTCTTCGTGGGTGGCACTATCTTTAGAATCTACGTTCTTAAACTAATTTCCTAAAACCATATTTCTATGTGAGCATAACTCCCTTCAATAATGTCATCATTGTGTCATCTTTGGAGCTATATGTTTCATTGCATCGTCACGAGGAACCGGTAGAAGACACCAGGTCTATCTCCTGAGTCAGCTCGAATTAAGATACTGGTCCTTCAGATCGGGCAGTCGCTGCAGAAGTCGGAGCCGGCGCGCAGCCAGGAGGTGTCTGGGCGGCTGCAGCGGCTGCAGGAGGCCTGGGAGCGCCTGCTGGCGGCCTCGCGCGAGAAGGCCGCGGGCCTCCGCCAGGCCTCGCAGCAGCGCGACTACCGCCGGTGAGGACTACCTTTTTTTTTTTTTTTTATACAACAAGAGTGGCGAACAAGCATACGGCCCACCTGATGGGAAACGGTTACCGCAGCCTATTTACGCTCACGATACCGAAGTATCACTTGCGCGTTGCCACTCTGTGTTCGGAGTGTTATAGTGTGTTGGCAGCGTAAGGTTTAATCCCTCTGCGTCCAACACAATGTAACAATCCTCCCCCCTCCCCAAGGAGCTCATTACTGGAAACCTTATTCACCGCGTAGGAACACAACACAATAAATTGTGTTATTTGGCTACGGACTTCTATAAGGTGGAGGTCCTGCCCCAGTCGGGCAGCTCCGAATTCGAACGGGAAACCCGTTATGCCCTACCTCTCTTATACATCACATACACAGCCGTCTGGTCCAGTGGTTGGATCTCCTGACTGCGAAACTTGAGGGTTCTAATCCCGCTAAGGGCAGATATTTGTGTGATGAATACGAATATTTTTTCCTTAGTCTTGGATGTCCTATGTATATATCTATCTATATAAGTAAACTAGCTGCCCGTAACACGATCGCAGCGCCACCTATCGGGTCCAATTGTGAAATTTAAACCGTTCTCGACTCCATCAGTTAGAATCTATTGGAGCAGATAATTGTGACTGTCAAATAATAGACAAATAATTTGCAATAAAATAATATTGCGAATATAAATTGTGATGTAAGCTATCCTATCTTTCAAGTTGGATCAAACTGCACACGGTGTGCAAATTTGATTGAAATCGGTTAAGTAGTTTAGGAGCCCATCGCGGACAAACAACGTGACACGTGATTTATATATATTAAGACTAGCTGTCCTGCCCAGCTTCGCCCCGGTGAAACAGTAAAATTTCCTGAAACACGATCGCAGCGCCACCTATCGGGTCCGATTGAGATGTAAGCTATCCTATCTTTCAAGTTGGATCAAACTGCACACGGTGTGCAAATTTGATTGAAATCGGTTAAGTAGTTTAGGAGTCCATCGCGGACAAACAACGTGACACGTTATTTATATATATTAAGATATATATCGTTGTCTAGTTACTATAACACAAGCTTTTGCTTGAGCAAGAACTAGGTATAAACAAAATGTATCCGATGTGATGATACTGGCGTAAATTTTTCGTAGTTTCCAGGTCTTAAATAACTGTATATTGTATACCCAGGTCCGTGGAGGACGCGAAGGCTCGCCTCACCGACCTGGAGAGGGCTCTCAAGAGCGAGGAGATCGGCACGGACCTGAGGAGTTGCAAGAGACTACTCAACCAGCATCAGGTTACTATTTCATCCTGTTACTTAGTGGCTGTTCGAAATGCTACAATTCAAGTTTAGGGTTCAAATCTTGACTATACTTAAGTACAGTGATTAGTCACACCACAAGCTTTACGGTGAAGGAAAACATCGAGAGGAAACCTGCATACGTCTGAGAAGACATTCAAAGGCGTGTGTATAGTCGTGCTTGGGTAACTGCGATGGACTCGCGTTGGCACGAAGATGTATCATGCGCGAAAAGAAGGGAATTACCTACATTTTGCCTACCCTTTTGAGGACTATTGTGAATTAACATAATTTACAAAAAACAGTCCTATTTTGAGAAATGATCGTATAATATATATCCCCCCAGGCCTTGGAGCAGGAGCTGTCGTCGTGGGAGGCCCGCGCGGCGTCGCTGGCGGCGCGGGGCCTGGACCTGGCCTCGGGCGGGCACTTCGACGGGGCCGCCATCCGCGCCGAGGCCCAGGCCCTGCAGGCCTCGGGCCAGGCCTTGCACCAGCCCGCCGCCCGCAGGAGGCGCGCGCTCGACACCAGCCTGCAGTCAGTACACCATCACACACTCTTCATGAGATCGCATCTCGACTGTATTCAAGCTATTTTCATACCTCCTCTGACATACCCAGGATTCGCTGCCGTACAGTAAATTAGGCACACACAGCTGCCAAAGTCTGTTATAGAACTGACCGATGTAAAGTTCAAAAAATTATCAAACGTGTTCTGATTAAAAAAGCATATTATAAAATCAAGGACTACGTTGAAGATAAAGAAGTTTGGCTCTAGTTCCTTCTGCGCATGCGGCTTCCTTGGTAGCTCATAAACGGCACAAATTTGTGGATGTCTCTCAAATCAAATCAAATCAAATCAAATCTTTTTATTTCACATAGGCCCAGGTGGGCACTTATAAAACGTCGAAAAAGAAGCACGGTTCGGGTTGGTCGCTTCCATGGAGAAGAACCGGCAAGAAACTCCATGGTTACTCTTTTTAAATCATTAGGCATATACAATATTTTTTTCGTTACAGCAATAGTACCCAAGTATGGGGGAACAACGTAGGTCCGACAATAGGTCGTTGCTTACTATACAAAGCATACATAAAACAAGATAATTATAACAATGTTAGCAAGATCTAAGAATCTACAAAGCCTACAATGTTCTCACATTCACAAATTAGACAAATTAAACAAGTGACACAAAAATTGTCATCAGTACTGTAACTAATTCTGGTCAAGATATGGAATAAATTAAACTCTAAACTCTAACTATTCTGAATCTTTCTTTTCTCAATTCGGGTTTTTTTTTATACAATAATAATTTTACTTTTTTTTATTTTAATTTATTCCATATCTTGACCAGAATTAGTTACAGTACTGATGACAATATTTGTGTCACTTGTTTAATTTGTCTAATTTGTGAATGTGAGAACATTGTAGGCTTTGTAGATTCTTAGATCTTGCTAACATTGTTATAATTATCTTGTTTTATGTATGCTTTGTGTAGTAAGCAACGACCTATTGTCGGGCCTACGTTGTTCCCCCATACTTGGGTATTATTGCTGTAACGAAAAAAATATTGTATACTAGCTGTCCCGCCCAGCTTTGCTCGGGTGAAAAAGTTAAATTGCCCGTAACACGATCGCAGCGCCACCTATCGGGTCCAATTGTAAATCTAAACCATTCTCGAATCCACCTTAAGACACACAGAAAGGGATAGCTTCGCACGGGTGAAAAAGTTAAAATTCCTAAAACTCGATCGCAGCGCCACCTATCGGGTCCAATTTAATATAGCCTATGTTACTCGGGGATAATGTAGCTTTCCAAAGGTGAAAGAATTTTTGAAATCGGTCCAGTAGTTTCGGAGCCTATTCATTACAAACAAACAAACAAACAAATCTTTCCTCTTTATAATATTAGTATAGATGCCTAATGATTTGAAAAGAGTAACCATGGAGTTTCTTGCCGGTTCTTCTCCATGGAAGCGACCAACCCGAACCGTGCTTCTTTTTCGACGTTTTATAAGTGCCCACCTGGGCCTATGTGAAATAAAAAGATTTTGATTTGATTTGATTGATTTGATTTGCACCCTTATCGCGTCGTGGACAGCAACTCGAGCATCTCAGACTGTTACTGCCCATCAACGCCGACATGGCCCCATTCTTACTTTCAATGTCTTTTTCATACACGTGTGAACCTAGCATCCAAAGTATATCTAGCCAACATGGTACCTCTGCCTACCCCTTCGGGGATCCTTTCGGCAAGGCGCGTGTCCCCTGGATGTCTAAGTGTCTCCCGCAGGCTGCACAAGTTCGCGGCGGAGGTGGGCGGCGAGCTGAGCTGGCTGCGCGAGAAGCGCGCGAGTGTGGGGGCGGGGGCGGGGGCGGGGGCGGGGGCGGGGGCGGGGGCGGGGGCAGGGGCGGGCGGCGCTGCGGGGGCGGCGCCCTCGGGGCTGCCGGCGGCGCAGGCCGCGCTCAAGAAGCACAGCCAGCTGCAGGCCGACCTGCGCGCGCGCCGGCCGCAGCTGGACCGCCTGGCCGACACGGGCCGCCAGCTGCTCGACAAGGAACACCCCAACAGTGACAAGGTCTGCCTCCCCGCACGCATACACATCTGTCTCGGTACGACCTGGGGTTCGGGATAATTGATAACAGCCTGTGGTTACACTTAAACGACAGTTTATTCAAACACTGAATATTTCCTGACGGTGAAGCCAAGTACACTGCAACAATGTACACTACAGCACTGTTCACTGTTAGTGTACTCCTCGTGACTTTCGTGTAGTCAAGAACTAAGTAGCCACTATGGAAACCAGATCTCGGAGCTCCTGTCGGAGCTGGAGGCGGAGTACGAGGCCGTGTGCGCGGAGGCCGCGGGCGGCGGGGCCCAGCTGGAGGCCTTGCTGAAGGCGCAGCAGTTCCTGCACGAGGCGCTGGAGGTGGACTCCTGGCTACACGACAAGGCCGCCGCGCTCGCCGCTGCCGACCTGGGCCGCGACAGGGACCGCGCCACGCACCTGCTCACGCGGCACAAGGTAGGCAGACCTGGACCCTCGCACTGCACGCGGCTGGAGATATTACCTGCCTACAGGAGGTCGTACAATTATGACCTTTAACTATGATATAACCATGAAGTTATACATGTAGCATCTATAATTTTAATTTCTTATTGATGGTTTATGGAAAAATACCCCTTAAAATCATGAGTCCATGTGAGTATGACTCCCTTCAATAATGTCGCCATTGTGTCATCTTTGGAGCTATATGTTGTAGTGCATCGTCATGAGGATATATTGACAACACGCGACTACTGCTAGAAGACAAGTGGTGTATTTATTGAAATATAAATAGAGCCATCCACGTAGACGCGCCCCACTATCCCCCCTACAGTGTACAGTGTAAGCGTGCAACCTTCCACTAATGTGTGAGTATTGTCGGTACACACAGATTACCTATGAGTGCACACGCACACTACAATTAATACACTCGGGTCATACTGCCCGCATGCCGCGACCCCCTCCACTACAGAGTGGTGGGGCGCGTCTTCGTGGGTGGCACTATCTATACTCCTCCTCAAGCTTCAAAGTCAAGACCTGTTACCAGTAGACCAGAACCCCACATTTGTGCGTCTCGTCCTTAGGCGGTGGAACTGGAACTCGACACCTACGCAGCCATCATAGCGGAGATGGGTCACGTGGCCTCGTCCATGGCCAGCGGCGGCCACCCCGAGGGGGAGGCGCTGGTGGCCAGGCACCAGCTGCTGGTGACCAACCTGGAGAGGCTGCAGAGACTGGCCGCGCAGAGGCAGAAGGCGCTCGTGGAGAGCGTCTGCAGGTGAGGACTTACCTTCAATGGAATTTAATCCTACCAAATGCTTTAGCATGAGTTATTAAGAGAGGTAGGCCATAACGGGTTTCCCGTTCGAATTTGTATCTCCCCGCCTGGGGCAGGACCTACACCTTATAGAAGGCCGTAGACAAATAACACTATTTATTGTGTTGTGTTCCTGCGATGAATAAGGTCTCCAGTAATGAGCTCCTTGGGGAGGGGGGAGGATTGTTGGAAGCAGAGGGATTAAACCCATTATGCTGCCAACACACTATAACTCCCCGAACACAGAGTGGCAACGCGCAAGTGATACTTCGGTATCGTGAGCGTAAATAGGCTGCGGTAACCGTTTCCCATCAGATGGGCCGTATGCTAGTTTGCCACTCTTGTTGTATAAAAAAAAATACATGATCGAGACACCATATCTGTTTTTATTATCAACTCGACAATCACGACCTCATTAACGGAAAATATTAAAGATTTTGGAGTTTCCTTCGACAAAAAACTAACCTCCCACGACCACATACTTGCAGTAGCTAAAGACTCATATAGGCGATTAGGCCCCCAAAGGGCGTCCATAAATTACATGAGGTTTATTTTTTTATTTTCTGTCCCTCCCTCCCCCTGGTGAGATATCGTGAGGTTTTATTCAACCCCCTCCCCCATCCCCCAATCTCACGTGGGATTTTTCTAAATGTGGGTTTCTTACGTAAACGCGTTGGATTTTTATTATAAAAAGAAAAAAAATACTTCGTGCTTTTATTTACGACTAGTTAAGACTAGTAATCAATATTGCTGAGAGTTTAATTATAAGATTAAATCTTACGCATGTTCAATCTGCATCAAATGGACCAAAATAGTATATATTTTATTGTTTAATCAGAAAAAGAATTGCGTGATATTTGCTGAGACACCCCCTCTCTCCAACGTAAGATTAGATGAGATTTGACTCGACCCCCTCCCCCCCTTAAACATTTCACGTAATTTATGGACGCCCATTGTATTAAGAAATGCTTGTGATTTCAGTGGTCATAATGTGGTTAAAATTATATTTGGTGCGCTAGTACGCAGTAAATTAGAATTGAATTCATGTGTCTGAAATCCATACGAGAGAGAGAGAGAGAGACAAAAAGCCTTTTTGAGATATTTCGCTTCGTCCACTGGCGTCCCTGATTTGGTCTAGAAACGTCCGCCTATGTCTATGCATAACTTGGAATTTGTTATACAGGCATGAGTACCTAGCAGAGAGCGCTGAACTGGAGGGCTGGATCCAGGAGCAGTATGCAGCCGCCTCCAGCGAGGACTACGGACAGGATTATGAGCACCTGCTGGTGAGTACTCCATGTTCCAGGATGCGGAAGGGTTCCTGCAGGGTCGGCAATGCGTGATGCCCATGGAAGCTGTGTGATGTATGTTGTTATTGTCTAAATAGCGGTGACCGATTACCACCAGACGGACATCTAACACCAAATAAAAAGAAGTGGTTGAAAGCTTGAAGTCGCGGGTTCGATTTCTGCTGCAAGAAAATATTTGTACTCCAGTTTTGGATACCTAGTCGGTCACTCGCCATCTGTCACGTTGGGATCTTTTATATATCTCAGGTGGAAATTGTAAGGTGTAGGGTACTACTAAACACCTCTGCCTACCTTTTTGGGAATCCATGTGAGACGGGAAGATATTTTAAACCAATAATTGTCCGGTCTGATTATCAGATCTTAAGGTCTGCCAACCTTTAGGTGGCGGGTTCGGTTCCCTAGTCCCCATCAATCCGTGTGGTAGTATTTTTATTTTTATTTATATATTTATTACTGTACAAAGACACATCTATAAATAGATAAGGCAAAAAAACGTGTAGTAGGCACAATAGGCCTTATCGCAAAAGTGATTTCTACCAGGCAACCTCTACAAAGTGTAGAGAGAGATAAGAAACAGAGAAAGAAATGGTGGGTGTGACACTTGAGTTGGTAGACCTTTGGTTTTGTAGCTCAATGTCGTGGGCTCCAACTTAACTTGAATAGAACTGAATGTGCGACCCCCCACCAGATCCTGCGTTCGAAGTTCGATGAGCTGCGCCACCGAGTGGAGAGTGGCGCTGAGCGGTTCAACCAATGCGAGGAGCTGGCCAAGAAGCTGGCCACTTCCGAGAGCCCCTACATCGAGGACATCGAGCGGCGGCAGGAGGCCCTCGGGTGAGAATGGGGGCCTAGAGCCACATTAGCTTGGACAGGCATTTACTTTCAAATTTTCTTTAAATGGCGTGAATGAGGGTGTGATTGTATATATGAAGAAAGGCATGTTGGTTTGGACACATAGAAAGGATGAGGGAAGAAAGATTGACGAAACAGATATACAAAGCGAAAGTGCGTGCAAGAAGAGGCAGAGGAAGGCCACGTTCCAACTACCTGGATCAAATAGATCGGACTCGCAAGGACGGGAACGTTAAGAGTACTCGAAACCGATGTATGAAGAGACTGCTGAATGTGGACGAAGCGAAAGAGGTATGTAAGTCTAGAGAGAATTGGCGCTCTTTAGTCTCTGCCTACCCCGTTAGGGATCTGGCGTGATGATATGTATGTATGTACTTTATTTTAATCGGCAAAGACGTGCTTCCGTCACCTGATAGTCTCCATACATACCTTCAAGGCAGTACTTGGAATATCACTGGGGCATTACCAACCTAATTTATTGTGGAGTTATTTCCTGACAGTATATCCCATTTCATACCTAGAAGTACGACCTCACCACTTTTCATCGGTAATATTTGGCTGCGACCTTCTTTAAAGTGGAGGTACTGCTCAGGGTAACCGCTATCGTGGACGGGGGGAGCGAACAGTGGTCGCTAGCTACGACCTACTGTAACGTAGGTGGGAGGAGGAGGGAGGCTCTGGCGTAGTGTGCGATGACGTGACGCCCTCAGCGAGCGGTGGCAGCGGCTGGTGGAGCAGATCCAGGCCCGCGGCGCGCGGCTGCACGCGGCGGGCGAGATCCACCGCTTCCACCGCGACGTGGGCGAGCTGGTGGCGCGCGCCCACTCGCGCCGCGCCGCCCTGGCCGCGCCGCCCGCCCCGCGCGACCGCCGCGCCGCCCTGGCGCTGCGCCGCGACCACGACGCGGGCGAGAACGACCTGCTGGCCATCGACGCGCAAGTGCAGGTACTGCCTACACGGCTCCTACAGAGCCTGCACTCCTAGTAGCTGCTAGGCGCGATGCCATCGGGATGGATCTGATTGCCAGCGCGCAGGCTGGCGAACTCTCGCTGAAGGTTTTCCACATGAGCAGCGTGAACTTCTCCCAGGTTAAGGTAATTGTAGAAACGTTCACGATGATCGAGCGATAACCGCTTGCCATCAGGCAAATCACAAAATGCTTTATTTTTGTGTAACATGCCTTTCTTATCATGACTTCTTCCAATCTTGTCATAACTTGACCTTAACACCCACCTTTCAAACCCCAGGTGCTGCAAGAAGAAGGCGGCCGCCTCCAGAAGCTGTACCCTGGCGGCAACGTGCAGCAGATCCAGCTGCAGCAGCAGGCCCTCGCCGAGGCCTGGGCTTCGCTGCGGCAGGCCGCCGACGAGCGCAAGCAGGCCCTCGACCAGCACTTGCTGCTGCACCAGTTCCTGCAGGAGGTCGGCTGATTCACACGTTGTCTAATACTGCTACAGGCCCAGGTGTTATAACACCCACATGTTTCTTCTCCTGGCAGGTTTTTCTTGTAAACGCAGTTTTTATTACATCAGCTATCTGCCAGTAAAAGTCCCGTCAAGCCCGTCCCGTCTAGCCGTTTACGAAATTAGCCGAAACAAACAGACAGACAAAAATTGTAAAAAAAAATATTCTGGTATATGTACCGTGTATGCATCCATATGCATTTAGTAAAAAGCTGTTATTTTGATATTACAAACAGACACTCAAATTTTATTTATTTGTATAGATGTTCAATAAGTGTTTCCTGTCTCTTGCGTTGAACAAAATATTAGATTTTTCGACTTTTTTTCGCTCTTCGACGCTCAAGGACGGGAACGTTAAGAGTACTCGAAACCGACGAGCATGTATGAAGAGACTGATGAATGTGGACGAAGCGAAAGAGGTATGCAAGTCTAGAGAGAACTGGCGCTCTATACTCTCTATACGCTCGCCTACCGCGTTAGGGACTCGGCGTGACGATGTGTATGTATGACTTTTGTTGCCTCACCAGCTCGCGTGGTCTCTAGGTGTCGGTGAGGTGATGCGGTGGGGTATTTGTTGTGGCAGGTGCGCGACCTGTCGAGCTGGTCGTGCGGCCTGCGCGCGGGCATGGGCGGCGGCCTGCGCGTGCGTGACGCGGCCAGCGCGCAGGCTGCACGCGCCGAGCACGAGGCCGCGCGCGCCGAGCTGGACGCGCGCGACGACTCCTTCCGCGCCGCGCTGCAGCGGGGGCAGGACCTCGTGGCAAGCGGACACCACGCCGCCGCCGTATGTACACCATCGTGCACTCACTGCGAACTGCCTCCCCTCCATCTCCCCTCCCACTCTTACGAATAAGGAACTTAGATAAACATAGTTCTATAATATATACCTAATCTATTATATAATATATAATAATTGGCACCTAATATACCTCTGGCGGAAAGTGGGTGTGTGGGTATTATCCATACACCTCTGCCTACCCCTTCGGGGACCCTTGTGGGAAGGCGTGAGGATATTTTTATAGTTTTATAATAAAGTTCTTCTCTTCTCGTTCATCTTCATTCTAGCCATAATGAGTCTTGCTCATTAGTTACGGTAACCGCTTACCTCACCAATACCGAAGAAGTCGTTAGAGACCTCAACATCTGAGATACATGCGTATGGTTATGTTCGTATTTATTTTTACTTGGTGGGTTCCCCAATACCCTAATTGACCATTGTATCCCACGATCCCCCCACTTGGCCATTGCTTCCCGAGATCCCCCCCTTAGCCATAGCTTCCCACGATCCCTCCCTTGGCCATAGCTTCCCACGATCCCCCCACTTGCCAGTGCTTCCCACGATCCCTCCCTTGGCCATAGCTTCCCACGATCCCTCCCTCGGCCATTGCTCCCCACGCTCCCCCCACTTGGCCCTTGTCAGCACAAGTGGGTGCTGCCATGGTGTGGGCGTGGTGCAGGAGGTGGAGGAGCGCTGCTCCCTGCTGCTGGAGGAGCGCGCGCGGCTGCACGGCGCGTGGGCGGCGCGGCAGGTGGCGCTGGACCAGCTCATAGACCTGCACTGCTTCCTGCGCGACGCCAAGCAGCTGCACGACCTGTGCACGGCGCAGGAGGCCGCCATTGGTATTTATTTATTTATTTACAATTAGCACGACAACGTGGTCATTTATGCTAATGTGGAGGTATAAGTTAAAAAAATATATATGAGTAATAATAAATAAGGTTAATATAAATGTATTACCGAGAAGAAGATGTCCTTCTTTCTGCGTATGCCAGACACTCGTTCAAAATCACCTTCCATTCACCTGCCAGCACACATGGGTGGCAAACGACCCCAGGTGGTATTTTAGGGTGGTATTTCACACCCTTCTTGAAGAACTCCATATTATCTCACTACTAGACTCTCTTTAACAAAACATACCCTATATGTTAATCCAGCTAGTGACCTATCTCTGTGCCAAATGACATCCAATTCTGTTCAGCCGTTCTGGCTTGATTGAGTACTCACAAACATACATACATACTCGCAAAATATATCATTCATAATATTAGTAGGATGTGACTTAATATTTGGTATGTGACGTTTAATAAGTGTTGCCAGATTTTATAATATTCAATGAAATTAGATTTTTAACACATGTATACAAATGAATTTGAAGTGCCTGTTTATAATATTAAAATAACAGCTTTTTGCTAGATGCATATGGATGTATAAAAAAAAATATCTGGGACAATTCCACACACATTGACCTAGTCCCAAGTTAATCAAAGCTTGTGTTATGGTAACTAGACAACGATATATTTACTTATATAGATAGATATATACATAAATACATAGGACATCCAAGACTAATACTCGTGTTCATCACACAAATATCTGCCCTCAGCGGGATTCGAACCCGCGACCTCAAGTTTGGCAGTCAGGAGCTCTAACCACTAGACTAGACGGTCGTCAAATCTCTCAAAACCTCAAATCTGACCTTTGAGATACTCGGAATACCAACATATTTTTTTTTACTATTTTTGTATGTCTGTCTGTTTGTTCTGGCTAATCTCTAAAACACACTAACTTTTAGATTTAACTAAGTAACTTAAATTTCAAGCGGATGAAGTCGCGAGTACAGCTAGTGGTGAGTAAAGATGATCGTATTCCAGGCACGGAGGTGTCTCCCACGAGTAGCGTAGAAGAGGTGGAGAACCAGCTCAAGAAGCACGAAGCATTCGAGAAGCTTCTCGCGACCCAGGTCAGAGGCCAACTTTTTTTTAAATATTGTTAAAGCGATTAGTCACACCACGAGCTTTACGGTGAAGGAAAACATCGAGAGGAGACCTGCATACGTCTGAGAAGACATTCAAAGGCGTATGTATAGTCGTGCTTGAGTAACAGCGATGTACTCGCCATCTGCCACGTTAGCACCTAATATATCTCTGGCGGAAAGTGGGTGTGTGGGTATTACCTATACATCTCTACTTACCCCTTCGGGGACCCTTGTGGGAAAGCGTGAGAATATATAAACTTGTAAGTAGAAATATCTCGGACTTGACCAAGGAGTTTAAAGGCGGTGTAAATTATCGAACTTGTGACCTTGAACGTTGCAATTACCTCAGACTACGAAACCAGCTCGGTAACAGACGTCTCCAAAATTATCCGCTTTTGAACCTGTGATCTCGACCTTCGTTATCCTTTCGACTATTAGGCCAGATGAGCTTCCAAAACGCGTGTCTATAACTTTATGCCCTGAAAGAGCCTTGACCTTCGAGGTCACAGGTTCAATTCACAATCACTTCTGAACTCCAGACCAGATAAGCATCAAATATGCATCTAAAAAACAATCTTCTCGAAGTAGAAATCGAACTCCAAGAGTTTCACAATCACCACCACCGGGTCTAGAAAAATTGAGTATATTGAGTCCTATTGGTGGAATATCATATTTGTCATCCCCAGGACGAGAAGCTAGCCACGCTGAACAACCATGGCGAGAAACTCCTGCAGCAGAATCACGTCGAGAGTCAGCGTATTGCTGACGAGCTGCAGCAGGTCAATGACAGGAGGAAGAAGGTAGCTGGTCTCACCGTACTTTTGAACGAGTTCTTTAAGAAGGGTGGGGAGAGATTACCTTTAGTTCATGCTCTCCTGGTACATTCTTAAAGGTTTCCCTAGAGAGTGCAGCATGGAGTTCTTCAAGAAGGGTGTGGAGAGATTACCTTTAGTTCATGCTCTCCTGGTACATTCTTAAAGGTTTTCCCTAGAGAGTGCAGCATGGAGTTCTTCAAGAAGGGTGTGGAGAGATTACCTTTAGTTCATGCTCTCCTGGTACATTCTTAAAGGTTTTCCCTAGAGAGTGCAGCATGGAGTTCTTCAACGAGGATGTTGAGCGATTCCTGCAGTAATAGCCCTGGTGTTGCATACTGCGTTTGCGTAATATATGTCGAGTCCCTCACGGAGTAGGCAGAGGAGTAGAGCGTCAGTTCTCTCTAGACGTATACATATATATATATATATGATAGTAACCCCCCCCCCTTCCCCCTCCCCCCAGCTGTATGCAGCGGCCGCGCATCGCCGCTCGCAGCTGGTGCGCCTGCGCACTCGCGCCCAGTTCGCGCGCGACGCGGCCGAGGCTCGCGGCTGGGTGGCTGACAAACTGGCTAAGCTCGCCAATGACCAGCACCAAGGTCTGCCTACCACACACACACACACACCACTGACAATTCCCATAGGAGCTGTGTACATCTCTTTTCAGATATGTGTGTTAATATCTGCGACACAGTGTAAGACTTGTGTCCAGTGTAAGACAGTATTGCACCCATTCTATGATTTTATCGTTATTGAGTACCTTTTTTTTTTTTTTATACAACAAGAGTGGCAAACAAGCATACGGCCCATCTGATGGGAAACGGTTACCGCAGCCTATTTACGCTCACGATACCGAAGTATCACTTGCGCGTTGCTACTCTGTGTTCGGAGAGTTATAGTGTGTTGGCAGCATAATGGGTTTAATCCCTCTGCTTCCAACACAATGTAACAATCTCCCCCTCCCCAAGGAACTCATTACTGGAAACCTTATTCACCGCGTAGGAACACAACACAATAAATTGTGTTATTTGTCTACGGCCTTCTATAAGGTGGAGGTCCTGCCCCAGTCGGGCAGATACCAATTCGAACGGGAAACCCGTTATGCCCTACCTCTCTTTCGTATGCATACAGTTATAAATAAATGGAACTGTCTGTTTGTATTATCAAAGAAAAAGAATAGCAGGTCCTTTCTACATTGTAGGTTTTTACATTTATTTCGCATACAAATCTGCTGTAACGATTAAGTAGAATCTAACACAAAATTTCTATTACAATAATATTAAAAAAAAACATTGTCTCTATGTATATCATTGCTCTCATCAGTTTTCTTCTAGAAAATGGATATTCAACTAGAGCATATCCAGAATCTATAATTTCAGGAGAAGTGACGAACCTGGAAGTGAAGATCAAGAAGCTGCAGAAGCACCAGGCCTTCACCGCCGAGCTGGCGGCCAACAGGGCGCGCCTGGACGAGATCCAGGAGCTGGCGGCGCAGCTGGGCCCCGACCCCCAGGTGGAGGACGAGCTGCGCCAGCTCAGGGAGGACTGGACCAGGCTGGAGGAGGCCACGGAGACCACGGGTCAGTTCCTCAAAGCCTAGCTTCTAAGGATCCAGGACTCTTCAGGAAGGTGTGACGGGATAGCGATACCCCTGGTGTTGCAAGCGTCAATAGCGCTAACGGCCGTTTACCACCAGGTGGGGCTTGCTTGCCCTTTACCCTCACAAAATGGATAAATAATAAAAATCTGGACAAAAATCTTGTCTCACGGTGGGCGCCAAATAGGTCATTAATTAGTATATATATCCTCATGCCTTCCCATAAGGGTCCCTGAGGGGGTAGGCAAAGGTGTATAGGTAGTACCCATACACCCACTATACGCCAGAGACATATTTTAGGTGTCAACGTGACCGATGGCGAGTCCGTCGCCGTTACGCAATCACGACTCGATCACGTCTTTGAATGTCTTCTCAGACGTATGCAGGTTCCCTCTCGATGTTTTCCTTCACCGTAAAGCTCGTGGTGTGACTAATCACTGTACTTAAGTTCAGTAAAACTCATTGGTACAGTATCATAAGGTACAGATCCGAACTTAAATTGTTCAATATGATGTAGCCAGGATGTGGGTCTGTGTAGCAGTATCCTGGCGAACCCAAATTCTGATGAAATAAGTGGTTTATTGCAGTTATATTGGTGTAAATTTTAATAACTTTTGCATTAAGGTGACCTCACGGAGTTGAATAGTCGCTGTGCGACAAAACTCCTTTAATAAAGAGAAAAAAAACCCTTCTATTATGTAAACCCAAATGGAGTTAATCTCCATACCCTTCTTGAAAGTTTGGATGTATGGTTTGTGAAATAAGCTTGGATCACCGACTGAGAGGAATCCCAATGTAGGCCGCTCTATTTAAAACCTTAAATTCCCTCAGGTCGTGGCCTGGAGGAAGCTCAGGACATCCTGGAGTTCAACCAAAACCTGGACAAGATCGAGGCCTGGATTCGAGATAAGGAGATGATGGTATTATCTTTACTTCTGTAAAACATACTAACATGGAGTTCTTTAAGGAAAGCGGTCACCGCAACCAATGGCCCTCGTCCAGCCATTGGTTGCGGTGACCGCTTTCCATCGGGCGGACCGCAAGCTTCTATGCCACTTGAGTAAAATAAAAAACGACAAAGTTATCTGCGAACACACTATATTTAGACGGTCGAATTGAGAAATCTCCTCCGTATTTGAAGTCGGTTGAAAACATATATAAATACATACACATTAATATTCAGTATTCGACGGTTTTCTGGTCAGAGCTCCTGACTGCGTAGTTTGAAGACGCGGGTTCGATTCCCACTGAGGGAAGATATGTTTGTGATGAACACGAGTATTTGTACCTTAGTCTTGGATGTCCTTTGTATTTATCTATTTATCTATATATATAAGTAAATATATCGTTGTCTAGTAACCATAACACAAGCTTTGCTTAATTTGGGACTAGATCAATTTGTATGGAATTGTCCCAGGTATTTATTTACTTATTATTTATTTATATATAAAATAATCGTAATTTATGCTCTGCGTCTGCAACAGCGCCATGAAACAGATTTAAGTCGGTAATGTTTGGTCCAGGTCCAAGCCCACGAGCTGGGCAGAGATTACGAGCACTGCAGCGCCCTGCTCCGCAAGCTGGACGACGTCGACAGCGACATGATGGTCGATGACAAGAGAGTCCGCAGCATCTGCGCTCTGGCTGACAAGCTGCTGCAGCAGGTTGGTCTATAGGGAGAGCTAGGACCAGGGCTCGAGGCAGGTTCCAAAGGAGTTTGCTTCCGCGGACGCTCAGGCTGTGGAAAGTTCATGCTCTCCTGGTACATTCTTAAAGGTGTTCCCTAGAGAGTACAGCATGGAGTTCTTCAAGAAGGGTGTGGAGAGATTACCTTTAGTTCATGCTCTCCTGGCACATTCTTAAAGGTGTTTCCTAGAGAATGCAGCATGGAGTTCTTCAAGAAGGGCGTGGAGAGATTACCTTTAGTTCATGCTCTCCTGGTACATTCTTAAAGGTGTTCCCTAGAGAGTACAGCATGGAGTTCTTCAAGAAGGGTGTGGAGAGATTACCTTTAGTTCATGCTCTCCTGGTACATTCTTAAAGGTGTTCCCTAGAGAGTACAGCATGGAGTTCTTCAAGAAGGGTGTGGAGAGATTACCTTTAGTTCATGCTCTCCTGGCACATTCTTAAAGGTGTTCCCTAGAGAATGCAGCATGGAGTTCTTCAAGAAGGGCGTGGAGAGATTACCTTTAGTTCATGCTCTCCTGGTACATTCTTAAAGGTGTTCCCTAGAGAGTACAGCATGGAGTTCTTCAAGAAGGGTGTGGAGAGATTACCTTTAGTTCATGCTCTCCTGGTACATTCTTAAAGGTGTTCCCTAGAGAGTACAGCATGGAGTTCTTCAAGAAGGGTGTGGAGAGATTACCTTTAGTTCATGCTCTCCTGGTACATTCTTAAAGGTGTTCCCTAGAGAGTACAGCATGGAGTTCTTCAAGAAGGGTGTGGAGAGATTACCTTTAGTTCATGCTCTCCTGGTACATTCTTAAAGGTATTCCCTAGAGAGTGCAGCATGGAGTTCTTCAAGAAGGGTGTGGAGAGATTACCTTTAGTTCATGCTCTCCTGGTACACTCTTAAAGGTGTACCCTAGAGAATGCAGCATGGTGTTCTTCAAGAAGGGTGTGGAGAGATTACCTTTAGTTCATGCTCTCCTGGTACATTCTTAAAGGTGTTCCCTAGAGAGTGCAGCATGGAGTTCTTCAAGAAGGGTGTGGAGAGATTACCTTTAGTTCATGCTCTCCTGGTACACTCTTAAAGGTGTACCCTAGAGAATGCAGCATGGTGTTCTTCAAGAAGGGTGTGGAGAGATTACCTTTAGTTCATGCTCTCCTGGTACACTCTTAAAGGTGTACCCTAGAGAATGCAGCATGGTGTTCTTCAAGAAGGGTGTGGAGAGATTACCTTTAGTTCATGCTCTCCTGGTACACTCTTAAAGGTGTTCCCTAGAGAGTACAGCATGGAGTTCTTCAAGAAGGGTGTTGAGAGAATTACCTTTGAGTTCATGCTCTCCTATTACATTCTTAATGGTGTTGCAAGCATCCATAGGCGGCGGTAACCGCTTACCTTCAGGCGATCTGCATGCTTGTTTGCCACCCGTCTTATAAAAAAAAGGTCAATTTTGGAATGGAAGTCAACTCTAGCTTGATTATAGAATTTGTTACTTACTAGATGTTAAATATTCCCACAAGGGTCCTCGATGGGGTAGGCGGAGGTGTATAAGTACCCACCACTTCTCGCCGGAGATATACTCAAGTGCTAACGTGATAGACGACAAGTCTGTCGTTACCCAAGCACGACTATACACACGCCTTTAAATGTCTTCTCAGACGGATGCAGGTTTCCTCTCGATGTTTTCCTTCACCGTAAAGCTCGTGGTGTATCACGTGGTGGATCACTGTACTTAAGTTCGGGAAAACTCATGGTGCCTTATGAGATCTCTGAGAGAAATCTGCAAGATATTTTGAACCCTATCTCATGTGTCATAGGGTCCGACCCAGCAGGCGGCGACAGTGGCGCAGCGACGAGACGCTTTCCTCGCCAAGTGGAAAGCCCTCAGCGGAGCCCTGCAGAAGTACAGGGACAACCTCTCCGCTGCTCTGGAGATACACTCCTTCAATAGGTATGGCATTTATCATCACGGTGAAATCCTCACGGGTAGGCAGAGGGAGTGTCAGTCTTCTCTAGAACTTCTCAATCATATCTATCTTTGCGAATATGTATCTGTCTAGAGTCATTTCAGGGAGTATATTTCATGAACAGACATTAATTTATGATAACTTCACGCCTTTCCACAAGGTTCCATGAAGGGGTAGGCAGAGGTATGTAAGTTACCTTAAGCCCTGGTTTTCTGCCAGAGATATATTTTAGGTGCCAACGTGGCAGATGGCGAGTCCATCGCCGTTACATAAGCACGACTATACATACGCCTTTGAATGTCTTCTCAGACGTATGCAGGTTTCCTCTCGATGTTTCCATCATCATCATCATCATATCATCACACCGAGTCCCTAAC
Source organism: Drepana falcataria (assembly GCA_945859725.1). Classification (NCBI taxonomy): domain Eukaryota; kingdom Metazoa; phylum Arthropoda; class Insecta; order Lepidoptera; family Drepanidae; genus Drepana; species Drepana falcataria. The sequence goes on from OX243949.1 coordinate 445,873, forward strand.
GGGGTAGGCAGAGAGTATAGAGCGCCAGTTCTCTGTAGACTTACATACCTCTTTCACTTCGTCCACATTCATCAGTCCTCATGTTTTCCTTCAATGTAAATCTCGTGGTGTGACTAATCACTGTACTTAAGTACATAAAAGCTTAATGATACAGTCGGGATTGGAACTTCACTCTCTTCTCTTTCTCTTGCTAAAACGTATAACATGCCAAGATTTTTTTAAATAAAAGTGTGTTTCTTAATACATACATTTTCATACACAAACAGACTTCCTTCTTATAATATAATACGTACAGCCATGTATCATGGATGGCATATGGAATCCATGACAAAGGTATATATAGTATGCCTTCGTCTGGAAAGGTATCCGCGACCCCAGGCCCCCAGTAGACCGTGTGTTCCCCAGGGACGTGGCCGACACTGCGGAGCGGATGGCGCAGAAGGCCTCCCTGTTCAGCAGCACGGAGAGGGGCCGCGAGCTGAGCGCGGCCCAGGAGCTGAAGAGGAGGCACCTGGCGCGGGCGGCCGAGGCGGGGGCCGTGCTGGCCAGGGTGCGCGCGCTGGAGGCCGAGGGGGCCAGGCTGGCTGACAGGTACACCCCCACACACCCCTACACGGCCGGGGGCCAGGCTGGCTGACAGGTACACCCCCACACACCCCTACACGGCCGGGGGCCAGGCTGGCTGACAGGTACACCCCCACACACCCCTACACACCCTCGCTGCTAACAGACAGCCATCGACCTGCCCTGATAGTTCATATATGTGTTTAGTCTAATAGTTTATAGTAGAACAATTTTTGTTACTGTAAGACTTTATAGCGCAGGTCATTCCGGTATAAATATATTTTTTTATACCACTTTTGTGGCAAACAAGCATGCGGTAAGCTCATGGTAAGCGGGTACCGCCGCCTATGGACGCTTGCAACAGCAGCGGTATCACTCGCGCGTTGCCGACCCTGCAGGAATCTTTTCCCTTCTTGAAGAACTCCATGCTGTACTCTCCAGGGAAAACCTCAACGGGGAGCTCATTCTACAGCCTGAGCGTTCGCGGAAGGAAACTCCTTTGGAACCGCGCAGTGCGAGACCTTAAATTTTTTTCTGAATATTTTATCGTTCCATAAAAAATCGCTCTAGTAGTCTTTGAGTTTATCCATTACAAACGTTGATGTGACCCGCCAACCCCGCGCGTTTGGGAGTAACCCCCTCCCCTTGGGCAGCCACCCCTCGCACGCGCCCGAGCTGGAGCAGCGGCTGCAGAAGCTGCGCGAAGGCTGGGCAGCGCTCGAGCAGCTGGCCGAGCAGCGGACAGCGCTGCTGGACGACGCCATCGCGGAACACAACTTCGATGACTCTCTCAAGGTACCCTCCATATTGAAAACAGCCAAGCTGCCAAGGTTCAAACCTTAGCGGTATGTATAGCTAGTGCCACCCACAAAGACGCGCCCCACTATCCCCCCTACAGTGTACAGTGTAAGTGTGCAACCTTCCACTAATGTGTGAGTATTGTCGGTACACACAGATTACCTATGAGTGCACACGCACACTACAATTAATACACTCGGGTCATACTGCCCGCATGCCGCGACCCCCTTCACTATAAAGTGGTGGGGCGCGTCTTCGTGGATGGCACTGTCTATACCAGTGAGTAACAACCTTCTTGAATCTACCCTCAAAATATTATCCCAAAGTGACAGATGGCGAGTCTTCCGGAGTTTCTCAACCATGTCTTTCTTTCTTCTATAGGAATTAGAACTTTGGGTGTCCGAGAGCGTCAAACGCATGGAGGAGACAGACGCTCCGGACACTGTGTCTGATGCTGAAGCCTTGCTGGAGCTGCACCAGGAGAAGAAGGTACGTGGCTTAAAGAAATCCGTATGATGGTCAGCGGTTACCCAAGGGCTGCTGAAGGGTTGCTGTTCTACTTCTTACATCTTCGATCTTGGTATAGTCCTAATTTCCAAATGTAAGTCGCCATTTTGTTTGGCTGTTACGAATGATGAAACAAACACTATATTACACCGAGATAAGCTCAAATGTTATTATCTGTAGAGTTTTTGTTGTTTTGTTATGTTGACAAAACAGGTAAACATAAAATTATGGTAATGCGGGAAATTGTTAACCACCAGAAATGGTAGAAATTGGTAGAAAATGGCAGAAAGTGGTAGAAATTTCATTACTTTCTCTTAACTCAGACTTTTTTTTTGACGATTGAATAAATCTGAGTCAGGTCACGTCAAGTTCACAAATTAATTATATAAAATGTCCCGTCAGTATGAACATCTTCAATAAATAGATAACTTTCCACAGGCGGAGATCGACAACCGCCAGAAGACCATAGCCGCCCTCCAGAAGGAGGTGGTGGAGGCTCCTCAGAAGCTGCAGAAGGTGGAACACCTCTCCAGCACCCTGGACAATGCTTGGCTTAAGAGGAAGCAGTACCTCACGCAGGTGAGTCTGACACGTGTACAACTGGCGCTGTCTAGTTTAGGGCCAATATTATTTTTATATAACGTGACTATGGTTGTGTCAGGCTCACCAACTGCAACTGCTGAAGGAGCAAGCGAGACAGATAGAGGACTGGCTCGCCTCTAAGGAAGCCTTCTTGAACAATGATGATCTTGGGGAGAACCTGGATGGTGAGTGGCTATGCTGGCAGTCCATTATTGGGTTATACTCTCGAACACAGATGTTGTGTGGTAAATATGAGTTTAGAAATACCTGTAATGATTAGTCACACCACGAGCTTTACGGTGAAGGAAAACATCGAGAGGAAACCTGCATACGTCTGAGAAGACATTCAAAGGCGTATGTATAGTCGTGCTTGAGTAACGGCGATGGACTCGCCATCTGTCACGTTGGCACCTAATATACCTCTGGCGGAAAGTGGGTGTGTGGGTATTACCTATACACCTCTGCCTACCCCTTCGGGGACCCTTGTGGGAACGCGTGAGGATATATTATATTATAAATACCTCTGAGATTTCAAATCAAATCAAATCAAAATATTTTATTCAACGTAAGGAACACAGGGAACACTTATTGAACGAAATATACTCAATAAAAACTAAAGTAACCACCGTTTCCAAGAAAAATACCTGCCAGGAGAAGAAACGGCGAAACAAACTCCCCGGTTCTCTCTTTTAACATTTGTTCCCTTTTACGTAGGGGTATGGAAAGATTAGACTTACATATAAACTCTGTATAAGAGGAGCAATTCATTGCCATGCATGGCCACAATTCAAATAATCTGATGTTGTATAATAAGTTTATGATTGCCGAAGGCATAGGCAGAAGTGTAGCACTTACTTCTCACCGGAAATATATTCAGGTGCCAACGTGACAGACGAGTCCATCGCCGTTACTCAAGCACGACTATACATACGCCTTTGAATGTCTTCTCAGACGTATGCAGGTTTCCTCTCGATGTTTTCCTTCACCGTAAAGCTCGTGGTGTGACTGTACTGTTACACTAGGCACCTACGACTCTTGATTAGTTATACGTGCATATCATCAGGAGTCTCTCACGGGGTCGGCACAGGGAGGAGAGCACCAGTTCTCTAGACTACTTGTTCTCTAGACTATATGTCGTTTGAGCTGGTCGTGAGGACATATCTTGTGTGTAACAGCGGTGGAGACGCTGATAAGGAAGCACACGGAGTTCGCCAAGTTGCTGGACAGCCAGCTGGGGAAGGTGGACGAGGTGGATAAGTTCGCCCGAGGCCTGCTGCAGGACGAGCACTACGACCGCGCCTACATCGAGCGCCGGCTGATGCACATCCTGCAACGGAGGGACAGTCTTAAGGTATACTGGGTTGCCGTTTACCATCAGGTCGATTCGAGGTCGAGGTCGAGGTCATAGGTCTGAAGGCAATTACGGTTAGCAAGTTAAGTCTAATGCTTAAGTTTTCTAAGATAGGTAGTTCACAAAAAAACTTGCATTGTCTTCCAAGTTTGCATTACATATATACATGTATTATTCTTGTTAAATGTCAAAACTTTCGTTACACCTGTCAAAATGAGTTTGACACCTGTCAAAATGATCGTGACATCTGTCAGAATGGTCGTGAGATCTGTCATAATATACATACATACATATCATCACGCCGAGTCCCTAACGGCTTAGGCAGAGAGTATAGAGCGCCAGTTCTCCCTAGACTTATATATATATCCTCACGCCTTCCCATAGGGGTCCCCGAAGGGGTAGGCAGAGGTGTATAGGTAATACCCACACACCCACTTTCCGCCAGAGGTATATTAGGTGTTAACGTGACAGACTTACATACCTCTTTCACTTCGTCCACATTCATCAGTCTCTTCATACATCCTTGAGCGTCCGATCGATATGTCGTAATTATTGTATGTAATTTTATACATAATATTATTAATTTATTGCAAGGTATTTTAAAGCTATAGTGTATTTATGGGTAGTGTTTGTTGGTGAGAGCGAAAATCTAAAGACGCAGCTTAAAATCCTCCTTGTACCATATAATGTTAACTAGTAAGATGGTAATTCATGTGTGTATCCAGGAGTCGTGTGTGGCCCGTGGCGAGCGTCTGCAGCAATCCAAGCAGCTGCACCAGTTCCTCAGGAATCTGTACCACGAGCGCGAGTGGATCGCTCTAAAGATGCAGGCCGCCAGTGACCAGAACTACAGGTGAGTGGGTAGGCAGAGAGAGTACAGCATCAATCTCGCTTCAGTGTCATTAATTGTACTGTATATATATATTATATACATATATATACATATATTATATATGAATGTGTCTGTATTATAATTAAATATTAATATCCACGTTAATAATAAATTCTTCGCTAAGACTAAATATTCGTTCATTCTAATACCTCGTTAAGACAAAGTCTTCATTAAGGCAAATGATTCGTTAAGACAAAGTCTTTATTAAGGCAAATTCTCTGTTAAGACAAAGTCTTTATTAAGGCAAATGCTTCGTTAAGACAAAGTCTTTATTAAGGCAAATTCTCTGTTAAGACAAAGTCTTTATTAAGGCAAATGCTTCGTTAAGGCAGTCTTTATTAAGGCAAATTCTCTGTTAAGACAAAGTCTTTATTAAGGCAAATGCTTCGTTAAGACAAAGTCTTTATTAAGGCAAATTCTCTGTTAAGACAAAGTCTTTATTAAGGCAAATGCTTCGTTAAGACAGTCTTTATTAAGGCAAATTCTCCGTTAAGACAAAATCTTTATTAAGGCAAATGCTTCTTTAAGACAGTCTTTATTAAGGCAAATGCTTCGTTAAGACAGTCTTTATTAAGGCAAATGATTCATTAAGACAGTCTTTATTAAGGCCAATTCTCCGTTAAGGTAAAGTCTTTATTAAGGCCAATTCTCCGTTAAGGTAAAGTCTTTATTAATGCAAATTCTTCGTTAAGACAAAGTCTTCATAAAGGCAAATTCTCTGTTAAGACAAAGTCTTCATTAAGGCAAATGCTTCGTTAAGACAAAGTCTTTATTAAGGCAAATTCTCTGTTAAGACAAAGTCTTTATTAAGGCAAATGCTTCGTTAAGACAAAGTCTTTATTAAGGCAAATTCTCTGTTAAGACAAAGTCTTTATTAAGGCAAATGCTTCGTTAAGACAAAGTCTTTATTAAGGCAAATTCTCTGTTAAGACAAAGTCTTTATTAAGGCAAATGCTTCGTTAAGACAAAGTCTTTATTAAGGCAAATTCTCTGTTAAGACAAAGTCTTTATTAAGGCAAATGCTTCGTTAAGACAGTCTTTATTAAGGCAAATTCTCCGTTAAGACAAAATCTTTATTAAGGCAAATGCTTCTTTAAGACAGTCTTTATTAAGGCAAATGCTTCGTTAAGACAGTCTTTATAAAGGCAAATGATTCATTAAGACAGTCTTTATTAAGGCCAATTCTCCGTTAAGGTAAAGTCTTTATTAAGGCCAATTCTCCGTTAAGGTAAAGTCTTTATTAATGCAAATTCTTCGTTAAGACAAAGTCTTCATAAAGGCAAATTCTCTGTTAAGACAAAGTCTTCATTTAGGTAAATTCTCCGTTGAGACAAAGTCTTCATTTAGGCAAATTCTCCGTTAAGACGAAGTTAGGGCGACTTCCTCATTATGGCGGCGTCAGCTGTCGTAGTCGAGCCTCATCAGCGCCCATTCTCCAGTAAGTGTCACTATCAGACCCTCGGCCTCTCCCCAGGGACCTGTCCAACCTGCAGAGCAAGATCCAGAAGCACGCAGCGTTTGAGTCCGAGCTGGCTGCCAACAAGGGGCGCATCGACGACGTCGCCAACCACGGCGAAGGGCTCATCGGTAATAATACAGTATTAATATATCCTCACGCCTTCCCGAAGGGGTAGGCAGGGGTGTATAGGTAGACACACACACCCACTTCCGCCAGATATATATTTTAGATGCCAGCATGACAGATGGCGAGTCCATCTGAGCTACTACTACTACTGAACTACTGAACATCTGAACTACTCAAGAACGACTATACAATAGTTGCCTACGACACAAAGATCGCAAGTTTGAACCCCCCAACTGTACCAATGATTTTTCCTGAACTTTAGTACCTACAGTGATTAGTCACACCACGAGCTTTACGGTGAAGGAGAACATCGAGAGGAAACCTGCATACGTCTGAGAAGACATTCAAAGGCGTATGTATAGTCGTGCTTGAGTAACGGCGATGGACTCGCCATCTGTCACGATGGCACCTAAAATATATCTCCGGCGCTGTCCACTGCTTACCACTAAAATGGCGTATATTTGTCATTGACAGAAGCGAAGCACTACGCCTCCCAGGAGATAGCCAAGCATGTAGAGGAGTTGGAGAATCAATGGCGAGAGCTGCAGGTAACCCTTCTCATGACATGTCCCAAAATTCAAGTCAAGTCACTATTAAATTACAACTGCAATTGACTTTCTGTATTTCTACCTTCCTTTTAAGAAGAAATATTGTTCAATAATTTTAAGCCTTAGATACTTATTTTTAGGGTAACAAATTTTTATTAATTATTTGTATTATTGTAATTGCTATTTATTGCATTTTATATATTTTTTTTTTTTATACAACAAGAGTGGCAAACTAGCATACGGCCCACCTGATGGAAAACGGTTACCGCAGCCTATTTACGCTTACAATACCGAAGTATCACTTGCGCGTTGCCACTCTGTGTTTGGAGAGTTGTACTGTGCTGGCAGCATAATGAGACTTATCCCTCTGCTGCCAACACAATACAACAATCCTCCCCCACCCCAAGGAGCTCATTACTGGAAACCTTATTCACCGCGTAGGAACACAACACAATAAATAGTGTTATTTGTTTACGGCCTTCTATAAGGTGGAGGTCCTGCCCCAGGCGGGCAGATACAAATTCGAACGGGAAACCCGTTATGCCCCACCTCTCTTGAATTATTGTATTCTATATCTTATATAGTATTATTGTATGTCTATGGGCCTTGTAGCCTGAAATAAATAAATAAAAAAAAATTAAGATTTGTAACGCCCAATAAACGAGTTATGTCGCCTAAGCCAATTAGAAAATAAGCAGAATATACGGCATACCGGACAAACATTGTAATAATTGTTATATATATGTATCATTGAATAAATTTTAAAAAAAGACCCCCCCCTGCCAACCCCCCACCCCCTGTGTGCAGGCATCGGCCAAGCTGCGTCGCGAGCGGCTGCAGGAGGCCTACCAGGCGCGCGTGTTCCTGCGCGGCCTGGAGGACTTCACGGCCTGGCTGGATGACGTGGAGGCCCAGCTGCTCAGCGAGGATCATGGTGAGCTCATAAACCACACACCCACCATTCATAGGGTTATTAAATAATGTATTTATTCATGAGAGAGAGCCGGGGTGGCCGAGTGGTTCGAGTAGTTGCCTGCGACACAAAGATCGCAAGTTCGAATCCCGACTGTACCAATGAGTTTTGATGAACTTAAGTACAGTGATTAGTCACACCACGAGCTTTACGGTGATGGAAAACATCGAGAGGAAACCTGCATACGTCTGAGAAGACATTCAAAGGCGTATGTATAGTCGTGCTTGAGTAACGGCGATGGACTCGCCATCTGCCACGTCGGCACCTAATATATCTCTGGCGGAAAGTGGGTGTGTGGGTATTACCTATACACCTCTGCCTACCCCTTCGGGGACCCTTGTGGTAAGGCGTGAGGATATTATATTATTTATATTTTATATTTATTCATCTCATGGTCACCCAGACTTACCCAAACTTACCCTAAGTTTGAACACTATTTAGATTCAATTGTCAGAGCTTTCTATTTAATTAAACAAATACCAAGCGATATAAAACAATACAATAACAACAATTAACAATATTTACAAAGAACAGTTGAAACTAACCACTTACATATAAAATATTTGTCCCAAATCGTAAAATTTTCCAAAAAAAAAAAACCCATATTTATTATTATATTTCGATGTGTGTGTCAAATACACTGCAGTGTGTGTAATTTAATTTTTATTAATTAAATGTAAAATAATAAAAAAAAAATAGTAGCATTCTGCATTCCTTCTCTATATAAACTGCATATAAGTGCAAAATTTCACACTCCTCCGTCTGCGCAATTTTCGTAAGAAGGGGTGCAAAGTTTGCGCTTTACATAATATATTTATTATTATTTATTTATTTATTACCTTCATACAGCTACCATTACAGGTTATAACCCAAATCGCTATTGAAGCCGATTAACAAGTAAACTAACCCCCCCCCCCCCCCCCAGGCAAGGACCTGGCATCGGTGACAGCCCTACTGAAGCGCCACTCGCGGCTGGAGCAGCAGGTGGCGGCCAAGAGCGAGGCGGCGACACTCCTGGCTGACACCGCGAGGCAGCTGGCTGACACCGGACACTTTATGGCCAGGGAGATACTGGACAAGGCCGACAATGCGGTCAAGCGGTAAGCGGACAGATCTTAAGGGTCTAGGTTCCCAGGCTGTCGGCATTCTGGCACGCATCGCCTGATGGTAAGCGGTTACCGCCGCCTATGGATGTTTGCAACACCAGCGATATCGCTCGCGCGCTGCCGACCCGACAGGAATCTCCTCACCCTTCTTGAAGAACTCCATGCTGCACTCTCTAGGGAAAACCTTTAAGAATGTACCAGGAGAGCATGAACTAAAGGAAATCTCTCCACACCCTTCTTGAAGAACTCCATGCTGCACTCTCTAGGGGACACCTTTAAGAATGTACCAGGAGAGCATGAACTAAAGGTAATCTCTCCACACCCTTCTTGAAGAACTCCATGCTGCACTCTCTAGGGAACACCTTTAAGAAAGTACCAGGAGAGCATGAACTAAAGGTAATCTCTCCACACCCTTCTTGAAGAACTCCATGCTGCACTCTCTAAGCAAAACCTCAACGGGGAGCTCATTCCTCAGCCTGAGCGTTCACGGAAGGAAACTCCTTTGGATCCTCGCAGTGCGAGACCTTTGTGGTTCCAAGGTATGGGAATGAATTTCCCTTCGATGGCGAGAGGTGCGGTGGTAGGTGGAAGTGGGCAGGAGCAAGGTGGTTGGAACGTGGTCTTCCTCTGCCTCGTCTTGCACACACTTCTATGTATACACATCCACACACCAAGTCCTTCAAGGGTAGGCAGACAGAGGAGAGCGTCAGTTCTGTCTTACAGACCTCGCTTCATCCAAATTCAAGGCTACGTTTGCTTGCAGCTACCGGCAGCTGCAAGAGCCGATGCAGATCCGCAGAGACAATTTAGAAGACGCTGCGCAGCTGCACCGCTGGGACAGGGATGCTGACGAGGAGTTCAGCTGGTGAGGCTATTGGTCGTATTGATTACGAGAGGTCGCGGGTTCGATCTCGTTCGAGGACAGTTTACAATGGCCAATGTATTTTATACTTTATTTGGTTGGAACTAGGGTCGGATGCTCTTCACTTCTATAAGGAGCTGGAAGGCTTTTGATGATGGGACAAAAGTGCTGACGAATATTTCGCTCAGCGAATCAGCATTGCCATACAACTTGGCAATGCAGCATTACAAGACACAGATTTTGGGCATTCATTCTATTAAATTTTTCATACGATGGGAAACGGTTACCGTAGCCTATTTACGCTAACGATACCCAAGTATCACTTGCGCGCTGCCACTCTGTGTTCAGAGAGTTATACTGTGTTGGCACCATAATGGAACTAATCCCTTTGCTGCCACCACAATATAACAATCCTTCCCCCTCCCCAAAGAGCTCATTACGGAAACCTTTCCTGACTGTACCAATGAGTTTTTCTTACATTAAGTACAGTGATCAGTCACACCACGAGCTTTGCGGTGAAGGAAAACATCGAGAGGAAACTTACATACGTCTGAGAAGAAATCGCCATCTGTCACGTTGGCACCTTGATATATTTGGGGGAAAAAGTGGTGTTATAGCACCCTACCCCTTAAGGAAGGCGTGTAGTAACTATAGCGATGTCCAGGTTGGAGGAGCGCGGCGCCGCAGTACGAGCGACCGAGACAGGAGCCACACTACCTGAAGCACAGGCGCTGCTGAAGAAGCACCTGGTTGTGGAGGCAGAGCTGATAGCCAGGTGGGTGCTCTTAGAGGTAGACAGAAGCCAGCTAGCATGAGCTCGGAGCCTTGACCTTTAAAGTTCTATCACACCACGAGCTTTACGGTGTAACGTCAAAGGTTTCTTTAAACGTGAGGTGCCAGTAACTGCAATGGTGTGTAGGAGTCGCTATGCTAGCAGCATATGGATTATCCTACAATACTCGGAGTGTGTGAACCTCCTGTAAAGCGGAGATACTGCCCCAGGGAGGTCGCGGATGGGAGATCCCTTGCTTTTCAGAACCTTTAACTGTTGTGGCTACCCAGGGTCATATTTAGGGATCTCCTCTGTACCGTCGCCTCGAGGCCTGGAGAGGCCACCCCCAGGCCTCGAGGCCCGCCTGACAAGCCTGGGGGGGGCAGGGAGCCGGTGGTGCAGGCGCTGGTCTCCCGCGCCACGCAGCAGTCCCGCGGCGGGCCCTTCGCTGCTGCAGCGCTGCAGGCTCGCGCGCAGCGGCTGGCTGCAGCGCTGCGGGCGCTGCTGGACGCCGCGGCCGCCAGGACTGCGCTGCTGCAGGAGCGCTGCGAGCTGCTGCAGGTCTAATACATTTCTTACATGTTCAATTACCTAACCATCATTTACACAACATAATATGCCTAAAGACAACATCACACAGAGAGCCGTGGTGGCCGAGTGGTTCGAGCAGTTGCCTGCGACGCAAAGGTCGCAAGTTCGAATCCCGACTGTACCAATGAGTTTTTCTGAACTTAAGTACAGTGATTAGTCACACCGCGAGCTTTACTGTGAAGGAAAACATCGAGAGGAAACCTGCATACGTCTGAGAAGACATTCAAAGGCGTATGTATAGTCGTGCTTGAGTAACGGCGATGGACTCGCCATCTGTCACGTTGGCACCTAATATACCTCTGGCGGAAAGTGAGTGTGTGGGTATTACCTATACACCTCTGCCTACCCCTTCGGGGACCCTTGTGGGAAGGCGTGAGGGTATAATAATAATAATAATAACAACATTACACCCTGTTTGGGGCACAGCAATGTGACGGCGGCTACATGGCATGGTGCTCTACGTTTCAATCTTGCTTCTAACTATTATAAATAAGTTGTAAGTATAAGAAATTGTATAACAAAGTTTGTAAGTTTGGATGTTTGCGGTTCTTTCACGGCTGAACCGATTTGGCTGAAAGTTGAAATCGTGATGGCTTATACCTAGGAATAGAACATAGGCAATTTTTTTTTTAAACTCCAAAATTCAGTTCTAATATTATAAAGTATGATGCTCTTTCACGGCATAGCGGCTGAACCGATTCTAGCAGGAAAATACATAAGCTAATTTTTCGAACTCCACGCGGGCGAAGCCGCGGGCATAAGCTAGTTTAATATAATTGTATTGTATGCAATATCTAAATAGTATTTACATATATCGTAGTAATAACTTATAACTACTATTGCTATATTAACTTGTGTTCTCCGCCTCGTGACTTATAATATATAATAATATTATATATCCTCACGCCTTCCCACAAGGGTCCCCGAAGGGGTAGGCAGAGGTGTATAGGTAATACCCACACACCCACTTTCCGCCAGAGGTATATTAGGTGCCAACGTGACAGATGGCGAGTCCATCGCCGTTACTCAAGCACGACTATACATACGCCTTTGAATTGACTTATATTATGCTATATTTCTTGTATTAAATCGTATGTAATGATCGTATTGCCCCGCTGAGCGCTCCTGCTCCAGCTCCTGGTGCTCAGCCGCTCGCTTGCCCTGCAGGTGTCGGGCGAGGCCAGCGAGGCGGAGGCCTACCTGTCGGGGCGGCGCGGCGTGCTGGCCAGCGGGGACGTGGGCCGCGACGAGGACTCCGTGCTGGCGCTGCAGCGGCGGCTGCTGGCGGCGCAGAGGGACCTGGCGGCCTTCGACGCCACGCTGGCCCGCCTCAGGGCCGCCGCCGCCGCGCTCGTGGTCAGGGGGCCTTTGATTTAACCTTGGAAATCCTCATAGATCTGACTCTGACTGACCAAAAACCTCCTAGTATACTAAGATATATAAATAGTGCCATCCACGTAGACGCGCCCCACTATCCCCCCTACAGTGTACAGTGTAAGCGTGCAACCTTCCACTAATGTGTGAGTATTGTCGGTACACACTGATTACCTATGAGTGCACACGCACACTACAATAAATACACTCGGGTCATACTGCCCGCATGCCGCGACCCCCTCCACTACAGAATGGTGGGGCGCGTCTTCGTGGGTGGCAATATCTATACCATCTCATTAGCATTTTTTGAGGGGTAGCATACTATCGCGCTGCCGTTGGGCCCTCCTTTCGCCAGGCCTTTCACGGGCCAGCCTTTTGCCAGGGCACGTCACGGCCCCCGCCCAGTTGCCTTCACTCATGTTTTCATATATATGATCCCCAGGAGCGTGGCACAGTAGACTCTGATGTCCTGAAAGCGAAGGTGGACGAGCTGAAGACTTCATTCGAAGAAGCGAAGCTACTGTCCGCGAAGCGTCAGCAGCGGCTGCAGCAGAGCTTGAAATACTTCAAGTAAGTATCGTTGGCGATTGTGGAAGGTTGGGGACTCGATGATAGAGCGCGGAGATTGCGTAGATGGTGCGTAGATGGGCAAAGAGGAGAACGAAGAGATGGGTGTAAGACTTCTCTTGCATAATCTTCTTTACATGGTATGAAATGAAGTCGCTTCCGCTTTCTGTTCGCTTAGATCTTTTAAACTATTCATCATCATCATATCATCATATCATCACACCGAGTCCCTCTAGTCATGCATACCTCTTTCTCTTCGTCCACATTCATCAGTCTCTTCATACATGCTCGTCGGTTGCGAGTACTCTTGACGTTCCCGTCCTTGAGAGTCCGATCGATGTGATCCAGGTAGTTGGAACGTTTAAACTAATGAACGGATTTTAATGCAGTTTTCAGCAATAGATAGAGTGATTCCTGAGGAAGGCTTATATTTATAACTAGCTGTCCCGCCCAGCTTTGCTCGGGTGAAAAAGTTAAATTGCCCGTAACACGATCGCAGCGCCACCTATCGGGTCCAATTGTAAATCTAAACCATTCTCGAATCCACCTTAAGACACACAGAAAGGGATAGCTTCGCACGGGTGAAAAAGTTAAAATTCTTGAAACTCGATCGCAGCGCCACCTATCGGGTCCAATTTAATATACCCTATGTTACTCGGGGATAATGTAGCTTTCCAAAGGTGAAAGAATTTTTGAAATCGGTCCAGTAGTTTCGGAGCCTATTCATTACAAACAAACAGACAAATCTTTCCTCTTTATAATATTAGTGTAGATACATACATATCATAGTAAAGACAGTAGTTCCTAAATTCAACGTGTTCAAACAGACAAATCAACTCTTCATCTTTATAAATAAGTACAGTTTTGTTTGAGGAGAAATTAAACGTATGCATAGTCGTGCTTGAGAAACGGCGTTACACTCGCCATCTGTCACCTTGGCACCTAAAATATATATTGGGAAAGATGTCTGTAACCACTACAGCTTCATCCAGATCAGTCTCTTCATACTCACACGTCGGTTCAAATCTATACAAATAAATACATTTTGAGTGTCTGTTTGTAATATTAAAATAACAGCTTTTTACTAAATGCATATGGATGCATACACGGTACATATACCAAAATGACATTTTTTTACAGTCTTTGTCTGTCTGTCTGTTTGTTCCGGCTAGTCTCTGAAACGGATGGACCGATTTTGACGGGACTTTGACTGGCAAATAGCTGATGTAAAAAGAAGTGACTTAGGCTACTTTTATTTTAGAAACTAAACATATTTTTTTTTGTTAAATTCAGCTTGATGGAAATAAATCTTTAAATACTATATTATGAGTAATGGATAAACCATTCGTACCCAGGTTCGTGCAGGAGTGCGAAGAGGTCCAGGAATGGATCGGAGAGCAGATGAGCACTGCAGCCAGTGAGGAGTATGGATTGGATGTGGAGCATGTGGAGACGTTGCAGCAGGCCTTCGACAACTTCCTGGCGCAGCTACACGGTACATAATATTGTTGTTACATCTATATAAGTGTGTATATCAGTCGCCGATGCCTATAGTACAGGCTCTGCCTAGTTTAGGGTCAGTTGGCTTTGTGTGAGATGTCCACAATATTATTGTTGTTACATCTATATAAGTGTGTATATCAGTCGCCGATACCTATAGTACAGGCTCTGCCTAGTTTAGGGTCAGTTGGCTTTGTGTGAGATGTCCACAATATTATTGTTGTTACATCTATATAAGTGTGTATATCAGTCGCCGATGCCTATAGTACAGGCTCTGCCTAGTTTAGGGTCAGTTGGCTTTGTGTGAGATGTCCACAATATTATTGTTGTTACATCTATATAAGTGTGTATATCAGTCGCCGATACCTATAGTACAGGCTCTGCCTAGTTTAGGGTCAGTTGGCTTTGTGTGAGATGTCCACAATATTATCATGCGGTCCTCTATCCTCCAGCTAACGAGGGTCGCATAGAGGCAGTATGCGAGGCAGGCAACGTCCTCCTGGAGGAGAACACTCCGGAGGCTGAGAGGGTGAAGCAAAGGATTGACGACATCAAGGGTCTCTGGGATGACCTGAAGGAGCTGGCCCTGGCCAGACAAGAGGTGCGTATACATCTTTTAATACCAGCACCCCTAAAGCTGTAGTGCCAAGTAGTTCTAAGTTCGAATCGTGCCTGTAGCAATGAGTTGTTCTCAACTTAAGTACAGTGATTAGTCACACCACGAGCTTTACGGTGAAGGAAAACATCGAGAGGAAACCTGCATACGTCTGAGAAGAGATTCAAAGGCGTATGTATAGTCGTGCTTGAGTAACGGCGATGGACTCGCCATTTGCCACGTTGGCACCTAATATATCTCTGGCGGAAAGTGGGTGTGTACTACCTATACATCTTTTCCTACCCCTTCGGGGACCCTTGTGGGAAGGCGTGAGGATATATTACATAATATTATACCAGTACATCGTGGTTCGTGTAAATTTGATTTCAATGTAGATTTTTTGAAACTTATCTTGTTGTCGGCCACCACGGCTGTGGTGGCCGACAAGTGGTTCGTGCAGTTGCCTGCGACGCAAAGGTCGCAAGTTCGAATCCCGACTGTACCAATGAGTTTTTCTGAACTTAAGTACAGTGATTAGTCACACCACGAGCTGAACGGTGAAGGAACATCGAGAGGAAACCTGCATACGTCTGAGAAGAAATTCAAAGGCGCATGTATAGTAGTGCTTGAGTAACGGCGATGGACTCGCCATCTGTCACGTTGGCACCTAATATACCTCTCTTTTGCCGAATGTTATCCAATTCCGTTCAGTAATTTGTGCGTGACTGAGGAACGAACATTCTTATAAACTTTACATAATATTTGACGCGTTAGTTTTGATTTAATAGGGCATTTTTTTTTGAGGATATAAATTTATAAATACTCTCTTCTCTTGCTTTCTTTCTCTACTGGCTCCACCTGCAGATGGTTTCCAGGAGGTTATATTATGATTATCGTGTGCGCGGGTAGGCACTGGCGGGCGCGCGCCAGGTGCACGAGTTCGACCGCGCGGCCGAGGAGACGGCCGCCTGGGTAGGCAGCAAGGAGGCGCTGCTGGCTGGCCATGACCTGCACCAGCAGCGGCGCGCTCTGCACGCGCTCAGGGCTGACCTGGACGCCATCCGCACGCAGCACGCGCAGCTGCACGCCGAGGCACTCAGGTACCACCACTCGCCACACCTACTCCACCCGCCACACGTGCTCCACTCGCCACACCTACTCCACCCGCCACACGTGCTCCACTCGCCACACCTACTCCACTCGCCACACCTGCTGCACTCGCCACACCTACTCCACCCGCCACACGTGCTCCACTCGCCACACCTACTCCACCCGCTACATCTACTCCACTCGCCACACCCACTCCACCCACCTCACCTACTCCACCCACCTCACCTACTCCACCCGCCACATCTACTCCACTCGCCACACCTACTCATTCGCCACACCTACTGCACTCGCCACACCTACTCCACTCGCCACACCTACCACACTCGCCACACCTGTTCAACTCGCCACACCAACTCCACTTGCCACACTCGCTATCCGCACACACCCTGCGCAGCTGATACTACCACTCACCACACACAGAACATTAATATTATTTCCCTGCATCCTAACTGTACGACCAAGTTCTCATCCCCATAACGCCGTCTCGTCCCCCAGGCTCGGCGAGGCATTCCCAGACGCCAAGGAGCACGTGACAGCCAAGCTGGAGGACGTCACCGAGGCCCTGGAGACCCTCACCCGGCGCGCGGACCTTGGGGAGCAGCAGCTGCAGCTAGCTGGACAGCTGCAGGCGTACTTCGACACCTATCAAGAACTGCTGTGAGTTGGCCTTCGTCACCACCCGAGAACAGTGCCACCTGTAATATAATAATAATAACCGCGACGGACTCGCCATTTGTCATGTTGGCACTTAAATATATTTCTGGCGGAAAGTGGGTGTGTGGGTACTACCTATACACCCTACCCCTGCGCGGACCCTGCGAAATTTCATCCGAAATCCAAATTTCAATTCAATCACCCTGAGAAACTATCGCAGCGTAGGATAATAATAATAATAATCCTTACTAATATTATAAATGTGAATGTAAGTTTGTTTGTTACGCTTTCACGTAAAAACTACTTAACCGATTATCATGAAAGTTTGTACACATATTCCTGGAGGTATAAGAAGTAACATAGGATACTTTTTATTGAAAAAAAAAACCTTTTTACGACTGAAAAAGTCGTTTTACTGATATTTTTTTATGGTGATGGCTTATACCCAGGATTAAGACATAGGCTACATTTGAATCCCGAAAGATTCAAAGCTCTAATATTATAAAGGCAAAAATATGTATGTTGCTCTTTCCACGCGGGCGAAGCCGAAGCTAGTAATAAATACCTGGGACAATTCCACACAAATTGACCTAGTCCCAAATTAAGCAAAGCTTGTGTTATGGTAACTAGACAACTATATATTTACTTATATAGATAGATATATACATAAATACATGGGACTTCCAAGACTAAGGTGCAAATACTCGTGTTCATCACACAAATATCTGCCCTCAGCGGGATTCGAACCCGCGACCTCAAGTTTCGCAGTCAGGAGCTCTAACCACTAGACCAGTCGGTCGTCTGAGCATAGTAAGAGCTGGTACACTGTATAGCGCGTGGACCAACGAGACGCTGGCGCGCGTGACGGCCCCCGAGCTGGCCTCCGACGTGGCGGGGGCCGAGCGCCTGCTGGCGCGCCACAGGGACATCCAGGTGGAGATCCACGCCAAGGAGGACGCCTTCAACACGCTCTACAGCGACGGTGAGCCGCCACCTCACCACCACCACCTCACCAGCACCTCACCACCACCTCACCACCACCTCACCACCACCTCACCACCACCACTTGTGCTTGAGAAACGGCGACGGACTCGCCATCAGTCACTTTAGCATCTAAATATATCTCTGGCGGAAACTGGGCGTACTCACCTCCGCTTACCCCTTAGGGGACCTTTGTAAACTTAGTGCCTCAAAGCCATATAACAGTATAGATAGTGCCATCCACGAAGACGCGCCCCCCAATGTCTAGTAGAGGGGGTCGCGGCATGCGGGCAGTATGACCCGAGTGTATTAATTGTAGTGTGCGTGTGCACTCATAGGTAATCTGTGTGTACCGACAATACTCACACATTAGTGGAAGGTTGCACACTTACACTGTACACTGTAGGGGGGATAGTGGGGCGCGTCTACTTGGATGGCACTAGCAATACATTCGGAGATACAATTGTATGTGCGGACATATTGTACCAACATACATAATAATATCAGCACGTCAAGTCCCTCACGAGGTAGGCAGAGAGAGTAGAGCGCCAGTCCTCTCTAGACTGTGCCAACAGAATCAATGTGTCCAGGGTCCAAGCTGGTGGCGGAGGGCCACTTCATGTCGGGCGAGCTGGAGGAGCGCATGGCCGTGCTGAGGGCTCGCCGCGCCGCCCTGGACCTGGCGTGGGCGGCCAGGGACCACATCTACGCACAGCATCTGGACGCGCTCATCTTCAACAGGGACGCCGACGCACTTGACAACTGGATCACTACCAGGTGCGTGACAAATCCCCCCACCTCCCACCCCTACCCCCTGCTTTCAGATCCATCCGCCCTTTCTCTGCCTCCCCTTGGCCACTCTACTCTCCTGTTCCCAGTGCCGTAGCTATCGGGGGACTAGACGGACCAGTGACTCGAGGCCCCCAAGCTCAGAGGCCCCTCGGACTCACATTGAACTTGAAGGGAAATGTTCCCTACATTTCTCCCACATTCGAAATATAAAGAAACCAGAGACCATGCGACTTTAATAATAGCAACTTAGTCTGTGTGTGTGAAGTGAAGAGAGGTAGTTAGGTTCGAATTTGTATCTCCCCGCCTGGGGCAGGAACTCCACCTTATAGAAGGCCGTAGACAAAGAACACTATTTATTGTGTTGGGTTCCTGCGATGAATAAGGTTTACAGTAATGAGCTCCTTGGGGAAGGGGAGGATTGTTATGTTGTGTTGGCAGCAGAGGGATTAGTCCACGCTGCCAACACAGTATAACTCCGAACTCCGAACACAGAGTGGCAACACGCAAGTGATACTTCGGTATCGTGAGCGTAAATAGGCTGCGGTAACAGTTTCCTATCAGGGGGACCGTATGCTTGTTTGCCACTCTTGTTGACTGTATTACGACAAATCTGGAGAACGTCGAATTCGGAACAAACTATCCCCAGTTTCCCCCAGGGCCTTTGCTTACCTAGCAACACCACCGCCCCTTCTTCCGCCTTCACTCCGCCCCAGCACTCCACACAAATTAACCTACTCCCAAACTAAGCAAAGCTTGTACCTTCTGGTCTGAACTGCTCACAGGGGGTATTGAGTCTGCGACCTCAAGTTACGCAGCCAGGATCTCTGGCTCATGTGTAATGTCTTACTGTTTGACGTCAGGGTGCCACTGGTGCGCGACCCCAAGCTGGGCGACAGTGTGGCGCAGACGGAGGAGCTGCTGGCTCGTCATCAGGACCTAGAAGACACCATCTTAGCGCAGCGGGACAAGTTCCTCGCCCTCAACCGCCTGACACTGCTGGAGCAGGTGCGTGTCAGCACCAATTTTATGATCTTCAGAGCCAATTATTTGCTCCCATTACAGCCTGTTTCAGTTTTTTTTTTAATAAATTGTTTCTGTATTAAATCCATAAAATAATGTTTCATAGTAAGTAAATTTACTCCCGTGGTGTATTTTTTTCGAAGGCCTTCAAAGCGCAGCGTGATGAAGAGGCCGAGGCTAGGAAGCGGTCGGCCGAGAGGCAGGAGGCCGAGAGGCTGCAGATACAGAGGAGGAGGGAGATGGACCGCATCGCTGAGGAGAGAAGGAGAGAGACTGCGGAGCCCGAGAGAGAGGTGATATTTATTGTGCTCTCTACTTCAAAACTACATTGTTGTATGGAATTGAATAAAAAAGATTAATTATGTAAAGAAAATCTTTACGTAATTAATCTTTTTTATTCAATATTATCTTTTTGTAAAGAAAAGTATATACATCACTTCTTTACGCCTTCGCACCAGAGTTCCCGAAGGGAAAGGCAGAGGTGACTGATTTTCAGTGTGTATTCAAGTGGATTTGTTCAGATTGACAATTGGACCCGATAGGTGGCGCTAGGTGTTTCAGGGACTGAACTTGAATAGGTTACTGTTTAAGCCAAGTGAATGTGGCCGGGACAGCTAGTAAATGTGCGGAGTGTCAACATTTACGTGACCATAGCTGAAAATGTTAAATTTGATTTTTTTACAGATAATTGTTACTTGTGGATCAAACTTTTCAAATTCTCAAAATTCACACAACCAAGAGACAGAGCCATGTCCATGCTAGCGGGTATTAACTGGAGGCCTATTTCCAGTCGGAGCTGCTGCAGTCCTCGCAGGCCTCGGTGGCCTCCGTGGCGGAGGAGGAGGAGGAGGTCCTGTCGCCAGCGCCGCAGTTTGACAGGCTACCCAAGAACGAACCTCATGTTAAACGCGCTGAGAGCATGAACGTGAGTACTGTACTAAGGGTTAAAAGGCTGCATACACGACTTCCCTGGGGTAGGCAGAGGGGGTTGTCCTCTATAGAGCTAAAAAAAGAAGACTCAACGCAGCGTGTCCAGTGGTCTAGTGGTACAATGGTCCGGTTGTGTAGTGGTCCAGTATGCCAATAGTGCGGTGGTCCCGTGGTCCAATGTCAGTGTGTGCAGGTGGTGAAGACCCCCAAGCGCACGCCATCGTTCACAACGAGGCGCCGCACGCAGAGCTTCCGCAGACATCGCCGCGGGGACGGCACTGACCTGCCGCCTGTCGAGATCGATGGTGAGGGACTCGCCACCAGGCACCACCAGGCTATACCTGAAGGGTGGCCGACTCCCTGCCTCTAGAGGTAGGGGCTATTGCCTCTACCTCTGTACCAAATTCAATTCTCAATTACGATAAATCAAAGAGGACAATTATTCTCACTAGCCTTTGCATTCCTAATA
The DNA here is from genome assembly GCA_945859725.1 of Drepana falcataria. NCBI lineage: Eukaryota > Metazoa > Arthropoda > Insecta > Lepidoptera > Drepanidae > Drepana > Drepana falcataria. The sequence continues at coordinate 466,996 of OX243949.1, forward strand.
TCTTCACTGTACGCCTTCCCACAAGGATCCCCGAAAGGGTAGGCAGAGGTGTATATAGGTAGTACCCAAACACCATCTTTTCGCCGGAGATATATTTAAGTGCCAATGTGACAGATGGCGAGTCCGTCGTTACTCAAGCACGACTATACACACGCCTTTGAATGTCTTCTCAGACGTATGCAGGTTTCCTCTCGATGTTTTCCTTCACCGTAAACCTCGTGGTGTGACTGATCACTGTACAGAAACTCATTGGTACAGTCGGCATTCGAACTTGCGATCCTTGTATCTCAGGCAACTATGCGAACCACTAATAACTCCTGAGAATGTTTCCATGAGATGTGTAAGCAGCCCAGTGACTTGGTGGCTCTTGGCTCCCCCAGGGTACCTGGAGCGCAAGCAGGAGTGCGGATGTGGGGGCAAGCGCGCCACTGTCCGCTCGTGGCGCACCTACTACACCGTGCTATGCGGCCAGCTGCTCTGCTTCTTCAGGGACGAGATGGACTTCACCAGCTCCAAGGCAGCCGCCCCGCCGCAGGCCATCCTCAACGTGAGTTCACGCTTACCTGGATATACGAGAGTTGCTAACTTACGTCGATAGATGGCAGGCTGCTCAACAGTTGCAATGTTCAGTCGATAGATGGCGTGTTATAGGATAGTTGTAATTTTTGTCGATAGTTTACAAGCTACTCAAATGTTGCAATCTTTAGTCGATAGATGGCAGGTAATGCAACGAATGGTCGCTGGTGGGGACCTTTACCAAGTGTGCGTGAAAGGGCAGTAGAGGCCCCCAGCCAGTCGCGCAGTCCCCCAGAGTACGTCCATGCGCAGGCCCGCTGCTCGCTGGCCGGGGACTACACCAAGCGGCCGAACGTGTTCCGGCTGTCGTGCGCGGACGGGGCCGAGTACCTGTTCGCGGCCCCCGCGGCCTCCGCCCAGGAGTGGGTGGCCAAGCTGGCCTTCCACGCCGCGCTGCCGCCCGCGCTGCAGCTCACGCCCTACGCGCAGCCCGACGGCAGCGCCGAGCTGCGCAGGCGCCTGCAGCAGTAAGTCCTCCACGAGTTCCTCTAGGATCCTGGCTATCAACCCTGAGTCTATAATGCCTACCCCACGGGGTGGATGCAGTGGCTGTGCGTGAACCGGTATCTAAGTCTAGAGAGAACTGGCGCTCTATTCTCTCTGCCTACCCCGTTAGGGACTCGGCGTGATGATATGTATGTATGTATGTAGAATTAAGTATCTATACTGATCACCTTATAAAAGAAATGATCGAGTTTAACCATCCGTGTTTTATTCTCTATAGAAATATACATAAATTAAAAAGCTGTCAGATAATTGTGTGTGTGAGAGAGAGAGAGAGAGAGAGATATAGATAGAGAGAAAGAGATAATGGTAATGTACAGGAACGCATCGTCATCTTCGTCCAACGCATCGTCGCCCGAGCCTGAGCGTCGGCCCCGCACGCAGGCCGAGATCCTGCAGGAGCACCGCAGCAGCCAGGCCTCCAAGAGGGACAGCAAGTCCTCCAACAGGGACAGCAAGTCCTCGAACAGGGACAGTCAGGCCTCCAACAGGGGATCGGCCACACCCGACAGGAATATCGGTAAGGACCTCTAGTCCATTAGTAATAAGGATATAGTGAGCCTATGTTTATATATATCTGTACGTCTGTATGTCACTGAAGTCTTCCTTAACGGCTGGATTGATTTTAATGAAATTTTCAGTGTCTTCAGGTGGATTCGAAAATGGTTTAGTTTAGAAATTGGTCCTGGTAGATGGCACTGCGATCGTGTTACAGGAAATTTAATTTTTTTCACCCATGCAAAGTTGGGCGGGTCAGCTAGTATACATATTTATATATAAATATCCTCACGCCTTCCCACAAGGCTCGCCGAAGGGGTAGGCAGAGGTGTATAGGTAATACCCACACACCCACTTTCCGCCAGAGGTATATTAGGTGCCAACGTGACAGATGGCGAGTCCATCGCCGTTACTGAAGCACGACTATACATACGCCTTTGAATTTTTTCTCAGACGTATGCAGGTTTCCTCTCGATGTTTTCCTTCACCGTAAAGCTCGTGGTGTGACTAATCACTGTACTTAAGTTCAGAAAAACTCATTGGTACAGTCGGGATTCGAACTTGCGACCTTTGCGTCGCAGGCAACTGCTCGAATCACTCGGCCACCACGGCGCTATTATACATAAATATTATATACTAGCTAGTATGTAATATATATAAAGAACTTCCGAAAAGGTTCCCCGAAGGGGTAGGCAGGAGTGTGTAGGTAATACCCCACAAACCCACTTTCCGCCAGAGATATATTTTAGGCGCCAACGTGACAGATGGCGAGTCCATCGCCGTTACTCAAGCACCGTATTATTTATATTCTTTATTTGAGATACATCTTATAGATTACATTTTTAAATATATATTTATATATATAAACATATTTAAAAATATATAATATAGGGGCCCACCGGTATCGGGATCAGGGTCCAAGGTACCGGTGGTTAGGGTCCCAGAGAAAGAAATCTCCTCACAATACGTGCCGTTTCGAGCAGTACTGCTTTCTGCATCAGGCACTTGATCCAACCGTCTAACGATTTATACTATAACTAGTGGTCCCGCCCAGCTTCGCTCGGGTGGAAAAAAAAGATGGTGGCGCCACCTATCGGGTCCAATTGTGAATCTAAACCATTCCCAGATCCCCTTGAACACACACAAAAAAAATCATCAAAATCGGTCCAGTCGTTTGAGAGGAGTTCAGTGACACTCACAGAAGAATTATATATATATAAAGACTATTTTGTGGCCGCGACTTAATCTGCGTGGAATAGTGACTTTAGGCAGATTTTTATTACTGACTAGCTGTCCGGCCCAGCTTCGCTCGGGTGAAAAAGTTAAATTGCCCGTAACACGATCGCAGCGCCACCTATTGGGTCCAATTGTAAATCTAAACCATTCTCGAATCTAGCTTAAGACACACAGAAACACACAGAAAGCTTCGCCCGGGTAAAAAGGTAAAATTCTTGAAACTCGATCGCAGCGCCACCTATCGGGTCCAATTTAATATAGCCTATGTTACTCGGGGATAATGTAGCTTTCCAAAGGTGAAAGAATTTTTGAAATCGGTCCAGTAGTTTCAGAGCCTATTCATTACAAACAAACAAATAAACAAACAAATCTTTCCTCTTTATAATATTAGTATAGAAGACCACATCTAAATCGGATAAGCCGTTTCTGAGATTAGCGTGCACAAACGCACTGATGAACAGACAAAAATTCTAACAATCAGAGTTATGGGTGCTATTTGCGTTGATAAAGGTCCCAATAATATGTTTTCTCATATATCTACAATGTACAGACAGCGATCCGTAACATATTTTTTATATGTATATTTCCCAGAGTCGGCAGTGCTACCATCCCTGCCGCCGAGACAGCCTCCGGCGCCGCCTCAAGAGGACCCATCTGATATCGTCCTCAGGTAACTATCTGACTGGAGATCTTGGTCTCGCCTGTTCGGTTCCCGGAACTAGGTGGCTCTCATGGACACTTACTCCCTGTGAGAGACCATAATTGGACCTCCCGTTCACTATAGTCACCCTGTGAGGGTGGCGGGTTGCTTCTGTGGTGGCCTGAACTTAATGAGAAATGGCTGTTGGCAGAACAGTGATTCGACAATTGTGTTTGCTTTTGCCAGCGCCTAAAGAAGGGCCGTGCAAATATTACGTAAGCAGATTTATTACAATTATCTACCCCCCTCCCCCTCCCCCTTGTCAGCAAAAGTAAGCATAGCTCTTACCCCCTCCCCCCATGCTTACGTAAACATTATCCGATGATTTTTTTATATTTTAGTTATAATTTTAAAGAGTACGGTAGCCCCAGAGTACGGTAACCGCTTACCAATCTCAAATGAGGTGTTAATTCAACAGCCTGAACGAAAGAGAGGCTTTAACTGTCGGGGTGTTACAGGAATACGGAGACCACGGCATCCTGGGGTCGGTCCCGCTTCTCCAACGGACGAGACCTGAATGAGGAGTTCATCCGCTCGCAGCGAGGAGGTAAGGCATCCTTGGGAACTGACTTGTAGAATCCAAATACAAAATACTATGGCTTATGAATAGCTCGCGAAACATTCTTGTGTACGTCATACTTCATCCTTACATGATGTCCTATATACATGATGGTGTCCCATATACATGATGATGTCCTATATACATGATGATGTCCTATATACACGATGATGTCCTATATACATGATGATGTCCTATATACATGATGGTGTCCTATATACATGATGATGTCCTATATACATGATGATGTACTATATACATGATGATGTCTTATATACATGATGATGTTCTATATACATGATGTCCTATATACATGACGATGTCCTATATACATGAGGGTGTCCTAAATACATGATGATGTCCTATATACATGATGATGTCCTATATACATGATGATGTCCTATATATATGATGATGTTCTATATACATGATGATGTCCTATATACATGATGATGTCCTATATATATGATGATGTTCTATATACATGATGATGTCCTATATACATGACGATGTCCTATATACATGAGGGTGTCCTATATATATGATGATGTCCTATATACATGATGATGTCCTATATACATTATGATGTCCTATATATATGATGATGTTCTATATACATGATGATGTCCTATATACATGATGATGTCCTATATACATGATGATGTCCTATATACATGATGATGTCATATATATGATGATGTTCTATATACATGATGATGTCCTATATACATGACGATGTCCTATATATATGATGATGTTCTATATACATGATGATGTCCTATATACATGACGATGTCCTATATATATGATGATGTTCTATATACATGATGATGTCCTATATACATGACGATGTCCTATATACAGGCAGGATGACACTTTGCATTGAGCGGGTATAAAATCTTAATTAGAAATAGCGATATCACACTTTATACTAGTCTATTCTTAATATTATTATCTACATAGTGCTCGTTTGACTTAATTAGACTTTAAATGTGTATGTGTAAGGTGCAATGTCGCTTGTGAAGGATCATAAACTTGGTTTCCTTTAGTATAAGGATTTTATAGGAGTTTATTCGTGTACTGATGTCGTGTTGTCAAGCGTATTGTTGTCATTTGTCTTGTGTTGTATGCGTAAGTGGAAACGGATATGCGTATGTAAGTAACGAATCAGGTTCATTTACGTAAATTAGGTAGTATTTTAAGATCGACGGAAAGTTCATAAGCAGGACTCCATTAAAGACGTTTCGGAATTGTAGAATATTGTGTGTAAACTTTCCAAAAGTAGCGGAAGTGGCGGCGCCCCCGCTGCCGCTATCAGGGCCTCCGGATAGACCCCCGGGCCTCCCGGAGCGGCCCCCAAGCCTTCCAGACCGGGCCCCGGGTCTGCCCGAGCGTGGGCCCAGCGTGCCCGAGCGTGGGCCCATGAATCCCGAGAAGCAGTCGGTCACAGCCCTAGTGTCCAGCTACCAGCAGAGGATGAGCGGAAACTGGCAACAGAAGGACTCCAATAGGAACACCCTCCAGGGATATGAGAGGCCCAACAATAACTGGAATGTTGAGACCACGTCGTATTACAGCGAGACCGGTCAGTTGGGGCTTCGCTTGGTAGAATTTGGTAGTACTCGGTAGAACATGGTAGCTTTTCCTCTTCACTTCTCTACTACTTTCTCGTTGGATTAACACTGTGAGCATTATCAAATATTAATTTAAAGCGAGTGATCTTCTTGCCTACGGGTAGGCAGAGGTGAAATAGCCCCCACTTTTGGCGGAGACTTGTATTGTGACACTTCAAATGCATCCTTGATTTAATTTCTTCTCAGACGCGTGCATCTGTCAGCGGCACTTAGATATGTCTCTGGCGAAATGTGGGTGCTATTGCGCCATAGCCAATCCATGAAGCTTTCTTTAAATAAAATACTGGAATGTTTAGTTACTGTTGCTTGTAAAAATATAAAATAATAATATAATTTATATACAATAGTTAGATATCTATTATATTGTCCAATATAAATTTCTTGTCTATGGAATGTTCTCGCGGAATTGTTTATACTTTTTATCTATAGGTTATCTTGCCTCTGTAAGCTTTTAAGCTTGCTTACTATTTACTATGTATATAATATAATAATATATCCTCACGCCTTCCCACAAGGGTCCCCGAAGGGGTAGGCAGAGGTGTATAGGTAATACCCACACACCCACTTTCCGCCAGAGGTATATTAGGTGCCAACGTGACAGATGGCGAGTCCATCGCCGTTACTCAAGCACGACTATACATACGCCTTTGAATTTCTTCTCAGACGTATGCAGGTTTCCTCTCGATGTTTTCCTTCACCGGTCAGCTCGTGGTGTGACTAATCACTGTACTTAAGTTCAGAAAAACTCATTGGTACAGTCGGGATTCGAACTTGCGACCTTTGCGTCGCAGGCAACTGCTCGAACCACTCGGCCACCACGGCTCGAATTATATCGAATATTTACTATGTACCTTTTCCTTATAGGACAGACAGGCGTGTTTTAGGGGTTGTTTCGAAACTGGTTTATTTAAAGTTTTTAAAACATCCCACAATAGATTTCATCCATTTACGTCCTGCATGGGATGTATGAATGAGTATCTGATGCAAGTATGTAATCTTTATATATATAATTCTTCTGTGAGTGTGTATGTCACTAAACTTCTCTCAAACGACTGGACCGATTTTGATGAATTTTTTTGTGTATGTTCAAGGGGATCTGGGAATGGTTTAGATTCGATAATTGGACCCGATAAGTGGCGCTGCGATCGTGTTTCAGGAAATTTAATTTTTCATCCAAGCGAAGCTATTTTATACTATCTGTGGCCCGCAGTGTCATCCGCATAAAAATCTATTGCATTACTATAATTTTATATAGATTTCTTTCGGTTAGCCGTGGTGGTGGCCGAGTGGATCAAGTTGCCTGCGATACAAAGATCGCAAGTTCCAATCCCGACTGTTGCAATGAGGTTTTCTCAACTTAAGTACAGTGATTAGTCACACCACGAGCTTTACGGTGAAGAAAAACATCGAGAGGAAACCTGCATACGTCTGAGAAGACATTCAAAGGCGTGTGTATAGTCGTGCTTGAGTGACGGCGATGGACTCGCCATCTGTCACGTTGGCACCAAAATTGGAGTTCAGTGACATACACACGTACAGAAGACCTATCAAGTTTTGAATCAAATCATCCATAAAAAATACACACAGATAATGGACCAAAGTACAGAATATTTATTAGACTTGCAACATTTACCAATTAATATTTAACGTGTGTTGTTATTCCACGCTGCCAGGATCGAGCCACCTCCTCTATGTGCTCCATAGAGTACAGTGTATGTTAAACACATCGAGCGTGCGCACGCGCATACCTCTAGCACATTGCCTCACACACGTCCGAACATTATATAGATATTGCCATCTACCAAGACGCCCCCCACCACCAGTCCAGGGGGTCGCGTAATGCGGGCAGTATGACCCGAGTGTATTAATTGTAGTGTACGTGTGCACTCATAGGTAATCAGTGTGTACCGACAATACTCACACGTTAGTGGAAGGTTGCACACTTACACTGTACACTGTAGGGGGGATAGTGGGGAGCGTCTACGTGGATGGCACTATGTTTCCTTCTCTACCTATATATACCCACAGATGAGCGAACAGTCAAATGGCGAGTCCATCGCCGTTACTCAAGCACGACTATACATACGCCTTTGAATGTCTTCTCAGACGTATGCAGGTTTCCTCTCAATGTTCTCCTTCACCGTAAAGCTCGTGGTGTGACTAATCACTGTACTTAAGTTCAGAAAAACTCATTGGTACAGTCGAGATTGGAACTTGCAATTTCCTACTGTCGCTCCAAAAGTGATTACCAAAACCAATCCTTGATTGGATAAACTTGCCTTGCCTCAGCTAAATAGCACCCACGCTGCGAGACAAAACCTTTATCTTTAATTTAGTACTAAGATCTTCCAACGCGTATTATTTATGTGTTTCCTACTTATGACATTGTATTTGAAGCTGGGCTTGTCTGTATGTAGATGTATCTATGTATTTAAATATTTAGAGTTATGTCACTTACCGTATTTTATGGAGATGCCTTTATGTCAAGATGTCTGCATTGAGAAACTTATTAAAATGGTTTAGCTGAACCAGGCATGAAAAATTATTTTACATACATATTATTCAAGCTGTCCCAGACAATACACCAGTTGTCTTCTAGCAGTAGTCGCGTGTTGACAATATATCCTCCTGACGATGCACTATAACATATAGCTCCAAAGATGACACAATGGCGACATTATTGAAGGGAGTCATACTCACATGGACTCATGGTTTTATGAGCTTAAAAAAAGTAGTCAGTCTACATGTATAATTTTATCTTGATAACAGATTAACTAATAAAAAGTTAAGTTTCTAAAGTAAAAGTAGCCTAAGTTACCCTTTTTTATATCAGCTATCTGCCAGTGCAAGACCCGTCAAAATCGGCCCAGCCGTTTCAGAGATTAGCCGGAACAAACATAACAGACAGATAAAAATTATAAAAAGAAATATTTTGGTGTATGTACCGTGTATGCATCCAAATGCATTTAGTAAAAAGCAGTTATTTCAATAGTACAAACATACACTCCAATTTTATTTATTTGTATAGATTTTTGGCCAAAAATAAATGGCATTTTTTATGTTTCTTTTTTTATTTTCTTCCTGTCATTGTGACTATCACATATTAAAGCAAGTATTCTATGTTCTGAGGCATCCTGTATGTATGTATAACTAGATATTCTTGGCATTTCCATGAAATACGCGTATTATTGCGGTTTTGTGAACGGTATTTAGTTTTATATGAGCTTATTTGTGTGTGTTTAAAATATATGTTGATCGTGTGGGTTTAAACAACGTGTGCAAGCAAAAATAACACTTAAATTTATGAGTGTCTCCGAAAGGGTAGGCAGAGGTGTATAGGTAGTGTGCAAAATAATATTGACCAAGTATTTTGGTAATTACAGTAACTTTTAACACTTAGTACTTCAAATATCAGAAGCCGTGGTGGCCGAGTGGTTCGCAGTTGCCTGCGATGCAAAGGTCGCAAGTTCGAATCCCGACTGTACTTATGAGATTTTCTGACTTAAGTACAGTGATTAGTCACACCACGAGCTTTACGGTGAAGGAAAACATCGAGAGGAAACCTGCATACGTCTGAGAAGATATTCAAAGGCGTATGTATAGTCGTGCTTGAGTAACGACGATGGACTCGCCATCTGTCACGTTGGCACCTAATATACCTCTGGCGGAAAGTGGGTGTGTGGGTATAACCTATACACCTCTGCCTACCCCTTCGGGGAACCTTGTGGGAAGGCGTGAGGATATATTATATTACTTCAAATGCGACTCAAAGACCAAACCTAGAACCTCTATATATTTCAAGATTTTTTTTAATTAAAAATATATTTCTGACGTTTAACTCTATATTACAATAAGTGTCATAATTGCTTGCTCACCTGTACATTCCTGTCATTAGCCGGGCACCCAGCAAGCGATATTAAACCTTAATACTCAGCTTTAAAGTTTAATATCGCTGGCTGTTTTAAATGTTTTTTTTTTAGTTTTGGGGCAATTTGTATGCTTTTTCTTGGTGTTGGTTTCATTATTTAGATAAATAAGAACCGTTGTGTACTCACTCGAGTATAATTCTTGAATTTTGATTCAAGCAGTTAATATTTTGAATGTGTTGTTGTCGTTACTAGGTACTCAATAACAATATTATTATCGTTTTAAAGTATTCCACGTAAATTTTTCTCCATTGTTTTAAACGCCAAAACCCCGAGAAATACGAAACAGAAATAAATAATGACATATTTTTGCATGAAAAAAAGATTTTGTTGTACTAACAGACGTAGAAGACGCGGGCCATCAATCTGTAGCTATCCTCTTTAACAATAGCAGAGTCAATAGTTGCTAGTATTTCTATACTTTTAAAACTCTACAATAGAGCTGTCAAATTTTGCTGTCAACTGTCAAATTTAGAAAATGACAATACTCAGTATTGGAGCTTCAGCAGTATCGAGTTGGGGCGCAACGTTGAAGAACTTTTCTCTATGGGGTTTCTTTAATGTTTGTCTTAATGTTTAACAACACGAGACTAGTCTTAACTAAGGATAACTTGGAGATAATATGCATTCTTGCTACAATAATGACGTTTCAAAGTAATTTTGCGCGATAAATTACTGACAGACCATCGACAGGACTCTCCAACTGGCATAGAATGTCACGTCACTCATGTTAAATTTGCTTATACAAATTTTATAAAAATAATCAATAATAATAAATCAATAACAACAAATCAATAATAGTTAAAAAAAAAAACAGTAATATTTTTTAAATCAATATGTAATTAAAAATATATTTTATTTTTATAAATTTATATAATATTCATATAAATAATAATGGTATATAATGTTATAAATAGCCTTCCTCAATAAGCAGGCTATAGGAAACTATATTTTTAAATTCTAAATAATTCTAAGTTGTTCGTGTTTTGACGTTTTGCTCCCAATATGTCAATTCAATTAAGCGTCAATCCAATTTGAGCCTTATGTCCTTAGCATACGGTGGTAATAGCGGAGGCAGCACAAGACCAGCCTCCGTGGCGGGCAGCGGAGGCTCCCCAGCCTTGGACCAGAGGCCAGCATCTAGGTGAGTGTCTTGGCATACAACGCTGATGGTAAGCGGTGACCACAGTCGAAGTTACTCACTATTAGCGATTCATTCATATACGTCTCATTATAAAAATCGAAAAACACCTTGCAAGTTTATTTTTTGTAAGGATTATCAATAAAATGACGACGAGCATGTATGAAGAGACTGATGAATGTGGACGAAGCGAAAGAGGTATGCAAGTCTAGAGAGAACTGGCGCTCTATACTCTCTGCCTACCCCGTTAGGAACTTGGCGTGATGATATGTGTGTACCTATGTATGTCGTTTATTAGTGTATTAATCACTATTAAAGACATTTGCCATATATTCCTAAATATACACATTTTTCTGATAATCCTTACAAAACATAAACTTGCAAGGTGTTTAGATTTTTTAAATGAGAATTGTATATTATGCTATCATCATCATATCATCACGCCGAGTCCCTAATACAGTGTAATTGACATGGCAACGCGCAAGTGATACTTCGGTATCGTGAGCGTAAATAGGCTGCGGTAACCGCTTCCCATCGGGTGGGCCGTATGCTTGTTTGCCACTCTTGTGGTATAAAAAATACATATAAATATGTAATGTAAATATATCGTTGTCCAGTTGCCACAGTACAAGCTTTTTACACGCTTTAATATTAGCTTGACCTGCATCTATGTATGCATGTATGTAACGGAATCTTTGGAATTTTGACCCACTTTAAAAAAGCGGCCAGATTTCGTTCAAACTTTGTTGATTTATCGAGGACCGATGACAATGCACTATTAACTAAAAAGTAGAAAATAAGCAATAGTTAAAAAAAAATAAAAAACACGCTTTTTATAGAAAACCGAACTAAAAAATAGAAAATAAATTTCGATAATATCTTATCTTTATCGTGGGGTGCTTTTTAAGATATTATCGAAATGATAATCACTCTACTCATATCTGTCAATAAAATATGTATAACTATTGACACCATGCACCCCACGCTTTTTAAGATATTATTGAAATTTATTTTCTATTTTTTAGTTTGGTTTTCTATAAAAAGCGTGTTTTTTAGTTTTTTTTAACTATTATTACATATTATATACATCATACACACTTATTATCACGCAGTCCCTCACGAGGAAGTTACGAGATTCGCGTGCTTTACATTAACATACCTCTCTCCCTTCATCCACGTTCATCAAACCCTTCATACGGTTTGTAGTCCTCTTGATGTTCCCATCCTTGTCAGGTCGATTTATTGTAGGTAGAACGAATTTTTTTTTATATCATCAGGTCGTCGGGAGAATCGGAGCTCTCCGTGAGTGGAGTGTCCAAGGATAAGAAAGACAAGAAGGGAGTGTTCGGGGGGCTATTTAGCCGCAAGAAGAGACCACAGAGTCACATGTAAACTCTGCTTACTTTGAGGGAAGTCGCGGGAGATCGAAAATACTGACTAAATTTACTGACTTGGCTAATTTATTGCGGGTTAAGCAATCTTCCCCGCGGATGTGTGTCATGGGACACATTTTTATTGTAACAGTGTATCACAGGCTATTTGCCGAGGATTCAATCCTTGCAAAATATATATTGTAGCTTTCCTGAATAAAACGAGCTATCGAATGCAAAAAGTTTTTTCAAAATCGGTTCAGTGCTTCAACATAGTACTAATGTAATACTTTTCAAATATTGAGTATTGCCATGTGTATATTTCCCGCGACTCTTTTTATTCTCATCTGTATATACACTTGTATACTTTGGAAAATATTGTTATACGAAAGAAAGTTGTCAAAATCGTGCCTTTTAATGAAATTGTTTTATTATCATTACTCCGTGTAAGTACACTTTTATTATTATTATTGTTATTTTTATTATTATTATTTACCTTTATAGGTTAGTGAGACTGCAAGCATACGTAAAATTGGACAATCTGTATTCGTAATTCTAATTTTGACAGAACCGTATCTTAAAGTAATATGTTCTACACCCTGCCTACCCCGTTAGCGTAGCGCATATGAAAATGATCCTTCAGCCTATGCAGTAGGAATCATTTTTGTTGAGCGTTTGTAGTCTTACTAGATAAGATTATCAACATTTTTTTTTTCTATTTAAAAACGATACTTTAGTGATATATTTTAAAGTTTTAAAGGGAATATAAAATGAGAATCGTGAGTAATTTTTATTATATTTAAATCTATATAACTTAACAATTAAGATAAAATGCTATAATGTACATTCCTTTATCATGAATAGTCACAAACCAGTTTTGAAATATTTTAAGAACTTAGATTTTGCTAAAAACATCTTTTTTTTTATCAAACGGCTAAACTAATTCGGATGAAATGTGCTTCGAAGTAAGTTTAAATCCTGAATTATCTCAAATACATTTAAATCAGATTCATCACGTGATTCAAAATGGCCTCCCTTCACTCAAATCAAACGATAATAGTTGTTTATTTCGTGCAGTCTTTCATAGTATCAGATGTTAGAATTATTTAATGCGTAAAGGGTTTTTTTTTTATTTCTTTTAAAATTTTGAATATGTTTTAATTAGATAAAGGATACTATAATCTTTTTGGATATTTTAAAAGATATTTCCTCCTGGAGCTCATTCGCAAATGTTATTGTTAAACCCGACCGCGTTTTTATAATATTGTTATGATACTATTAAGAATATAAGGTAAAACTATTATGTCATTCGGCCATGTTTAAATAAAACACAAATATTGATATTACATCATTTGTTTTATTGTTTAACTTCCTGTAACACGATCGCAGCACCACCTATCGGGTCCAATTGAGATGTAAGCTATCCTACCTTTCAAGTTGGATCAAACTGCACACGGTGTGCAAATTTGATTGAAATCGGTTAAGTAGTTTAGGAGCCCATCGCGGACAAACAACGTGACACGTGATTTATATATATTAAGATTAACGGACACGACATGTGCTGCGCTAATAAATAAATAACTAAATAATAATAATAATGATATATCCTGTGTGATTAGTCACACCACGAGCTTTACGGTGAAGGAAAACATCGAGAGGAAACCTGCCCGCCATCTGTCACTTTATATATATCTGGCGGAAAGTGGGTGTGTGGGTACTACCTATACACCTCTGCCTACACCTTTGGGGACCCTGTGGGAAGGCGTGAGGATATATTAATGTTTTATTATATTTTACAAATGGCGATTTCTAAATTAAGTATGTCGATGCGCTCACGTGCAGTATTTGTCGATGCAAGGGAGTGAAAGAGTGGGGGCCGATGGAGGACCCGAAGACCCATGACCTCTTAACCCCTAAACATCTGAAGCGGACAGAATAAGTCCAGCAAGAAAGGGCGCGGGGACCAGAGGGTTGTAATTCGACCCGAAGCGTCTGACCACCTCAATGTTCCCAGTCTGATAAGTCCTCTCCAAGCCGATCCTCACTTGGGCCGCTTGCAACGGATCCCGGTTCAAGTTGGTCCCATATTTATTTTGAACGTAATAGCTCAAGTCTTGAACGGGGTTTTCGGCAACGCGAGGCAGAAATTTCCGCTCGTACGTCAATGATCTTTTTTGACGTTTGATCAATTTGCCGCGAATTTTCTTCAAATATTCTCTAATTTTCTCCGCTTGACCCTTGTTTTTTATGTAGTTTACGCCAGGTTTGTGTTTTAAATAGTGACTCAGGTCCTGTGTAGGGTTCTCCAGTAACTTTATCACCGGTCTCGGTAAAGAACGCTTTTGTACCGATTTTTCTTTTTTTATGCTCAGAACAAGGTCTTTTAAGTATTTCATATCTAATTTTGTTTGTACACGATTAAAATCATTCGTCATTCTATTTACCGAATGTTCTTGTATCGATCTTTTATTAACTAATTTTACTGGTAAATCGTTAGTCACATCAAAATCTTCATTTTTTAATGTCGTATCAGTGAAATCACTAGAATCTTTATTAGAGTTTGCCCACAATTTATATTTCGAGTAATATTTCACGACTTTAAGCAAAGGATTTTCGATCGACCTTTTTCGTATATTTCTGCCTGTGACAGATGAGAAAGGCGGGTAATTTGACAGATCGACTTTTGTATAAAGAGGTGAAGGTCGGTAATCATACTGCTTAACAGACTGGGACTGGATATTTTCTTTGTTATATGTAAATGGATAGAAAAATTGACGAGCGTCTGTTGCAATGAGTAACTCTATGTTTTCTGATGGTAAAGGAACCACGATATCTCTTCTGACTGATGATGAAGAAGGTTGAGAAGAAGCTGCATCTTCTGGAAAGTAGAATACAAATGAGTCCTGGTCACTCCTCATCACTGTGCCTTACGTTGCTCGCGTCGACCTGATGGTGGGTCAGACATGAAAGATATGAAGACGAGGACGCATCCTAAACTACTAGACTGCTCTGCTCTGTAGAGTGATGCAGGGCATAACGGGTTTCCCGTTCGAATTGGGAGCTGCCCGACTGGGGCAGGACCTCCACCTTATAGAAGTCCGTAGCCAAATAACACAATTTATTGTGTTGTGTTCCTACGCGGTGAATAAGGTTTCCAGTAATGAGCTCCTTGGGGTGGGGGGAGGATTGTTGTATTGTGTTGGCAGCAGAGGGATTACGTCTCATTACGCTGCCAACACAGTACAACTCTCCAAACACAGAGTGGCAACGCGCAAGTGATACTTCGATATTGTAAGCGTTAATAGGCTGCGGTAACCGTTTTCAATCGGGTGGGCTGTATGCTTGTTTGCCACTCTTGTATAAAAAAAAATATATGTGTTCCTGCGGGGGGTGCAGTTAAGGTAAAATTTTATGTACATACAACTTAAAAAACACTTTAAACCACTGTTAAAAACTGTAACTGTGGGAACATATGTTAAAAAAAACTGGGTAATTTGTCTCGCCGTTTCTTCTCCTGGCAGGTTTCCTTGTGGTAAGGTGGTAACTTTAGTTTATATGTGACGTTAAATAAGTGTTCCCAGCCTGTGTTCCTTGCGTTGGACGAAAATTGCTTTTTAATTCGATAAAGAGATTATTGTACTGAAAACTTTTGAAAATTTGAGTTTTGAACTCAAGGATGGGAACGACAAGAGTATTCGAGCAAATATGAAGAAACGGCGAAACGAACTCAAACTTTTACTTGAGAAACGTCTTCGATTTTGGGAGTGTCCTTAGCATGCAAGCCAGATTGGAAACTCTTGGTAGGCAAGAGCAAGCTTTTACAGATCTCGGTATCAGGCTCCAGTACCAGAAGGCTAGGGAGTTTTAAGAGGACTAATAACGAACCAGTGATGTTGAATATCTGCATTACAAGCCCCGGCAATGGTAGAGGGTAACGACATCTCTCGGTGGCCGGCACCGTGGAGTTCTCTTTAAGGCAATCCATCATTCGGAGCTTTACATCATCAGGTGCGTTCACCAGAGTCATTGGCGGAGGGACGGTGACTGCATATAATTACAATCATAGAAATCTTTACTCAAAATCAAAATCCAAATATTTTATCCAACGCATGGGACACAGGGAACACTTATTGAACGTCACATACTTAATATAAACTAAAGTTACCACCGTTTACAAGGAAACCTGTCAGGAGAAGCCCACACACCCACTTTCCGCCCGAGATATATGTATTTCAGGTGCCAACGTGACAGATGGCGAGTCCATCGCCGTTACTCAAGCACGACTATACATACGCCTTTGAATGTCTTCTCAGACGTATGCAGGTTTCCTCTCGATGTTTTCCTTCACCGTAAAGCTCGTGGTGTGACTAATCACTGTACTTAAATTTAGATAAACACATCGATACAGTCGAGATTCCAACTTGGAATCTATTCGAACTAGGCTACTGTTATCTTGTCAAGATGACAAAGGCCGAGTTTTGTTTACTTAATACCGCAAAGCGCACTGCTTAATGGCAAGCGGTTACCGCATAGGGACGCTAGCTACACCAAGAGTGTTACCCTGATGTTGCCATCTTCCTCCTCTAGAGAACTGGCGATATATTCCTTCGTCCTTCTTGGGACTTGGCGTTATGATATGTAAGTGTACTTGGGTTATACTTACCGGGAGGTCGTTCAGTTGTGGAATAGGCCCTGTTGTCCGGCTCGTATCCAGTATAGTACGCCAGACGATCCAGAAACCAAGCCAACTTTAGAATCAGTTCGTTTTCCTCGGGCAAATAATCCTGTATTAAAGAGGTATATTTTAGGTACGACTATACATCACCATCATCAGCGTAGGTAGCGAGAATAAAGCGCCAGTTCTCGCTAGACCTATGTAATATGTTGTTTATTGAAACAAAAACCAAAGTTGTTGCTCTGTAAAGAGAAATTTATTTTTATAAAAATAAACTTACTTCTACATTATTATATTCTAAATATTATTTAAGTACAAATTACAATAAATACCTGTAAAGAGAAACAACATTAAAAGCTATTGCTTCAATAAATTTTACAATCTTAAAATATTTCTATCTGACTGACATTTTGTCATGTCATAGTGCAAGCGTGCAATCATCATAGATAATGCTAAATAAGGAGTTTATACACGGGCAATTCAAATTAAATGAAGAGTAAAAGAGCTTCATTTACACCTATATACCTCTTCCACTTCGTCCACATTCATCAGTCTCTTCGTTCAGTCAGTTTCAGTCTCTGCCGGTTTCGAGTACTCTTAACGTACGTATGACTAAACATAGGTCTCTGAATTGTTTCTCAGACGTATGCAGGTTTCCTCTCGATGTTTTCCATCACCGTAAAGCTCGTGGTGTGATTTACAACACTGTACTTATCAATCACTGTACTTCAGTTCAGAAATTCCGACAGACCAATAAACTTAGTCCTTGCCTTCATAATAATAGAGTACCTGGATGACCGAGCTCAGCTCGGTAAATATAATAGGTATAAAATATTATTGCGTACGAATTACATACTTATGAAATATATCTTATCTTACCAACACACCTAATAATGAAAAAATATGAACTTGTTGTTTAAATAAAAAATCACGAGTTTAATATTTTATTGAAATAGGTAGGTACTTACTTTTTACAGTTGTGGTTTGGTTCACTTATGTATCATGGTATACTTAACTTAACATGTAGTGTTTATTTCATGTCAATCGGTTAAGAAATGAAAAAGATGCCAATTTAAAGAATCATCACATATAATAAAAGTGTAACGGATCGCTGTCTGTACATGGAAGATGTATGAGAAAATCAACGCACGTTGTGCCATACGCCACCAATCTTGTAGACGTCGCTTCCGTTGTTCGTAATGTTCAGTAGCTATACGTTGTGCTCCTCGCTGCCGCAAATCTTGTAGACATCGCTCCCGTTGTTCGTCATTTTCAGTAGCTACACGTTGTGCTGCACGCTGCCGTAAATCTTACAAACGACGCTCTCGTTGTCCGTTATTTTCAGTAGCTACACGTTGTGCTGCTCTCTGCCGCAAATCTTGTAGACGTCGTTCCCGTTGTTCGTTATGTTCAGTAGCTACACGTTGTGCTGCTCGCTGCCGCAAATCTTGCAGACATCACTCCCGTTGTTCGTAATGTTGAGTATCTACAAGTTGTGCTGCTCGCTGCTGCAAATCTTGTAGACATCGCTCCCGTTGTTCGTAATATTCAGTAGCTACACGTAGTGCTGCTCACTGCCGCAAATCTTGTAGACGTCGTTCCTGTTGTTCGTAATATTCAGTAGCTACACGTTGTGCTGCTCGCTGCCGCAAATCTTGTAGACGTCGTTCCCGTTGTTCGTAATGTTCAGTAGCTATACGTTATGCTGCACGCTGCCGGAAAGTTTACAGACGACGCTCTCGTTGTTCGTTATTTTCAGTAGCTACACGTTGTGCTGCTCGCTGCCGCAAATCTTGTAGACGTCGTTCCTGTTGTTCGTTATGTTCAGTAGCTATACGTTGTGCTGCTCGCTGCCGCAAATCTTGTAGACGTCATTCCCCTTGTTCGTAATGTTCAGCAGCTATACGTTATGCTGCTCGCTGCCGCAAATCTTGTAGACGTCGTTCCTGTTGTTCGTAATATTCAGTAGCTACACGTAGTGCTGCTCGCTGCCGCAAATCTTGTAGACGTCGTTCCTGTTGTTCGTAATATTCAGTAGCTACACGTTGTGCTGCTCGCTGTCGCAAATCTTGCAGACATCACTCCCGTTGTTCGTAATGTTGAGTATCTACAAGTTGTGCTGCTCGCTGCTGCAAATCTTGTAGACATCGCTCCCGTTGTTCGGCAATTTTCAGTAGCTACACGTTGTGCTGCTCGCTGCCGCAAATCTTGTAGATGTCGTTCCCGTTGTTCGTAATGTTCAGTACCTACACGTTATGCTGCTCGCTGCCGGAAATCTTGTAGACGTCGTTCCCGTTGTTCGTTATGTTCAGTAGCTACATGTTGTGCTGCTCGCTGCCGCAAATCTTGTAGACGTCGTTCCCGTTGTTCGTTATGTTCAGTAGCTACACGTTGTGCTGCTCGCTGCCGCAAATCTTGCAGACATCACTCCCGTTGTTCGTAATGTTGAGTATCTACAAGTTGTGCTGCTCGCTGCTGCAAATCTTGTAGACAACGCTCCCGTTGTTCGTAATTTTCAGTAGCTACACGTTGTGCTGCTCGCTGCCGCAAATCTTGTAGACGTCGTTCCCGTTGTTCGTAATGTTCAGTACCTACACGTTATGCTGCTCGCTGCCGGAAATCTTGTAGACATCGCTCCCGTTGTTCGTAATATTCAGTAGCTACACGTAGTGCTGCTCGCTGCCGCAAATCTTGTAGACGTCGTTCCTGTTGTTCGTAATATTCAGTAGCTACACGTAGTGCTGCTCGCTGCCGCAAATCTTGTAGACGTCGTTCCTGTTGTTCGTCATTTTCAGTAGCTACACGTTGTGCTGCACGCTGCCGGAAATCTTACAGACGTCGCTCTCGTTGTTCGTTATTTACAGTAGCTACACGTTGTGCTGCTCGCTGCCGCAAATCTTGTAGACATCGCTCCCGTTGTTCGTAATATTCAGTAGCTACACGTAGTGCTGCTCGCTGCCGCAAATCTTGTAGACGTCGTTCCTGTTGTTCGTAATATTCAGTAGCTACACGTAGTGCTGCTCGCTGCCGCAAATCTTGTAGACGTCGTTCCTGTTGTTCGTCATTTTCAGTAGCTACACGTTGTGCTGCACGCTGCCGGAAATCTTACAGACGTCGCTCTCGTTGTTCGTTATGTTCAGTAGCTATACGTTGTGCTGCTCGCTGCTGCTAATCTTGTAGACATCGCTCCCGTTGTTCGTAATATTCAGTAGCTATACGTTGTGCTGCTCGCTGCTGCTAATCTTGTAGACATCGCTCCCGTTGTTCGTAATATTCAGTAGCTATACGTTGTGCTGCTCGCTGCTGCTAATCTTGTAGACATCGCTCCCGTTGTTCGTAATATTCAGTAGCTATACGTTGTGCTGCTCGCTGCCGCAAATCTTGTAGACGTCGTTCCCGTTGTTCGTAATGTTCAGTAGCTACACGTTGTGCTGCACGCTGCTGCTAATCTTGTAGACATCGCTCCCGTTGTTCGTAATATTCAGTAGCTATACGTTGTGCTGCTCGCTGCCGCAAATCTTGTAGACGTCGTTCCCGTTGTTCGTAATGTTCAGTAGCTACACGTTGTGCTGCACGCTGCTGCTAATCTTGTAGACATCGCTCCCGTTGTTCGTAATATTCAGTAGCTATACGTTGTGCTGCTCGCTGCCGCAAATCTTGTAGACGTCGTTCCCGTTGTTCGTAATGTTCAGTAGCTACACGTTGTGCTGCACGCTGCCGGAAATCTTGTAGACGTCGTGATTATTTTCATGGTTTTGTTGAAATTAGTCTTGCTTGTCGATCACTATTTTCTTGAAGGTGTTCTTGAGATGCGTCGCGGCTGCGTGGATTTAGATTGTGTATAAGCGATTTTTTTTCTTCTTCTTTTAGGCATTTTGTCATGTAAGTAAATAATTGATTTTATATATAATACGTCTACGATAACGTCAAACCAAAAACTCATTGGCTTAAAGTTTGTTGCTTAGCAACGCTTTATTGTTGCTGTATCGGTAAAGCAGTGGCGAAATTCATATTCCAATGAAATTGTAGGAGATTTTCATTGCCTAAAAACACGCATAACACGACTTTTTTTAAAAATGAAACCTAGCTAGATCGATTTATCGCCCCCGAAATCCCCCCACTACCAAATTTCATGAAAATCGTTGGAGCCGTTTCCGAGATTCAGATTATATATATACAAGAATTGCTCGTTTAAAGGTATAGGGATAATAATATATAATAATAATAATCCTTCATAATCCAAATAACTAATAATTCAACGAAATAATAGATTAATAGAGAAGGTCAGAAATAGGTGTTAATAAAGGCTAAGGTACAAATACTCGTGTTCACCACACAAATATCTGCTCTCAGCGGGAATCGAACCCACGACCTCTAGTATCGCAGTCAGGAGCTCCACAAGACCAAACAGCCGTCAAAAGGTACTTACCTGATGTTCTGCATATTTTTTAGCATAACCAATGTCTTGTAATTCCTCGGTAGTTTTCAATGCGAGCTTGGACAGCTGTCTCACTCTCTCACTGGCCCGGGTCGCTCTGCGGCAAGCGAGCACCCTGTCACCTAACGTCAGATTTGACAGCAACGTCACATTGCGAAATTCGTTCGTCGGGAAATCGACAGGGGGACGCCATGTTGAATTTGCTGTCACGTTTTGCAGCTGAAAATTGACTATTAATAATGTTGTGTATTGATACATTTGAGGACTTCAGTAAAGCTAGTGCCATCCACGAAGACGCGTCCCACTATCCTCCCCTATAGTTTACAGTGAGAGTGTGCAACCTTCCACTAATGTGTAGTACTTAGTGAGTATTGTCGGTACACACAGATAAGCAATGAAATTACGTTCTAAGTTGGTGAAATAGTCACTTACCGAAGTAAAATTCATTCTGGTACAATTCTCAAGTATTTCCGAGTATCTATCCAAAGAGTGGCGTAGTCCTGCCAAGTACCTGCTGCCGTTCACAACCACACCATGGACCTGCAAAGTTCACAATCCTTTCCAAAATTCTTTAGGCCTTAACCCTTAAGCCGTGTCTACTGCTCCGAAAAATAACGAATCATACATACATATCCTCACGCCGAGTCCCTAACAGAGTAGGCCGAGTCTTTAGAGCGCCAGTTCTCTCTAGACTTATACTAGGTGTATAAGTCTACATTCATCGGGTTTCGAGTACTCTTTATGTTCCCGTCCGACGTCCGACCAATAATGAAACATGTTTGCAAAACATTTCAGCCTCTTGCTTTTAAACACACCTTAACATTAAACATCATGAACATTAAACTCTCCTCGACAAAATGACTTCGGACCAAGAAGACGTCCTAGATGTTCTAGGAGTTAAAAATAATATATATTAAAAAAAAAATTAAAATTGAAGGCAGGTAGGAAGGTACCCAATCGCAATTCAAGCTTCGCAGTCAGGAGCTCTGAACACTAGACCAGACAGCAGTCTGCTATAACCGCCATATATAAATACTAGCTTTCCCGCCCAGCTTCGCCCGGGTGAAAAAGTAAAAAAAATACGTTTTTCAACTATTGCTTCCCCTATGGAGGCAATAGGTAAAAACGTATTTTAAAAAAAAAGTTGAGTTTCATAAAATCCGTTCTTAGCTGACCTCTACACCGCGTAAGGAATACTCCTACCAAATTTCAAGTCAATCGGCCTTATAGTTGCTGAGATTTCGTGATGAGCGAGTTCAAAAATGGGATCTCCTATATATATATAGTACCTGGATGACCGAGCTCAGCTCGGTAAATATAATAGGTATAAAATATTATTGCGTACGAATTACATACTTATGAAATATATCTTATCTTACCAACACACCTAATAATGAAAAAATATGAACTTGTTGTTTAAATAAAAAATCACGAGTTTAATATTTTATTGAAATAGGTAGGTACTTACTTTTTACAGTTGTGGTTTGGTTCACTTATGTATCATGGTATACTTAACTTAACATGTAGTGTTTATTTCATGTCAATCGGTTAAGAAATGAAAAAGATGCCAATTTAAAGAATCATCACATATAATAAAAGTGTAACGGATCGCTGTCTGTACATGGAAGATGTATGAGAAAATCAACGCACGTTGTGCCATACGCCACCAATCTTGTAGACGTCGCTTCCGTTGTTCGTAATGTTCAGTAGCTATACGTTGTGCTCCTCGCTGCCGCAAATCTTGTAGACATCGCTCCCGTTGTTCGTCATTTTCAGTAGCTACACGTTGTGCTGCACGCTGCCGTAAATCTTACAAACGACGCTCTCGTTGTCCGTTATTTTCAGTAGCTACACGTTGTGCTGCTCTCTGCCGCAAATCTTGTAGACGTCGTTCCCGTTGTTCGTTATGTTCAGTAGCTACACGTTGTGCTGCTCGCTGCCGCAAATCTTGCAGACATCACTCCCGTTGTTCGTAATGTTGAGTATCTACAAGTTGTGCTGCTCGCTGCTGCAAATCTTGTAGACATCGCTCCCGTTGTTCGTAATATTCAGTAGCTACACGTAGTGCTGCTCACTGCCGCAAATCTTGTAGACGTCGTTCCTGTTGTTCGTAATATTCAGTAGCTACACGTTGTGCTGCTCGCTGCCGCAAATCTTGTAGACGTCGTTCCCGTTGTTCGTAATGTTCAGTAGCTATACGTTATGCTGCACGCTGCCGGAAAGTTTACAGACGACGCTCTCGTTGTTCGTTATTTTCAGTAGCTACACGTTGTGCTGCTCGCTGCCGCAAATCTTGTAGACGTCGTTCCTGTTGTTCGTTATGTTCAGTAGCTATACGTTGTGCTGCTCGCTGCCGCAAATCTTGTAGACGTCATTCCCCTTGTTCGTAATGTTCAGCAGCTATACGTTATGCTGCTCGCTGCCGCAAATCTTGTAGACGTCGTTCCTGTTGTTCGTAATATTCAGTAGCTACACGTAGTGCTGCTCGCTGCCGCAAATCTTGTAGACGTCGTTCCTGTTGTTCGTAATATTCAGTAGCTACACGTTGTGCTGCTCGCTGTCGCAAATCTTGCAGACATCACTCCCGTTGTTCGTAATGTTGAGTATCTACAAGTTGTGCTGCTCGCTGCTGCAAATCTTGTAGACATCGCTCCCGTTGTTCGGCAATTTTCAGTAGCTACACGTTGTGCTGCTCGCTGCCGCAAATCTTGTAGATGTCGTTCCCGTTGTTCGTAATGTTCAGTACCTACACGTTATGCTGCTCGCTGCCGGAAATCTTGTAGACGTCGTTCCCGTTGTTCGTTATGTTCAGTAGCTACATGTTGTGCTGCTCGCTGCCGCAAATCTTGTAGACGTCGTTCCCGTTGTTCGTTATGTTCAGTAGCTACACGTTGTGCTGCTCGCTGCCGCAAATCTTGCAGACATCACTCCCGTTGTTCGTAATGTTGAGTATCTACAAGTTGTGCTGCTCGCTGCTGCAAATCTTGTAGACAACGCTCCCGTTGTTCGTAATTTTCAGTAGCTACACGTTGTGCTGCTCGCTGCCGCAAATCTTGTAGACGTCGTTCCCGTTGTTCGTAATGTTCAGTACCTACACGTTATGCTGCTCGCTGCCGGAAATCTTGTAGACATCGCTCCCGTTGTTCGTAATATTCAGTAGCTACACGTAGTGCTGCTCGCTGCCGCAAATCTTGTAGACGTCGTTCCTGTTGTTCGTAATATTCAGTAGCTACACGTAGTGCTGCTCGCTGCCGCAAATCTTGTAGACGTCGTTCCTGTTGTTCGTCATTTTCAGTAGCTACACGTTGTGCTGCACGCTGCCGGAAATCTTACAGACGTCGCTCTCGTTGTTCGTTATTTACAGTAGCTACACGTTGTGCTGCTCGCTGCCGCAAATCTTGTAGACATCGCTCCCGTTGTTCGTAATATTCAGTAGCTACACGTAGTGCTGCTCGCTGCCGCAAATCTTGTAGACGTCGTTCCTGTTGTTCGTAATATTCAGTAGCTACACGTAGTGCTGCTCGCTGCCGCAAATCTTGTAGACGTCGTTCCTGTTGTTCGTCATTTTCAGTAGCTACACGTTGTGCTGCACGCTGCCGGAAATCTTACAGACGTCGCTCTCGTTGTTCGTTATGTTCAGTAGCTATACGTTGTGCTGCTCGCTGCTGCTAATCTTGTAGACATCGCTCCCGTTGTTCGTAATATTCAGTAGCTATACGTTGTGCTGCTCGCTGCTGCTAATCTTGTAGACATCGCTCCCGTTGTTCGTAATATTCAGTAGCTATACGTTGTGCTGCTCGCTGCTGCTAATCTTGTAGACATCGCTCCCGTTGTTCGTAATATTCAGTAGCTATACGTTGTGCTGCTCGCTGCTGCTAATCTTGTAGACATCGCTCCCGTTGTTCGTAATATTCAGTAGCTATACGTTGTGCTGCTCGCTGCTGCTAATCTTGTAGACATCGCTCCCGTTGTTCGTAATATTCAGTAGCTATACGTTGTGCTGCTCGCTGCCGCAAATCTTGTAGACGTCGTTCCCGTTGTTCGTAATGTTCAGTAGCTACACGTTGTGCTGCACGCTGCTGCTAATCTTGTAGACATCGCTCCCGTTGTTCGTAATATTCAGTAGCTATACGTTGTGCTGCTCGCTGCCGCAAATCTTGTAGACGTCGTTCCCGTTGTTCGTAATGTTCAGTAGCTACACGTTGTGCTGCACGCTGCTGCTAATCTTGTAGACATCGCTCCCGTTGTTCGTAATATTCAGTAGCTATACGTTGTGCTGCTCGCTGCCGCAAATCTTGTAGACGTCGTTCCCGTTGTTCGTAATGTTCAGTAGCTACACGTTGTGCTGCACGCTGCCGGAAATCTTGTAGACGTCGTGATTATTTTCATGGTTTTGTTGAAATTAGTCTTGCTTGTCGATCACTATTTTCTTGAAGGTGTTCTTGAGATGCGTCGCGGCTGCGTGGATTTAGATTGTGTATAAGCGATTTTTTTTCTTCTTCTTTTAGGCATTTTGTCATGTAAGTAAATAATTGATTTTATATATAATACGTCTACGATAACGTCAAACCAAAAACTCATTGGCTTAAAGTTTGTTGCTTAGCAACGCTTTATTGTTGCTGTATCGGTAAAGCAGTGGCGAAATTCATATTCCAATGAAATTGTAGGAGATTTTCATTGCCTAAAAACACGCATAACACGACTTTTTTTAAAAATGAAACCTAGCTAGATCGATTTATCGCCCCCGAAATCCCCCCACTACCAAATTTCATGAAAATCGTTGGAGCCGTTTCCGAGATTCAGATTATATATATACAAGAATTGCTCGTTTAAAGGTATAGGGATACATATAGAGATATGGCGGTAACCGCTTACCATCAGGCGGACCGCACGCTTGTTTGTCACGCATGTGGTATAAAAAAAAACAAGATGTTTTGTATTTTTATGTATATAATAGTGAAGCACTTACCTTTTTCTCCATATACGATAGATCGTCTTCATCTTTATCGTATCCATATCCGATGGCATAATTTTTCACGTCACTATCGTATAAATCTTCATTGCTTTGTGGTACGTAAATATTGTCGTTATAATTAGTCTGTAGATTAATTTCCTTTTTCACATTTTCCTCCTTATTTTTGTCGTAAACATATTTTCTCACCTCATCTAGATCAACTGTCCACGACCACACTTCCAAGTTCGCAAACGAGAAAAAAAAACAAAATGCGAACCAAATTCTGACAGATGTCAAAGCTGTCATAATTTATTCCCGCTTTTATAAATACAAAATAAAACGTTAATAATACAAATAGACAAACTATTGTGCAACGAAATATAATTAATTGTTTAGGTAGTGTGTATCGTAGAAAACAATATTAGCAACTGAGGTGCGAGTCTAACGAACAAACGGATGTATTTTTTGTTATAATTATTAGTTTCCCGCGCCATGTGGAAGTGTGTCCATTGTTCGAGGTTGAATATTGAGCAATTTAACTTCGATATAGCGGTTATATATTGTTAAATTATCCATTTTACTTAAGTATTCATTAAAGCATTATGTAATAAACACTTCCGGCTATTCGTTTGTTATGAACCAATTCTCTTGAAGGATACGATGTATTTCACAGTTAAGTTTACAGACCTGAATTGCATTCAATAACATACCTACATAATTGTTGACAGTAAAATAAAAGCCTGGCTGCGTGGTTTGAGTAGTTGCAACACAAATATTGCAAGTTCGAATTCCGACTCTAAGTACCCATGACTTTTTATGAACTTAAGTACCTACAGTAATTAGTCACACCACGAGCTTTACGGTGAAGGAAACATCGAGAGGAAACCTGCATACGTCTGAGAAGAAATGTAAAGGCGTATGTATAATAGTCGTGCTAAGTTACGGCGATAGACTCGTCATCTGTCACGTTGGCACCTAAAATATATCATCGGCGCGGCGGAAGGTATGTGGGTACTACTTACACACCTTCGCCTACCTCTTGGGGGACTCTTGTGAGAAGTTCACGTCTAACTTACGAAAGAAAAAAACATTTACTTGTTAGATAGTACATAAATCATATATACATATATATATATATCATCACGCGGAGTCCATAACGGGGTAGGAAAAGAGTATAGAGCACCAGTACTCTCTAGACATACTACCTCTTCCGCTTCGTCTACATTCATCAGTCTCTTCAATCAAGAAAAGTCAAAACTAATAAATAAAAATCAGCAGTTTGTTTAGTGTTTTATTAATTAAATACAATAATATCTAATACAGTACCTTAGGCTAGTTTTGTGAAGCGTTTTAATAAATGAAGCGAGAAACCGAAAGGGAACACAGGCTTTTGGTTTACAAATCAAAGTTTGATGTACGCACTCACTTCCAAGCACAGGGCAGACTTCATTCTTCCTATTCTGTCATCTTGTAAAAAATAGAAGATTTACAGGACTAGCGTCTGTAGCGAATGAAAGATCGCAGTTATGTTTGTTAATTGCAATGGTAAACTTTATTTAAAACATTACCTGTGGCCCTTACGTTAAATAGACCACTTAGGATTTAATAAAGTACAATAATGTAAGCTTTCATTGTCTTAGGGGTGGTCCAATAACCACGTCACAACCTCACGTGATCAAAGGACAAACCCTTACAGAGTTTCATGGGTTAATAATACTTGTGAATTTGTAATTCAATAACAACTTGCTAGGATCAAAATTACAGATAATCTAGCGATCACTAGGACATTTAAAATGAGACCACAGAGCAATTTGTGGTTCTGGTGTTCTTGGTATCACCAGAAGAATTCCCTTGCAACTGCCACCCGCATGTTGAAATATATACATTAAATAGTGAACCTAAAGTATATACCTCAACGTGCACAAAATTTACGATAAATGCGTTTGTGGAGAGTGTCTTTAGCGTTGTTGCGCGGCGAGTTTGGGTGACCGCTTGCCCCAGCTCGGCCCGGCGGGCGCTTAGCCCATGCGTGGCCGTCCCATCCCGCGGCCGCCGGCCATCGGCATGTCGCCTCCTCCACTTTTGGCGTTCTTTATCGTCTCGTCCACGGAGAGGATCTGGAAGCGAAATGCATGCGGTGATCTTTTTTCTTCTCTTCTTCTTTCTTTGTAATCTCTTGTAGAGGGAAGTTGTGTGTGTGTGTGTGTGTGTGTGTGTGTGTGTGTGTGTGTGTGTTTGTATGTATACATGCTAGTGAAGCCTCATGTCTACTATTGTATCCACACAACCATTTCAGTAATTGGATCCGTTTGTTATAATCATTGACTTCTCTATACATTGTCCCCCTAATGGCTAGTAATGTGACCACAGTTCACCACACAACCAGTTGTCCTCGCCTGTGGTATGTGAGCAGTGAGACATGTATGGCAATAAATACCTGAGCCGCAGCCTCGCAGGCGGCGGTGATGGCGTTGATCTTGACCACGGCGGGCTCCCACACACAGCTCTCGAAGTTGTCCGCAATGTCCTCCTTCTGGATATCCACGCCGTACCAGATCTCACCTGAACAAAGGCAGGAGACATTTATACAAAGCCAACTGGCTCCAAACTAGGCAGAGCCTGTACTATAGGTATCGGCGACTGATATACACACTTATATAGATGTAACAACAATAATATTGTGGACATCTCACACAAAGCCAACTGACCCTAAACTAGGCAGAGCCTGTACTACAGGTATCGGCGACTGATATACACACTTATATAGATGTAACAACAATAATATTGTGGACATCTCACACAAAGCCAACTGACCCTAAACTAGGCAGAGCCTGTACTATAGGTATCGGCGACTGATATACACACTTATATAGATGTAACAACAATAATATTGTGGACATCTCACACAAAGCCAGCTGACCCTAAACTAGGCAGAGCCTGTACTATAGGCATCGGCAACTGATATACACACTTATATAGATGTAACAACAATAATATTGTGGACATCTCACACAAAGCCAACTGACCCTAAACTAGGCAGAGCCTGTACTATAGGTATCGGCGACTGATATACACACTTATATAGATGTAACAACAATAATATTGTGGACATCTCACACAAAGCCAACTGACCCTAAACTAGGCAGAGCCTGTACTTGGACATCTCACACAAAGCCAACTGACCCTAAACTAGGCAGAGCCTGTACTAAAGGTATCGGCGACTGATATACACACTTATATAGATGTAACAACAATAATATTGTGGACATCTCACACAAAGCCAACTGACCCTAAACTAGGCAGAGCCTGTACTATAGGTATCGGCGACTGATATACACACTTATATAGATGTAACAACAATAATATTGTGGACATCTCACACAACTGACCCTTAAACTGTTCCCCCATACTGAAGTACTAATGCTGTAACATAATAATATTATTATTGTATACCAAATAGCAAGTGTGTGCAAGAAGAGGCACAGGAAGACCAGGTTCCAAAAACCTGGATCAAATCGATCAGACGCTCAACGATGGGAACGTCAAGAGTACATGAAACTGACAGGCATGTATAAAGAGACTGATGAATGTGGACGAAGCGAAAGAGGTATGTAAGTCTAGAGAGAACTGGCGCTCTATACTCTCTGCCTACCCCGTTAGGGACTCGGCGTGATGATATGTATGTATGATAATATTGTTATTGTATGCCAAATGATTTGAAAAGAGTAACCATGGAGTTCCTTGCCGGTTCTTCTCCATGCAAACGACCAACCCGGACCGTGCACCTTTCTAGACGTTTTACAAGTACCCTAAACCGAAGAGCATGTACGAAGAGAATAATGAAAGTGGACGGAGCGAAAGTATGTAAGGATCGTAGCAAGTGGAAAGAAGTGGTCTCTGCCTACCCCTACGGGAAAGAGGTGGCATTATATGTATGTATAAGTGGCCATCTAGGCCCATGCGAAATATAATATTGTGAACCTAGACTAGGCAGAGCCTGTCCTGTAGGTGGTGTAGGTGTAGTGTGTACCGACCCTGGTGGTGCTTCTGGCGCAGCTTGTTGAGCAGGTTGGTGGCGTCGAAGCCCGCGTTGTCGCACAGCTGGCGCGGCACGGCCTCCAGCGCGCGCGCTGCGGCCCCCAGCAGCAGCTGCTCCTTGCCGGCCACGCGCTTGGCCTCCTCGCGCAGGTGCCGGGACAGCTCCATGTCGATGGCGCCGCCGCCTGACGACAGAACACATGTTGCCCGTCAAACACCATTCGAGTACCATACGCTGCACCTAGATGGCGCTAGTCGAGTGACCAAAGGTACGCATCCTATGTGACACTGGCACACCATCAGAGTACGATATTATAATTAATAATAATAATAAATACCTGGGACAATTCCATACAAATTGATCTAGTCCCAAATTAAGCAAAGCTTGTGTTAGGGTCACTAGACAACGATGTATTTACTTATATAGATAGATATATACATAAATACATAGGACATTCAAGACTAAGGTACAAAAACTCGTGTGCATCACACAAATATCTGCCCTCAGCGGGATTCGAACTCGCGACCTCAAGCTTCGCAGTCAGGAGCTCTAACCACTAGACCAGACGGTCGTCGATATTGCCCGTCAAACACCATTCTCTTACCTAACTTATTACCATTAATAGACTCGGGTCATACTGCCCGCATCACGCGACCCCCTCCGCTACAAATTGATGGGGCGCGTCTTCGTGGGTGGCACTATCTGTACCATACACTGCGTCTAGATGGCTCTAGTTGAGTGATCAAAGATTTCCTATCTGACGTTTACACAATCAACACCACACCAGTACCATATATAGATGACGCTAGTTTGTGTTTAAAATTAATCCTCCATATATGACGAAGTGACAACACCATACACAGCACCTAGATGGCGCTAGTTGTATAACTTGTTCTGTTCTCTCGTCTTTATATGAGAGAGGTAGGGCATAACGGGTTTCCCGTTCGAATTTGTATCTGCCCGCCTGGGGCAGGACCTCCACCTTATAGAAGGCCGTAGACAAATAACACTATTTATTGTGTTGTGTTCCTACGCGGTGAATAAGGTTTCCAGTAATGAGCTCCTTGGGGTGGGGGAGGATTGTTACATTGTGTTGGAAGCAGAGGGATTAACACATTATGCTGCCAACACACTATAACTCTCCGAACACAGAGTGTCAACGCGCAAGTGATACTTCGGTATCGTGAGCGTAAATAGGCTGCGGTAACCGTTTCCCATCAGATGGGCTAGTTTGCCACTCTTGTTGTATAAAAAAAATGTATGCAAAACGAAGCCTCTATCTGTCACCTAAAAAAATAAGTATCTCCGGCTGTAGGTGTGTGAGTCCTAGCTATACACTTCTGCCCACCTCTTCGGGGACCCCCATGGAAGAGGTGGAAGCCTATCACACTACTATTATACAACCCCGCCTGATGGCAAGCTGACACCTTATCCAAGTCATATGCAATACTTGGCAATCCGGACTTCACAGCCATTCCTTGTGCAGTCCTGGCCATCTGAGGATCAAGGACCATGACCCTTGAGGGTGGGAGTACGAGGCAGGTATACCCACCAGCGACAACAGCATCATTGTTGATGGTGCGTCGGACGATCATGATGGCGTCGTGCAGCGACCTCTCAGTCTCCTCGAGGAACTGCTCCGCTCCACCTCGCAGTATCAAGGTGCATGTCTTGGCAGCAGGGCATCCTGGGGAACAGGTGCTTAAAGTCATTGTTATGTATGGAAAGAGAGATAGATTTTCACACTAAGACATAATTACAACAAAAATATTACTTATACATTATTTATATGATACTAGCTGTCCCGCCCAGCTTCGCGCGGGTGAAAAAGTTACATTTCCTGAAACACGATCGCAGCGCCACCTATGGGGTCCAATTGCGATGTAAGCTATCCTATCTTTCAAGTTGGATCAAACTGCACACGGTGTGCAAATTTGATTGTAATCGGTTAAGTAGTTTGGGAGTCCATCGCGGACAAACAACGTTACACGTAATTCATATATATCAAGATTTTGATAATAACCGTGAAGCCGTGGTAGCCCAGTGATGAGTGAGTGAGAAAGATCGCAAGTTCCCGACTGTACCAATGAGTTTTTCTGCACTTAGTTACAGTGATTAGTCACACCACTTTACGGTGAAGGAAAACATCGAGAGGAAACCTTGCATACGTCTGAGAAGACATTCAAAGGCGTATGTATAGTCGTGCTTGAGTAACGGCGACGGACTCGCCATCTGTCACGTTGGCACCTAAAATATATCTCTGGCGGAAAGTGGGTGTGTGGGTACTACCTATACACCTCTGCCTACCCCTTCGGGGACCCTTGTGGGAAGGCTAGGAGGAAGGATATATATAATTAAGCATGTGAATGAATCCTGGAGTACAACTACTGCACTACAATACATGTAAACTTTATTTGTCACCTGGAGGTTCCTCGCCCTTGGGGTACCCTGGGGAAAGGAAGGGTGGGGAGTTAGGATACATGCCAGGAAGACAGGATTTCAGTAGACTCGTGGTGGCCGAGAGGTTCGAGTAGTCGCACAAAAAAATCAACAGTACAGGTTTGGTCAACGGTACAGTACAGTGCAGGTTCGAAGCGCGACTGTAGTACACACATTACGCAGTCTCTCACCGGGTAGGCAGTGTAGAGCGTCAGCTCTTTCTAGACTTACATACCCATTTCGCTTCGTCCACATTCATCAGTCTCTTCATACATGCCCGTCAGGTTTGAGTACTCAGACTGCAGCAATTTTCTGAATTTAAGTACAGTGATTGATCTCTTATTTTGATACCACTAAAGTGGTAAAAATAATGGTAAGCGGTTACCGCCGCCTATGGACGCTTGCAACACCAGGGGTATCACTCGCGCGTTGCCGACCCTGCAGGAATCTCTCCACACCCTTCTTGAAGAACTCCATGCTGTACCCTCCAGGGAAAACCTCAACGGAGAGTTCAATCCACAGCCTGAGCGTTCGCGGTAGGGGATTGATATAAACCTGTTCGGTTCCAAAGTAAGACGTTCTAAGTTAAATTTAGACATAACAATTGACTTATTTTTGTCTAAATTAAACTAGGTCGGTGTAGGAACCCACAATCTTGCGAAAGAGACGCAAAATGAATAAGCGACCTTTAACCTAAACCTTAGCACCAAACAAGTGGCTCGCTGGCCGCTTATGGCCACAGTTCATTTATTTAGTTTATTAGGACCACCAACAGATAATACAAATAAAATACATTATTTCACACTTAATATTAACATGCTTCGTGTCCATCTAATTATCATGTTCATCAGTTCCCGGAACACACCCGAAAAAATAAAAAATTATTTTTCCCACCTAGGTTTGCACGGCTGGAGGCCTACGTCTCGCCATCCCCCCTCGTCGCTACAGGTAGCAAGCAGCTCCGGTACTGACCTGTGAAGATGTTGTACCTCTCGCCCCCGATCTGTCGCTCGGTGAAGTGCTTGCACAGCCCCAACGCAGCGGGCGCCATGTCCCTGACGGAGGACAGCACGGCCCCGCCGCAAGCACGCTGCGTGCGGCGCAGGTCCTCCTCGGGCACGCGCCCCGCGCAGAACATGTCGCTGGGGGACGAGAATACATCAAGTCCTCCGGCCCCCACAGGGAGCCAGGGGGGGACAGGGGTGTGTGTGGGTAGGATGATGGAAGGCGTGGTGCTTTGGACATATAGAGAGGATGAGTGAAGAAAGGTTGACGAAACAGATATACAAAGCAAAAGTGTGTGCAAGAAGAGGCAGAGGAAGGCCACGTTCCAACTACCTGGATCAAATAGATCGGACTCTCAAGGACGGGAACGTTAAGAGTACTCGAAACCGACGAGCATGTATGAAGAGACTGATGAATGTGGACGAAGCGAAAAAGCAGTCTAGGGAGAACTCTTAACCTTACCTCTTAAATCTTTTGCTTTCTGTTTACAAACACGCCGTTTGTATTATTCCTCCTCGCTTAAAACGCCGTAAAATCCATTCCACTGAGTTTACGACAGTAGCGCTCACAAGCAAGTGGAACGGGAAAAACTGCGGTCGTGAGCGTGATCGTTGTGAGCGCTTAGTGGAACGCACCCTATACATACGCCTTTGAATGTCTTCTCAGACGTATGCAGGTTTCCTCTCGATGTTTTCCTTCACCGTAAAGCTCGTGGTGTGACTAATCACTGTACTTAAATGTATAAAAACTCCTCAACCCAGTCGGGATTGGAACTCGCGCCGTTTGCGTGGCAGGCGGGTGCCGTGACCTCTCGGCCACGCCGCCTCCTCTTGTCCTGACGTATAAGTGGTATGGTATCGCAGTGCAGGCGCAACCTTGGTCTCCTCTCATGTTCCCCTCCAGCGTACAGCTGGTGGAGAGGCTCAGCCATCAGGTGCTCACCGGTCAGCGAAGAACTGCGTGGCGACATCCCCGATGGGCAGCTTGCTGAGCACCACGTGCGCGCCGCTGGCGTGCAGCGCCGACAGCTTCTCGTACAGGATCTGCCACTCGGCGTCCACCACCTTCTGGTACTCCTTCACGTTGTCCACGCGCACCTGGACACCCAAACACCCACACACACACGTGACACCTTCTTTCATATACATAGCGTCCATCTTAACCATCATAAGGCTGATACTGGGGCCATTCGAGTATTACGTAAGTACATTTTTTACAATTATTTAATCACTAGCTGTCCCGCTCAGCTTCGCCCGAGTGAAAAAGTAAAAAAAAAACACGTTTTTCAACTATTGCCTCCCCTATGGAGGCAATAGGTAAAAACGTGTTTTTAAAAAAAAAAGTTGAGGTATATAAAATCCGTTCTTAGCTGACCTCTACACCGCGTAAGGAATACTCCTACCAAATTCCAAGTCAATCGGCCTTATAGTTCCTGAGATTACGTGATGAGTGAGTTCACAAATGGGATCTCCTATATATATATATATATGTATATATAGATTTAGAGAATAAAGAAAGTGGACGAAGCGAAAGAGCTATCTAAGTCTAGAAAGAACTGAGCTCTATCTATTCTCTCTGCCTACCCCTTTAGCACTCGTTGCCCACTTGGTCGTGCATAAAGTCGCCTCATAACACATTGATCCTCACAGAGTTCAGTAATTGGATCCGTTGTTATAATCATTGGCAACGTCCGTCCGTCCGTCCATCCCGTAGGGTCCCTGATGAGGCGGGTGCGAGGCAGCCCTAACGATCTCCTGTCTATTATAGATGGAAGGGCGCATTTTTCGACGTTGTATAAGTGCCCATAGGCCATAAAAATATTTTGATTTTGGCCCTATTTTGAGGCAGTGGACTGCAAAGCAAGCGTTCGGGTCTCAAGCAGTTGCCTATATTTTGTTTATATTACTTTGAATACTGTGTTTTTTACTTGTCTTAATATATATAAATTACGTGTCACGTTGTTTGTCCGCGATGGACTCCTAAACTACTTAACCGATTTCAATCAAATTTGCACACCGTGTGCAGTGTGATCCAACTTGAAAGATAGGATAGCTTACACGCGCGTAGGCAGAGGTGTATAGCCTCCTCTACCTCTACTTCTGCCTACCCCTTGGGGACCCTTGTGGGAAGGGGTGAGGATATCTACCTATATAAGTAAATATATCGTTGTCTAGTTACCATAACACAAGCTTTGCTAATTTGGGACTAGGTCAATTTGTGTGAAATTGTGCCAAGGTATTTATTATTACCTCAGCATTGTCCCTCTCAGCTTTCAGCTCGAGCTCAATGTTGAGCAGAGCGATCTTGCAGTTGTCGTAGGTCTTGGGCTGCATCTCAAAGCCAGCGTACGAGAAGGTCTTCTTGAAGGCCACCCCGGCCACCAGGAACGAGTCCTCCAGAGCGCCTCCGGACACTTTCTTGATGCCTGGAATAGTTGGGATACACATTGAGTTTATCACACTTCGCTGCGGTATGTGGTTGCAGGAATTTTAAAAATGAACTAGGGCTACAAATATTAATAATAGATATAAATAATAGAAACAATAATCCTTGAAGATGCAGAGCTTTGCGAGTTTTTGAGGCGTACACAAACCAACTTAACATTTTTATGTATACATATTATCTTTAATTAAATTTTCTGTGTGTTCAGGTGGATACGAGAATGGTTTGAATTATATTACCAGATAGGTGGCGCTGCGATAGGATATATATAAATTAATTTTTATGTGAAATTAAATATTTTCACTCGAGTAAAGCTGGGCGGGACCACTAGTTATCGATGTGTATACTGTCTTGCCTGACAGCTGTCAATGAGTTTAGGTTTGGCGCGATCACTTACCATGACAGCTGTCAGCGATTTGTTTTGACATATTATAATAATAATAATAATATATCCTTTATTGTACAAACACACACATTTACAAAAACAAACAGAAATGACAAAGAAAAACATATAGTAGGCACAATAGGCGGCCTTATCGCAAAAGCGATTTCTACCAGGCAACCCAAGTGTAGAGAGAGATAAGAAACAGAGAAAGAAAAGGTAGGTGTGACAGTTGAGAGGATGAAATAGAAACAATCATTATAATATACAAATAATAGGCATTCTACATAAATAAATACAAAACATATACTTATATAACATATAATATTATATTATATCTCCTC
The DNA here is from genome assembly GCA_945859725.1 of Drepana falcataria. Classification (NCBI taxonomy): domain Eukaryota; kingdom Metazoa; phylum Arthropoda; class Insecta; order Lepidoptera; family Drepanidae; genus Drepana; species Drepana falcataria. The sequence continues at coordinate 503,858 of OX243949.1, forward strand.
AGGCCAAAAGGTTAGGCAGAAGTATGTAGGTACCCACACACCCACATTCTGCAAGAGATATATTTTAGGTGCCAATGTGAGTGATGGGAAGCAGTTACCGCAGCCTATTTACGCTCACGATACCGAAGTATCACTTGCGTGTTGCCACTCTGTGTTCGGAGAGTTATAGTGTGTTGGCAGCATAAGGTTTAATCCCTCTGCTTCCAACACAATGTAACAATCCTCCCCCCTCCCCAAGGAGCTCATTACTGGAAACCTTATTCACCGCGTAGGAACACAACACAATAAATTGTGTTATTTGCCTACGGACTTCTATAAGGTGGAGGTCCTGCCCCAGTCGGGCAGCTCCGAATTCGAACGAGAAACCCGTTATGCCCTACCTCTCTTACAATGTACAAAGTTAATCAAAATGTATATCCAAAAAACCACCTAGTTAATTAAATATAGTAGTATAGCCAAGTAGTCACCAATCATGTCGAGCGGCAGCAGGGGAGCATCCAGGGAGAGCACGGCGTCCACCACCATGTCGGAGAAGTGGTCCTTCTGCTGGTGGATCAGCTTCGAGGACATCGCCGTGATGGCGCACTTGCGCAGAAGGTCCCTGGGGGTGCGACAGCGTTTGTACAAACGTAGATCAGCTGACTTTGTGCCAATAACATGTGCTGGTTTTGTACCAAAGAAAACATTGGTGACCTCTGACAGTCTGTCGTTAATGTATTGCTATTATTTTATCCATCTTGCATATAAACAAATATCCTCACGCCTTCCCACAAGGGTCCCCGAAGGGGTAGGCAGAGGTGTATAGGTAATACCCACACACCCACTTTCCGCCAGAGGTATATTAGGTGCCAACGTGCCAGATGGCGAGTCCATCGCCGTTACTCAAGCACGACTATACATACGCCTTTGAATGTCTTCTCAGACGTATGCAGGTTTCTTCTCGATGTCGCGCAGTCCGCTAGACTTACAGATATTTATTTATTTATTAGAGTTTCCAACAAGTAATACACAAAACTTTCTTAACAGCTATGATATAAACAATTTTTTTGTGATTCCTCAATTATAGGAAACCACAGCATGCATGAAAACCTTAAGAGCTAAGACATAAATTTAAAAAAGGTGTTCGTAATAGCTAACAATTTGAGAATTATAAATTTTAACACACAAATCCTTTCTAAGCTTATGAATACTGCCACAGAAAATATCGATTGAGCGCGACTTAGCAAGGGTGTTGAGAACTTCCTGAACATTCTCTTTAGAGGAGCATTATAACCAAGATTTCATTTTGATAACAGTGGTTGAAATAAGTTAAGTTTAGATGATCTCAGCAAGTGAGAAGGAATGGTAAAATTCACCATCTGAAGCAAGTCGGGTGTATCCAGTGCTCCATTCACAAGTTTGTATAGAAAAAGGTGATCCAGCATTTGTCTACGATTCGAGAGTGGGGTTATTTCATATACATACAGATCATTACGGGGACTCTTCTAGAAGAGAGAGAGCGCTCTCCTTCGCCTCCTCTCAAGTCGCTTCATCCACAGCCTCATGAGCACCCACCTCTGTTCCTCGGGCGACCTGTTGTCGATCTTGACCGCCAGCTCGTTGACCTTGTCCACCGCCAGCTTGGCCGCCAGCCTCACGGCGCGCACTATGATCCTCGGGTGGACACCTGCGGGGACAAAGGTTTAGACATGATGAACCCCCATCCATTTATGAAGATACATACATACACATAATCACACCTCTTTCCCGTAGGGGTAGGCAGAGACCACTTCTTTCCACTTGCTACGATCCTTACATACTTTCGCTTCGTCCACTTTCATTATTCTCTTCGTACATGCTCTTCGGTTTAGGGTACTCTTGACCTGACCTTTTTTCAAGACGTCCCTAATTTGGTCTAGAAACGTCCGCCTAGGTCTACCCCTTCCAACACTTTCATTCACACTCGCCTTATCTTTTTTCGTCAATCGTTCTTCATTCATTCTCTCGACATGGCCAAAACATTTTAGCACACTTTTCTCAATTTTTGTCACTACATCTTCTTTCAGACCGAAGATGATAATAATAATAATACCTGGGACAATTCCACATAAATTTACATAGCCCCAAATTAAGCAAAGCTTGTGTTATGGTAACTAGACAACCATATATTTACATTTATAGATAGATATATACATAAATACATTGGACATCCAAGACTAAGGTATACTTGTGTTCATCACACAAATATCTGCCCTCAGCGGGCATCGACTCTAACCGCTACGCAATCGTGAGCGTAAATAGGCTACGGTAACCGCTTACCGTCAAGGCCGCATGCCAGTCTGCCTTAGTGGTATTAAACAGCTGTTCCTTTTGAGTGAAGCCTCATGTCTACTATTGCATCCACACAACCATTTCAGTAATTGGATCCGTTTGTTTTAATCATTGGCTTACATGGTCACAGCGTTGAATACCACCAATGTGCCAACCAAGCCGTCTGGTGGTACGCACTCAGAGAACATTGAATGAAAGTGCTACTTGCATAGGGTCGAAAATTGCTGATTTGTGCCTTTACTAATTATTACATACAAAACTATTATCTTACTAATATTATAAATGTGAAAGTTTGTAAGTTTGTATGTTTGCGGTTCTTTCACGGCCAAACGGCTGAACCGATTTGGCTGAAAGTTGAAATCGTGATGGCTTATACCTAGGAATAGGACATAGGCTACGTTTTTTTTTTAATCCCGAAAATTTCATAAGCTACTTTTTCGAACTCCACGCGGGCGAAGCCGCGGGCATAAGCTAGTATACAATAAATAAACTCTAAACATTACATATCTGTTTCTTCGCTCATCCCTTCATAAGTCCCAACGCCCATCTGTAAGACATACCTTCCTCCACGAACGGCTTCAGCCTCTTCAGCAGCTCCCCAGCCAAGATGACCACAGATGTAGTACCATCACCGACCTGGAAACACCATACTATGACTGTACATTTAAAAAAGAAAGCTTTAATTAAAAAGTTAATACGGAGCTCATATAATAAGTTTCTCCTCAAAACAATTAGGAAATTGGATCCGTGGTTTTAATCATAAATGGAGAGATGTCGACCAGAGACTAATGTACTGGTCATGGGCTGGTAAATCATTACTCTGGTACTTGTTCTCTCTAGACTTTCTCTTCGTCCACATTCATCAGTCTCCTCATACAACGCGGTCACATTAATTGATTTTTGATTTTGATTTTTGTTATTGGATATTTTGTTACGTTTTCGTTATTGTTTAAGTTTGGACTATTTTTGTTAATTTTGGACTATTTTTGTAACTACCAATTTTTTAATATGGGGAAATCTATACACAGGGAAGGGAGAAATCTTGTGTTGAAAGTGTTTTAAAAGAAACAAAATAGTTTTCAATTATATTGCATAAAAAATACATGATGCAACATATTGCAAGATTAACAAATAAAACCTATGCTCCAAAATAAAAAATATAGTTTTTTTTAGCTACATGCTTTTTTTTCGCACCGTACCTGACCGCCAAAATGACGTCATCAAAGCCATGCGTCAAGTTAATGTGACCGTGTTGTACATGCTCGTCGGTTTCGAGTACTCTTGACGTTCCCGTCCTTGAGCGTCCGATCGATGTGATCTAGGTAGTTGGAACGTGGCCTTCCTCTGCCTCTTGCACACACATTCGCATTGTATAACTGTTTCGTCAATCTTTCTTCACTAATCCTTACTATATGTTTCAGGAGTAACCGCGATATACTCGCCGTCTGTCACGTTGGCACCTTACTGTCTTCAGTGAAAATAAGGTGTTACCACTGCCCACACCTTAGGGGACTATTATGGGAAGGCGTGAGAGATATATATATATCGGGAGAATGAATGAAGAACGATTGACGAAAAAAGTGTATAAGGCGAGTGTGGATGAAAGTGTTGGAAGGGGTAGACCTAGGCGGACGTTTCTAGACCAAATCAGGGACGTCTTGAAATAAGGTCAGGTCAAGAGTACCCTAAACCGAAGAGCATGTATGAAGGGAATAATGAAAGTGGACGAAGCGAAAGAAGTATGTAAGGATCGTAGCAAGTGGAAAGAAGTGGTCTCTGCCCACCCCTACGGGAAAGAGGCGTGATTATATGTATGTATGTATGTGAGATATATATATATATATATATATATATATATATATATATATATATAGATACATTTCATACCTCAGCATCTTGCGACTTGGCGATGTCCACCAAGGTCTTCGCCGCTGGGTGGACGATGTCGAGGAGCTGGAATAATTCGTTAAGGTTTTATGTAAAGTGGTGGCAGTAGGACGATTAATAATTTGTAAAAAGTAAACGTGTGTACTAAATCAAATCAATCATAAATTGAAAATTAATGACACAGGGAACACCTGTGAAATGAAAAGAGAAATAAGAGAGAGAGAGATAGATAGAGAAAGAAATAACAGAATCTTAAAGACAATCAATCAAGACAAAAAGAAAAGAAAAAGCCGTGGTGGCCGAGTGGTTCGAGCAGTTGCCTGCGACGCAAAGGTCGCAAGTTCGAATCCCGACTGTACCAATGAGTCTTTCTGAATTTAAGTACAGTGATTAGTCACACCACGAGCTTTACGGTGAAGGAAAACATCGAGAAAAAACTTACATACGTCTGAGAAGAAATTCAAAGGCGTATGTATAATCGTGCTGGAGTAACGGCGATGGACTCGCCATCTGTCACGTTGGCACCTAAATATATCTCTGGCGGAAAGTGGGTGTGTGGGTATTACCTATACACCTCTGCCTACCCCTTCGGGGACCCTTGTGGGAAGGCGTGAGGATATATTTATTTATTTATTTAATATTTTGCAACAGCTTACAATTTTTATAAACTGACAATATACCCTGATGGGCGTAGCAACACAATAATTTTCTTATTCCTTAAATTAATACATACTTCAAATAATTAAATTTACTTAAAATTATGATAACATTTATACCATTAAAATTTTAAATGTTTTGAGATCAAGGCTAGTTAGAATTTAATGTTATAATGTAATCCCTATAACTAATGACAACAACTATATGTTTAATAATAAAATATATATCTATCTTATAATACATGGTGAATAAGTGATAAACAATACCTAAGTATTGTTTATTGTTTAAATTGATCACCTAAATATTCTTGTATAGTGTAGTAGGGTTTTTGTTCAATAATGTTTTTACAAGTTTTATATATTTACTTATATCGTTTTCTTTCTTAATATTATCAGGTAGCTTGTTATATATTTTGATAGACATTATTTGAGGACTTGTTGAATGTAAAGTTAATTGTGAGAGAGGTAGTTAGGTAGTAGGAGTAGAGTTAGGGTATTTACGAACGAATTTACATATTTCCAATATATATATGCATGTCAAGGTTAGTATTTTATACTTTATGAAGATAGGTATACAGCTTTCGGTGTTATTGATATTGGCTAGAATGCGAATAAGTTTCTTTTGTGAGGTTTATAATGATGGCGCATCTGTACTATTTCCCCATAGTATAATGCCATAGTTAAACCACGAGTAAGCGTATGCGTAGTATAAATTGAGTGCAGTTTGAAAGTTGGTAGATTTTTTTATTTCACGGAGAGCATATACAAATTTATTAAAGACAATCGCTGTGAGGTATATTGCATGTACATCTCTGGCGGAAAGTGGGTTATGTGGGTACACCTATGCTCCTTCGGGGACCCTTATGGGACGGCGTGAGGATATATCATTATTATATATGTTATCTAAGGCCCGTGACAAGAGGGCTGGCGAATATTGACGCTTGCAACACCAGGGGTGTCGCTCGCGAAGCCAACCTTGCAGGATTTTTTTCACACCCTCTTTGAATAACTCCATCCAGAAAATACTTTACAATTGCGATCAGCGCATCAGCATTGCAATGAAATGTGGCAATGCCACCAGTCTTCCTGGCACACTTACTTTAAAACTCTTAATAAATCTATGTTACATAAATAGGCCTCCAGGCCTCCCTCCTCTCTTTTAGTTAACCCTTGCAAAGTTTTTTCAAAAACATTATTTTGAGGACCTTACCTTCATGATGGTGGCTCCATCGTTGGATATGACAGCCTTGCCATTGTGGTCGACTATCAACTTGTCCATACCACGAGGGCCCAGGGTCGTGCGTACCTGGCAAGTGAAAACACAAGTCATTCCATGTCTTTCTAATATTCCATATCACATCAATCGGACACTCAGGATGAGAATGTCAAGAGTACTCGAAACAGATATACAATGGAAATGTGTGAGAAGAGGCAGAGGAAGACCACATTCCAACTACCTAGATCACATCGATTGAACACTCAAGGGTTCGGACGTTAACAGAACTCGGAACAGATATACAATGGAAATGTGTGAGAAGAGGCAGAGGAAGACCACATTCCAACTACCTAGATCACATTGATCGGACACTCAAGGATAGCGACATCTACAGTAATCGGAACAGATAACCTAGATCACATCGATCGGACGCTCAAGGATATACAGTGTGAATGGGTGTGGAAGAGGCAGAGGTAGACCAAGTTCCAACTACCTATCGGTATATCACATCAACACTGAAGAAGTGTGGTCTATTGGTGTAGTAAAGTGGCGCTCTACTCTCTCTACCTGGCCAGTGAGGTACTCGGTGTAATCAAATATGTAATGAGGATAAATATTGAACTCACAGCATCTACCACCAGCTGGCAGGCATTGATGTTGGATACGAGCTGTGGCTTGCCCTGGGACGAGTCCGTCCCCTCCTTCAGCAGTACTATTTGTGGTTGCTGTTAGAAAAAGAAATAAAATAATTTTACATAATGATAAAAAAATAAACAGGTAGTCTATGGTACAAAAACATATTGTTGACCAAAAGATTTGAAAAGAGTAGCCATGGAGCTTCTCGCCGGTTCTTCTCCATGCAAACAATCAACCCGAACCGTGCACCTATTTCGACGTTTTATAAGTGCCCATCTAGGCCTATGTGAAATAAAAATATTTAGATTTTATTATTAAGGTGATTTCAACTGGTCAGATGGTAGGAAGAAATTACGCCTTTCTCCTTTTGAGCTGTTCCCTTTAAATTGTGACAGACAGACAGCAATATGAAATGCATTCATCACTAAAAAGTTTGCGCGATATTTCAGTTGATTCATCAGAAGTTTCTACATATGTTCTAACTTAATAAACATTGTACATAGATTCTTAGCCTGAATCAAAAATCTTCTATCAATGTAAAGGCTATATTTCTTATGGGAACGTCACTATATACAAATCTACAGGCTTATTGTTTTAAAAAAAAAGGCAGGTGAAGAAATAGTGCAACAATTCCTTCCCTTACATAGGGATAGAGAAAGATTTATTTTGAATTTTGATTTTATTAACAACTAGCTGTACCCTGCCACGCTTCGCTGTGGATATGTGACTGATGCAAAAAACAGATAAAAACAATCCTTGATGCGGATTATATATCATGCTAACATTTCAGCTTGATCGGTGCAGAGCTTTTTGAGTTTTTGAAGCGTACACAAACCAACATAACATTTTTATATATATAGATGTGTCTACTATGTAACAGAGACCAACAAACAAGTATATTTAAATCAGAATTGATAACCTCTTTTTTAGAAGTCTGTTAAAAACAGCCCTTGTCAACCCACTGGGCACAGGCCTCCCTAACACGCCAGTATTTTAATAACTGATTTTATTAATTCTCTTGCTTGACCAAATAAGTAGAGGTATTGCTAAATAGTGACCTATAGTTACGGTCAAAAATACAGAAAACTTCTGGAATTTCTTTCGATTCAGGTCTTTTTCAGCAGTATACATATAATTAATAGTAATTCAGGGATAAATACGAAGGTATTAAGTGAAAATTTTCGAATCACATGAGCATTTGTCGCCCTCGAGACTCGAGTCATAGACAAAAGAGAATCGGCTCTTGAAGTCGGTAAATATCTACACATTTTGTACTAAAGTGATAAAATGAATACGTTTAACACCTAAGCACACTTGGAAAGAGAAATTCTCATACCCATGAGGTGATTCAAACAATTTACGGTGGTATTATCTCGAGAATTATTCCAAATGAATCCAAACTTTAACCTCCTAATTTATCAGAAAAATACGTAAGAAATATGTAAACCTCGCACAAAATATTAACATATGCGAAATATTTAGCAACAGAACTTTCATCAGGTGAGAACGTTGACATTAAAAGTTAAGAGATTGTAGAGAAAATTATGAATTATTTACCATTTTGTATTTTTACCCACAAATTCCACTATCAAAACAAAATTATTTGATAGGTTTGACAAATGTCAGATGTCATTGTCAGTCGTTCGCTGGTTCTTTTACTTTTTTTTAACTTTACTTAACTTTAACTGGAACATAGTTGTAATAAGGACTTTTTTTACTGGGGAAATATTTTTTTAGCTTGAGGATTATTGTTCTTCACAATCATTTGATTGAATTGAATGTTTAACTTGTGTGATACATAATTTAAGTACAAGCTCTGTAAAAATTATGGGACTATGAATACCTTTGAAATGCAAAACTGTGATCTTGAATCTACAAAAAATATAGAAACTTCTCGACCACCTAAATTACTATACAATACGTATTAAACATTTACATAATATTTGATGCTCATGATATTATTATTTTAGAAAATACTTTATTTTTTGTGTAGTTGATATAATAAGTATTTTACTGAAAATACACAAATGATTCTCCTGCACCCCTTGTGAAAGCCGGCGTTAAGATTTGTATCATTTGTATGTAGGTATATGACAGTAGGCCCGAAAGACTTGTATCACTGTAGCCAATAACTGAATAATTCATAGATTGTTTAAAAAAAAACTTTTAAATGTTATTTTACCATACGAAGTGTTTGAAAATTTTTAAATGAATTTCGTACATTTAACTTGTGTTACTCAGTTTTTTAAATTAAACTAACTATAGGACTTGAATATGGATGAATCTCAAAGTTCGGATTTCTTTGCAGATAGCATAGTTGATGTTTCTAACAACAGCGCGGCAAATGTATCCTTTACTTGAATGCGACAAAAGTGTATACCGTAGTTTAAGAACACAGTAGGCTATGTGCAAAGACTACTAGGTACTTAGGCTATGTTGCCCTTGAGTGAGGTGTTCACTGCACAGGACAACCCAGGAATCTACAGTCTTCACAGAGGATAGTTGTATCTAATATCATAAATGTGGAAGTTCGTGATTCCTCTCCACCCAATTTTACGCGGGTTAATGATAACTTCGTAAATAATATACAAAAAAATGTCTTTGGTAGATGGATTGGCGAGCCGTCGAGGCCGAGTGGTTCAGGTAGTCGCCTGCAACGAAAATTGCAAGTTCGAATCCCGACTGTACCAATGAGTTTTATGACCATAATTAAAGATTAGCCACACTACAAGCCTTGTGGTGAAGGAAAACATTGAGAGGAAACCTTCATATGTTTGAGAATAAATTCAAAGACATATGTATAGTTGTGCTTGAGTTACAGGGATGGACTCGCCATCTGTCACATTGATACCTAAAATATATCTCCAGCGAATATTGGATGTGTGGGTACTACCTATACACCTGAAATGAGTAACCATGGATTTTTTTTATACCACATGGGTGACAAACAAGCATGCGGTCCGCCTGATGGTAAGCGGCTACCGCCGCCTATGGACACTTGCAACACCAGGGGTATCACTTGCGCGCTGCCGACCCTGCAGGAATCTTTTCACACCCTTCTTGAAGAACTCCATGCTGTACTCTCAGTGTTTGCCGGTTCTTCTTCATGGAAGCGACCAACCCGAACCGTGCTTCTTTTTCGACGTTTTATAAGTGCCCACCTGGGCCTATGTGAAATAAAAATATTTTGATTTGTATCGACCTTTGCCCACCCCTTCAGGGATCCTTGATCCTCGCGTGAAATAATATAATTTCCTTAACTATCATGCAGTTTGAAGAAGATGACTATAACTTATTGGTACACAATATGAAGACTGCTTTATCCAACTATATCGCAGGAGACATTGACGAAACAGCATTGTCCAAAGTACTCGGAGACATTGAAAACAGCATTAACCAGGTGAAATCCATTTTATTTATTAGGGATAGGCAGAGGTGTATGGTTATTCAGAACCAGAGATATATTTTCACTTTAAAACTTTAAAAGTTCTAAAAAAAAGTCCGTGACAGCATATGTCTATCTTTTAAGATTGACTCACACCTTTTTTATGGCAATGAAGTCTAAGATGGACTCCTGACATCTTAATCGATTTCAATCAAATTTGCACACCCTGTGCAGTTTGATCCAACTAAAAAGAAAGGATAGCTTACAACACAATTGGACCCGATAGGTGGCGCTGCGATCATGTTTCAGGAAATTTTACTTTTTCACCCGGGCGAAGCTGGGCGGGACAGCTAGTATATATATATGTAAACCCACACACCCCGTCACACCCAGAGATATATTTTCGGTTCCAAAGTGACAGATGGCGAGTCCATCGCACTTACTCAAGCACAACTATACATAAGTCTTCGAAGGACTTCTCAGATGTATGCAGGCTTACTCTTGATTGTTTCCTTCACCGTAAAGCTCGTGGTGTGACTAATCACTGTACTTAAGTTCAGAAAAACCCATTAGTACATGCTGGATTCGAACTGGCTTATAAAGTTATAAGAAAAGGTTTGATACTGAATACATAGTTTTATTTATTATTGTAATAATTTCAGAGCCTAGACCTAGTGATGGGAATATTGGCAATGAGTGATGTTCAAGTGGAAGACATGTTGGATTACATAAACAATGCAGCAGGGTTGCTCCAAATGTTGGCAGATCTATTGGGGAGAGTGGTGGACACTATGGTTATGAGTTGTGGCTCTATGGAACCTCTTCCCATAACAGCTGGGAAGATAATTATGACTGTTTTCAGGCACTGTAAAAATAGGTATCAGATATTTTTTTTAATTTAATGTTTGCACAATTGATGTACAATGGTGGTCTTAAGGTCAAAGTATTTTTTACCAACGAACCAGCCTTGACAGGAATGTATATATAAGTATATATTCATGCCTTCCAACAAGGGTCCGCGAAGGGGTATGCAGAGGTATATATATATCTATACTAATATTATAAAGCTGAAGAGTTTGTTTGTTGGAACGCGCTAATCTCAGGAACTACTGGTTGAAATTGAAAAAAATATTTTTGTGTTAGATAGTCCATTTCTCTAGGAAGGCTTTAGGCTATATAACATCACGCTACGACCAATAGGAGCGAAGCATAAATGAATAATGTTGCCAGAACGGGAAAAAATATTCCTTTTTGAGAGCTTCCGTTGCGTGCGCTGCGTAAACGGTTTAAGTTACACAAATATCATGTATGAGGGAATTGTTGCACTTTAAAAGTTCTAAAAAAAGTCCGCGACAGCATATGTCTATCTTTTAAGATTGACTCACACCTTTTTTATGGCAATGAAGTCTACGATGGGCTCCTGACATCTTAACCGATTTCAATCAAATTTGCACACCGTGTGCAGTTTGATCCAACTTAAAAGAAAGGATAGCTTACATCACAATTGGACCCGATAGGTGGCGCTGCGATCATGTTTCAGGAAATTTTACTTTTTCACCCGGGCGAAGCTGGGCGGGACAGCTAGTATATATATATGTAAACCCACACACCCCGTCACCCCCAGAGCATAGTTTTGGCATATTTTAGGTGCCAACGTGACAGATGGCGAGTCTGTCGCCGTTACTCAAGCACGACTATACATACGCCTTTGAATGTCTTCTCAGACGTATGCAGGTTTCCTCTTGATGTTGTCCTTCACCGTAAAGCTGTGTGACTAATCACTGTACTTAAGTTCAGAAAAACTCCTTGGTAAAGTTTGGTATTCGAACCTACAATCATTGTGTTGCAACTCGGACCACTCGGCCACCTCGTCTCGTTCATTCCTTCCTTCCCACAAGGGTCTCCGATTAGGTTGGCAGTTGTGTATCAGTAGTACCACGGCAAGGAATGAGAACAAAATCTTATATGTTTTCAGTGAATCCCTGTATGGTGACCACTTAACTTGTGTGGGAGAACAGCTGAAAGACCTGTTCAAGGCTTGCCATGCTCTGCAACTCGTGTATCTGATGGTCCTTGGAAACCGCTTCCTCTTTGATCTCACTGCGAGGAAGGACCAAGATGTTCTCATTGAGGGTTAGTAATATTTTCAAAACAGCAATGCTCTGCAGCTTAACCCTTGTAAACTAACTTTTTTTTATACAACAAGAGTGGCAATCAAGAATACGGCCCACCTGATGGGAAGCAGTTACCGCAGCCTATTTACGCTCACGATACCGAAGTATCACTTGCGCGTTGCCACTCTGTGTTTGGAGAGTTAAACTGTGTTGATAGCATTATAGGTCTAATCCCTCTACTGCCAACACAATGTAACAATCTCCCCCTCCCCAAGGAACTCATTATTGTAAACCTTATTCATCGCAGGAACACAACACAATAAATAGTGTTATTTGTCTACGGCCTTCTATAAGGTGGAGGTCCTGCCCCAGGCGGGGAGATATAAATTCGACCGGGAAACCCGTTATGCCCTACCTCTCAGAACTTGAAATTTTTTTTTTGTAAGAAAATATATACTATGTTATTCCACCGAATGATCTATCTCTGTGTCTAATTTCATCCAATTTCGTTCAGTGATTTTGTGTGAAAATGGAACAAGACAAGGGGACTAGCCCCTTGGGAGTGGGGGGCCAGGTCTTTCTGGACTTTCTTACTTAATTGATATGTCCGTATAACGCAGTGTTCTGAAAATGTTTTGGACATGATGCCCACCTCTACCACCGCACCTATCGCCATCGACGGGGAACTCATCCTCACACCTTGGGACCAAACAGGTCTCTCACTGGTTCCAAAGGAGTTTTCTTCCGCGAGCGCTCAGGTTGTGGAATGAGCTCCCCGTTGAGGTTTTCCCTAGAGAGTGCAGCATGGAGTTCTTCAAGAAGGGTGGGGAGAGATTACCTTTAGTTCATGCTCTCCTGGTACATTCTTAAAGGTGTTCCCTAGAGAGTGCAGCATGGAGTTCTTCAAGAAGGTGTGGAGAGATTTCCTTTAGTTCATGCTCTCCTGGTACATTCTTAAAGGTGTTCCCTAGAGAGTGCAGCATGGAGTTCTTCAAGAAGGGTGTGGAGAGATTACCTTTAGTTCATGCTCTCCTGGTACATTCTTAAAGGTTTTCCCTAGAGAGTGCAGCATGGAGTTCTTCAAGAAGTCGGCAACGCGCGAGTTATACACCTGGTGTAGCAAGCGCCCATAGGCGGCGGTAACCGCTTACCATCACTACATAAAACGTATGTTTCAGCCTTGGAGATTAACCTCAGGATAGGAGAACTAGTCCAAGCTCTTGATGTTAAGACGATGGCAGAACAGTGGAAGGGTTACATGGTGATATGCGAGAAGTATTCCTATTTTCTGGTTGATAAGGATGTTTATTGCAAGACTGTGGAACAGCTGTGTGAGATGGTTGAAGATAATGTGAAGACTGCTGCTGAGGTTTGTCGTTTAGTATTTTAAGGTCATAGTGGCCGAGTGGTTGAGGTTTTCCCTGGAGAGTACAGCATGGAGTTCTTCAAGAAGGGTGTGGAGAGATTACCTTTAGTTCATGCTCTCCTGGTACATTCTTAAAGGTGTTCCCTAGAGAGTGCAGCATGGAGTTCTTCAAGATGTGTGTGGAGAGATTACCTTTAGTTCATGCTCTCCTGGTACATTCTTAAAGGTGTTCCCTAGAGAGTGCAGCATGGAGTTCTTCAAGATGTGTGTGGAGAGATTACCTTTAGTTCATGCTCTCCTGGTACATTCTTAAAGGTGTTCCCTAGAGAGTGCAGCATGGAGTTCTTCAAGATGTGTGTGGAGAGATTACCTTTAGTTCATGCTCTCCTGGTACATTCTTAAAGGTTTTCCCTAGAGAGTGCAGCATGGAGTTTTCTTCAAGAAGGGTGTGGAGAGATTACCTTTAGTTCATGCTCTCCTGGTACATTCTTAAAGGTTTTCCCTAGAGAGTGCAGCATGGAGTTTTCTTCAAGATGTGTGTGGAGAGATTACCTTTAGTTCATGCTCTCCTGGTACATTCTTAAAGGTGTTACCTAGAGAGTGCAGCATGGAGTTTTCTTCAAGAAGGGTGTGGAGAGATTACCTTTAGTTCATGCTCTCCTGGTACATTCTTAAAGGTCTTCCCTAGAGAGTGCAGCATGGAGTTTTCTTCAAGAAGGGTGTGGAGAGATTACCTTTAGTTCATGCTCTCCTGGTACATTCTTAAAGGTGTTCCCTAGAGAGTGCAGCATGGAGTTCTTCAAGAAGGGTGTGGAGAGATTACCTTTAGTTCATGCTCTCCTGGTACATTCTTAAAGGTGTTACCTAGAGAGTGCAGCATGGAGTTTTCTTCAAGAAGGGTGTGGAGAGATTACCTTTAGTTCATGCTCTCCTGGTACATTCTTAAAGGTGTTACCTAGAGAGTGCAGCATGGAGTTTTCTTCAAGAAGGGTGTGGAGAGATTACCTTTAGTTCATGCTCTCCTGGTACATTCTTAAAGGTGTTACCTAGAGAGTGCAGCATGGAGTTCTTCAAGAAGGGTGTGAAAAGATTCCTGGAGGATGGCAACGTGCGAGTGATACCCCTGGTGTTGCAGGCGTGGGTAACCGCTTACTATGGCGGGCCGAATGCTTATTTGCCACCCAGGTGGTATAAAATAAAATTAAGGTTGCAAGTTCCAAACCCCGACTGTAACAATAAGTTTTTCTGAACTTAAGTACAGTGATTAGTCACACCACGAGCTTTACGGTGAAGGGAAACATCGAGAGGAAACCTGCATACGTCTGAGAAGACATTCAAAGGCGTATGTATATGATAATCGTGCTTTAGGGTCGGCAACGCGCGAGTATCCTTATACCTGAAGACAGAGAGAAAATTTCATTAAAATCGGTCCAGCCGTTTACGGTTCTATAACGGTATATAGAAAAAATACATTTTCTATTTGTAATAATCTATACTAATATTATAGAGGAAAGATATATATTTTTGTGTTTGTGCATGTTTGTATTGAATAAACTCAAAACTACTGGGACACCCATTTGGAAAATTCTTTCACCATTGGAAAGCTACATTCACCCTGAGTGACATAAGCTATACTTTTTCTTTTATAAAAAAAATCTAATGTCTACCCGTGCGAAGCCGGGACGGGCCGCTAGTTATATATATATAGGTACCAATCTAGGTTATAAACATAAGATTCTTATATTTCAGCTGAAACAAGATGAGAAGATAACTCTAAGATCCCTGAAAGTAGCCAGCTTCATGATTAAAATTTTACACAAAATCTGTGATATATTTGGCAACGGCACGAAGCGAGCTCACGAACGCGTTTTACATATGCTCACACACCTACACGGCATGTAAGTATGCACACGAATACTCGGCCGTGGTGGCCGAGTGGTTCAAGTAGTTGCCTGCGGCACAAAGATCGCGAGTTAGAAAACCCGACTGTACAATGGGTTTTTCTGAGCTTAAGTACAGTGATTAGTCACACCACGAGCTTTGCGGTGAAGGAAAACATTGAGAGGAAACCTGCATACGTCTGAGAAGCTATTAAAAGTATGCATTGTGCTTGGGTAAAGGCGATGGACTCGCCATCTGTCACGTTGGCACCTAAAATATATCTCTGGCGGAAAGTGGGTGTGTGGTTACTACCTATGCACCTCAGCCTCCCCCTTCGGGGACCCTTGTGGGAAGGCGTGAGGATATATATATATATTTACTTCGCATGTAGGTTCTTTAGATCATATCTATGCCCACATGCCGCTTATATGTGCGCCTCTGAAGATTTATTTATAACAATAATATATATATATATATATATATATATATATTATTGTTAATTGTATCGCCAATTGTACTTTTAGCCTATGATGTACTATCTAAATTAAATATAGTGTACAATAAAGCATATATAAAAAAAATAAAAATATATATTATTGTTATAAATAAATAAATATTAAATAAATAAATCAACTAAGTAAAAGGTTGTAAATATGTAAAATCTGTAAAATATATATATATATTGCCTATCTATATAAGTATGTATATCGTTGTCCAGTTCCCACAGTACAAGCTTTGCTTAGTTTGGGACTAGGTCAATTTGTGTGGAATTGCCTATCTATATAAGTATGTATATCGTTGTCCAGTTCCCACAGTACAAGCTTTGCTTAGTTTGGGACTAGGTCAATTTGTGTGGAATTGCCTATCTATATAAGTATGTATATCGTTGTCCAGTTCCCACAGTACAAGCTTTGCTTAGTTTGGGACTAGGTCAATTTGTGTGGAATTGCCTATCTATATAAGTATGTATATCGTTGTCCGGTTCCCACAGTACAAGCTTTGCTTAGTTTGGGACTAGGTCAATTTGTGTGGAATTGCCTATCTATATAAGTATGTATATCGTTGTCCGGTTCCCACAGTACAAGCTTTGCTTAGTTTGGGACTAGGTCAATTTGTGTGGAATTGCCTATCTATATAAGTATGTATATCGTTGTCCAGTTCCCACAGTACAAGCTTTGCTTAGTTTGGGACTAGGTCAATTTGTGTGGAATTGCCTATCTATATAAGTATGTATATCGTTGTCCAGTTCCCACAGTACAAGCTTTGCTTAGTTTGGGACTAGGTCAATTTGTGTGGAATTGCCTATCTATATAAGTATGTATATCGTTGTCCGGTTCCCACAGTACAAGCTTTGCTTAGTTTGGGACTAGGTCAATTTGTGTGGAATTGCCTATCTATATAAGTATGTATATCGTTGTCCGGTTCCCACAGTACAAGCTTTGCTTAGTTTGGGACTAGGTCAATTTGTGTGGAATTGCCTATCTATATAAGTATGTATATCGTTGTCCAGTTCCCACAGTACAAGCTTTGCTTAGTTTGGGACTAGGTCAATTTGTGTGGAATTGCCTATCTATATAAGTATGTATATCGTTGTCCAGTTCCCACAGTACAAGCTTTGCTTAGTTTGGGACTAGGTCAATTTGTGTGGAATTGCCTATCTATATAAGTATGTATATCGTTGTCCGGTTCCCACAGTACAAGCTTTGCTTAGTTTGGGACTAGGTCAATTTGTGTGGAATTGCCTATCTATATAAGTATGTATATCGTTGTCCAGTTCCCACAGTACAAGCTTTGCTTAGTTTGGGACTAGGTCAATTTGTGTGGAATTGCCTATCTATATAAGTATGTATATCGTTGTCCAGTTCCCACAGTACAAGCTTTGCTCAGTTTGGGACTAGGTCAATTTGTGTGGAATTGCCTATCTATATAAGTATGTATATCGTTGTCCAGTTCCCACAGTACAAGCTTTGCTTAGTTTGGGACTAGGTCAATTTGTGTGGAATTGCCTATCTATATAAGTATGTATATCGTTGTCCAGTTCCCACAGTACAAGCTTTGCTTAGTTTGGGACTAGGTCAATTTGTGTGGAATTGCCTATCTATATAAGTATGTATATCGTTGTCCGGTTCCCACAGTACAAGCTTTGCTTAGTTTGGGACTAGGTCAATTTGTGTGGAATTGCCTATCTATATAAGTATGTATATCGTTGTCCAGTTCCCACAGTACAAGCTCTGCTTAGTTTGGGACTAGGTCAATTTGTGTGGAATTGCCTATCTATATAAGTATGTATATCGTTGTCCAGTTCCCACAGTACAAGCTCTGCTTAGTTTGGGACTAGGTCAATTTGTGTGGAATTGCCTATCTATATAAGTATGTATATCGTTGTCCAGTTCCCACAGTACAAGCTTTGCTTAGTTTGGGACTAGGTCAATTTGTGTGGAATTGTATAGATGTCCTCCTTGTCGCGTTCCAGGTATAATGGCGCCCGCTTGGACCTGGCAGGTGACAGGTCACCGCAGTTCATGAAACTCCTGGATGACACAGTCTTCCACCCATCTGACAGGCTCTGTGAACTGAATCTGTCGAAGGACACATTTGTCAGTGTGAGTAATATTTCCTTCAGCACAACTGCGACAGCTTCTAAGGGGATACTATACGACCTTTGTCCACCTTGAAAGCTCGGGACAGCTTTTTATTACTTAGCTATGTTTTGCTCCCCACGATAGTCCCTGATGTAGGCAAAGGTTTCTAAATACACCTTCCCTGGAGATATAGTTAAGGTGCCAACGTGACAGATGGCGAGTCCATCGCCGTCACTCAAGCACGACTATACATACGCCTTTGAATGTCTTCTCAGACGTATGCAGGTTTCCTCTCGATGTTTTCCTTCACCGTAAAGCTCGTGGTGTGACTAATCGCTGTACTTAAGTTCAGAAAAACTCCTTTGTACAGTCGGGATTCACGGATTCACACCACAACTATATAAATAAATAAATAAATACCTGGGAAAATTCCACACAAATTGACCTAATCCCAAATTAAGCAAAGCTTGTGTTATGGTAACTAGACAACGATATATTTACTTATATAGATAGATATATACATAAATACATAGGACATCCAAGACTAAGGTACAAATACTCGTGTTCATCACACAAATATCTGCCCTCAGCGGGATTCGAACGCGCGACCTCAAGTTTCGCAATCAGGAGCTCTAACCACTAGACCAGGTCGTCGTTATATAATAATAAGAATAGATTTTTTTATAGTGTAATTATTGTTATTATTTCAGGTATTATCCAGTAATTGTGTTGATACATTGAAAGATGACAAGATTCTTGGTTTAATTCTTCTCCTAATGACAATAATGAGAATTGCCATACAAACTAATGATTTATCAAACAAGGCGCTCAAGAGAGTCACTATTGATTGCGTTTACAACCTTCTACCTCACTGTGAGTATGAAATCCCGTCACGCCTGCCCACAAAAGTTGCGAGGGGGTAGGCAGTGGTGTAACAAAATCCACTTTTCACTTATAAAAGTATGTATTTTGGCCGACTGGTTCCTTTCGCTTGCAAAGATAACAAGTTCGAATCGCGTCTGTATATGTCCTCATAAGGGTCACCGAAGGGGTAGGCAGAGGTGTATGGTCGGCCTGAGACTTTGACAGTAGCGCCATCTACTGTGTCCATATAATTAGTTTTTGCCTCAGCGAACCTGGGCGGGACAGCTGGTACAACTTGCAAGTCGCGGTGGCCGAGTTGTGCTAGTAGTTGCCTGCGACACAAAGATCGCAAGCTCGAATCCCGACTGTACCGATGAGATTTTCTGAACTTAAGTACAGTGATTAGTCACACCACGAGCTTTAGGGTGAAGGAAAACATCGAGAGGAAACCTGCATACGTCTGAGAAGACATTCAAAGGCGTATGTACAGTCGTGCTTGAGTAACGGCGATGGACTCGCCATCTGTCACGTTGGCACCTAATATACCTCTGGCGGAAAGTGGGTGTGTGGGTATTACCTATACACCTCTGCCTACCCCTTCGGGGACCCTTGTGGGTAAGCATGAGGTTCTCAATATTTTTTTTATTTTCTAGGTCATATTTGGTTTAATATGGGGATGAAATTCCGCAGTTGTTCTGACCGTGCCGAGCCCATTTTAGGGTTGTATGAGAAGGTCGTCGCTCACACCCTCTCCCTCGCACTCACTATGGACACGGCACAGTTCAACTACCTCGAGGAGGTATTGATGCAAGGGACCCTAAGTGAGGACCTCTACATTGGATTGTTTTCGTCCAATCTATCCGTGTGTCTTGCAAGGTAAATATATATATATATTTTTTATGTCTAGATCTGAGGCACTATACCCCAGGTCTATAACGATTGAGATTTCGTGGAGAGTCGAATCACGTGTCACGTTGTTTGTCCGCGATGGACTCCTGAACTACTTAACCGATTTCAATCAAATTTGCACACCGTGTGCAGTTTGATCCAACTTGAAAGATAGGATAGCTTACATCACAATTGGAGCCGACAGGTGGCGCTGCGATCGTGTTTCAGGAAACTTTACTTTTTCACCCGGGCGAAGCTGGGCGGGACAGCTAGTGCATATATATATATATATCTTTATATATATAATTCTTCTGTGAGTGTGTATGTCACTGAACTCCTCTCAAACGACTGGACCGATTTTGATGAAAATTTCTGTGTCTTCAGATGGATTTGAGAATGGTTTAGATTCACAATTGGACCCGATAGGTAGCGCTGCGATTTAGTTTTAGGGAATTTAATTTTTCCCCCAAGCGAAGCTGGGCGGGACAACTAGTATATATATATATATCCTCACGCCTCCCCACAAGGGTCCCCGAAAGGGTAGGCGGTGGTGTGTAGGTATTACCCACACACCAAATATGCATGCGACCCTGATGTTAAGCGGTTACCGTTACTTGGATACTTGCAACGACAAGAGTATCATTCCTTGCTAACCATGCAGGAATCTCTCCACACCCTTGAAGAATTCCATGCTGCACTCTCTAGGGAACACCTTTAAGAATGTACCAGGAGAGCATGAACTAAAGGTAATCTCTCCACGCCCTTCTTGAAGAACTCCATGCTGCACTCTCTAGGGAACACCTTTAAGAATGTACCAGGAGAGCATGAACTAAAGGTAATCTCTCCACACCCTTCTTGAAGAACTCCATGCTGCACTCTCTAGGGAAGACCTTTAAGAATGTACCAGGAGAGCATGAACTAAAGGTAATCTCTCCACACCCTTCTTGAAGAACTCCATGCTGCACTCTCTAGGGAACACCTTTAAGAATGTACCAGGAGAGCATGAACTAAAGGTAATCTCTCCACACCCTTCTTGAAGAACTCCATGCTGCACTCTCTAGGTAACACCTTTAAGAATGTACCAGGAGAGCATGAACTAAAGGTAATCTCTCCACACCCTTCTTGAAGAACTCCATGCTGCACTCTCTAGGTAACACCTTTAAGAATGTACCAGGAGAGCATGAACTAAAGGTAATCTCTCCACACCCTTCTTGAAGAACTCCATGCTGCACTCTCTAGGTAACACCTTTAAGAATGTACCAGGAGAGCATGAACTAAAGGTAATCTCTCCACACCCTTCTTGAAGAACTCCATGCTGCACTCTCTAGGTAACACCTTTAAGAATGTACCAGGAGAGCATGAACTAAAGGTAATCTCTCCACACCCTTCTTGAAGAACTCCATGCTGCACTCTCTAGGTAACACCTTTAAGAATGTACCAGGAGAGCATGAACTAAAGGTAATCTCTCCACACCCTTCTTGAAGAACTCCATGCTGCACTCTCTAGGGAAGACCTTTAAGAATGTACCAGGAGAGCATGAACTAAAGGTAATCTCTCCACACCCTTCTTGAAGAACTCCATGCTGCACTCTCTAGGGAACACCTTTAAGAATGTACCAGGCGAGCATGAACTAAAGGTAATCTCTCCACGCCCTTCTTGAAGAACTCCATGCTGCACTCTCTAGGGAACACCTTTAAGAATGTACCAGGAGAGCATGAACTAAAGGTAATCTCTCCACGCCCTTCTTGAAGAACTCCATGCTGCACTCTCTAGGTAACACCTTTAAGAATGTACCAGGAGAGCATGAACTAAAGGTAATCTCTCCACACCCTTCTTGAAGAACTCCATGCTGCACTCTCTAGGTAACACCTTTAAGAATGTACCAGGAGAGCATGAACTAAAGGTAATCTCTCCACACCCTTCTTGAAGAACTCCATGCTGCACTCTCTAGGTAACACCTTTAAGAATGTACCAGGAGAGCATGAACTAAAGGTAATCTCTCCACACCCTTCTTGAAGAACTCCATGCTGCACTCTCTAGGGAAGACCTTTAAGAATGTACCAGGAGAGCATGAACTAAAGGTAATCTCTCCACACCCTTCTTGAAGAACTCCATGCTGCACTCTCTAGGGAACACCTTTAAGAATGTACCAGGCGAGCATGAACTAAAGGTAATCTCTCCACGCCCTTCTTGAAGAACTCCATGCTGCACTCTCTAGGGAACACCTTTAAGAATGTACCAGGAGAGCATGAACTAAAGGTAATCTCTCCACGCCCTTCTTGAAGAACTCCATGCTGCACTCTCTAGGGAACACCTTTAAGAATGTACCAGGAGAGCATGAACTAAAGGTAATCTCTCCACACCCTTCTTGAAGAACTCCATGCTGCACTCTCTAGGGAAGACCTTTAAGAATGTACCAGGAGAGCATGAACTAAAGGTAATCTCTCCACACCCTTCTTGAAGAACTCCATGCTGCACTCTCTAGGGAACACCTTTAAGAATGTACCAGGAGAGCATGAACTAAAGGTAATCTCTCCACACCCTTCTTGAAGAACTCCATGCTGCACTCTCTAGGTAACACCTTTAAGAATGTACCAGGAGAGCATGAACTAAAGGTAATCTCTCCACACCCTTCTTGAAGAACTCCATGCTGCACTCTCTAGGTAACACCTTTAAGAATGTACCAGGAGAGCATGAACTAAAGGTAATCTCTCCACACCCTTCTTGAAGAACTCCATGCTGCACTCTCTAGGTAACACCTTTAAGAATGTACCAGGAGAGCATGAACTAAAGGTAATCTCTCCACACCCTTCTTGAAGAACTCCATGCTGCACTCTCTAGGTAACACCTTTAAGAATGTACCAGGAGAGCATGAACTAAAGGTAATCTCTCCACACCCTTCTTGAAGAACTCCATGCTGCACTCTCTAGGTAACACCTTTAAGAATGTACCAGGAGAGCATGAACTAAAGGTAATCTCTCCACACCCTTCTTGAAGAACTCCATGCTGCACTCTCTAGGGAAGACCTTTAAGAATGTACCAGGAGAGCATGAACTAAAGGTAATCTCTCCACACCCTTCTTGAAGAACTCCATGCTGCACTCTCTAGGGAACACCTTTAAGAATGTACCAGGCGAGCATGAACTAAAGGTAATCTCTCCACACCCTTCTTAAAGAGCTCCATGCTGCACTCTCTAGGGAAAACCTCAACGTGGAGCTCATTCCACAACCTGAGTGTTCGCGGAAGGAAACTGCTTTGAAACTGCGCAGCGCGAGATGTGAAACCATTTGTGTTGCAAGCGTCCGGTGACCGTTTACCAATATGCATACATATACATATCATCACGCCGAGTCCCTAACGGGGTAGGCAGAGAGTATAGAGCGCCAGTTCTCTCTAGACTTACATACCTCTTTCGCTTCGTCCACATTCATCAGTCTCCTCATACATGCTCGTCGGTTTCGATATTTATCTAAAAATGTTTTTCAGGATCACCCGTCGTGAATTATCGCTCAACAAAGTCTTAACTTTAATAAGAATTTATATCAACTTGGAAGAGAATGAGACATTTATAAAGTCTCCTCAGTACGTCCATTTAAAATATACAATTCGGGAGATGTTCCGTCTATTGGAGTCGCGCGACAAACTGACAGTTCTTGACAAGTACAGTATATATAAGGACGATTACTCGGATCTGTGGACGGCGCTAAAGATATGCCAATTACCGCCATCTATCGTCGGTCGAGCGAATACTTTTGCTGCGAAAAAGTTTGACGATTTAATTAATGTGACACCACGCTTGGATTTTGTACAATTTGATGCCTTGGTAATGTAACTTTTATATTAAGTATAATATGCCGTGGTGGCCGGGTTTCTGAACTTAAGTACAGTGATTAGTCACACCACGAGCTTTACGGTGAAGGAAAACATCGGGAGGAAACCTGCATACCTCTGAGAAGACATTCAAAATCGTGATGTTACCCTAGCCTGCCTGCCTAGCCCTTGGGGGGTTAACAGGTGACATATTTTAAATGCCAACGTGACAGATGGCGAGTCCATCGCTGTTACTCAAGCACGACTATACATACGCCTTTGAATGTCTTCTCAGACGTATGCAGGTTTCCTCTCCATGTGTTCCTTCACCGTAAAGCTCGTGGTGTGACTAATCACTTTACTTAAGTTTAAAAAAAACGTTCAGTCTGGGATTCGTACTTGCGACTCCAGCCTCTCGGCCACAACGGTTTTAATCACATCAGAGTTTTGATCAACGTAAAATACTGACTGTTGTTTGATTTTCAGGTAAAAACCATGAAATTGCTAGCTACCTGTCCAGATCGGAGCAATGTGTTCGTGGAGAAGAATGTGGTGAAGGCCTGGAGCAGGGCGTGTGTGGAGAACAATCCGAAGACTGTGGATCTATTGTGTTTCTATGAATATGTCAAATCTTTGGCTTTGCTGACTACATGCATGGGGGCTGTGTATGAGGATAACTCTTCAAATTTTCATTTGGTATATATATATACATATATATATATAGATATACTTTTTTTTTTTTTTTTTTCAGTCATCAAGGCCCATGGAAATACAATAATACTATATAAAATTTAAATATAAAAATATAAAATACATATATTTATATACCACAAGAGTGGCAAACAAGCATGCGGTCCGCCCGATGGTAAGCGGTTACCGCCGCCTATGGACGGTACCTACGCTCACGATACCAAAGTATATCTTGCGCGTTGCCACTGTTGGCAGCATAATGGGACTAATCTCTCTGCTGTCGACTCAGTATAACAATCCTCCCTAGGTTAACATGACAGATGGCGAAAGCATATGGTTTCCTCTCGATGACTAGAACTATCCATAATGTAATTAATTTTTCTTTTCCTTTCTTTATTAATATTTTTGTACGGTCGACATAGCGTGTCTAGGCTGTCACGTAGGATTTACTACTCGTGGTGTTGCAAGCGCCCTCAGGCTGGGCCCAAGTGTGTTGCCATGTAATAATAATTTTTCATTATTTTATTTCAGATCCTTCACGTGATTTCAACCATCGTGTCAGCAAGCAATACAGAATTTAAATTAATTTTAATGGAGCTACTCTGTAAAATGGCAGTTTGTGAATCTGTCAGAACGACAGACATGACAGATGTCACGTTCCATAATACATTCAAATATTTCCTGCAAGATTCTGATTTAACTGTAAAATACAAATTTTTCTATGTATTAAGAAAGTTTAAAAATGATGAGAATATAAATAGAATTGTGTCTGGGATTACGAATGAAAATCATAGATTAAAAAATGAATGGCAGTGCTTTTTAAAGAACGGTTGTTTGGGTAAAGCGGTGATTAGTGATCAATTGGCGATGGTACAAGAGTTTGTTTATTGCCATAAGTGCGTTATAGGGAGATCTGCGAGCTTAGTGAGAAGCAATTTTGATCTGGTCGATATTGATACCTTGTTTGACGAGGTCAACGACCCGGAGCCGGCGTCTAAAAAAGTAAAACTGACAGATGATACAGATAACCTAATTTCTACGTTAGAGTCTGTGGCGAAGATGCTTTCGGAGAAAAAAGGTTGTTTATCAAGCGAATTTAAAAGTCGCATTAGAAATGTGGCTGACCAAATGCTGCATGTAGTAAGTAATTAATTTAATAAAAAATTTAAGCTGCTTTGGAGTTTTATTTAAGAGGAGCAGACACCATAGGAAAATATTCAATTAACCTGGGACAATTCCACACAAATTGACCTAGTCCCAAATTAAGCAAAGCTTGTGTTATGGTAACTAGACAACGATATATTTACTTATATAGATAGATATATACATAAATACATAGGACATCCAAGACTAAGGTACAAATACTCGTGTTCATCACACAAATATCTGCCCTCAGCGGGATTCGAACCCGCGACCTCAAGTTTCGCAGTCAGGAGCTCCAATCACTAGACCAGACGGTCGTCAATTTCTGTTTACACTCACAACAATTTGCGTAAAAATCAATCAATTGGTTTGTTTCTCAGCGAAAGTGTGTTAAAATACTTTACCGTGAAGGACGTACATACATTTTAAATACATTCCGATACATTTTAAATGGATCGTTAGTGACATTGGTGCACGATGGACAGTGTGAAGGAAGGGGTTTGCCAAGTTGGGATTGTTAACGGGCGGGAATTTAAGTTTTTCTATCTTTTTTCTTCATAGCACCGGATATAACCAATAAAAACACTTATTCCGTTAGGTCAGATTCTTAACGATGGCAGGAACCAACCAAAAAGTTTCTACAAAAGGAGTGATGTTGTCAGTAAGGTTGCAAAAAGTGACTAACTTAATGTGAACATGTAAATATATATCATACATACACAACGCAGAGTCCCTCACGGGGTTAGCAGAGAGAGTAGAGCACCAGTTCTGTGCATTGCTCTTTCGTTTCGTCCATATTCATTAGTGGAGTACTCTTGACGTTCCATTCTAAGTGTCCGTTCGATTTGATCTAGGCAGTTGTAACGTGGGCTTCCTCTGTCTCTGCTTCCACGCACTTTCGCATTAGATACCTGTTTGGTCAGTCTTTTTTTCACTCATCTTTTCTATTTGTTCAAATCAACGTAACATGCTTTTCTCCATCTTTCCGACAATCCAACCCTTATCACGCCATTTGCTTTGCTAATCTCTTCATTGTGAAATCGGTTTATATATATATACGAAATTTATATATATATATATATATATATATATAATATATATAGTTAGTCTTACTAATAAAAACTATATCGTAACTCTTAACAACAAAAAATTTCGTTTAAGACGGTTTAACCTAACAAAATAGATAAATTATAAAAGACCTGTATTCGTAGTCATAAAATGTTTAGCCGTGACTTTTTTATCACAACCGTGTTGTGTCAGTGTCAAACGCCGATTGTTATTATTACGAGTTTTACGAGGCACCGACCGACACCGACGAACCTAACTAACAAGTTGACACGGTTAAAAAACAGCATTATAGTGTATTGACCAATAAATCTCTCTAATAAATAATTGAAACACAATCCTTAAACCTGGAAAAGCTTAAATATGAGCCGGCAAGTTGATGTTAAAGCCTTAGTATCGCATATATTGCGTGGAGACGGCTCGGATAGATGTAGGATATGTATGGGCGATACTTCCGACGGCCAAGTGTATCTGGGAGATACCGTAATGATTGATGGTGATAAAGCTGTGACTCTATCTGAACTGCTAGAAACAATAACTGGAATCGAGGTAAGCGATATTTTTCATAACAAACTCAATATGTAACATTTTTGTTCTTTTTCTGTGAGTAACGGAACGGCGTCATTCCCGCGCGACATGAATCAAAATGGCGGACATATTTTGTCGAATGTTTTTTCTACTTACTATTAAGTATTTCATAATAACTAGGTTTCATAATATTGATCTCTCAATGCAACCGTCAAGTGACTTTTACTGTAATTACAGTAACAATACAATTATCCAAATACCCCTCTTATACTAATTAAGCACTTACATCGTTTACGGAGATAGCCAGATTATGCAATAGATTTTAATTCCTATATCTAACATAACACAATATGTCGAAACCTTGGTATCAATGTTATACAAAAATTTAGTATATAAAACTATATAACAAAAAATAAATTATAAATATGAAACTGTCTTCATAAATGCATAAAGCACTTGTTTGAATACAAGATAAAACCAGCAACCAGTGCAGTTATACCAACATGAATGGGGAATTATCTATAAGATCATGATATCGTGGCCATTTGACTAGTGCCCTGGTTGCAGGTGCAGATGGATGATGACCTGCCCGCAGGGCTTTGTTGCACCTGCTTCATGGCAGCCATGCATGCGGGCCACTTCCGAGACCAGTGCCGTAGAGCCAATGACCAATGGGTGACTACACTCAACCTCCTTAGCACAATACCTGACCATAAACAAACCAAAAAACTGTTTGTCATCTTAACAGAGGATAAAATTATATTCCTTGACAATCTGTTTGAAGAAAAACCAAAGGAAGTCCAAATAGTAAGGCAAGACGGTAATAAATGTCACTCATGCCAATGCCCCAGCTGCGGGAAGCAATTTCAGTATGCCCAACATTTGTACCAACATTTGAAAGAGTCTACGGACAACTTGAGAGCTTGTCATGTGTGCGCAGAGATCCTGACTAGAGACTTGTTGGTGGAACACTTGAAGGAGGTTCATAATAAGAACCCCTATGATTGTAAGAAATGTCCAGCTTTGCTTCAGACTTATGAGCAATATGAACTGCATTTAGTTAAGGCACATACACCTGGAGCTTGCACTTGCGGAGACTGCGGACGCAGCTTCCAGTCCAACCATGGTTACCATGCCCACCTCTCAGTGCATGCACCGAAAACATGTCCAGGATGTAACAAACTCTTCCGAAACCAAACCTGCTATATGCACCATGTGAAGATATGCTGCAACTTGGACCGCAAACATCTAGACACTCACCAAACCAAGCATAAAGTTACAGTTCTAGTGGAAAATAGGTCTAATAATAAGAAGATTAAGGTTGGAATGCGTGGTAGCGCACACAAGGAGTGTATTTGTGATTATTGTAAGAAAAAATTTGCAGGCAGGAAGTTTGTCGCAGCTCACATACAAATAGTCCATATGAAAAACACACACAAGCCGTGTGCTTACTGTGGGAAGCTCCTCGCAGCAGCTCATATGACCGAACACTTGAAGAAGCACGAGTCAAACGAGTCTTACACATGTGAAATGTGTGGTATTGTCTTAAAGACCCGGTTAGGTTACAAGCAACACGTCCGCCTGCACACCGGAGAGAGACCTTACCCATGTCAATACTGTGGACAGACATTCTCTGCCTCCTCGAGGAGGTCAGAACATGTGAGGAAGACGCACAACAATACAGAAATTGTATTGAAACATGCATGTGAACTGTGTCCTGCTAGGTTTCGGTTACCGTACAGGTTGAAGAAACATATGGTTTCAGTGCATGGTGATGGCAGTGAGCCTGGTCCCCAGTTTGTGTGTACTGTGTGTCAGGAGAAGTTCAGCAGCTGTAGAGGTCTTCTGCATCACAGCAGGAAGCATCAGTCTGCAGTGATGCCCAGGAAAATACACAAGAAAATTAAATTGGATGACTTGAACAAATAAATTTAATTTCCTCATGAAGGCAATATAATTTTTATGTATCCTCACGCTGTCCCACAAGGGTCCCCCAAGGGGTAGGCAGGGGTGTATAGGTAGATACCCACACACCCACTTTCCGCTAGAGGTATATTTTAGGTGCAACGTGACAGATGGCGAGTCCATCGCCGTTACTCAAGCACGATAATACATACGCCTTTGTATTGCTTCTCAGACTAATGCAGGTTTCCTCGATGTTTTTCATCACCGTGAAGCTCGTGGTGTGACTAATCACTGTGCATACTTTAGTTCTGAAAAACTCATTAGTACAGTCGGGATTCGATCTTTGTGTCGCAGGCATTATGAATTAACCCAGATATTAATCTATCTCTGTGCCAAATGGTATCCAGTTCCGTTCAGTATTTTTGATATATATATCTTTATCACACACACATTTTACATACCTCACTCACATTTTTAGATATATTTTTCTACTATGATATATAATATTTACAAGAAGGCCCTAACAATGAGTATTGTTACAATTTGTCATATCAGAAATAAATTCTTTTAATTTAATTTAATTCAAACCTTTTTATGTCACACCACGAGCTGTGAAGCTCGCGTGTGAAGACGAGCTACGGTAAAGGAAAACATCGAGAGGAAACCTGCATACGTCTGAGAAGACATTCAAAGGTGTATGTATAGTCGTGCTTGAGTAACGGCAAGATGGGAATCTGGCGAGCATGTATGAAGAGGCTGAACGTTGGATGAAGGCTCAAAGCTTTTTATGTTTTGTAGGAAAAAAAATTATTACATACATAACATATCATCAAGCCAAGTCCCTCACGGGGTAGACCGAGAGAGTAGAGTCCATTCTCTATGATTATTTTATGAAGATACTAATTAAGCCTAGTGGTTTCACCCGTGTTACGTCATTGATTCACATCCTCACATCAGGTGAATTTCTTTCATTGCTTCATCAGTTAGCCAATAGCTATACTCTGTGTAAGTCCATAGAGAACTGGCGCTGGATTCTTTCTTCCTACTCGGTTAGGGACTCGCTCTCCTAAATTTAAGAAATATGTATTTATTTCTGGTTTAAAACATATCCAGGTTTAACCAGCTACTAAAATATCGCTGTGCCAACTTTCATTAAATTCCGTACATCCTTTAAGCGTGATTAAGTAAGAAATACCCAATATTATGAGGTTCTTAAAAATATGGAAATTTTGCTATTCAATACAAAATCAATCGTCAAAATGAACAATTTAAGCCAATTGAACTGGAATACGACCAGCATGTACAACCTCCGCCATTTTGGAATGCGCAATTAATGTTGGATGATTTAAACTTGTTCTGATAAATCGAAAAAGTTCGACAACTCAAAAGAGGATTAAATCATTAAAGTAAATCCAAGAAATGAAGAATGATACATCCAAGATGAACGGACTGATGGCCAACCTGGTTTCAGGTGGAGGAGGAACCAGCCCTGCCCCGTGGGGTGTGCAGAACATGCTTCGATGACACCCTAACAGCGTTCCAATTTCGCAAGCTATGCGGAGACTCCGCTCTTCTCTGGCAGGATACCACGAGCTACCTGGAGACATTACAGGAGCCCAAAAAAGATGACAAAGCCTTTTTCGTCTTCTACAACGACAAAGAGCAAGCCGTCGTCGCAGATCAGAGAAGCCGCGTGGTCTCCAAACAGGAAGCTCTAGATAAACTAAACGGCGAGTTCCTCCTTAAGACTAGGAAACCAGTGAGAGTTAAAAGAAGAAAGGTGATCCCATGCACGTGTCCTGATTGTGGTAAAAGATTTATGTCAGCCGAGCTTCTAAACAAACATCTCAGATGCAGTACGAAAAGGGCTTGCAATATTTGCGGTACAGTCAAATCCAAAAAGCGTTTGGCCAAACACTTTGCGCTGGTCCACGACGTGCACCTCGTGAACTGCACCAAATGCAATGAAAATTTCGAAAATGATGAGCTCATGCTCCAGCACTATAAGGATACGCACGAAACGAGGTACGCCTGCGGCATCTGTAGCCAGGGGTTCGTCAACGAGCGTGCCTTGTCCGCGCATATGTATTCACACAACACGTTCTACTGTGGATCGTGCAATTCGAGCTTCGAGAACCGCAAATGTTATAAACACCACGAGTCCCAGTGCAAGAAAGTAGCTAGACAAGTGCTCAACCTATTCGCCTGTGATTATTGCGGTGTCACTTACAACAAGAAGCCGTCTTTGAAAATACACATCATCCACAAGCATTTAAATGTTCTGCCCTTCATTTGTCAAACTTGCGGTAAACGGACGTCGACCATTGGTCATTTGAAATCTCATGAGATGACGCACAAGATCAACAGGAACGTCTACGAGTGCTATTGCGGCGCCAAGTTGCGTACAGAGTTGGGCTTTGAGCTCCATCAGCGAATTCACAGCGGTGAGAAGCCGTTTGAGTGCGAGGAGTGCGGAGATAGATTCCTGTCCTCCTCTCGCCG
Source organism: Drepana falcataria (assembly GCA_945859725.1). NCBI lineage: Eukaryota > Metazoa > Arthropoda > Insecta > Lepidoptera > Drepanidae > Drepana > Drepana falcataria. The sequence continues at coordinate 535,286 of OX243949.1, forward strand.
GTTGGACCATATCAAACGGAGGCATAGGGGCAATGAAGGCATGCCGTATGCTTGTGAGAAGTGTTCGTCCAGATTTATAAGACCGTGTGAACTGAAGAAACATTATCTGAATGTTCATGGCTCAGTGGTCGAGGTTGTGCCTTTTCGTGGACGAGTTTAAGAGACTTAAGTTCCAGTTCGAAGTTTATAGGAATATTATCAATAAATGTGTATATATATATATACATATACTATTATTATTAATGAGTGTTAAGGAGTACCTGAACTTCGGGGACCTTGTGGAGGCGTGATATTTAGTATAAGTTATATTGGAGTTTCTTGAAGATCTCGGAAGATATGTGTAAACCATTCTTAATTTGGGCGATAACTTTCTCATGTAGGTGGGGATAGAAAATCCAGAGAAAATTAGGTGGCATTGAGGCGGCGTAAAGGGGGAATGGGCCGACTAAATAAATAACTATGAAAAAGAAAAAACGTTATGCTTAAAAAAATATGCGTTTTGATTGTCCCATTGAAATATTCTTGTTTAGGAGAGTGTGTTTCGTGTGTACTAAACATATTCTCGAAGCCTATAATCTGTAAACTAAAGTAGAGAAACTGGTTTTCTCGGGTTGTATAATGTTCCTTTGGCATCATCATAAATTTAAGAGATGATCTCTGATGCAGTCCCTTCTATTTGCTTCTGTCCATCGCAATTTCTTTGTCTTCCCTATACGCCACGGGAGACACTTTTTCTTTGATCTCACTCATCATATCATTATATAGGCAGAGAGTATAGAGCGCCAGTTCTCTCTAGACTTACATACCCCTTTCGCTTCGTCCACATTCATCAAATTCAATTGTTATTATGATAACATAAAACACTAATGTTGGTAGCAAACAGAGACATGGGCACATCACAAGTTCCAAATATATTATATATACATACTAGTAATGATTTTTGGGAGGCTAATGTTCATACCTTAGTCGGTATTTTCGCCCTTCTGAACTTTATTAGTGATTTGTCGCACTACAAACTTCGTGTCAGTCAGGGTGCGACTGATAGGATAATAAAACAAATTTGTTTAAAAAACCAAAATGTACGCCTGATGGTAAGTGGTTACCGCCGCCTATGGTCGCTTGCTACTCCAGGCATATGCTCGCGCGTCGCCGACCCTTCAGGGGTCTATCCTTCTTGAAGATCTTCATGCGCTCTAGGGAGGACCTGAATGGGGAGTACATTCCAGTTAGAGCGTAAACGGAAAAAGATTCCTCTAAAAATGATGTCGCTTACAGCAATAGTGTTTCAAGATGAAAGAGCCATGGTGCCAAGGTTTCCAATAATGAGCTCCTTGGGGAGGGGTAGCTGTGGTGGCCCAGTGGTTCGAGTAGTAGCCTGCGACAAAAAGATCGAATCCCGACTGTACCAATGAGTTTTTCTCAACTAAAGTACAGTGATTAGAAACACCACGAGCTGTACGGTGAAGGAAAACATCGAGAGGTAACCTTCATACGTTTGAGACATTCAAAGGCTCGCCATCTGTCACGTTGGCACCTAAAATATATCTCTGGCAGAAAGTGGGTGTGTGGGTACTACCTATACACCTCTGCCTACCCTTTCGGGAATACTTGTGGGAAGGCGTGAGGATGAGGGACAGCTATTCTTCAATGGGTTTAAATATACGTGGAATGTCCTTCTCTTTCAGGTCCAAGACGACGCCTTCTGTCCCCCAGGAGTGTGTGTGTCCTGCGCCAGCACCGCCCTTGCTGCGCAGGAGTTTAGGATATTCGTGAGGAATGCCCAAAAAATGTGGTATACCGCTGTCAGTTCCTTAGCTGTATTGTCAACAGCCTCGGGTCCAAACGTCAAAACAGTTTATGCGTTCGTTAGGGAAAGCGACTTGTCGGTCCAAACCGTACAAGATTACACAGGCAAGGAGCCAAAAGTAGTATTAAACAGACTCAGAAATAGGTTAACCAAAAAGACCAATAGTAATAAGAAACCCAGAAATACCAGGTCCGGACCTACTTGCTGTTGTCCCGATTGCGGTAAAACATTTACTAATCCATATGCCTTGAATATGCATCTGAAGAATAGTGGGCGGAAGGATTCGTGTTTATACTGTGGTGCTGTCGTCATGAGAGGCAATGAAATAGTGGATCATTTGTCTATAGTTCACGGGGAGAAGGTGGTTTTGTGTAGCCAGTGTCCTCTGTACTTCCCAAGCGAATTGAAAGCCAAAGCGCACCAGAAAACCGCCCACAAAGCAGGTGTGATGACCTGCTGTGACTGCGGGCGAACTTTTGGACGATCGTCTTCGTTCGATCTCCATTCCCAAATGCACGCGGTGCGGATATGTCGCGCTTGCGGTCTGCAATTCACGAACCGTAGCTGTTATAGGGAACACAGGTCACAGTGCGAGCCGGAAGCCAAGCCGGATGTGAACTCACTGCCCAAGAATCGACGGTCGAATATTCGAGACCCAGCGCAGTACACTTGCGACTACTGTGGCAAAACATATAACTCGAGGCCGCAATTGAAAAATCATATAATATGGATTCACATGGACGTTAGGCCGCACGAGTGTAAAACGTGCAAAAAGCGGTTCTTCACGTATGCTCGGCTAGTAGAGCACTCTGTCGTCCATACTAGGGTAAGGAATTTCGAATGTGATATTTGTGGCGCCAAATTGGTTACCAAAATGGCGGCTGTTTACCACAGACGACGCCACACGGGTGAGAAACCGTATAAATGCAACGATTGTGGGGAAACGTTCATATCGTCGTCGCGGAGGTCTGACCACGCGAAGCGACGGCACAACGCAAAAAGGTTACAGTGTACTTTATGCACTTTTACCTTCGTAAGACGACACGACTTGAGAAAACATATGAACAAGGTCCACTCAAATCAATCGGAAGCCCTCAGTCCAATGCCAGAGACTAACAAAGCTGAATACTAGTCAAAACTTATTTGTTAGTACAAACAGAAATAAAAACGAATCTTTTTTTACCTTGACACATTAAGAAATCACTGTTTGTTGTTATTAAGTTATAGCTAGTGCAATCCACGAACACGCGCCCCATTATTATTCCTTATAGTATAAGCTTGCAACCTTCCACTAATGTGTGAGTATTGTCGGTACACACTGATTACCTATGAGTGCACACGCACACTACAATTAATAGACTCTGGTCATACTCCCAGCATCCCGCGACCCCCTCGACTAGAAATTGGTGGGGCGCGTCTTCGTGGATTGCACTATCTATGCAATCTATGATGTCCATTGTATGCAAAGATCGTTTGCTGAAACTATACTATTAGACCACCTTTATTTCCTATCTATTGACAATGTTATCGTTGTAACCTTTTTTAATTTATAAAATGTTAATTAATAAGATGGATGTCATAAATAAAGAGTTTATAGTCTGTATTTTTCTCATCCTTCCTCCATCCTCCCTTGTTCGGGAAAATCATATCCCATCACACGAGTGAGTGTGTGGGTACTACCTTACCTATACACCTCTGCCTATCCTTTCGGGGACTTGTGAGATTTTATATATATTCATATTCACTTCACGAGTGTGTTTAACCTGTGTGAACTATCCAAAGTAAAGTTATCATTGTATTTTAGACTAGAAAATATATTCTTAAGAAAGAATTAAATTTGGTTTCGCATTTACATGCGAATGCTTTTAATTTTTTCATTTAATATGTGATTAAATAATTTTGTAACACAGGCCTGATAAGTTATGCTACTGTTAAGTTTAAAGAAATCGAGATATTTATTTAAGATGAAAGACAGTTATACGAAGAACTGGTATCCGTGTCATATAATAATGAAAGCAAAAAAAAAATCTGACATTACGTTTAGCAAACATGCAAACTGTCTAATCAAATGTATCACTGAAAATGGTTGGTTGTTTGTTGTCGCAACAAAAACAGAAACTTTTCTGAAGATATGCAGCGAAAGCTTATATTACTTTTGTTAGGAATCATATGTGTTTCAACTCTGTCCTCATACTTATCTGGATATGTGCAAATTGAGTCGGATAGATTACTTCTGCACAAGATTTCCGGATTTGTCGGCGCAGGTAACTATTCCTACTGGCAATTGGGTTATTCTGGACCTCTGGTATTGGAACTGACGTCTATATCTGGTGATGCAGACCTCTACGTAGCAGACATTATAAGGTTTGTAATGTCTTCAGCGTAACTTTTAGTTTCGTTGTCTTAAACCTAGGACTTGCCGCCGGTATGACATCTTTAAAAATATATATTAATCACTAGATGTGTTGCTAAGCTCAAAACTCTAAAACAGCTTAACCGATTTGCCTAAATTTTTTATTATGTTTTCATACATTTTTTGTTATGTTTGGAAGTCTGAGGAAGGTTCTTATGGAGAGAAAAAAAATACGAGGAAATTAATAAAACCAAAAATTTTCTTGACTTTCTAGGTCCTACGAAGTTTGCCAGGGCAGCTAGTCTATAATAAATATTTCGTAGGCTAATTATGTTTGCACACTACTTCTGGAAAAATTAATTTTTTTATAGGCTATATATCAATGCTACTACTACCCAAGGGAGAAGATAATTAATTGAAATACATCTGAAGCCATGGCACAGCTAGTGCATTTTATAATGTAGCAGTCCTCCAAATTATAATTCCATTCAGCCATTCTGGCATGATTGTGTAACAAACAAACCCATAATATGTTACGTTTGCAATCATAATATTAGTAGGATAGAGTACTCGGCTCTTTTGAGGTTGTGGATTTGATTCCCACTGAGGGCAGATATCTGTGTGATGAACATGAGTATTTGTACCTGTCTTGGATGTCACAATCTTTGCTTAATTTGGGACTATGTCAGTTTGTGTGGACTTGCCTCAAGGTATAAGTAGTGCCATCCAGGAAGACACGCCCCACCAATTTCTAGTTGAGGGGGTCACGGCATGCAGGCAGTATGACCAGAGTGTATTAATTGTAGTGTGCGTGTGCACTCATAGGTAATCAGTGTGTACCGACAATACTCACACAGTAGTGGAAGGTTCACATCACACAGTACTGTAAACTGTAGGGGGGATAGTGGGACACTATCTATATTAATTCTTATATTCTTGGTATGTTTTTGCAATATGATGATTGTGTGACTGTGTTAACTTTCCAGGCCTGGCTATGAGCATGATAAGAACAACTTCAGCTCCGCCACATGTGGCTCTGACTTAGTCATGGTCCCTGATGAGTTTCCAAGACCTGTAGGTATGTGTATTCTTACTAAAATCAAATCAAATTTTTCAGACATGAGTCCATATTGTTAGCATATAGGATAACTTAATAAATAGTGTTAGTAATAAGGCTACCTACATTACAAACAGTATGGATCCTTACCCAGTGACGCAGCAGAGGGCTGTCCCCCCACTGATCTGAGACCACGCGCAGGAGACCATTAGTGGATGTGCGCAGGCGGCGCGCCATGAATGCACTCCTCTTAATTTTAATGTTGATTGAGGTCTAAGAAGTAAGAAGGCAACTCTGCTATTCATTTGATGAATGTCTATGAGCTGATAGGGAAATTGCCCTAACTCTTTGACACTTATGTTATCCTTAGCTGTCCTACTGTGGCCAGAGCCATGATGCCCATTCGCTTGGCTACACTAGATGTTCTGGTTTTCAGTACTAATGAAATTATATAATTAATTCGCCAGAAATTGTATAGATACTTAACATGTATTTAATTATAATATAATATATCCTCACATCTCCCACACACCCACTTTCCGCCAGAGATATATTTTAGGTACCAACGAGACAGCTGGCGAGTCCATTGCCGTTACTCAAACATAACCATACATACGCCATTGATTTAAATCTCAAACGTATGCAGGTTTCCTTCGCTGTTTTCCTTCACCGTAAAGCTCGTGGTGTGACTAATCACTGTACTTAAGTTCAGAAAAACTCATTGGTACAGTCGGGATTGGAACTTGCGATCTTTGTGTCGCAGGCACCCCGGCTTTTATACTAATAGTTACTCTTAACATGTATTTAATTGTTGTCGAATATTGCATCTGCCCGACTGGGACCTCCACCTTATAGAAGTCCGTGGCCAGATAACACTATTTATTGTGTTCTGTTCCTACGCTATGAATAAGGTTTCCAATAATGAGCTCCTTGGGGAGGGGGAGGATTGTTATATTGTGGTGGCAGCGGAGTGATTCCCATTATGCTGCTAAAGCACGGTCGCGGAGCAGGAAGAATTTCGTACAATGACCTATTATTACCCATCTCTGTCACTCCCGCGTAAATATAATGCGTCTCGCTCGCACAGATGCAAGGTCATTGCATCTGTGCGAGCGAGACGCATTATATTTACGCGGGAGTGACAGAGATGGGTAATAATAGGTCATTGTACGAAATTCTTCCTGCTCCGCGACCGTGCTTTAATAAGGTGTAAATCTTCAAACACAGAGCGGCAACATGCAAGTAATACTTCGGTATCGTGAGCGTAAATATACAGGTGGGCCGTATGCTTGTTTGCCTCTAGTGGTCTAAAAAATATTTTTGTTGGATAAAAATTTCGTCTGATGTTTTTTGTTTCCTTTTCAGGTCTCGCCGTGTTCGGCCACTGGTCTCACACAGTGTCAGAATATAGTGTCCAGGTCTACCTGGACCTCGCAGCTTTAATAACTGACGACCAAATGCTGACGATAGAGACTCCTCACCAGACCATTGCGGAGAGGCATGGTGAGGTGGCAACATTTTTATATATATCGTAATGTTAATCAATATATTAAAGCCTGCCTACCTGCTGCCTGCCTACCCCTTCGGGGATCCTTGTGGGAAGGCGTGAGGATATGTTATTATTTATACGAAAGCTGTGGTGGTCCATTGCTGCAGTCACCTAGACCACAAAGATTGCAATTCCAATCCCGACTGTACCAATGAGTTTTTCTGCACTTAAGTACAGTGATTAGTCACACCACGAGCTTTAGGGTGAAGGAAAACATCGAGAGGAAACCTGCGTACGTCTGAGAAGACATTCAAACGCGTATAGTCAAATAGTATAGTCGTGCTTGAGTAACGGCGGCGGACTCGCCATCTGTCACGTGGGCAACTAAAGTATATCGCTGGCGAATAGTGGGTGTGTGAGTACTAAATACACACCTCTGCCTACCCCTTTCAGGACCCTTATGGGGAGACCTGAAGTTACAATATAACTTTAATATATGAAGCAAATAATTCACCAATTTTAATTGGATCTGAAGGCCCAAGTTTTGTTTGGGGTGGTAGAGAAAGCTAATTGGTTTTTTTTTTTTTGGTTGGGCATAGAGAGTAGAGTTCGTCACCATAGTGTTATATTGGAAATGTCATTGCATGACCCCCTGGAGTTTACATGCGCATAGGTACCCCAGTGAGTAGGCAGACCACTGATTCTTCTGAACTTCTTTTCAGTGGAAGTCAGCAGACGGAGGGAGAAGACGATATACAAGAAGAGCGCTGAAGGGTCGAAGCCGCCCTTCATGAGACTACTTCGAGCTCTAGACATGATATTCGAGATGTTTGTCCTGTAGGTGCTACCGAGCAAGATGCGCACGCGCCGACATTATATTTAGAAGTACCCACTGTTACAATGACGTGCTGTTGTTAATATAGCATGATTTCACTATGGCGTGCTATTGATACCATGGTGTGCTATTGTTACAATGACGTGCTGTTGTTAATATAGCATAATTTCACTATGGCGTGCTATTGATACCATGGTGTGCTATTGTTACAATGACGTGCTGTTGTTAATATAGCATGATTTCACTATGGCGTGCTATTGATACCATGGTGTGCTATTGTTACAATGACGTGCTGTTGTTAATATAGCATAATTTCACTATGGCGTGCTATTGATACCATGGTGTGCTATTGTTACAATGACGTGCTGTTGTTAATATAGCATGATTTCACTATGGCGTGCTATTGATACCATGGTGTGCTATTGTTACAATGACGTGCTGTTGTTAATATAGCATAATTTCACTATGGCGTGCTATTGATACCATGGTGTGCTATTGTCACAATGACGTGCTATTGTTAATATAGCATGCTATATGCACTATGGCGTGCTATTGATACCATGGTGTGCTATTGTCACAATGACGTGCTATTGTTAATATAACATGCTATATGCACTATGGCGTGCTATTGATACCATGGTGTGCTATTGTCACAATGACGTGCTATTGTTAATATAGCATGCTATATGCACTATGGCGTGCTATTGATACCATGGTGTGCTATTGTCACAATGACGTGCTATTGTTAATATAGCATGCTATATGCACTATGGCGTGCTATTGATACCATGGTGTGCTATTGTCACAATGACGTGCTATTGTTAATATAGCATGCTATATGCACTATGGCGTGCTATTGATACCATGGTGTGCTATTGTCACAATGACGTGCTATTGTTAATATAGCATGCTATATGCACTATGGCGTGCTATTGATACCATGGTGTGCTATTGTCACAATGACGTGCTATTGTTAATATAGCATGCTATATGCACTATGGCGTGCTATTGATACCATGGCGTGCTATTGTCACAATGACGTGCTATTGTTAATATAGCATGCTATATGCACTATGGCGTGCTATTGATACCATGGCGTGCTATTGTAAGCATAATTTAAGAATGTTTATGACGTCTATATGTGTTGATAATAATAGCAATAGCACGTAATGGTACCGCTTCTAAGTATGTGTTGTTTTACCAAAGAGATGTGGGGTCGACGAAGGTCGGCTAAAAATAAGCTTTAATTTATATTTAATTCTTTATCAAACTTGCTCTGTATTTTTTTTATTGACAAAACAATTGAATATAATTGACTTCTAGTACATTTTTCATGTGCAATGATAAATAAAGCTATCTCTGTGCAAAATTTCATCCAAATCCGTTCAGTTATTGCGTGATAGAGGAACAAACAGACACACGAAAGTTTATAATGTTAGTTGATAGAGCCGTGGTGGCCGAGTGGTTAGAGTAGTTGCCTGCAACACAAAGACTGCAAGTTCCAATCCCGACTGTACCAATGAGTTTTTCTGAACTTAAGTACAGTGATTAGTCACACCACGAGCTTTACGGTGAAGGAAAACATCGAGAGGAAACCTGCATACGTCTGAGAAGACATTCAAAGGCGTATGTATAGTCGTGCTTGAGCAACAGCGATGGACTCGCCATCTGTCACGTTGGCACCTTAAATATATATCTGGCGGAAAATGGGTGTGTGGGAAGACGCCTCAGCGGTTTGTTGGTTGTATTACCACGTCAATCCCTTGGTTAATCTTACCGTGTATCAGATAAGATCTTGTATTTATTTATATTAAATTTTAATAAAGATTAAATCTGACTCTTACTCTTTTAACGTAGACCCTAATTTACTTATAGTCCTACAAGGTCCCCGAAACGGTAGGCAGATGTATTACACTAGTTCACTGATTCAATTTATGAGCCCACAGATGACAGGAGTACTCCATAGTACTCCTGTCATTTTTGGGTTCATACCACGGAACCAAAATGGCGTCGTATTGCGCGGATTAAAAGCAGTTTTCTTCTGCGAACGCTCAGGCTGTGGAATGAGCTCCCCGTTGAGGTGTTCCCTAGAGAGTGCAGCATGGAGTTCTTCAAGGGTGTGGAGAGATTACCTTTAGTTCATGCTCTCCTGGTACATTCTTAAAGGTGTTCCCTAGAGAGTACAGCATGGAGTTCTTCAAGAAGGGTGTGAAGAGATTACCTTTATTTAGTTCATGCTCTCCTGGTACATTCTTAAAGGTTTTCCCTAGAGTACAGCATGGAGTTCTTCAAGAAGGGTGTGGAGAGATTACCTTTAGTTCATGCTCTCCTGGTACCTTCTTAAAGGTTTTCCCTAGAGAGTGCAGCATGGAGTTCTTCAAGAAGGGTGGGGAGAGATTACCTTTATTTAGTTCATGCTCTCCTGGTACATTCTTAAAGGTTTTCCCTAGAGAGTACAGCATGGAGTTCTTCAAGAAGGGTGTGGAGAGATTACCTTTAGTTCATGCTCTCCTGGTACCTTCTTAAAGGTTTTCCCTAGAGAGTGCAGCATGGAGTTCTTCAAGAAGGGTGGGGAGAGATTACCTTTAGTTCATGCTCTCCTGGTACATTCTTAAAGGTGTTCCCTAGAGAGAACAGCATGGAGTTCTTCAAGAAGGGTGTGGAGAGATTACCTTTAGTTCATGCTCTCCTGGTACATGCTTAAAGGTTTCCCTAGAGAGTACAGCGGAGTTCTTCAAGAAGGGTGTGGAGAGATTACCTTTAGTTCATGCTCTCCTGGTACATTCTAAAAGGTTTCCCTAGAGAGTACAGCATGGAGTTCTTCAAGAAGGGTGTGGAGAGATTACCTTTAGTTCATGCTCTCCTGGTACATTCTTAAAGGTTTTCCCTAGAGTGCAGCATGGAGTTCTTCAAGAAGGGTGTGGAGAGATTACCTTTAGTTCATGCTCTCCTGGTACATTCTTAAAGGTTTTCCCTAGCGAGTGCAGCATGGAGTTCTTCAAGAAGGGTGTGGAGAGATTACCTTTAGTTCATACTCTCCTGGTACATTCTTAAAAGTGTGGAGAGTCCAGCAGGGTCAGCGCGAGCGATACCCACGTAGTTAGTTGCAAGCCATAGGTGGCGGTAACCGCTTATGGTTTATTTAACAAATATTCCTGCGTGAAATTGAGAGAATTGGATGTTTAATTCAAAGGCGATTTTTTGAACGAATTTCAGATCTTTATTCCATTCCCATTTTTCAAAATAATATTTATAAAAAACAGTGTACTTATAAACTAATGTAATAAATATTTGGTGTTTATCTAAAGCTGTTAATACTTATAAAACACTATGGCTTGGTTCAATATTTGAAAATAAAGCCGCAGAAACGTCGGTCTTCTTGGTCTACTGACCGTCTTCTCGCGGTCTACTCGGTCTTTTTGCTATTTTTAATAGCTGCCAACTTCTCTTTGCATTCCTGATAGATGCCGTCGAGATCAAAGGCAGCCTTCATGTTGTCCTTGGAGAAAAGGAACCTGAAAATTATCCAAATATATAAAAACTAGCGATCCGGGTGGACATAAAATATTTTTTATTAAAGAAAATATAGCTTATGTCGCTCAGGGTGAACGTAGCTTTCCAATGGTGAAAGAATTTTTCTAATCGGTCCAGTAGTTTCGGAGCCTATTCAATACAATCAATCTTAATCACGTTCTAACTACCTGGATCAAATAGATCGGACTCTCAAGGACGGGAACGTTAAGAGTACTCGAAACCGACGAGCATGTATGAAGAGACTGATGAATGTGGACGAAGCGAAAGAGGTATGTAAAACTAGAGAGAACTGGCGCTCTATACTCTTCCTCTGCCTCTTCCACACACATTCGTCAATCTGTTCATGTATCGTCAATCTTTCTTCACTCATCCTTTCTATAGATACATAGTGCCATCCACGTAGACGCGCCCCACTATCCCCCCTACAGTGTAAGCTTGCAACCTTCCACTAATGTGTGAGTATTGTCGGTACACACAGATTACCTATGAGTGCACACGCACACTACAATTAATACACTCGGGTTATACTGCCCGCATGCCGCGACCCCCTCCACTTCGAATTGGTGGGGCGCGTCTTCGTGGATGGCACTATCTATGTCCATGACACCCTCGCACGCCAGTTGATTTGCGAATCTCTTCATTGCGGATTCGATCTAAAATCGTTACTCCGCACATTTTTCGAAGAGATCGCATCTCGACTGCATTCAAGCTATTTTCATACTTCCTCTGACATACCCAGGATTCGCTGTTATACAATAAAGTAGGTAACAATAATGCGTTGGTTCACGCCTTGCCACAAGGGTCCCCGAAAGGGTATATCTATATTAATACTATAACGAGAAAAGAATTGTATGTAAGTATGTTTCTAAAGAATTGGCTCAAATGCAAGAAAAAAAATATTACATAATTTTTAAAAAAATAGCCAAATTGTTTAAAAAAAAATATCCACCCGTGCGAAGCCGGGCAGGGCCGCCAGTATGTAGGTATAAATATATTGTGAACCAACATATAACCGGTTTCTACCAGTTCAATGTGAACACATACTTCTGCAACTTTCCGGTGCGGTCCGGTTGCGGCCTCCTCAATTTCTCTTCACCCTCACTGAGGAGCAGCACGGTAGGCAGCTGACGGCTGGTCGGGCCATCCTGGACTCTGTACTTCGCTGCTGACTCCGGGTATCTATTAAATCAAATACATAAAATTGGTGTTTGTAAAATATTTTTTTTATTTAACAACTTTTTACTAAATACATATGGATTTATATCTTAATATATATATTTCTTGTGTGCGTGTGTATGTGACTGAACTCCTCCTAAACGGCTGGACCGATTTTGATGAAATTTTTTGTGTGTGTTCGTGGAGATTCGAGAATGGTTTAGATTCACAATTGGACCCGATAGGTGGCGCTGTGATCGTGTTTTAGGGCGTTTACTTTTTTTACCCAAGCGAAGCTGGGCGGGACCACTAGTAGATATATATAAGCCGTGGTGGCCGAGTGGTTCGAGCAGTTGCCTGCGACGCAAAGATCGCGCGTTCGAATCCCGACTGTACCATGAGTTTTTCTGAACTTAAGTACAGTGATTAGTCACACCACGAGCTTTACGGTGAAGGAAAACATCGAGAGGAAACCTGCATACGTCTGAGAAGACATTCAAAGGCGTGTGTATAGTCGTGCTTGAGTAACGGCGATGGACTCGCCATCTGTCACGTTGGCACCTGAAATATACCTATGGCGGAAAGTGGGTGTGTGGGTATTAGGTACCTATACACCTCTGCCTAACCCTTCGGGGACCCTTGTGGGAAGGCGTGAGGATATGTATATATGTATGCTATATATAAAATTTTATTTTATTGTTTCTACACAAATTGACATATTTCCAAATTAAGCAAAGCTTGTGTTATGGTAACTAGACAACGATATATTTACTTATATAGATAGATATATACATAAATACATAGGACATCCAAGACTAAGGTACAAATACTCGTGTTCATCACACAAATATCTGCCCGCAGCGGGATTCCTTTACCTTTTTTTTTTAATTGTTGCCTGTCCTGCTGTCTGTCTGTTTGTTCCAGCTAATCTATGAAGAGATTGACTGATTTTGACGGAACTTCCACTGGCAGATAGCTGATGTAACTGAGTAAATTTTATTTTAAAACCAAACAGTAATTTTTTCGTTTAATTCTAGCTACCAAATATAATTCTAGACTAGCTGCGTACGCCACGTAACGGGTACAAATATTCGTGTTCATCTCACGAATATCTGCCCTCAGCTGGAATCAAACCCGCGACCTCTAGTTCCAAAATCACTACACCAGACGGCCGTCTAAGCATACGTATATAATAAATCAGATTCGCATACCTTCCCACATCCAACTTCCCAAACTTCAAGTTATCCAGAGTATAACTGGCAGACAACTCTGCAAACACTGGGGCGAAGTTGACGCAGGCCGGATGCCATGCAGCATACAGACAGACCAACCAGGTGGTGTGCTTGTGCCGTTTGAGCTCCTCATCCAGGACCTCCAGGCCACGGAAGTATGTGACCTGCTCCGGGCCCGAGTATGTCGGTTCCGGTAATAGAAGTGCTGACAGGATAAATATGGCGCCGTATGCTAGGGCATACCTGAAAAATTATTTACATAATTACACAGGACATCTTCGAAAATGTAACAGATGTCTCTCTATAGTTAACATATCCTCACGCCTTCCCACAAGGGTCCCCGAAGGGGTAGGCAGAGGTGTATAGGTAGTGCCCACACTCCCACTTTCCGCCAGAGGTATATAAGGTGCTGTTATGTACAGAAGTGAGGGTAGGATAATAAAAAACCAGTCTGGAGTTGACAACAATCCAATTGAGCTGTGCTTCCACTATTTACCACTATTCACCATATTTTGTGAGTACATAACAGGTGCCAACGTGACAGATGGCGAGTCGATCGCCGTCACTCAAACATACTAGACTATACATACGCCTTTGAATGTCTTCTCAGACGTATGCAGGTTTCCTCTCGATGTTTTCCTTCACCGTAAAGCTCGTGGTGTGAGGGTAGCAAAATTACAACATTATAGTTTTTGATACCACAAGGGTGGCAAACAAGCGGTTTGCGGTTACTGCCACCTATGGACGCTTGCAAAAACTGTATCACTAGTATGATCTTGACCCAGAAGGAATCTTATCGAAGTCTTTTTTAACAACTCATATTCAGACAAGCAATGCTCTGAGGTTACACATATGTTAAATTTTAAACTTTGTTACTTATAAATAAGAAATATTACAAGATATGAGTTAAAATTCCCATAAAAAAAAAAATAAGAGAGGTAGGGCATAACGGGTTTCCCGTTCGAATTTGTATCTACCCGCCTGGGGCAGGACCTCCACCTTATAGAAGGCCATAGACAAACAACTAAATTTTTGTGTTGTGTTCTTACGCAGTGAATAAGGTTTCCAGTAATTAGCTCCTTGGGAAGGGGGGAGGGATTTGTCCCATTATGCTGCCAACACAGTATAACACTCCGAACACAGTGTGGCAATGCGCAAGTGATACTTAGGAATTGTAAGCGTAAATAGGCTGCGGTAACCGTTTTTTATCAGGTGGGCAATATCCTTGTTTGCCACTCTTGTTGTATAAAAAAATTAAGAATTCAAGCAATTTCAGAGATTAGACAGATTTTATGGTAGGTATTATTGCTATCAACACAACAAATATAATTTTCTTAATTAATTAGTACAAGCAGCATTTTTTTTATTTTTTTTTATACAACGAGAGTGGCAAACCAGCATACGGCCCACCTGATGGGAAACGGTTATCGCAGCCTATTTACGCTCACGATACCGAAGTATCACTTGCGTGTTGCCACTCTGTGTTCGGAGAGTTATAGTGTGTTGGCAGCATAATGGGTTTAATCCCTCTGCTTCCAACACCATATAACAATCCCCCCCCCTCCCCAAGGAGCTCATTACTGGAAACCTTATTCACCGCGTAGAAACACAACACAAAAAAATTGTGTTATTTGGCTACGGACTTCTATAAGGTGGAGGTCCTGCCCCAGTCGGGCAGCTCTGAATTCGAACGGGAAACCCGTTATGCCCTACCTCTCTTAAAGCATTAGAAAGAAGCTGTCATTTTCATATCAGCTCCAGACTATTAAGAATCTATTTATTAGTTTTACATTTTATGCTGAAAATTCTTGCAGAGCTGTATATATGTATTTATATATTTATTAACAACTAGCTGTACCCTGCCACCAAAAAATAGATAAAAACAATCCTTGACACCGATTATATATCATGCAAAATTTTCAGCTTGATTGGTGCAGAAATTTTTTAGTTTTTGAAGCGTACACAAACTAACATAACATTTATATATATATATAAGATAGATCTTAATGGTATTGCTGTTAGTCAACACAACTATACATACATCCTTAAAATTACTGAATTTCTTCACAAATATATGTATTTTTTTCCAATATTTTCCTTCTGCATAAAGCATGTGCGACTAATCACAGTACATGAGTAAAATGTATGTATCCTATAAGAAGTTGAGATGTATATTATGTTGCTGTTTGTTACCCATGATAAATCAAATAAAAAATACTTATGTTCAGAAAAACTCATTAATACATTTGGTGTTTGAACTTGCACTCTTTGTGTTGCAAGCACCTACTCGAACCACTCGGCCATAATGGTCGTATACATTTATTTATTAAGTAAATAAACCAACAATAAATAGACTTTGATATAAAAAAAATCAGTAGCATTCTTAGAGATTTGTCAATTAAAGCATTGAGCGACTCACCTAATATCCGCGTTGGCCCAAAGGATTAGATTAGCAACCTTTGTATAAACAAACGAGCCGGACAAATAGTTAACCATAGTCACACTGCCGGCCTTCCGCGTCCTTAGCATTATGACGATAATTAGGAAAAATAGGATTTCCGTTTCACGGCTATCCAACTCGCAGTCGGACTCCGGGAACAAAAACTTGCAAATAAATGAAGTACGTTTGCTCGTTACGTACGATAAACTAATTAGTATGTTAACCCAATAATACGGCTTCAATAATTGCCGTAAGTCAGTTTTGAAAGCCATCGTATTAATTACTGTTCGTAAATTTAAAATTTAATAGAAGACGTCAAGTCTCCGAATCTGAGATGATCTCTCTCTCTCCGTCTCCGCGGCCCGTGCGGCCGGGCTAGCTGTCAACTACACAAAACTGTCTGTCAGGCGTCTGTCACCTAACCCCACAGATAAAATATGATCACTACAGAGCTCTCATGACACCAAGGAACTAATAGAATGTAGAGGGGATAGGGAGCTCTTTATTAGGATAAGGTCGTAGACAAGTCAACCAGGTTAAGGTATGAAGAAATGAAAATAACCTTCTGCAAAGTACAAGTAAGTGGTAACATAACAAAAATACACCACGAATGTTATATTTTTTCAGAGATAAGGCAAAACGGCTTTCCCGTTTGAATTTGGAGCTGCCCGACTGGGACAGCACCTCTACCTTATAGAAGGCCGAAGCCAAATAACACTATTTATTGTGATGTGTTCCTACGCGGTAACTAAGGTTTCTAGTAATTAGCTTAGGGAGGGGGGAGGAGGATCTCTAAACACAGAGTGCGTTGCCACTTGCAAGTGATACTACCGTCGGTATTGTAAGCGTTAATAGGCTGCGGTAGTCGTGCTTGAGTAACGGCGATGGACTACTGTTACGTTGGCACCTAAAATATATCTCTGGGGGAAAGTGGGTGTGTGGGTACTACCTATACACCTCTGCCTATCCCTTCGGGGACCCTTGTGGGAAGGCGTGAGGAATATTATAGTAAGAGAAAATAGTGTAGTCTGAATAAGTTTGTAGCTATGTTGCTGGCTGGTAAAAAAAAATCTGCGTACGAAGACTCATTAGAATTTAGCAAAAATTCTTATCGAATGTATCATAACATACCTAAAACAATATAAATTATCTTTAATATCGTGACTCGTCTAGAATATTACAGGAAACTCCTATCAGTGCTGTCTCACTATCTATTAATACAATCATTCAAAAACAATTGAGATTACTTATCGCCATGCTTACTCAGTGACGCGCCTATTTGCGTCAATATTTACAAGTAACAAAATACCTATTTAACAAAAAGAAAAACATTTCACTCTCTATGGTATTTGGTATAATTAAAAAGTATAAAGGTTTACCTTTAAAAAATACATAAAAACATATCATCATTCATCACGTCGTCCCTCACGGGCTGGGCAATGAGACTGGAGCCGGTCCACAATAAAAGCATATAATTTAATTTAACCCGCAATGATACCCGCATTATAGTGATAAATATAATTTAAGCAACAATTTTTTCCGACAGCGTATGCCACTGTGACAGATGGAGAGTACTCTATCTATATTATAAAGCAAGACAATCCGCATTTATTCTCAAACGCAATTCCACTTTATTTCACAAATAAAATATTTTTTCAGTTCATATCAATTAGCTCCTTATTGGCGCATTCCGCCAACAAAGAGTTTTTGAGCTTTATAAATTAATTGATGAGTTTAAAGTACTCAGGATTCATGTATCTTTCTTTAAAGTATTATGTGATTAGTAGTATCCGAGATCACGCCGAAGATCCAAACTCACAAATTTCATCTCTTCATACTAGATATTATATATCATCATGATTTAATAGTTTTGTGTAAATGAACGAACAAAAAGACGTGTTTAATTATTAAAATACCAACTTAATAAAAAACATAATTTTTTGCACGATAATCGGCAATGTCTTAAATCAAATCAAATCAAATCAAAATCTTTTTATTTCACATAGGCCCAGATGGGCACTTATAAAACGTCGAAAAAGAAGTCTTGTATAGTATTGTGTCTATATGCGGTCTTCCATTGTTTTAGCATTACGTCCATTGAAACAACTGTAACTCTCCATTATCCAATAAATTAATAAAATATACAAACAGCTGTTTCGAAACCTGTTTCAGTGATGTGGGTTGCAAACACACCGGCTGATGCATTCTAATACAGCTATCCTTGTCACTCGCAGCAACTATTTGGTGTGCGAGGGAGATAGCAACAGGGAACGGTGTGGGAGACATATTGAGCATCACAAAAAATAGGGACGGTATGTCTGCAGCGGTTATTTTCATAAAAAATGCAGCCAAGAGCGTGGCCATGTTTGTTGTCCTCAATAGGCTTTGTTTCAAAACAGTGTAAAAGAGTCCCCCACTGATTAGGTAGAGAGAATAGCGCCATATTTATTTTAAATTAATTATTATTATTGATAATAATCGCCACACGTCACTTTTAAAATTGTTGTCTGTCTGTCTGTTTGTTCCGACTAATCTCAGAAACGGCTGGACCGATTTTGACAGGACTTTCACTGGCAGATAGCTGATGTAAAAAGGAGTAACTCAATCAACTTTCATTGTAAGACATTGAACAATAACTCTATAGTTAAATTCCACGCAGACTTAGTTATAAATAAACTTCGCATTGTATATCTGTTTCGTCATTCGGTATTTATTTACGCATTCGTATAATTCTTTGCTTAACATCAACGCACGAATGGAATTACCATAAACGTGCCCAATCGTACATCAATGAAAAGCTTTGTCCTATAATATTAGTATTACCAATGTGTAACTATATATGTGTTCGTTACTCATTCACGCCAGAACGGCTGAACAGAATTGGATGAAATTTGGCACAGAGATAGATTATTAGTGACATTCTGACTTTGACGACACAAAGATCGCAAGTTCGAATCCCGCCTGTATCAATGAGTTTTTCTGCACTTAAGTACAGTGATTAGTCACACCACGAGCATTACGGTGAAGGAAAACATCGAGAGGAAATCTGCATACGTCTGAGAAAAAATTCAAAGGCGTATGTATAGTCGTGCTTGAGTAACGGCGATGGACTCGCCATCTGTCACGTTGGCACCAAATATACCTCTGGCGGAAAGTGGGTGTGTGGGTATTACCTATACACCTCTGCCTACCCCTTCGGGGAGCCTTGTGGGAAGGCGTGAGGATATATTATGTTTCTAGAGAGTACTGGCGCTCTATACTCTCTGCCTTCCCCGTTAGGGACTTGGCGTGATGATAAATAATATAATATGTATGTGTCTAGAAACTAAATGAAACTCAGGACAAAGTTACCCATTTGTACATAGCTGCTGTCAAGATGCCTTGCTCAATAAACGGGCTATATAGCTAGTGCCACCCACGAAGACGCGCCCCACTATCCCCCCCTACAGTGTACAGTGTAAGTGTGCAACCTTCCACTAATGTGTGAGTATTGTCGGTACACACAGATTACCTATGAGCAGGCCCGCCGCTAGCTGTTTCGTCGCCCGCGTGCAATACCGATTATGCCGCCCTGCGCTTACTTACTCTTGAATTTTGTCAAAAAAATGATAATCAATGTTTTCTCATTATGGTGGGGAAAAAACAACAACCAAGATAAAACATTTATTTTAAGTAACATATGTATTTTTATAAATTTTATCTTGCATTGCTCTTGCATTCTGATCGTCAGGATCAGAATGCAAGAGCGATCCGAAAGATTTCTCTGGGAATCCCAAGGTGGATTTAGACCAGGAAAAGGATGTATGGATCAAACCTTCTCGCTTCGCGGAATCGCGGAAAGGTTTTTGGATGTTAACCAGAAAGTTTTCTGCGCTTTCGTCGACTTAGAGAAGGCATTTGGTAGAGTCGCACGAAGTGACGAAGTGACGCACCGTGAAGACGGGGGTCAAACAATGGTATATCATGTTTGCCTGCCTGATCATTATAAATCTAGATAACTTTCTGAAATCCTTTAAAAACGAACGGATGTGGAGTGGAAATGGGAAACTTAGTGGTCAACTGCCTTCTATACGCCGATGACTCGGTTTTACTGGCGTCATCAGAGGGCGAACTGCAGTCACTAGTTACCATAATGAAAGAAGAATGTGAAAAGAAGGGGCTGCGGCTAAACGCTGGCAAGACTAAGTTTCTGGTATTCGAATGAGATGAACAAGTGACCGAGTGTGCAAATTCTAGAGCAAGTGAATGAATTTGTATATCTAGGAAGCATGTTCACACGAGATGGAAAGTATGTAAAAGATATTGAAAGAAGGATAACTGCCGGTAATAAGGTGAATGGGGCCATGTCGACGTTGATGGGCAATAAAATTCTGAGCAAGAATTATCGAGATGCTGTCCACCATGCGATATTGGTGCATACTTTATTGTATGTCAGCGAATCCTGGGTATGTCATAGGAAGCTTGAATGCAGTTGAGATGCGATCTCTTCAAAAAATGTGCGGAGTAACGATCTTAGATCGAATCCACAATTACGATATTCACAAATCAACTGGCGTGAATGAGGGTAACTCTTCTTGCCTTTACATTTGCGACATTTTGAATGTTGAGATTTAATTGTGAAAATTAATCCCTAACAAAATTTAATAGACCTTCACCCGTGGAGCTGGTGATCGGACAGAAACCAATGAAATCTTCTCATAATCCTCTTTGGGAGGTTTTGTAAAAAAGAAAAAATATTTTAATATGAGCTACTTTGGGGTTACGGAAACTATATATTTTTAGAATCTGCATTAATTTTGATGTATAATTAATAAGCTTTTATTTAACATTTAACAGCCTAGTAATTCAAATTACCAATCATAATAGATTTTTTTACCTCATAAAAAAAATTGTGTTTCCTCCGTGATTGCTTCGCCACCTTGTTATCTTTTGCGCTTAATTATGATTGTGAAAAATTAAAAAAAATATATAAATTGCCTATTGGTCGCGCGCTACCTAGCCGGTGACCGGCTAGCCCGCTGCAGGCGCCCCAAGTTGGTATCCTATGCGCGCCTTCTGCGTAGGAGTCGACCGGTCAGGGGTACAATGACTTGAATTAGGTATGAGTCGCCCGCCCGATTTGCCGCCCCCCTGGACGTGCCGCCCGCGTGCGGTGCACGCCTTGCACGCCCGCTTACGGCGGCCATGCCTATGAGTGCACACGCACACTACAATTAATACACTCGGGTCATACTGCCCGCATCTCGAAATATTCGTTTTAACTTTGAAAGTGATTAGTCTCACCACGAGCTGTACGGTGAAGGAAATCATATGTACGTCGTAAGTTGCGTATGCATACGTAAAGTGAGCTTATCCGGTGTGACGCAAACTAGAGTTGTGCGGTTTACCTGTGCGTCATATAAAAGGATAATTTAATGAACTTTTATTAAACCCGCCCCTTAAAATATCAATAAAATTACAAGCCCAGCTCCCTTGCTCGCGATCCAGCAACGCCCTAAGCCGAGGTCCGTACCCCACAGGGGGTGCCCTTAGCTGTGTTGCTTAGCACTAAAGTCCCTGGCTGGAGGCCTAGGTCTCGCCATTGGCCGGTTAAGTAGCAAAAGTTGCAGGAACTCACGCTACGAGAATAAAAAAAATACTTTTGTTATGCCATGGTAACCGATAGGTGGGAGCAGTCGTCTGCAACGTAAAGTTAAAATGCCGACTGTACCAATGAGTATTTCTGATCTGTCCCGAAGTGGTAGTCAGAGGTGTAATTCAGCACCCTTTCGCCTGCGATATTTATTTATTAGGTGCCAGCGTATGCACAAACCATAAAATTTCATTTCAAAGGTACTAATACTGATTTTATCATCATGTTTACTTCATCGAGTTTCAAAGAGTTTTTCTATGTTTCAGTACAGTGATTATACACTGCCTACTATAGATCTATACTCTCTGCCTACCCCGTTAGGGACTTGGCGTGATGATATGTATGTATGTATTATACACTGTACTAAACCGTCGGAATTCAAACTTGCAAACTGCGTTACAGTCGACTAATCGACGTTTCGAACTACTACTACAGTATACAATATAAATTATTATTATGACGCTCCGATCCCCTATATTCAGGGCTCTTGCTACACTTACTTGTTAAAAGCAATGTCTTCTCATCCCGCTTATATTCTTCAATCAATATTTTCTCCCTTTACTAGGGCAGGTTCCTAACCTGGAACCCCAGGCCGTTATCCTTATTAATTTCCGAATTCTCACAATAATACGTAATCACCCCACGGGTTTCTATACGTTAGTTAGAATAGGTATATAGAGTAGAAATCGAACACAGTGGGTAATATGGTAATCTCACTATCTGGCCTACTTAGAAACTAAAATACCTATAAAAGAATTAGCATGAACGCCTGGATAAACAATGTATTAATTTCACAAACTAGCTATTTACAAACTTAATGAATGCTCTTACATAAGTAAAGCGCTAATGATAAAATATATTAAACATACGATATACGATATACGATATACGTATACGTATATACGATAAATATTTGTACTAGCTAGGTATGTAGTTTGTACTGAAACAAAACAAACAATTCTTATCAATAGGTTGAACGCGAAAATAACAAGTCGGCCATTTTGTAGTTAAAACCTGGCTATGTTCAAAAGCCATAGTAACTTGTACAAAGTCTTTGTATTTACGACTTATCAAACTTGGTAGCATTCGATCTTAACCTCCTTGTTTTCGTCGACGTACTTTTTCACTTAGCCGTGCATAAAACTGTACATTACTGCTGCGACGTTCCTAGAAATGTTATGTAAGCAACGCATACAAGTAGTGATTATTCTACTGATTCCGGCTGCCTGGCTGGAGGTTTTTTGGTCTCGCTATTGTTCGGTTCATGCAGTAGCAAAATTTCTGGAGCCCTCGCTACAAAACATCATCATCATTATATCATCACGCTGAGTCCCTAAACTCTCGACTCTCTGCCAACCTCGGCAGAGAATATAGAGCGCCAGTTCTCTTTAGACATACATACCTCTTTCTCTTCGTCCACATTCATCAGTCTCTTCATACATGCTCGTCGGTTTCGAGTACTCTTCACGTTCCCGTCCTTGAGCGTCTGCTACAAAACAATAGTTTATTCCGGAACATTTTAGTGATATACGCCTATACTAATGGTATTTTAAGCTTATAATATATCATTGTCTAGTTACCATAACACAAGCTTTGCTTAATTTGGGACTAGGTCAATTTGTGTGGAATTGTCCTAGGTATTTATTTATTTATTCCTACAACAAGCATATATCAGCTTTAATATAATGAAAGCTCATTAATATAAAGTAATCCCATGCTCACTCTTAAAAAAGATAATGGGCTAATTTTACTAAGAATGAAAAAGATGGTGTACATGCATAACGTGTTTTTTGTACTAATGAGGTGATTTGAATTAGTAATTTGTGCTAAATATTTAACAGTTTTCTTAACATATAAGCGAATTCCAGAAAATATATATATTTCTAGTATTGCATAGATACATACATACATATAATCACGGCGAATCCTTAACAGGGTAGGCAGAGAGAATAGAGCGCCAGTTCTCTCTAGGTCAGTTCTCTTGCACAATTCTTTCGCTTCGTCCACATTTATCAGTAAGTATACATGCTCGTCGGTTTCGAGTACTTTTGAGGTTCCCGTCCTTGAGTGTCCGAACAATTTGAATGAGGTAGTTGGAACATGGTTTTTCTCTGCCTATTCTTGCACACGCTTTCGCTTTGATATACAAAGTTGTTTCGAAATCTTTCCTCACCTTTCCATTTGTAATGTGCTGTACTATAAACGAAATACGTAAATATAATACAAAATCAATATTGATAAGATATATATTGTACTTAATAATTTTTAACCTTGTACTATAATATGCCGTTATTTAGAAAGTTGTAAATTATCCTTAATTATCAACCTCTATTACACAGTGCTAAAATATGTATCCTAATAAATTTGAAGAACAAGTCTGGAGTGTTTGCCGCTTGTAATGTGTGTTAGCATTTGCATTTGATGAGTGTTACTGTCTGCGACTGCGACACAGTTTACAACGACTGAAATGAATTGTAATGTTATTTATTTATAAAAATATACATAGATCATAATACTCTGGTTATTGATGTTTTTAACTTAGAATAAGTTACATACAGCTAAAAATATACGCGACAATACCTTACTATATTTATACATACATACATATAATCACGCCTCTTTCCCGTAGGGGTGGGCAGAGACCACTTCTTTCCGCTTGCTTCGATCCTTACATACTGGTTTCGCTTCGTCCACTTTCATTATTCCTTTCATACATACCATGTTTATGTTCTATTATTATTGAGTAAAAAAAAAAATATGGATAAAAACTTTCATCACCATATGTGAATATTGTGTATCCTTCTTGAATTTTATCCTAAGGAAGTATACTGTGTGCGTATAGATAGAATTCGATTGCTAATTTCTCTTTAAATAAGACCGGTTTAAAAAGTAGTGCTGTGCATGGCCAGCTTTATATCCCCACTGCGCAGCTTTGTGCGCGCAGCCGCCATTACGGTATAAAAACTCCGAGCGCCGCCGACGTCACGTAGTAGAAATCGAGAAGTGAAGGTGTGAATAATGGAGAGGTGGCGTCCATGTTGTGTTCTAATAAAAATCGATTATCACCGGAGCTAGCAGCGCGACCGCCGACGTACAAGTCGTGAAAGTGAAGCAGTGCAGTGTTTCGACGTGTCATCCGCGAAGATCGACAGCGGTTCGAGGCCGACAAACGGCATATCGCGGTGTTCGAGTACCCACCCAATTCTAGTTCCGCGTGCGTGCGAGAGGCGACCATTTTGTGCCCGCGCTCGGCTCCGAGGGGCGCCGCAAGCTACCGCTAAAGTGATAAGTGAACTGTCGTCCGTCATAGTTATATCTTTCCGTGATCTCGGGGCTGTATCCTACTGCGGTCACCATGAATGGGCAGCAGCAAGTCCGGCGGCGGCGAACAGTCCGCACGCCGCTACCGCTGCCGGCGCTGGCTCGACGCGGCCGCGAAGAACGCTACGCAGCGAGCAAATGGGGCGCAGCGCCCGCCGCCGCAGCGCTACCGCCGCCGCCCACGCACTGGCGGCGCGAGGGCCGCTGCCGACCCGAGCCCGATCGTGCGCTGCCACTGAAGCTGCTCCTCAACGTGACGGCGTAGGCCTCCGCCCCTACGGACTCTATCGATTAGTGTTAGTGCCGCGAGGGCGCAGCCCCCCGACGCAGCGACACCGCCGGGCTGCACTCTCGCTCTCTCGTGCTAAGGTTTTTAATTTGTAAACGCGAAGCGCGTCCGCCCGCCGCGACGCGGAGACGCCGTCCTCGAGACGAGTGCCTCCGCGCCGCCGCTCACAAAATTCTGGCGTTAGGTATTATTTTGAGAAAATTTTAGTGTTTAAGTATCGCCCCGGCGCCCGGGGGTCCGCCGCTAGCGCCCGCTTCGACTCTGCTGTTAAAAATGAGAAAAACACAAAAAAAAATTGGCAGAGCGATGTTGTGTGCAGCGGCGGAGTCCTGGGCGGCGCGGCGCCCGGCGTCACGCCCCCCGCCGCCCTCGCCTTGCAGCCGCAAGCGGCCCCGCGGCGCCCGCCTGTAAGCCCTCAGCCTCCAGGCTGTAGGGCAGCGCCGCCCCGATTGCTGAGGACGAGGCCAGCGCTTGTTGCTGCAAGGCGCATGAACGTTGCATTTGTTTTATGAAATGACGCGTTGTGATTATATTTTATATTGCAGTCGGCGAGGCTCGCGGCGCCGGGCCCACCTAGTCGTATCGTTTATTTATCTCGAGACCAATGTGTTTTTATTTGAAAGCGCGGGGCCCGCTCCGGTGAGAGACCCCAAGGAAGCACGTTGCAAGTGCGCTCACCTCACCGATGGACAGAGCTTTAAAAAATATTACTTTGAGCGCGGCCCCGCGTTCCTAATTCTAGTTGTAGTCATTGAAATTGAACGATACTATGACTAATGACTGTTGCAAGATTGGAAGATTATATATGTTTGTACAGATAGTCTGTTGATCTCAGCTGCGGGCGTCTGTGGCCTGTCGATAAGGAGCTTTGTGATGTACAAAAAAAAAAAAACGAGTATATTTGGGATTTACAAGTTTTTTATAATTAGTTTGTAAAGTATACTTTAAGTGAAGATGTGCGAGCATCGGTCGCGCAAAAGATTGTCCGCAGCATCCTATCCCACCCCCTGTCCCATCCCGCTATCCTGTCTTATCCCAGGGCTCTCCGGAGCCCGCCAAATGGTTCTGGGTTTCTGGCAAAACGTTCAAATGTGCTTGTCACTCTTCATGAGTGGAGCAACCATATTTTTTTCAGCTCTATGAATTGGAAAGTTTGGAGAATTTGGTATGTATAGTTTTAACTACTTTACACATACACTTGTCAATGATGTAGTTATGCAGTGTAGACGGCCAGTTCATTCTAGACTTGCAAACCATCTTCATCTGCATTCATTTATCACTCTTCATTCATGCTTGCCAGTAGGTAGTTGGAATGTGATCTTCCTCTGCCTCTTCTTCCATACACTTGCACTGTATATTTGTTTTAAAACAGTAACTTTTGACTCCACACAGTTTAGTACATAATGCAACATAATATCTTGTACTGGGCACAGCATTACAGACTAAGGCCTGTCGGATACTCTGCCTTGTACATTATATCTTATCTTATCTTATCTTATCTTATCTTATACCTTTAAACGAGCAATTCTTGTATATAAATATATAATCTGAATCTCGGAAACGGCTCCAACGATTTTCATGAAACTTGGTAGTGGGGGATTTCGGATCGAATGAAAAACTGCTACAAGTTCATTAGAATATGAGTTTCGCTACTGCTCTACCGACACAGCAACAATAAAGTGTTGCTAAGCAACAAACACTAAGCCAGTGAGTGTTTGCTTTGACGTGTATTATCATATCATATAATCAATTGTTAAATACCGAGCTAAGCTCGGTCATCCAGGCACTATATTATATATATATATATATATATATATCCGCATGCCTTCCCACAATGGGTAGCAAGGGTAGGCAGAGGTGTATAGGTAGTAACAACATTCCATTCCACCAGATATATTTTATTTAGTTGCTATTGCTCAAGCTTACTATACATAAGCCTTTGTATTTCTTAAGCTGTGCAGGTTTCCTCTCGATGTTCAACTTCACTCTAAAGCTCGTGGTGTGTTCACATGTAGAACGCACGCAATTCACGTGGTGTGATTGAATAATCACTGCACTTAAGTTCAGGTAAACTAATTGGTAGTCTGGATTTGAACTAGCAATTTTTGTGGCAACTACTCGGCCACCAGGGCTCTAGTTATTATTTAAATGTTATTATAAGTATATATATAACTAGTTGTCCCGCCCAGCTTCGCTTGGATGAAAAATTTAATTAACTGAAACACGATCGCAGCGCCACCTATCGGGTCCAATTGCGAATCTAAACCATTCTCGAATCCCCATGAAGACACACAGAAAATTTCATTAAAATCGGTCCAGCCATTTAGGAGGAGTTCAGTGACATACACACTCACAGAAGAATTATATATATAAAGATATATATATCCTCACGCCTTCCCACAAGGACCCCCTTAGAGGTAGGCAGAGGTTTGTAGGTAGAGTCCACACGGCCACTATAAGTAAAATCTATATATTTTTACTCAACCTTTCTTTATCTTCACTCATCCTCTCTATATGTCCAAACCAACGTAATATGCCTTTCTAAATCTTTACAATCACACCCTCGTTCACTTTGCTCAGGGTATCTCTGCAGGTTTGATCTAATGCCACAGATTTCATTTATTTCAAGCGTATGCATTTAAACGTCTTGACACTTCTTGGTCACGCCATTGCTCTGATATTAAGCAAAAGTTTGCGAAGCTATGAGAGCCAATACTTAAAGTAACGAACTTTTAAAGAGGAACAATTCCCTCATACACGATATTTAACTTAAACCGTTTACGCAGCGCACGCAACGGAAGCTCTCAAAAAGGAATATTTTCTCCCGTTCTTGCAACATTTTTCATTTATGCTTCGCTCCTATTGGTCATAGCGTGATGTTATATAGCCTAAAGCCTTCCTAGAGAAATGGACTATCCAACACAAAAATATTTTTTCAATTCCAACCAGTAGTTCCTGAGATTAGCGCGTTCAAACAAACAAACAAACTCTTCAGCTTTATAATATTAGTATAGATGTGTGTATTTTAAATGCTACGCGTTTGGGATATTTCGTTCCGGTCCAATAATATTGCGGTCACATCTTTACAAACTTTATCGCGAATCCTTGAGTTATATTATAAAATGCAACAGCGAGTTTGTACGTTTGTTACAATTGCGCGTTTTAAATACTAACCTTCCCTGATTGTTTTTCATCATGCACTTTATCACGCAGTCCCTCGCAGGGTAGGCAGAGAGTGAAGTTGCTGCCTACATTTTCGGGAGCCTTTTGGGAAGGCGTGAAGATACAAAGATATATATGTAGTTACTAGACTACACGACTAGACTAGTTGTCCCGCCCAGCTTCGCTTTGGGTGAAAAAATAAAAGCTACAGACCTAGTTGCGCCACCTATCGGGATTGTGGATCAAACCATTCTCGTATCCACCTTTCGACACGGAAAATTTCATTAAAATCGGTCCAGCCGGTTAGTTAGAGTTCAGTGACATACACGCCTACAGTATTATATATATATAAAGATTAATAAAAATAGGAACAAAAAATACTGGTTTTGAAATGCATTTGTGATCAATAAAGTTGTCTATGGCGCCATTGCAGCTTGCTACCAACATCGCTTTCCCAACCTGTCAATCCAGTTTGGATGGCGAAATACCGCTACTTAAGGGGTACTCTCGTAAGGTGACCAACTCAAACGAAAATATCTATTCTCAACTTTTCAATTAGGTACTAAAACCGGCTTATGATATGAATAAAAAGTTCGAGGCTATATTTAAGTCACTTTTTTTTCTATGATTTTATTAATTTTGATTACATACATATACAATCACGCCTCTTTCCCGTAGGGGTGGGCAGAGACCACTTCTTCCCACTTGCTACGATCCTAACATACTTCTTTCGCTTCGTCCACTTTCATTATTCCCTTCATACATGCTCTTCGGTTTAGGGTACTCTTGACCTGGCCTTTTTTCAAGACGTCCCTGATTTGGTCTCGAAACGTCCGTCTAGGTATACCCCTTCCAACACTTTCATCCACACTCGCCTTATACACTTTTTTCGTCAATCGTTCTTCATTCATTCTCTCGACATGGCCGAACCATCTCAGCATACCTTTCTCAATTTTTGTCACTACATCTTCTTTCACTATAATTTTGATTACACATTGTTATAAAAGATCTCTTGTAAAGTAACGGCGACGGACTCGCCATGTCACGTTGGCACCTAAAATATATCTCTGGCGGAAAGTGGGTGTGTGGGTACTACTTATACACCACTGCCTACCCCTTCGGGGACCCTTGAGGGAAAGCGTGAGGATATATATTATCTCTTGTAAAAAAAAACCTTTCTCTTTGGTAAGCAGTCTGTGTCACGTGAATAAATATTTGACAGATTAAGTCATGTGGATGTAAAAAGTATTTAAATAGCTTTAAGCCTTCTCACAAGGGTCTTCAGCCCCTTCATATTTTAATAAAATGACCAGTCCAGCCCAGTTCCCTTGCTCGCGATCCAGCAACGCCCTAAGCCGAGGTTCGTACCCCACAGGGGGTGCCCTTAGCTGTGTTGCTTAGCACTAAAGTCCCTGGCTGGAGGCCTAGGTCTCGCCATTGACCGGTTTAGTAGCAAAAGTTACAGGAACTCACGCTACGAGAATAAAAAAAAACACAATGGTTCCCGAAGGGTTAGGCAGTGTTGTTACACATGTACTTCCCACCGGAGATATATTTTAGGTGCCAACGTGACAGATGGCGAATCCATCGTTACTCAAGCACGACTATACATACGCCTTTGAATGTCTTCTCAGACGTATGCAGGTTTCCTCTCGATGTTTTCCTTCACCGTAAAGCTCGTGGTGTGACTAATCACTGTACTTAAGTTCAGAAAAACTCATTGGTACAGCCGTGTTTTTAACGTATAATCTTTGTGCGGGCAAACGCGAACCACTCGGAGATTAAGTAATATGTATTCCTATAAATTGGTGACCCCGACATGATAGAGTGAACAGTCTTGATATCCTTGTAATCTAACGCGTCGACAAGCAAGTTTTACAATAACGTGAATCATGAGAATTTGATAAATAAAAGTATCGCCAAATTATATGCTATGTACTCGAACTGCAAGAAGAGGCAGAGGAAGGCCACGTTCCAACTACCTGGATCAAATAGATCGGACGCTCAAGGACGGGAACGTTAAGAGTACTCGAAACCGACGAGCATGTATGAAGAGACTGATGAATGTGGACGAAGCGAAAGAGGTGTGTAAGTCTAGAGAGAACTGGCGCTCTATACTCTCTGCCTACCCCGTTAGGGACTCGGCGTGATGATATGTATGTATGAACAAGGAAATGAGCATTTTTAACCTTAAATATATTTTTTTCCCTACAGTTACACTATAATTTAATTATCTATATAGAAGATAAATATATACCATCGCAGACTTTTATTAATTTGATGTATCTCGTAAGGTTTAGCCAGCGTTTGCGATTTAAGCGCACAAAAATATGTTTGTTACGACATCACATTACAAATCATTAGACTTTTCGGCACTGCGTTGAAATTAAAATCCGTTGAACAGTTTAAAAGATCTAAGTAAACAGACAGCGGAAGCGACTTCCTTTTATACTATATAAATATGTATATATATATACATATATCACTCCTGAGCTAGTTTATATAATAATAGTTTAAAAGACCTATCCTGATACTCACGCAATTGGATCCGCCTGGACTAGCTTTTCAGTCAACACTTATTGGGTTTATAAGACGAATCTAACGATGTCTTAAATAGAAGACACGAGATAAGAAATAAATTTACAAACATACATACTTACATACAAGGTACGCGCGAAAAATAACCCTTTAATGACAGTTGAGTAAAAATATACATTTAGCGTGAGTGAAACCGCGATACGCAAATAGTTGTCGTTAAATAGCAGTTAGATAAGAAGTAGGTCAAGCGTTGTTATTCAACTGTTATCTGCTTTATATTTAAATGTTATTTTAGTGACCTCAAAATGTTAACCAACTGATTAGCTAAAGAACTGAATTAATAATTTTTTAGGCTAAGTTACATCAAATTTAATTTGATATAATGCGAAATGAGATGCTAAATAACACGTGTCTCCAAACTTGTTTAAAAAACTTAACGCTTAAATACCGACTTTCAATGTATGGAACGCTTCCTATCAATACTGTTTAAAATTTTTGTCCACCTCGGAACAAAAAGTAGGTAGCAGTTACGTAAAAGTACCGTTTCCAATTACAAATCTGACAGAAAAAAATGCATCCGTTACGTTTTTTTGTTCATTTACTGACATTGGAAATAACGTGAATTCTAATTAATTGAGGTCTTATGTCTTCCAAGCTCAGGCAATCCCTTCGTAGCACCCTTATACACGCACAAAAAATATTTTAGTAATATTTACTAAAATTTTTTTTTTCTTAGTTACATAAAATCAATTCAAATTTTTTTATTATTTTATTTTCTATAAAAGCGTGTTATTTTTAAACCTACCCGCGTTAAATTGCTCTGCTCTGCTCCATTGGGTAGTATCATGATACTAAACAGCAAACTTCCTCCATAAACTGGAATGCAAGAATATTTTTCCAAATCGCAGTTGTATCTTTTTATACAGCCGTGGAGGCCGAGTGGTTCGAGCAGTTGCCTGCGACGCAAAGGTCGCAAGTTCGAATCCCGACTGTACCAATGAGTTTTTTCTGAACTTAAGTACAGTGATTAGTCACACCACGAGCTTTACGGTGAAGGAAAACATCGAGAGGAAACCTGAATACGTCTGAGAAGAAATTCAAAGGCGTATGTATAGTCGTGCTTGAGTAACGGCGATGGACTCGCCATCTGTCACGTTGGCACCTAATATACCTCTGGCGGAAAGTAGGTGTGTGGGTATTACCTATACACCTTCCTTTAAGCCTTCCCTTAAGGGTCCCCGAAGGGGTAGGCAGAGGTGTATAGGTAATACCCACACACCCACTTTCCACCAGAGATATATTTTGGGTGCCAACGTGACAGATGGCGAGTCCATCGCCGCTACTCAAGCTTTAAGCAAGCTTGAGTTGTATCTGGTTCTTAAAATACAAAATAAAAATAAAAGAACAGAATTTTGATACCAAAAATATTATAATCACTCAAAAGCTTATCCAAAACACGTGTTATAATTGCCAAGTAATCATTCGTTATTGCTGTCAATATCATTTAGTGACGCGCTGCCAGTAGCAACGGTATTCGTTAACGGTATTCGCGCATTGTGTAGCAATTTGACGTCATCAATAGCAGTGTTACAATCACTGCGATTTTTATCTACGCGACTCAAAGCTTCGTTTATGACGTTTTGAGTTTGCAATTTGGCGTTCATAATTGTTTGAACGATGTCCATTTGCACTTTTGCGAATTGATGTTTCGGTATGTGCTTCAGTAAGCAAGTAATGTACTTGATAAAGGAATCTAATTCTTCGTCGTTGGATGAATGTTTGTGTTTCTTTACGCCAACTTCGTCAGATGAGGTTGAATCATTCCGCTTTTCAATTCTTTTTTTGGGTAGATGTTTTCTTTGACGTGTCTTTGATCTTTCTAGCTTTTTGGGTGACTCCCTTTTGACTTCGTCTTCCAAATACACGATTTCAGTGTATGTTGTACGAGGTACAGAGGTATCGAGGTCGCCCTCGATCTCTGAGTCTTCCTCCGGAATCTAAGGAATCAATAATATTCTACTGTTATAACAATTAAATTGTCTGGCGAATATTTCGCTCAGCGAGTCAGCATTGCCATACAACGTGGCAATGCCGCTAGTCTTCTTGGCACCCTTCCGCGTGACACAGATTTGGGTCATTTATAATTAGTTTATATTTGTTATTATTTTGTATTATATTATATTTAAATTATATTATAATTATAATATAAAATAAATAACATATAATAATATAAGACCAAAGAAAAAAAAAACAACTTCTCAAAAAGTGTTCCACATAAAAAGCTAGTTAATAAGGGACCGTCCATTAACTACGTCATCACGCCATATCACTCATAGATGAGAGTCACGCCGAGTCCATCACAGAGAGAGAACACCTAATTGGCATTGCATGCAGAGCTAACTGCTGAATAAATAAATACTAAAAACTTTTTTTTCTTTCATCTTGCATTCTTGTTATAATCTTACGTTGTACATATACAACGTAAGATTATAACAAGAATGCATTACATACCTGTACAATACACAAAAGCCGTGGTGGCTGAGTGGTTCGAGTAGTTGCCTGTGACACAACGATCGCAAGTTTGAATCCCGACTGTACCAATGAGTTTTTCAGAACTTAAGTACAGTGATTAGCCACACCACGAGCTTTACGGTGAAGGAAAACGTTTGAGAAGACATTCAAAGGCGTATTATGTCACGTTGGCACCTAAAATATATCTCTGGTGGTGAGTGGGTGTGTAGGTACTACCTATACACCTCTGCCTAACCCTGTGGGGAACCTTGTGGGATGGCGTGAGGATATATATACCTGTACAATATCAGCGAGCAGCTTAGGGTGTCTTTCTTCTATATGCTCCTTCAATAACGCTGAGCTATTATCGAAAACTGCTCGGCATACGACGCACCTCACTCGTCCAGCCTCCAGCTCGAAGTATCCCCACATTGCTGACGTAACACGCGCGTCGCTATCGACATCTGACAACAAAAAACTTTTTTTTTCACTCCTGCTTTATCTTAGAATATCTTATGGCTCGGCTAATGTATATACTGTAATGAGCTCCTTGGGGAGGGCGGAGGATGGTTACATTGTGTTGGAAGCAGAGGGATTAAACCCATTATGCTGCCGAAACACAGAGTGGCAACGCGCAAGTGATACTTCGGTATGGTGAACGTAAATAGGCTGCGGTAACCGTTTCCCATCTGGTTTTCAACTTTTGTTGTATATAAAAAAAAACTATGATTCTCTCGCTGCTCTCTACTCCTAGTGCTGACAAAATTATGGGCCTCACTGTCTGCGTGTAGTTTAGGACTAGGTCAATTTGTGTGGAATTGCCTATCTATATAAGTATGTATATCGTTGTCCAGTTCCCACAGTACAAGCTTTGCTTAGTTTGGGACTAGGTCAATTTGTGTGTAATTGCCTATCTATATAAGTATGTATATCGTTGTCCAGTTCGCACAGTACAAGCTTTGCTTAGTTTGGGACTAGGTCAATTTGTGTGTAATTGCCTATCTATATAAGTATGTATATCGTTGTCCAGTTCTTACAGTCCAAGCTTTGCTTAGTTTGGGACTAGGTCAATTCGCTACACGTGGATGAACTAAAGAGTATGTACATTGAGAGCTGGCGCTCTTCTCCCTCTGCATACTGTATAGTACGTATTTGTATGTATCCAAAATTCATACAGAAAAGGAGGTTTGTAATTAATGAAACAAATAAATATAGTTCATTATTTATTGCTTTTCTTCCAAAACGTCGGCCAAACCATCGACACGATCTTTTTCTGTACTAGTAATAGTTATCGAATAGCTGCTACTTGGAATAGCAGTAGCGGATCCCGTCAATTCATTCGATATTTTAGCAGTCATGATCTGCTTAATGATGTCGGATTGTAATTGATCCGATATCGTTTTCGGAAGTTGTCTTAATAGTGACGTGACATAATTTGCGAAATAATTCAAAGAATCTTGCTTGTCAATGGTAGGTTTCTTTCCGTTAGCGTCGTCATCCGAGTTGCTATTCCAGCGATTTTCTCTGCTATTTTTAGCAGTTTTCCTTTTTTTGAGCGGTTTCATTTCAATTGTATGATCTTGTTCGTAATCTTCGCAGCAAATAGGATCTATTTCTGGTATGTTCTAGAAAAGGATAGGTTTAAAAAAACACAGTTGAGTTCTTGTACATGAGAGCTTCTATAAAACTAACAGAGGGATAGGAGAGGGGATGTATTCTATCCTTTATTTTACACCACCAAGGTCGCAAATAAGCATACGATCCGCCTGATAGTAAGCGGTTATCGCTGCCTATGGTCACTTGTAACGCTAGGGGTATGGTCCTCGCAATGCCGACCCTTATCTCCTTTCCAAATTTCATTAAAATCAGTTTAGCCGTTTAATCGTGGAATAAACAAACAATGGACTAGTTCCAATTCCGACTGTACCAATGAGTTTTTCTGAACTTTAGTACAGTAATTAGGAACACCGCGAGCTTTACGGTGAAGGAAAACATCGAGAAGAAACCTGTATACGTTTGAGAAGACATTCAAAGTCGTTTGTAGGTAGGTATAGTCGTGCTTGAGTAAAGGCGATTCGCCATCTGTCACGTTGGCACCTAAAGCATGGGTCTGGTGAAAAGTAGCTGTGTGGGTACTACATATACACCTCTGCCTACCCTTTCGGGGAACCTTGTGGTATGGCGTGAAGATATATTATATATACAATGTGTTTTATAGTTATCACTTATACCTGATCGTTGTCTTCGTTATCGTTTTTAGAACTGTTCCTTTCAACCTCGTAGAATTGTCCATCGGCCGCTATTATGATTTCAGTCTAAAAGAAACGTATACTATTACACACACTGCCAAATATTTGTTTATCTATATAGTCGTAAGCATATCTCTGGCGGAATGTAGGTGTGTGCGGTAATAATTATACACCACTGCCTACCCTTTATGGAAAGGCGAGAGGATTATTATACATAAACATTACATGCCTCTTGTTAGACTCTAGCTGTGGCATGGCATGGGGTTGGCAGAGGGAGTGCTAGTAATGCTAGAGAGATAAAAGTGTAACGTTCATGCACTCTTTATATACATCCAGTGCTCCACTTGAAACTGACATGTATGAAGACTCATGAATGTGGATGAAGCGAAGGAGTTCTGTAAATCTAGAGGAATAGTGGAGACAGAGGTCTACTGTCTCAGCTCACCCATTAAGAGAGTCGGCGTTATGGTACATATGTTTTCCCAATTGGGTTAACACTGATACGATAGCGAGTTCACTTTGTCGCACGTACTTCGCTTCGATCACACCATTCAACTGTTACAAAGTGGCAGCTGCTAATTATGATACTTTAATCCGTGAGTAGCCAATTTAAAAGTAGCAACTACTCTTTAATAACAGTTAAACGTGAGCCGCTGATTTAAAGGTATCACAACTATTATTTTATGCCAGTGGAATGTGTGATCCTCCAATTTAAAAGTAGCAACTGCTAAATTTCATAAACTATCTGCTATTCTCTAATAAAACACACATACCCCTTCTTTCAGTTGAGGCATGGCATTGGGATGTCGCTTCTCCAAGTGCCTTTTCAGGTTAGAAACGGTTACAAAAGACAGTCTTCTTTTACAAATGAGGCACTGAGATATCTTGAGGACTGGGTCCAGGCACTTGAAGAAGTACCACGCTGATGCTCTTCGGTTGGGCGGCCTGAGGAAGACTCTTGACCTTGAACTACTTCTAATCGGGTTATTAACCCTATGAAGTTCGTATCCCGACTGTACCAATGAGTTTTTCTGAACTTAAGTACAGTCATGAGTCACACCACGAGCTTTAAGGTTAAGGAAAACATCGAGAGGAAACCTGCATACGTTTGAGAAGCATTTCAAAGGCGTTTGTATAGTTATGCTTGAGGAACGGCGATGGACTCGCCATCTGTCACGTTGGCACCTAAAATATATCTCTAGCGGAAAGTGGGTGTGTGGGTATTACTTATACTCCTCGGCCTACCCCTTCGGGGACCCTTGTGGGAGTTGTGGGAAGGCGTGAGGATATATTATTATTTATAACGCTATATGTAAGCTGTAAGCGAATGTGAAATGGAACCGAATCCTGGGTATGTCAGAGGGAGCATGAAATAAGCATGAATGCAGTTGAGGTGCGATATCTTTGAAACATGTGCGGAGTAACGATTTCAGATCGAATCCTCAATGAAGAGAAACGCAAAACAACTGGAGAGGAAAGATGTGATTGTAAAGATGAAGAAAGGCATGTTACGTTGGTTTGGACAAATAGAGAGGATGAGTGAAGAAAGATTGACGAAACAGATATAAAAAGCGAAAGTATGTGCAAGAAGAGGCAGAGGAAGACCACATTTTAACTAACTAGATCTGGACACTCAAGGATGGGAACGGCAAAAATACTCGCTGAGACCGATGAGGTTGAAGCGAGAGCTCCACTCTCTGCCTACCCCGTGACGATCTCGGTGTAAAGATGATTATTCTGGACCCTGAACTACGACTTTGTCTGACCTGGAAGGTAAGTTGACAAAGACGCTCCTGCAACGCGACCACAGGTCCTAACGACAAACCATCAGGCCTTACCACAAGGGTCCCTTGAGGAAATGGCAGATGTCTGAGATCAGCCTCATTTCGCTGGAGATATATTCAGGTAACGTGTCAGATGACGAGGCCTACGTTAGGCGTGTCTGCAACACAAAGACTGCAAATCCGAATCCCAAATGTGATTCAGTTACGAGTACTCTTGATTGCGATCTTGAGTGCGATGGGAATTGCAGAAAAAAAAACTGGGATCAAGAAAATATAGAAAAGAAAGTGGACGAAGCGAAAGAAGTACGTAAGGATCGTAGCAAGTGGACAGAAGTGGTCTCTGCCTTCCCTTACGGGAAAGAGGCGTGATTATATGTATGTATGTAAGAAAATATTTCTCACTTGCCATCATCTTCATCAGCTTCAAATTGGAGATCATAATCGCTGCTTTCCTCATCAGATTCAGCCGTCAGTAGCTTCTGTTCCTTATCGTTATGCACAGGCCTAAAAACAGTCTTTATACCACCAATGTGGCCAGCATGCACCCCGCCTGATGGTAAGCATTTACCGCAGGCTAAAGACGCTTTCGACACCAGGGGTATTTCTCATAAGCTGCCGACCCTGCAGGAGGAATCTTTTCACACCCTTCTTGAAGAACTCCATGCTGCACTCTCTAGGGAAAACCTTTAAGAATGTACCAGGAGAGCATGAACTAAAGGTAATCTCTCCACACCCTTCTTGAAGAGCTCCATGCTGCACTCTCTAGGGAAAACCTTTAAGAATGTACCAGGAGAGCATGAACTAAAGGTAATCTCTCCACACCCTTCTTGAAGAGCTCCATGCTGCACTCTCTAGGGAAAACCTTTAAGAATGTACCAGGAGAGCATGAACTAAAGGTAATCTCTCCACACCCTTCTTGAAGAGCTCCATGCTGCACTCTCTAGGGAAAACCTTTAAGAATGTACCAGGAGAGCATGAACTAAAGGTAATCTCTCCACACCCTTCTTGAAGAGCTCCATGCTGCACTCTCTAGGGTAAACCTTTAAGAATGTACCAGGAGAGCATGAACTAAAGGTAATCTCTCCACACCCTTCTTGAAGAACTCTGCTGCACTCTCTAGGGAAAACCTTTAAGAATGTACCAGCAGTATATAGTATATGTATCCTCATGCTTTTACCCCAAGGAGCAGTTTATCAGACTTATAGCTGGTGAAAACCAGCCAGAACTAGTCTAGAAATAAAAGCATCCATAATCCTTGTCAACTACAACACATTATCATAACAACATTCTAAGACACCTGAACAGTGTTCCATTCAGAACAACCATTACCGGTCACCTAAGCCTTAAGTTACTCACAGATCGCTATCCGATTCCTTGCCACTGTCATCCCGGAACGTGGTCATTATATATAAATCCTTGTGCTTATGATACAAATGTCTCTTAAGATTTGTTATTGAAGTTTTATATGAAAAGGCATCGTAGCAGGAGTTGCATGTAGCCTTCCTGGCCGTCTTGTCAGCCACCGAGAAGTATTTCCAAATGGAGCTCCTGCGCTTTTGGATGTCATGCACCGGTCTGCAAGTTTGGGACTGGTAATTTTTTTTTATTACCTATGAATATTGAAGATGATATCAAAGAAAGAAAACTACTACTACTTCTTTAAAGAAGTATTTATATTAAAGGTAGATTGCAATTAAATGCAATAATAATTAAATGGTTATCCATCCAGAAATCATTGTAATTCTTAGTTTGATTTTGATTCTTACTATTTAATTTCTATCTCTTTAAAAAGTAACAATGTATTTTATTTCATTAATTTATTGTCTTGATTTTGTGTCTTAAATAAATTAACTATTATATTATTATTGTATCTATGTGTTGTTATTAAAAAAAGTATACAATAAGAGTACGTTTTAAAATACAAATTTAATTGGGTGGTTAACTAAATAATTTTTGAAAACAAAAGTAAATCCATTTTGTGTTAATATTCATGTGTGTGAATCAAAATCAAAATAAATATGTAAATTCATCATGTGGTGGAATTCTTAATTTACACGCTATAAATTCATAATACAGACAATGGCTATGAAAATTAAGGTCAATTATGGTAATAATTAATTTCGTTTCAAGATTACCAATTCGAGTTTGCCGCTAAAAATAATACCACAGATTGGATAAACCGTCAAAGAAAATAGCTAAAGACTAATAACACAAACAAATCACTGCGATTCCTATAGCAGCTCATTAGCACACCATAACCCTAAAATATCAACTCACTTGGTGCACTCATCGACTGAGTCGTCCCCGGAATCATCATTTTCGTATTCGTCACGAGTAGCAATGTGCTTTAAGTCAAAATGCTTCTTCAAATTTGAGATAGTTGTACGAAAAGACAACACTTTCCTACAAATACCACACGACGCTAGTTTTTTGTCATTATCAACAATGTCGAAATGTTTCCACACGGAACTCTTCCGGCTCGGAGTTTGATTTGACACCCCTGGCACTTCACTGTCGCTAAAAATATTAATATAGCATATGTAACAATAGCAGTGATCATAACTTAGCAAGAGCTATGTGTGCACACGAATATAATACTCACGACTCCATTTCCCGATAAGCGAAAGCAAATAGCGAATGTCAGATTGCGACATGACTACGCTGAGAGGCTTTAAATTACGTCGCCACGGATACAAGACTTTTAATCACACTTACTTTTAGATAAATTGTTTACAATATCCTTATAACTACTTCTGCTTACTACGCCGTGATGCTACGTATGTATACACATGCCCAGCTCTAGGGTTTTGTGTTTAAATACCAATAACAGTTCAGTCCGTGTCGTTTTGCGGAAGTAACTAAACTATCCGACATATGTGTTTTCGGTTAATGTTAACTATAAATAGTGCCATCCACGTAGACGCGCCCCAATATCCTCCCCTACAGTTTATATTGTAAGTGTGCAGCCTTCCACTAATGTGTGTGTGAGTATTGTCAGTACACACTGATTACCTATGAGTGCACACGCACACTGCAATTAATACACTCGGGTCATACTGACTTCCCACAAGGAATACTGCCCGCATCCCGCGACCCCCTCCACTACAAAGGGGTGGGGCGCGTCTTCGTGGATGGCACTATCTATACCGTATGTAGTAATAAGCAAGGAGTGTTGTGATAACATCCTCTTGACGTCGGACTTGATTTTAGATATGTTGCAGTGTCGAAGTTCTTTGGCTTTCTAAATAAAAATACAGATTAATATGGGACATAAAACACAATAGCATCATTAGAAAAGGTCGCAAAACTATGCCAAGTACGAAACCTTCCTCGGTTTGTCAAACAAGTACCTGGATGACCGAGCTCAGCTCGGTAAATATAATAGGTATAAAATATTATTGCGTACGAATTACATACTTATGAAATATATCTTATCTTACCAACATACCTAATAATGAAAAAATATGAACTTGTTGTTTAAATAAAAAATCACGAGTTTAATATTTTATTGAAATAGGTAGGTACTTACTTTTTACAGTTGTGGTTTGGTTCACTTATGTATCATGGTATACTTAACTTAACATGTAGTGTTTATTTCATGTCAATCGGTTAAGAAATGAAAAAGATGCCAATTTAAAGAATCATCACATATAATAAAAGTGTAACGGATCGCTGTCTGTACATGGAAGATGTATGAGAAAATCAACGCACGTTGTGCCATACGCCACCAATCTTGTAGACATCGCTCCCGTTGTTCGTCATTTTCAGTAGCTACACGTTGTGCTGCACGCTGCCGTAAATCTTACAAACGACGCTCTCGTTGTCCGTTATTTTCAGTAGCTACACGTTGTGCTGCTCGCTGCCGCAAATCTTGTAGACGTCGTTCCCGTTGTTCGTTATGTTCAGTAGCTACACGTTGTGCTGCTCGCTGCCGCAAATCTTGCAGACATCACTCCCGTTGTTCGTAATGTTGAGTATCTACAAGTTGTGCTGCTCGCTGCTGCAAATCTTGTAGACAACGCTCCCGTTGTTCGTCATTTTCAGTAGCTACACGTTGTGCTGCTCGCTGCCGCAAATCTTGTAGACGTCGTTCCCGTTGTTCGTAATGTTCAGTACCTACACTTTATGCTGCTCGCTGCCGGAAATCTTGTAGACATCGCTCCCGTTGTTCGTAATATTCAGTAGCTACACGTAGTGCTGCTCACTGCCGCAAATCTTGTAGACGTCGTTCCTGTTGTTCGTAATATTCAGTAGCTACACGTTGTGCTGCTCGCTGCCGCAAATCTTGTAGACGTCGTTCCCGTTGTTCGTAATGTTCAGTAGCTATACGTTATGCTGCACGCTGCCGGAAAGTTTACAGACGACGCTCTCGTTGTTCGTTATTTTCAGTAGCTACACGTTGTGCTGCTCGCTGCCGCAAATCTTGTAGACGTCGTTCCCGTTGTTCGTAATGTTCAGTAGCTATACGTTGTGCTGCTCGCTGCCGCAAATCTTGTAGACGTCGTTCCTGTTGTTCGTAATATTCAGTAGCTACACGTAGTGCTGCTCGCTGCCGCAAATCTTGTAGACGTCGTTCCTGTTGTTCGTAATGTTCAGTAGCTATAAGTTGGGCTGCTCGCTGCCGCAAATCTAGTAGATGTCGTTCCCGTTGTTCGTAATGTTCAGTAGCTATACGTTGTGCTGCTCGCTGCTGCAAATCTTACAGACGTCGCTCTCGTTGCCGTTATTTTCAGTAGCTACACGTTGTGCTGCTCGCTGTCGCAAATCTTGCAGACATCACTCCCGTTGTTCGTAATGTTGAGTATCTACAAGTTGTGCTGCTCGCTGCTGCAAATCTTGTAGACATCGCTCCCGTTGTTCGGCAATTTTCAGTAGCTACACGTTGTGCTGCTCGCTGCCGCAAATCTTGTAGATGTCGTTCCCGTTGTTCGTAATGTTCAGTACCTACACGTTATGCTGCTCGCTGCCGGAAATCTTGTAGACGTCGTTCCCGTTGTTCGTTATGTTCAGTAGCTACATGTTGTGCTGCTCGCTGCCGCAAATCTTGTAGACGTCGTTCCCGTTGTTCGTTATGTTCAGTAGCTACACGTTGTGCTGCTCGCTGCCGCAAATCTTGCAGACATCACTCCCGTTGTTCGTAATGTTGAGTATCTACAAGTTGTGCTGCTCGCTGCTGCAAATCTTGTAGACAACGCTCCCGTTGTTCGTAATTTTCAGTAGCTACACGTTGTGCTGCTCGCTGCCGCAAATCTTGTAGACGTCGTTCCCGTTGTTCGTAATGTTCAGTACCTACACGTTATGCTGCTCGCTGCCGGAAATCTTGTAGACATCGCTCCCGTTGTTCGTAATATTCAGTAGCTACACGTAGTGCTGCTCGCTGCCGCAAATCTTGTAGACGTCGTTCCTGTTGTTCGTAATATTCAGTAGCTACACGTAGTGCTGCTCGCTGCCGCAAATCTTGTAGACGTCGTTCCTGTTGTTCGTCATTTTCAGTAGCTACACGTTGTGCTGCACGCTGCCGGAAATCTTACAGACGTCGCTCTCGTTGTTCGTTATTTACAGTAGCTACACGTTGTGCTGCTCGCTGCCGCAAATCTTGTAGACGTCGTTCCCGTTGTTCGGCAATTTTCAGTAGCTACACGTTGTGCTGCTCGCTGCCGCAAATCTTGTAGACGTCGTTCCCGTTGTTCGTTATGTTCAGTAGCTACATGTTGTGCTGCTCGCTGCCGCAAATCTTGTAGACGTCGTTCCCGTTGTTCGTAATGTTCAGTAGCTACACGTTGTGCTGCACGCTGCCGGAAATCTTGTAGACGTCGTGATTATTTTCATGGTTTTGTTGAAATTAGTCTTGCTTGTCGATCACTATTTTCTTGAAGGTGTTCTTGAGATGCGTCGCGGCTGCGTGGATTTAGATTGTGTATAAGCGATTTTTTTTCTTCTTCTTTTAGGCATTTTGTCATGTAAGTAAATAATTGATTTTATATATAATACGTCTACGATAACGTCAAACCAAAAACTCATTGGCTTAAAGTTTGTTGCTTAGCAACGCTTTATTGTTGCTGTATCGGTAAAGCAGTGGCGAAATTCATATTCCAATGAAATTGTAGGAGATTTTCATTGCCTAAAAACACGCATAACACGACTTTTTTTAAAAATGAAACCTAGCTAGATCGATTTATCGCCCCCGAAATCCCCCCACTACCAAATTTCATGAAAATCGTTGGAGCCGTTTCCGAGATTCAGATTATATATATACAAGAATTGCTCGTTTAAAGGTATAGGGATAAATGTTGTATTCATTTGATGACGCGTTTCATCTCGAAATTCCGTTGATTGGGCTGTAACAGTGAAGTGTATAGATAGATTTCTGTTATGGATACCATAGACAATAGTAATTATAAGTAAAACTGACGCGCACCATAAATGCATTATGGCGCGAAATTGAAATGTCATCGGAAGAAAAACAATTGATGTACGTACGGCCATTCATTCAATATCACTTACGGACGCTAACTTGTTTCCTTTTGCTTGCAACTCATAGACTCAAACAGACTCCTCTGATAATCTTTAACATGCCGTACATACCATCATAAATCAACATTGTTTAAAGGTTATATGTATTTCATCATACAATGCTCGACTCTTATCTACTTTTATCATCATGCCAAGTCAGGGAGTGGGCATAGAGAGAATAGCCCCAACTACTCTCAAGACTTACATACCTCTCGCTTCATCCACATTCAGTCTTCACATCTGACGTTCCCGTCCTTGAGTGTCTGATCTATTTG
Organism: Drepana falcataria; assembly: GCA_945859725.1. Lineage (NCBI taxonomy): Eukaryota > Metazoa > Arthropoda > Insecta > Lepidoptera > Drepanidae > Drepana > Drepana falcataria. The sequence continues at coordinate 579,462 of OX243949.1, forward strand.
ATCCAGGTAGTTGGAACGTGGCCTTCCTCTGCCTCATCTTGCACACACTTTCGCTGTTTCGTCAACCTTTCTTCACTCATCCTTTCTATGTGTCCAAATCAACGTAACATACCTTTCTTCATCTTTTCAATCACTCCCTCGTTCACGCGAGTTGTTTTGCGAATGTCGTAGTTTTGTCTAGTTTGTACGTGGTCTTCTTCTATCTCTTCTAACACCTATTTTAGCATTGTGTTTCACATGCCTATCTTCATTTAACTTAAGTAATAATCATATAATTGTGTACTTAAATATAACGCGCGTCACGCCTTCCCACAGGGGTCTGAAGGGGTTGGCGGAAGTATGCAGGTAGTATCCATCCATACGCCTACTTTTCGCCTAAAATATATTTAGGTGTTAACATGACAGATGGCGAGTCCATCGCCGTTACTCAAGCACGACTATACATACGCCTTTGAATGTCTTCTCAGACGTATGCAAGGTTTCCTCTCGATGTTTTCCTTCACCGTAAAGCTCGTGGTGTGACTAATCACTGTACTTAAATGTATAAAACCTCCTCAACCCAGTCGGGATTGGAACTCGCGTCGTTAGCGTGCCAGGAGAGTGCTGTGACCTCTCGGCCACGCCGCCTCCTCTCGTCCTGACGTAAAAGTGGTATGGTATCGCAGTGCAGGCGCAACCTTGGTCTGCTCTCGATGTTTTCTTTCACCGTACAGCTCGTGGTGTGACTAATCCCTGTATCGTACGATGTTGTGTTACGTACGTCGCACGTCACATTGAGTATTTATATCGCGATTCACGTCTTACGTAGATGTGAAAGTTTGACACTGACATATTAACGGCGAGACGATAATCGACACCAATTACTGTTTTTATAAGAAAGTGGATCGGTAATAGAAGATATAAAATACTTAATAAAAATGAATAGTATAATGAAGCAAGAAAAAAATTTTTTTTACATATTCGTAACATCCACCATTTTGATAGCGATTATGATGAAATTAGCAGGTAGCTTTTGAAATAGCATATTGTATTAAACTGTGAAATTAATTGCTATTGCTTATTGATTCGCATCCATTTAATTCATTCGTGTTGTAAGATACACATACCTACATAGTACATATCATCACGCCGATTCCCTAACGGGGTATGCAGAGTATAGAGCGCCAGTTCTCTCTAGACTTACCTTTTTCATTCATCACTCTCTTCATGCATGCTCTTCGGGTTTGAGTAATTTAGTTAGATAATTTACGTATTTAAATAATAACTCAAAAACTCAATCTAACTAATGTGAGGTGGAAAGCCAAGAAGAAAACGGCGGGACTAACTCAACATGCACTTGAACAATTAGTTGGAAGTTACTCGATCGCCAGGAGTGGCCTTTGCCCAGCAGTGGGACATAGATGGCTACAAAAAAACAAAATATATCGATTTTCTTCCTTCCTAACATAATTTATTTAACCCATACACACACGTGTGCACCACGTCTGTGTAACGTTGGCACCTAAAATACATCTCTGGCGGAAAATGGGTGTATGGGTACTACCTACCTACCTACTCTACTACTCTGTCTACTCCTTCGTGGACCCCGAGGTGTGCCGATATATATTTTATATTTGATAGATGCTATATTGCGAAATGTGTCAATAATTCGTGTTAGACAGTGTATATTTTAGTACAATACGTGTTATAATGAGAAATACTGTAGGATTAGTATCCATGTCAAGTACATGTATATGTAAAAACAAAAAAAAATACAATAGAAACTGTTTTCCCGCAATCACAAATGTCAATTGCTAAAAGCTTTAGCACTAGCGCGCGAAATTAAAGGTTTCGGTTACACGCACAGACAAGCAGAAATTAATATCAACAAATAAGATACAGATAACAAAGATAGGCATTTATATTTAAAATAAAAAAAAACGTTTTGTTTTATCATTGAGACAAATTCAAACTAAACGCTTATAATACGCATGCCTAAAGTCACGTTTCGATTTTCATTATGTTAACGATTCCAAGAATTGAATTTCGCAATTGGTTACATCAATTGTAGACCTTATTTAGAGGAAAATAAGGCATATTAAAATTCGACAGACGAAGCATCGAATGCAAAATTTTATTTGAGCTAATGTAAACCTTGCGAGGAATAAAATACGGTTTAAGGTGACATCCAAGGTGTTTTGTGTCGCTCATTGTGTCAAACGAAGGTTAAGACCTTGTATTGTCATTCGTTGGACCAACAAATAAAGTTACGTGATACGCCATACGTAAATAGCATGGCCACCTATCCGGACTGTTGCAATAAGAGGCCTACCACCTAGTACCCAGTCCCTTATGGCCAGTAATGTGACTAGCTACAGTGCCCTCCACACCGGCACACAGTGTAGTGTACGTACACTAGTGCTTGGCGGCAGGATATCTGGCACTGCGGTGGTCACCTAGCCGGACTGTTGCAATAAGAGGCCTACCACCTAGTACCCAGTCCCTTATGGCCAGTAATGTGACTAGCTACAGTGCCCTCCACACCGGCACACAGTGTAGTGTACGTACACTAGTGCTTGGCGGCAGGATATCTAAGAGAAGCTTATAAAAATTTTGATCTAGATGAAATTATATAAAACGGAAATTAATGTCAAATAGTGTGTGACTAAAAGGACTGGTTATCATGTCAAATGTATTGAATTGAATTTAGTCACGTGGGCTCCGTCCGAGGGTTATGTTATGTTTTCGCGCATGTTGTACCAAATTATTATGTGAAAAATCATAATCATATTTGGTGCGGTGAATCACTAACTCCGTGGCGTCACAACAGTGAGTCTTTGTAAACAGGTCTACGAATAGCAGACCTGTTGCCGATGAAAATAGAACGCGGGGGAGGGAGACATTAAAAGCTTAATTCGTACGCGCTTCGGAAACCACACACGCGCCATATTCGAGAATGTTCACGAACGAAAATAAAAACATCATAAATTTTATCGATTGTAGTCGAAAATTTTTTATTTTTTTTTAAATCAGGTGCCAAATAAGTCGCTGACTGATGTCCAATGTAGGCCCAATAAGGCACGCCTTTCCATTAAAGTCCCCGAAGAGGTAGGCAGAGGTGTATTGGTAATACCTACAAACCCACTTTCCGCCAGAGATATATTTTAGGTGTCAACGTGACAGATGGCGAGTCCATCGCCGTTACTCAAGCACGACTGTACATACGCCTTTGAATGTCTTCTCAGACGTATGCAGGTTTCCTCTCGATGTTTTCCTTCACCGTAAAGCTTGTGGTGTGACTAATCACTGTACTTAGTTCAGAAAATCATTTGTACAGTCGGGAATTCGAACTTGCGATCGAATCCCGACTATATTTTGACGAATTTTACAACTTACAATCCTTTATTTGTTGTTTCTTTATATTATCCCAATTGTACGCCTTTGAATGTCTTCTCAGACGTATGCAGGTTTCCTCTCGATGATTTCCTTCAGACTACTAAACTAAAGAATACAAATCTACATACGTTTGTGAGTAAATTCAAAAACTTATATTATGATTGAGCAACAAACATCCTTGCATACTCACAACCTTTAGCATTTATAATATTAGTAGTCCAGTTTCTCCCTCACCATGCAAAAGCAGTTTAACTAGTATTCAGGTACGCAAGTACTTTAAAATCATCCGAGTTTCAATGTATTTGTGAGTCCAGTCTCGGGGCCAGTTACAACGTATACCTACCTATAACTCAACCCGTCCGGTTCGTGTACTGTTTGAATTTATGTAGCGTCAGTGGTGGCAGCCACTGAAAATGTGCCCAAGTTTGGGCAAAATATAATATTAAACAAATTTTTTTTTACTTGCGTAACGGCGACGGACTCGCCATCTGTCACGTTGACACCTAAAATATATCTCTGGTGGAATGCGGGTGTGTGGTAATTACCTGTACACCTCTGCCTACCCCTTGGGGACCCTTAAGGGAAGGCGTGAGGATATTTTTTTACCCCTAAGCTGGCAAACGACCATGCGGTTCGCCTGATGGTAAGCAGTTGGCCTATAGACACTTACGGAGGTATCACGTGTTAAACCCTGCGGTAATAGTTTTAAGTTTTTGTGTTTACTCACAAACGTATGCAGATTTCTTCTAGTCTAGTAATCGAGAAACGGATGTCTCTGTTAGCGTTCTGTCGCGTTGATCATAGGATATCTCCAGCGAAAAGATGGTGCGTTTCTACATACTCTGCCTACCCCTTCGTAGAGCAGTGTTAGAAGATTGACGATTTTTCACGCTAAAACTACTGAACGGGAATGATTTTATTTATTTAATTTTTAATTACTATGTTTAAATAAACATAGTGATTGAACTGCGCGTTCGAAACGACTATGTATTTAAGATAAATATTATGTTCAAAGTCGCAAATCTCATAAACTTCTCACAAATACCTACTAGATTAAAGATTTTTTTATTTCCCGCGTCGTTTAGATTCACTAGTTTGGTTGGTTTCGATTTAATAATTGAATTAAAACAAAGATAGCATTCGCGTTTCATTTTTTTTTATTTAAAAATAATTCATTTGGGGAGTCGCACACAGTAAATACTGGCAATACGAAATCGTGCATGCAGCGAAAGGCGACGTTGCCACTCCGACCGCAAAACAAGTGACGCAAGAGAGTTGATGGCTGGTCAATCGCGCTGTTGGTTGCAGGGACACACTAGTTAAGGAGCCCAGTTGGCTTTGCTCGTTCAAAATGTTCAAATACATACCGAACCTACTAGACTATTAGACTACAGTTAAATATATTTATTTTATTGAACACGCATATACAGAAAGAATAAGAGAGGTAGGGCATAACGGGTTTCCCGTTCGAATTTGGAGCTGCCCGACTGGGGCAGGACCTCCACCTTATAGAAGTCCGTAGCCAAATAACAATTTTTTTTGTGTTGTGTTCCTATGCGGTGAATAAGGTTCCCAGTAATGAGCTCCTTGGGGAGGGGGGAGGATTGTTACATTGTGTTGGAAGCAGAGGTAATTAACCCATTATGCTGCCAACACACTATAACTCTCCGAACACAGAGTGGCAACACGCAAGTGATACTTCAGTATCGTGAGCGTAAATAGGCTGCGGTAACCGTTTCCCATCAGATGGGCCGTATGCTTGTTTGCCACCCTTGTTGTAAAAAAAAAAAAAACATTATTTTGGATAAAAAATTTAATGAATTATGTCGCGTGAATATAATGTGATTATACTTCATTAATTAGGGCGTCCATAAATTACGTGAGGTGTATTATTTAATTTTCTGTCCCTCCCTCCCCCCTGGTGAGATAGCGTGAGATTTAATTCAACCCCCTCCCCTAGCCCCCAATCTCACGTGAGATTTTTCAAAATGTGGGTTTCTTACGTAAACGCGTTGGATTTATATTGTAAAAAGAAAACAAAATTGCTTAGTGCTTTTATTTACGACTAGTTAAGACTAGTAATCAATATTGCTGAGAGTTTAATTATAAGATTAAATCTTACGCATGTTCAATCTGGATTAAATGGACCAAAATAGTATATATTTATTTGTTTAATCAGAAAAATAATTGCGTGATATTTGCCGAGACCCCCCCTCTCTCCAACGTAAGATTAGATGAGATTTGACTCGACCCCCTCCCCCCCTTAAACATCTCACGTAATTTATGGACGCCCCCTTATTGTTATTATTATTTTATTTATCTTTTTTCTCTCAGAATAATTTTCCGGTATATTATTATACATAATACTATATATATATATATCTTATATATATTTCTTCTGTGCATGTGTTTGTCACTGAACCTAAACGGCTGGACCGATTTTAATGAAATCTGTGTCTTCAGGTGGATTCGAGAATGGTTAAGATTCACAATTGGACCCTATAGGTGGCGCTGCGATCGTGTATCGGTAAATTAAATTTTTCAACCAAGCGAAGAAGAGACAGCTAGTAATTTATAAATCTGTAATTAATCTTATTTGTTATTATATTAGGTCGATAGATGTCGCTATGTTTAGAAAAGTTATATCTAGGTCGAGCTAGCATGGCGTGATTGACGTTCATTATGAAAGTTGGACTTGTAATTTATTTATAGAAGATATTCAAATTCAATCAAAAACATATCCTATATGTTAATCTAGCTTGTAATGTACACTTAAATACTGAGGTTAATATTACCTATTACACTAATAAATAAATATCGGCTCGCAGCAAGCGCTCGCGTCTTCCTACCACGCCGGTCGGGAGGGCAGTGCCCCCTCGCCGCGCAACCCCGCGCGTGCGATGCTCGAGACGACAGATTATAAACAAATATATAAAAGTCTATACACTACATAGCTAATAATCTATCTCTGTGCCATTTTCCATCCAATTCCGTTCAGCCGTTCTGGCGTGATTGAGTTACAAACATACATATATATTTTTTTTTTTTTTTTTTTTTTTTTTTTTTTTTTTTTTATTTAGGATAACAAACAGTTACACTATGGCTTAATATAACAATACAATAAATATTAGAGTTAACAACAGTGCAACCAGCTGCGTTATCCACAGTTGATCTAGTAAGTATTTCGGTTGGTGCAAAAGTGCCTCATCTTGGACACCTCAGAGAAGTGTATTATATTATAGGTTAAGAAAATTTTAGCAAAGCATGGTGAGAATAAATATTTAACATGACATAGTTAGAATAATTAACTTTTACAAAGCTTTATGATACAAAATAACAAAATACTAGCTTAATTACAAGATCGCGTATCTATGTGTTCGCATTTATGTGTATTTTAGTATAAGCGAGCCTACTCAGCCCTACGCCGCTAGGCTCGGGATCGGTCTATTCTGAATAGCCACTGAGGTATGTATTAATAAAAGAAAAAAGAAAAAAAAAAAGATTGCATAACACATAATTGCGTACATTGACAAAATTTTATTATATGATAAAGCTTAAGTAAAGAAGTAGTTACTATCTAGTGCTGAAGTGTCGCAATAATTTTATTAATATTGTTTTTAAAAGATGCGGGTGAGCATTCGAAAAGTTCAACATCAGTGAAGTGATCATTATACAATGTCACTATTCTATACAAGGGAGAACGTTCTCCCGCGTGTGTTTTACAGGTTTTTGTAGCAAATAAATATCGTTTGCGAGTATTACGAATAGTAATTGAATTATTAGGTATGTGCATGTATAACTGATTGGCAAGGGCATTACAGTCAAATTTGTTATGGGAAATATTGTACAACAACATAAGATCTAAATAGATTCTTCTCATTTCCAGTTTAGGAAGCGAATATTTATCTAAAAGCGTGTGGTAAGAGGCCTTCGATCGAAAGCAACGATAGTTCATCGAGCGCAAGAACTTTCTTTGAACCAGTTCTATTTGATCTTTATATTTAGTATAAAATGGGCTCCAAACGAACGTGGCATATTCCAGCTGACTTCTAATTAAGGATTTATAGAGAAGAAGATAGGACGAAGGTCGCTTGAAACAGATACAGGTCCGCATAACAAAGCCATACAGCTGAAAGGCTTTGCTAACTATTTGATTTATATGCGCATCAAAGTGCAGTTTATTGTCCATCAGTACGCCCAAGTCCCTTATAAAAGTAACTTTTTACAATGTCGTGTCGTTTAAGGTGTAGGTTACGTTGAAATTATTTTTCTTCTTAGAAAAAGTTATTGATTTACACTTACTAAGACTCAGGTGTAACTTATTACGGTCACAATATATAGAAAAACGATCTAAGTCTTCCTGTAATTTCTGGCAGTCACTAAAAGTGGTAATTTCTCTGTAAATTTTCACATCGTCAGCATATAGCAAAAACCGTGTATGTTTGAAGCATTAATTTATGTCGTTTATATACAGTACGAACAGCAAGGGACCCAATATTGACCCTTGAGGTACCCCAGAGGTTACCTTTATTGTATTAGAAATAAACCCATGAATATAAACTCTTTGCGTTCTATTTCTTACATATGAAGAGAACCATCTTAATAAGTTACCACGAATCCCATTAAATGCTAGTTTCTGCAGAAGTATGCCGTGGTCGACCTTATCGAAAGCCTTACAGAAATCTGTGTAGACAGAGTCTACTTGTATACGTCGATCCATGCATTCGAACAAAAAGTTAGTGTAAAGTACAAGATTACTGGTGGTTGAGCGCATTTTAACAAAACCGTGTTGCTCTTCAATTATAATTTTATGTAAGGTGGGATATATATAGTTATGAACTAGTCTTTCAAGGACTTTTGATAATGTAGATAGCAGTGATATAGGGCGATAATTTGAGACGTCCATCTTACTTCCAGTTTTATAGACAGGAGTTATGTTAGCTAGTTTCCATATTTCAGGAACCGTGCCTTCATGTAAGCTTTTATTATATAATATGTGTAATGGAACCGCTATGGTTTCAGAAGTACACTTGAGAAAGAACGGAGGTAAGCTATCCGGTCCAGGTCCTTTGTTAACATCTAACGACTTAAGTTCCTTAATAATTTGATTTATCGAAACGCACACATTAGACAGAATGGAGTCACAATTACTATTGACTGATACCTCATCAGGATCAATAGCATCATCACTAGGTTCATAAACAGATGCAAAGAAATTAGAGAAAAGTTCACATATATGTTCAGGGTTGTCTGATTTTACGTCATTGTACTTCATTGAAGATGGGATCCCGGATTTTTTATTAATGTTTTTTTGGTAGGACCAAAATTTCTTAACATCATTTTGTAAGCCTTCTTCTATAGAGTCGATATATTTGTTAAAACATGCCTTACTTAATGATTTATACCTTTCACGAAACATTGAGAACTCCTCATAGTTGGATTTAGAATTATATTTCTTCCACTTGACCCATGCCTTTTGTTTATTTTTAAATATATGAATAAGGGGACGGGTAAACCATACAGGATAACTATGAGATGTAGTTAGACGCAAGGGGACGTGATTTTTTATAATTTCGTAGATTCTTTCATAAAAAACATCGACGGCTTTCTCAACAGGTAAGTCTTGAAGGATCATGTCCCAGTCAATATTTTTTATGTCTTTATTAATTGCAGAATAGTTGCCTTCTAAATAGCAATAGTTAGCTGCAGTGGCAGAGTTCATAGATTTGTAAGGAAGCTCACAAGAAACTATTGCAAAAAACGGAGGGTGATAAGCGTCTAAGGGTACTAATGGTTTAAGTGGTGATTCGCACGTAACGTTTTCATCATTAGTTATGAACAAATCTAAGATTCGGCCCATATTGTTTCTTATATTATTATATTGTTTACTATGTGTGGATTGTAAAAATGTATTTAGATAATTTCCAATTAAAGAATGGTTTCCGTCGAAGGGTGTTGAGAAAGTAAGGTCATTTTGCCAATTTAGGCAGGGAATGTTAAAGTCACCAGCAATGTAGAATTTATCTAGTTGAATACTGGTTAACTGATATTGAAGCGCATTTAAAAATGTTGAGTACGTGGTAAAATTTTGATTGGGAGGTATATATACGCCGCCTATTAAATAATGCGTCCCCCGTAAGCTGATTCGTAACAACACGTCATCAATAGACGATGACAGGGGAGTATCAACATCGCAGGATTCGAGCAAGCAGTGCTCGACTTGCAGGCCGCGGCGAACCGCCACCAACAGGCCACCACCGTCGCGCTTGCCGGTCGCAACACGGTCCCGGTCGGATCGGTATAAGGAATAACGGGAATCAATGATTTCACTATCTGCAATAGCAGGTATTAGCCATGTTTCAGTGAGAATTATTACGTCATAGCAATCAGCCAGTATATTCATAAATAAAGTATTTAGTTTAGTCCGAAGTCCTCTGCAATTTTGATAATATATTGATATGTTGTCATCCATTGCTATAATGTATAACGTTAAAGATATTACTGTAAAATGTTACTTGGAAATGAGAAGAGTTGTAAAAGAAATAATAACAATACGCGTGGGGCTTGCCTCTTAATGCACAAATAAAGAATGCTTCAATAAATGTTATCATACACAAGATATTTTTAACACTACAACACAAGAATAATAATATTACTATAACAAAGATTACTTCCATCTTTTGATATTTATATATGTGGGTATGCCACGAGTAAATCGAGACATCTAACAGCAGTGGAGTGCGGAAACAATGCACAGATTGATGCGATTTTGAGAGGTTGCATCTATTTAGCAGGTAGAATATTATTATGTACTCACACAATTTGAGAATAAAACATAAAAACCGCAAGAAAATATACCTCAATTGATTGTCACAGGTAGCTTTAACCTTTGGATTTAATTTTTGACAAATCTTTTTCACCTCGAATTGCGATGACTGGGGTGGTTTCGTTAGCTCTGGTGAGGATGGTACCATGCTTGATCCATACAAATTTGAAATCATTTGCAGCCGCTGCCTCACGAGTTGCACGAAATAAGGTTTTGTTCTTTAAGGTGAGATGTTCGTTCACATAAATCTTTTGGAGTGTACCGGATATACCAATCTGCTCGGTTGTGACACCTTTATTTAGTCGTACGGCCGATATAAAATTATCTCGCATCAATCTGGTTGAAAATTTCACAATAATGTTTTTTGGGCGTGAGCTATGGGCCTTGGCTTGTGGTACCCGGTGGATCGAGATGACATCTTGTTTATTGATTGGCACTTTAATCAGAGTGGCAATATTTGCTAGTATAGCGGGCAGGTTCTCACCCCGTTTTTCTGGCAGATTGCTGATTTCAATATTAGTCATCCGTGCTTGCTGTTCCTTAGTGTCGATTTTGTTTTCTAATTCTAGCAAATGAAGCGAACTGACTGCACTGGTACTGGACTTTTCTTCAAGTACGGTCACGCGGTTCACTACGTCTTCAGTTTTTGATTTTAAGTCCTCGTAATTGCAGTTGATATATTTAATACAAGATTTTATGTCACTGAAGTCATCTGATATTTTCGTGAATCGCTCGTCATGCTTAGAAAACCAGGATTCCATCATAGATAGTATTTTTGCTTGAAACACTTGGAAATCATTGCGAAGATCTTGCACGTCCGTTGTATTGAGAATTTCTTTGCGAAATGTCACATATTGAGGAGGAGATTTAGAGGCAACCAATGAGTCATCTATGCTCATTTCACCAGTTAGATTTTTTTCTCCGTTGACACTGTTACTGAAGGTGTTATTTAAATCTTCCATAATAATTGGGTATGTGGTCTCTGCTTAAGCACTACTCTGTGGGCGCAATGACGTTGTTGCTTGCCGATAATTGCTAGGTAGAAAACACACACAACCGATCGCTGAGACGCGTCGAGCGGGAAATATATTACATATATAAGCGAGTAAATTTTCACACACGACGAATCGAATTACGCAAGCAATGGTCGTCATCCGATAGCCAAATATTATGTTGGAAACGTTTTGTTTGCACAGCAAAAATGGCGACGTCACGCCAAAACATATGTACAACGTACACGTCATTAATCTATTAATCAATACAATTAACTTACGAGGTGGAATATAAATACTAGAGGCCCGGCCCGTCGGCTTCGCACGGGTGGACATTTATTTTTTAAACATTTTGTCATACATAAAAAAAAGTGTGTGTCAGCTCCGACGCACGACTGGAGTTTACTCCTTACGAACGATTATAAAATAAATAGATTAGTTAATAAGGGTAAATGAATGTATTTCTTATATTACTTAGAGTATGCATGACACATCTATAGATTGATTTTTATTCATTGAGTAATTTTCTCAATTTTGAAATAAATATCAATTGATATAAATTTATATTTATATCAATTATAAATAAAATATAAAATTTACGATAATTTAATATCAGGTTAATACAATATGCAATTGAAAGTAAATATTAACATTAATTACATCGCCATTCTGTTATTCTCGTTGCCATGGAGAGTACGAGAGCACCAAAAACGTAACGCTGTCATTCATCAGTAGATTTTACCTCTCATATTTTTCTCATACCGCCCGGTATATGAGAATCGATTCTTAAGGAGTAAACTCCAAAAATTGTGGCGTCACGGGACGCCTGACAGATGTGAAGCATCGCAATTATATTGTACAAGTAATATGCATACAGGAACAGATTACGACAGGAAGTTAATATGACTTAATGTAAAAATAAAAAAACTAAAAAACACGCTTTTTATAGAAAACCGAACTAAAAAATAGAAAATAAATTTCGATAATATCTTAAAAAGCGTGGGGTGCATGGTGTCAATAGTTATAAATATTTTATTGACAGATATTAGTAGAGTGATTATCATTTCGGTAATATCTTAAAAAGCACCCCACGCTTTTTAAGATATTATCGAAATTTATTTTCTATTTTTTAGTTCGGTTTTCTATAAAAAGCGTGTTTTTTAGTTTTTTTTAACTTTTATTTATTTTCTACTTTTTAGTTATTAGTGTATTGTCATCGGTCCTCGATAAGTCTACAAAGTTTGAACGAAATCTGGCCGTTTAAAGTGGGTCAAAATCGAGCTCAAAGAAGTCGGTTACATACATACATACATACATACATACAGGTGAAGCTAATATAAAGCGTGTAATAAAATATAACGATATTTTTCCAGAACATGATAACAGTTTATTAAATAATTTACTTTCATAACATACAAAAAATTATTTCAAATTGTCACTGATTAAAATAATTGAGTTGGTTAGAATAGCTTCGGTAGTACATAGTTATATTCATATAGCGTGGCGACGCGTCGCCATGGCATGCGTCGCCACGCCACCAATCGGTTTTACGTGCGGCTATAGATGTTTCACATCAAAATTTTTTTTTCTTGCAATTAAAATTGCCTATATTAATCAGCGATAATGTAGCATTTAAATGGTGAATGAATTTTAAAATCGGTCCAGTACTTTTTGAGCCAATACCTTACAAACATACTTACATACAAATGTTTTCTCTTTATAATGTTAGTATAGACTAGCTGTGCCCGCGACTTCGCCCGCGTGGAATAGTGAATTCGGGCAGCATTTTTGGATATATATTTAGGTTTATTTTGGAAATGTTAGAAGCTTCCCACAATATATTAGTGAACACCACCTCTAAATCGGATAGCCGTTTCTGAGATTAGCGTGCACAAACGCACAAACAGATAAACAGACATTTTTTTGGACAAAGGTCCAAATTGTATTTTTCCCATATATGTTCCATGTACAGACAGCGATCCGTAACATTTTTAAATATGTATTGATTAATTATTTATATAGACCATTATTGTGAAGTTTCCTATATTGGTGTGGTAGAACTTTCATAACCCATCGTATCACAAGCTTTACGGTGAAGGAAAAGCTGCATACGTCTGAGAAGACATTCAAAGGGGTATAGTCGGGCTTGAGTAACGACGATGGACTCGCCATCTGTCACGTTGGCACCTAAATATATATATCCGCCTCTACACACCTCTGCCTACCCTTCTGGGATCTTTGTGGGAAAGCGTGAAAAGGAACAATGGCGAGTCCGAAGGCTGCCAGCACAACGGGTTTCCCGTTCGAATTAGGAGCTGCCCGCCTGGGGCAGGACCTCCACCTTATAGAAGGCCTTTGTGTTGTGTTCCTGCGCGGTGAATAAGGTTTCCAGTAATGAGCTCTTTGGGGAGGGGGAGGATTGTTATATTGTCCCATTATGCTGCCAACACAGTATATCTCTCCGAACACAGAGTGGCAACGCGCAAGTGATACTTCGGTATCGTGTGCGTGAATAGGCTGCGGTTACCGTTTCGCATCGGGTGGGACGTATGCTTGTTTGGCACCCATGTAGTATAAAAAAATATCTATTTGCATAGAGAACTGGCGGTCTACTCCCTCTGCGAACCCCGTGAGGGACTAGGCGTGATGATACTATGAATATATTTTGAATTCCCACCAGACCGAAAAGCATTATTATTTTTAAATATTCCACGGCTGGAGAGAAAGTCGTGGCCTTGGTTTGCAAGATGGGGTGTCACGTGGGACGCGGGAAACGATACTTTTTTTTATACCGGTTGTACCCAAAGGAACCTTGGGCGGAAGAGACAGTTATAAGGCTTAAACCGACATAAAGAAACGCAGGGTTGTCAATGCTCTTGCATTTTATACATACTTATTACATATCATCACGCCGAGTCCCTAACGGGGTTGGCAGAGAGAATAGAGCGCCAGTTCTTTCTAGACTTGCATACCTAATTCGCTTCGTCCACATTCATCAGTCTCTTTCATACATCGTCATTTCATAGCTCGTCGGTTTCGAGAATTTTAATAATATAATAATATATAATATATCCTCACGCCTTCCCACAAAGGTCCCCGAAGGGGTAGGCAGAGGTGTATAAGTAATACCCACACACCCACTTTCCGCAAAGGTATATTAGGTGCCAACGTGACAGATGGCGAGTACATCGCCGTTACTCAAGCACGACTATATTTATTTATTTATATATGCTTTATTGTACACTATATTTAATTTAGATAGTACATCATAGGCAAAAAGTACAATTGGCGGTCTTATCGCACTCGGCGATCTCTTCCAGACAACCATTGGATGGAATACATTAATATCTAGATCATTAATTTGGTAGTTGGAGGTGTACGGCATCTTATTAAAAGAAATTAAATACATAAAATGTATATATATATATATATATACATATATACATGTCGATACAAATATATTTATTTATAATTATTGCAGAGAATTTAGGTAATGTTCCTTCACAAGTAGTTTAAAGGAATGAGATGTCTTTGCTTGCCTTATGGTCAATGGCAGCGCGTTCCACAGGCGCACTGCTTGAACGGCGAAGGATTGGTCCATATAGCGTGTCGTGTGGATCGGCGTACTCAGCTTTAAGTTTTCCGATGATCTCAACAGTCGGGAATGAGACTCATAAAGAAACCCGAAACGATCTTTAAGATAAGAAGGGGAAGAAGGAGAAAAAAGAATAGCAAAAAGTAAGGAAAGAATATGAGTATTTCGACGAAGGCGGACTGTTAACCACTTGAGCTTAGTGCGAAACTCGGACACATGATCATATTTGCGCAAGCCAAATATAAATCTAATAAAGAAATTTTGAAGGCGCTCAAGTTTGTTCAGTTGGTTTTCGGTGAGATCTAGATAGCTGGCATCAGCATAGTCAAGGATGGGAAAAAGAAGCGATTGCACGAGGGAAATTTTTGTAGGAATGGGAAGAAAGTTATGCAATCTTCGTAAGGAGCCGGCTGCAGCATATACCTTACGACTAAGTTCTTGTAGCTGTGGATTCCAGGAAAGATTCCTATCTATGAGTATCCCCAAGTTTTTTACTTGATCGTTATATTCAATAACGGAGCCATCACAAAAAACTTGGGGAAGTTGAGACAATTGAAATTTGGCATTTATTCTAGGTCCCCCAACCACAAGCACTTGAGTCTTTGTAGGGTTAATTGCGAAGCCGTGCGCCTTACTCCAATCACATATGTGGCACAAGTCTCTGTTGATTGAGTCAATAGCCGCTGTCAGTCTATCTACAGGAGCCTGAGTATAAATCTGAAGATCATCTGCATATAGGTGGGAGAAAGAAGAGAGTCCATTGGTAATCGTATTTATAAAAATTGCAAAAAGTAAAGGAGAAAGAACGCCGCCCTGAGGTACGCCGGCAGTTATATTACACCACGATGAGCATTGACCCTCGATATGAATGCGCTGCCGACGGCCATACAGGTAACTATGAAACCAATAAATTGCATCAGGAGATACATTAAGAGAACACAATATACTGAGCATTACATCAAAGTCGACGGTGTTAAATGCATTGCTAAAATCAAGCAATGCAAGTACCGTCACCTTGCCGTATTCCATGCCTAGCCTTATGTCATCCGTAATATGAACCAGAGCTGTACTCGTCCTGTGACCGGGACGGAAACCGGATTGGAACGGATTAAGGAGATCGTTTTTTGTCAGGTAAGCACTGAGTTGATGATGCACAAGGCGCTCAAGGACTTTAGAGAGGAATGGTAAAATGGATATAGGGCGAAATTCAGAAAAGGATGTGGGGTTATTTTTTTTAGGTAGAGGTGTAAGCTGGGCTTCTTTCCACACTGTCGGAAAGTCACCAGTTTCAATGGAGGTATTGAGGATGTGGCAGATTGTGGGAAGAATTTGATCTAGGATTGGAAGGATCATATTACGGCTGACACAATCACTGCCCACTGCATTGGACGTGATTGATATTATGCTCTTCTTAACGTCACTGACAGTAACTTGATTAAGAACAAAGGGAGAACAATCGGGCTTCGGAAGGGATGAGAGAAATCGTATTGTCGATGCTTTTTTATTATCATCAAATTTAGGAGTAGATGAGAAGTAATCATTGAGTGCATCTATATTTAGATCACTCGGCAAAGTGTTCAGACGCGATTTTCCAAGCCCCAGCGATCTCAGAAATTTCCAAATTTTAACCGGATCACCATTTTCAATAGAACTATGAATATGTCGGCGTTGAGCATTCCTACACACCTTATTGCAGTGATTTCTGATTTCGACATATTTTTCCCAATCCAGAGTACTTTTTCGACACCTGTAGCGTGATTTAGCTTTGGCTTTTTTAGCCAGTAACATTTTTATTTCATCAGTCAGCCAAGGCGAAGGGCGATGTTTTATTTTAATTGCTCGAATGGGTGCATGTTTATCATACAGGTTAATTATTATATTATTAAAAATGTTAACTTGACTATACATACACCTTTGAATTTCTTCTAAGACGTATGCAGGTTTCCTCTCGATGTTTTCCTTCACCGTAAAGCTCGTGGTGTGACTAATCACTGTACTTAAGTTCAGAAAAACTCATTGGTACAGTCGGGATTCGAACTTGCGATCTTTGTGTCGCAGGCAACTGCTCGAACCACTCGGCCACCACGGCTTTAATGATATGTATATATGTAAGAAATGGCAAATTTAGACACTATAATAAAATGTGAAAGTTTACGATAATGTTTGTTAGTCTTTAACGCTAACGAATGAACGGAAGTGGATAAAATTCATGACAAATATTTATAAGACATTCAAAGGCGTATGTATAGTCGTGCTTGAGTAAGCGATGGACTCGCCATCTGTCACGTTGGCAGGTAAACTTATATTGTTGGGGGAGTCTTGTGGGGGGGTATGACGATAAATTGATTGAATTACATATGATTGTATGAGCTTAAGAGCCAGTACTCTTGAGGTTATTTTTAGTGTAAATCATCAATCACACACCTTGACCCAGATGTGAAGTAATGGACATAATAATTTAATTTGAGAAGCCTCAGCTAACGAATTTAAATCGTATCGATAATGCCATCCCCGAAGACGCGCCCCACCACTTTGTAGTGGAGGTGGTCGCGGCATGCGGGCAGTATGACCCGAGTGTATTAATTGTAGTGTGCGTGTGCACTCATAGGTAATCTGTGTGTACCGACAATACTCACACGTTAGTGGAAGGTTGCACGCTTACACTGTACACTGTAGGGGGGATAGTGGGGCGCGTCTTCGTGGAGGGCACTAGCTATATTATGTATTCTGTGTCCTAACTGTGATGGGTTTGCGGAATGGAAGGCCATGCCATCATGCCTGAAGATTATGATGAGAGCCATTATGAGATGAGTGTATGAATGGTGTTCTTATTATTGTACTTTCATACGCATCACACATAAAGCATCGCTGAATACATCTTATATTTTAATCCAGCTATTAATCTATCTCAGTCTCGTGCAGTAGTTTTTGTGTGAAAGAGAAACAAACATACACACACACAGTCGCATTTATTATATTAATAGGAAGTAGAATTTAACAAGAAACTCGTTCAACTACTCTTAAGCGCACATTGTTGAATTCGAAATTCGAAATACATTTCTGTTATCTGCATTCTACATTCAAAATATAGCCAGCCAGTATTTTTTAAATTCGATGTTCGTATTGGTACATTTCTGTTATCTGCTTTTAATTGTATAACCAGCCAGTGTTTTAGTAAGGCAAGGAGGTTAAGGCCATAAAGTAATTATTATTAAGAAGCAAAATTAATATTATTGATCGGATCTAGCTAGTTACGAATGTTACGATAGAATTAATTAAGGCTAACGTCATGCAGTAAGGGATGATCAAAGAAATTTCGAGACTTTATACGTTTGAAGTAAAATAGATTTATTTTTATTTGGGAAACATACAAATACAAAACTAAATTGCACAGATACACATCAAATAGTCCACAGAGATATCAGCAAAGTTTCCTCTGCAAAATAAATGAAGAAGACAATTCTGTCAGTCTAGAGAGAAACTCAACTCTCTGACTAACGAGGGACTTGGCGAGATGCTATTGTAAATCTTCATTATATACCTATAATATATCTTCCCGCCTTCCCACAAGGGTCGCCGAAAGTGTAGGCAGAGGTTATCTACCAATTACGACATGTTATTAATGTAAACTAAGAAATTGAATCTCCGGTCTCCTATTTAGATCGATTAAAAACAGCGGCGCGGCGTTGCCAGACCGACTCGAAAACAATCTCTCCGTTATGAAAATTACTTGTGTAATATCCATATGTTTTTCACATAAGGAAAAACAGCTTTAACACGAAGCACATAAAGTACACAATCAAATACTCACGAGTTGGCCGTAAGCTGTTTCGTAACGACAATTCGATGTAAACATCAAAAGCCCGCAAAGAAACTTGAGTTCTATTACTTAGAAATAAGGTAGATTATGCATTGGGATTGAGTATATTATTATTACAAATCCGCCATTGGTCCCGTGAAAGGAATCACGTACACCCCAAACAGCTTGATGCTTACAAAATGAAATAAAGGGTTTGTTATAATGTATTAACGAAAAATATCGTCACACCTTCCCATAAGAGTCTCCGAAGGGGTAGGCAGAAGTGTATAAGTAGTACCACTTACCGCTAGAGATATATTTTAAGTGCCAACGTGACAAATGGCGAGTCCATCGCCGTTACTCAAGCACGACTATACATACGCCTTTGAATGTCTTCTCAGACGTATGCAGGTTTCCTCTCGATGTTTTCCTTCACCGTAAATAGTACTCGAATCATTAACTATTACAATTCACTTATCGAATCACAAGCTTTACAGTGAAGGAAAGCCTGCGTACGTTTGAGAAGACATTCAAAGGCGTATGTATAGTCGTGCTTGAGTAACGGCGATGGACTCGCCATCTGTCACGTTGGCACCTAAATATATCTCTGGCGGGAAGTGGGTACACACCCACTTCCCGCCAGAGATACTACCAGAGGTACTACCTATACCCCTTCGGAGACCCCTATGGGAAGCCGTGATCGTAAATATCATGTAACTCCGTAATAATGTAGGTCATGTCGTTTTTCAATTAAATAGAGAGATACGTATCAATATTATTGTAGAAACACTTTAGAACAAAGAGACTACTCGAAAAGGACTACCATGTATGAAGAGACTGATGAATGTGGACGAAGCGAAAGAGGTAGGTAAGTCTAGAGAGAACTGGCGCTCTATACTCTCTGCCTACCCCGTTAGGGACTCGGCGTGATGATACGGCGTAAATAACGTTGAATTATAACGTTGGTCCATCCCTCGCTTTCTCCGATTTGTCATTGATTTGGTGCTCATTGGTACAGTCGGGATTCGTGCTTGCGACCTTTCTGTCGCAGGCAACTCGAACCACACGGCCGGCGTAAGATAATTGTAGTGTATAGACTTTTATATATTTGTGTATAATCTGTCGTCTCGAGCATCGCACGCGCGGGGTTGCGCGGCGAGGGGGCACTGCCCTCCCGACCGGCGTGGACGGAAGACGCGAGTGCTTGCTGCGAGCCGATATTTATTTATTAGTGTAATAGGTAATATTAACCTCATTATTTAAGTGTACATTACATGTGGCGACGAGGATAAACTGTAAGTATTTTAACATTTTAATAACAAAAGAACAAGGGAGAAAACATCGTGGACAAAATACTGCTACCCGAATACTAACGAATAAATAAAATTTACGGATCACGAGGCACTGGCTGTAAATTCATGCATGACAAACTAGTTTTTAGCAAACTGAATATACCCGCTGGATTTCTTCATAGATGTTATTTCATTCGGTTATGCTGTAGGGTTAGGTTATGTCGTACTAACCTACAAGTTACCTACCTACTTGAGTTCGAGCCTCAGTATTCATTACTTATATCGCTGTATAAGAAATCATAATACGAAAAAATATATATATACATATTACAGAGCCTCAAGTTTCGTCAATCAATAAAGATGTTTATTATTTATTACTCTAAAGTTAATGAATTGGTCCACAACATTAATTTGGTACTAACTTATACAATAAAGTGTATTTACTGTTACTATTGTAGTAAGTGATGTTGTCTGTATATAACATTCTGCTAAGGAAAATAGAAGTATAGGTAAAGTAACTAGATATTCACTTGGCCGTGAGTGGCGTAGGTTTTGGTTTGGTGGCGTTTTAGGTATCTAGGTTTCTAAGACCAATTAAATGAATTTGTATATCTAGGAAGCACGTTCACACGAGATGGAAAGTATGGAAAAGATATTGAAAGAAGGATAACTGCCGGTAATAAGCTGAATGGGGCCATATCGGCGTTGATGGGCAGCAAAAGTCTCAGCAAGAATGCTCGAGTTGCTGTCCGCGATGCGATATTGATGCCTACTTTATTGTATGGCAGCGAGTCCTGGGTATGTCAGAGGAAGTGTGAAAATAGCTCGAATGCAGTTGAAATGCGATCTCTTCGGAAAATGTGCGGAGTAACGATCTTAGATCGAATCCGCAATGAAGAGATTCGCAAATCAACTGGCGTGAAGAAAGGCATGTTGCGTTGGTTTGGACATATGGAAAGGATGAGTGAAGAAAGATTGATGAAACAGATATGCAAAGCAAGAGTGTGTGCGAGAAGAGGCGGAGGAAGACCACGTTTCAACTACCTGGATCGGATCGATCGGGCGCTCAAGGGCGGGAGCGTCGAGAGTGCTCGAAGCAGGCATGTGTGAGGTGACTGATGAATGTGGGCGGGGCGAGGGAGGTGTGCGGGTCTGGGGAGAGCTGGCGCTCTGTACTCTCTGCCTACCCCGTTGGGAACTTGGAGGGATGGTGTGTATGTATGTAGGTTTCTATGGATGTTCATCAGGGGATACCTAACTACTAATGAAATGTTCTTCGATAATCATCGAAAGCATTGTGCATGGCATTAAATTGCGGACACCTACTTGGCATTAAATTGCGGTTATTAACTGGTATGGCATTAAATTGCGGACATACCTACATGGCATTAAATTGCGGATTTTACTGGTATGGCATTAAATTGCGGACATACCTACTTGGCATTAAATTGCGGTTATTAATTGGTATGGCATTAAAATTGCGGACATACCTACTTGGCATTAAATTGCGGTTATAAAATGGTATGGCATTAAATTGCGGACATACCTACATGGCATTAAATTGCGGATTTTACTGGTATGGCATTAAATTGCGGACATACCTACTTGGCATTAAATTGCGGTTATTAACTGGTATGGCATTAAATTGCGGACATACCTACATGGCATTAAATTGCGGATTTTACTGGTATGGCATTAAATTGCGGACATACCTACTTGGCATTAAATTGCGGTTATTAACTGGTATGGCATTAAATTGCGGACATACCTACATGGCATTAAATTGCGGATTTTACTGGTATGGCATTAAATTGCGGACATACCTACTTGGCATTAAATTGCGGTTATTAATTGGTATGGCATTAAATTGCGGACATACCTACATGGCATTAAATTGCGGATTTTACTGGTATGGCATTAAATTGCGGACATACCTACGTGTTTGCCAGGATAGTATCCTGGCAAATGCCGTATCATTATAAGCGCCGAATTTGTACTGCGGATGTAGTTACTAGATAAATACCTACGTACCATGCTAACTATAGGATAGGTACAGTTACCTACAGGAGACGCTTTATTACCAGCATTAGATTGCGATAGCGTGTTAAAATGCATAAAAATGCAACATAGTTACCACCTTGTCAACAGGTAGTCCCTAATGGCACAGTACACCTTAGAGAAGTTTGAAGGTGCTGGGGAGGTTGGTTCAGTCTCTGTCCGTTGGGAAAGATGGAAATGGAGGCTAAACATTTACCTCGAGGCGACAGGCATAGACACCGAGGCAAAGGAAAAAGCTAGACTTTTACATTTCGGTGGTCTCGAGTTCCAAGAAGTCTTCTACAACATCCCGGGAGCCAATGCAACTGAAGGCGAACTTTTTAACATCGCGATCAGAAAATTAGACTACTTTGCAACTAAACAAAGTAAAGTGAATGAGCGAAACCTATTTCGCCTCCTAAAACAGGTACAGGACGAGAAGTTCAATAAATTTCTTATCAGACTTCGACTGCAGGCCAAGATATCATAGACCAGATAACTGAAAAGGGTAAGACAGGAGGACTCCAAAAGAAGATATTGTAAACAGGAGACAAGACCACTTTCGAAGGAATTGTTGCAGAAGTGAATGCACTGGAAGCCATAGATCGTCAATTAAGAATACCGGTACTAAACCTGTGGAAAGTCAGACAATCAACAGAGTAGATATGGTATCTTAATAATAATGGTATCTTCAGGAACTAATAGGACAAACCCAAAATATGAAATTGGAAGGAGAAGGATATTTGGAATCTCGTGTGCACCAGAGATTTTCAAGGTAACGCTGGAACGAATCCTTTTAGGTTACGAAGGAGTCATTAACTTAAGGCTTGGAAAAATAATGACAGTGCTAGAAGAAAATAACGTGCTTAAAGGAAAGCCAAATGCGTTTTTAGAATGAAGAAAGTCCACTTCTTCCTGGGGCATAAACTATCAGGAGTTAAACCACTAGATAAGTATGTCTTGGTTATAAAGGGATTCAGGGCCCCGACGAATATCGTTTGATTGCTGAGTTATGGGCCTAGTGAATTACGTGGGAAAATTAATCCCCCCCTTAGCAACGTTAACTTAACCCCTCAAGCTACTGCTTCGGAAAAGAATGGGAAAAAACACGGACATTCAAGATGAATGGGGAGATGTCCAAAATAAAACATTTAATGATCTGAAGGCGGCACTTATGAAAGTACCAAACTTAGGTTACTACAATCCTCATGATAAGACTGTGGTGATTGCAGATGCAAGCCTGCCTGAGGGCAGTGCGAGTGCAAACCAATAAAACCGGGCTGAGAATAATTGCATTTGGGGAATAAAACCCTCAGCAGCTGCGTGTCGTTACAGCCAAACAGAAAAGAGGCCTTAGCTCTGGTTTGGGTAGTGGAACATGTCAACATGTTTCTGTACGGCAAGGATTTCGATTTGGTAACGGATCATAAGCCTTGGAGGTGATATCTGGTCCGAAAGTAAAACCATGCACTCGCATTGAAAGGTGGGTGTTAAGGCTGCAATCGTACAATTTCAAAGTGAAATATAGCCCGCGGAAGACCAACATAGCCGATCCACTATCACGACTCTGTAAAGTGGCAACAAACCCAATGGATAGCCCGCGGAAGACCAACATAGCCGATCCACTATCACGACTCTGTAAAGTGGCAACAAACCCAATGGCTTTATTTGGAGACCATGTCCAAGCGGTTACCGAATCTGCACGACCAGTAGCCATCCCATTGCAAGAGATCACTGTGAGTTCTCTTGGGCATACAGAGATACAGAATGTTCGACAAGGCCTTTACAATGGAAACTGGGATGAAACGGTTAATGTGGTATGGTAGGGCGATATTCTCCTCAGGGAGACTAAAATTGTTACCCCAGCCAAATAACGCAAAAGAGTTCTGGCAGTTGCACAGGAAGGCCACCTGGGTATAGTCGCGATGAAGGTCAGATTAAAGACCAAGGTATGGTGGCCTAAGTGTGACAAAGATGCTGAAACGTATGCAAATCCTGTAAAGGGTGCATCCTGGTATCTGCTCCCAACACTGCAAGTCCATTAAAAAGAAGAGATTTACCTTCTGAAGCATGGGTTGACATAGGAATATACCACATGGGCCCCTTACCTAATGGATATGTATAAAGGTATAAAGCCTTACAGAGGACCTTGAAATGAGGGATGGAGATAAGGAACTAAAGGAAAAAGAGAAGGAATATCCGGATAGGAAGAGAAGAGCTACTAGTGGTGAATTGGAAGTTGGAGATAAAGTATACGTCAAGAACATGACTAAACAAAACACACAGAGCTTAAACTATGAACCCGAACCACATACCGTCGAAGCGAACAAAGGAGGGAACGTGAGTCTTCGGAACTATGAAACTGATCAGCGAATCAGAAGGAACATCGTACACCTAAAACGAGTGGAAGGACCATGGAAGGTGCTAGATGATGAGAATAATGCAAGTGATGCTCAAACCAACGACATTAGGATGTTAATCAATCACAACTCGAGTGTCGAGTGAAGCTAAAATAATTGATGATTAGTGATAAAACATAATTCAAATAAAGACTTGCTGATTGTGCCGGATCTACTTATGTAAAATAAAAAATGTTTATTAAAATACTATATATAGTCGGGTGATTATGAATGTGTTCAATTTGTACGTTAACCTGATCAAAAATAATAATAAGGGAGGGATGTAGTGTATAGACTTTTATATATTTGTGTATAATCTGTCGTCTCGAGCATCGCACGCGCGGGGTTGCGCGGCGAGGGGGCACTGCCCTCCCGACCGGCGTGGACGGAAGACGCGAGTGCTTGCTGCGAGCCGATATTTATTTATTAGTGTAATAGGTAATATTAACCTCATTATTTAAGTGTACATTACAATAATGATAAATAGAGCCATTAAAGAATTACTTACCTTTTAGTTCTGTTCAATAGATTGATCCGTTTATAAAGAACTCCTTGGATATTCCGGGTATGTATTTACTTCTGACGTACACTAAAATTGTTGTTTTAAAAACATTGTAGCCTCTTTGCTAAAAGCTTGTCTTGAAACAATTTTTAGTTTAAGTTGGATGAAGAAAATCCAAACATTATTGTTGTTCGTTCGTATTATCGTTACAGTTATATTTCAAATTAAAAATATCAACAATATAATAACTGCTAAGTGACATATGAATTTGCAAAACGTTTTCACAAGTTTTATAACGTTGTAGGTTAACGTTCCATTCGCCATTGAGATAGAGCTGGAGAATTTACGGCTTAGTGCCATGCACGAAGACGCGCCCCACCAATGCTTAGCCGAGGGGGTCGCGGCATGCGGGCAGTATTAATTGTAGTGTGCGTGTGCACTCATAGGTAATCAGTGTGTACCGACAATACTCACACATTAGTGGAAGGTTGCACACTTACACTGTAAACTATAGGGGAGGATAGTGGGGCGCGTGTTCGCGCATTATCTATATCAAAGTCGACTTCAAAACATTTTCAAGAATAGGGATATTTACTAAAATGCTAAACTTGTTTACTTTTAACATTATACAAAAGACTAATGCTCAGTGTTTTAGATCCAGTTTTAGTATGGACTACATGATTAAGATCGTCAGGATTCCGACAGTAGCCACATTATATAAGAGAGATATTCTATAATATGTATAAACTTTCATACAACCTATCGGTCTTATCGTTCATTCCGCAAATCACATTCTTTTTCTTCTTTATATATATCTAATAATAACTTTATCGTAAAATTAGAACGTTAGGTCGTTATCGTTATCGTTACCTGCCGTTGTTGACAGCGATTCTTTCTTGGCCAGCCATTCTTGAAACACTTCCGAGTGATTCCTTTTGAAATGAGTCAATAAATTGTGACTCGTGCTTTTATAACTGAGAACTATGTTGCATTCATTGCAAATCGCTGTATTGGTATCGAGTTTTGAAAAAAAGTTCCATGCCATCCCGTTTTTTCCCATATTGTTACGTTTTATTTAGCGATGAGGTTAAGTTGACGTAACGTAAACAACTCGCTCACAGACACTGGGTATTGTTAACGGTATACGCTGTCACTGTTAGCGTTAGGTTTTCACGTTACCACAACAGATAATATCTGTATAGACAACAACTTTATTCCATCTATACCAACACTATTTAAAGTTCACGAGAGCGAGAGATGGTGCATATTTTAATTGTTCAATAAGTAACCATGGCATCTGGAACGCAACGTCTCAATAACGTCAAAATATTGTACGCAACAGAATTCCTTAGTTTGTGACACAAAATATTGTAGGTTATTTATTTATTTGCTCAAGTATATACAAACAAACACAATGCTTTTGGACCTTTTTTAATGTACATAGTAGGCACATAATAGCAATGGACGAGTGAAGTCTAAAACAAGCATTTTCATGTTTAAAGGACGCTCCGACCCGACCTTGTATAAGTTTACAATAACTGCGTTAGAGAAATTAACATTTATCTTATTTATTGTATTATTTGGCTACGAACTTCTATAACGTGTAGGTCATTCCAGTCAAGCATCTCCAAATTCGAACGGGAAAGCCGTTTTGCCCTACCTGTCTCGAGAACGAAATAAAATTAATTATTTTTTATTGATAATTTTTTAATTTAAGATATATTTAATGCATTTATATAAATCACAAGTGATGTCGTATATGTAATCTTTTCTAGACTGCATCTATATCTAATCTAGGAAGGTTGTGATCTAACTGTCATTAATATCCCCGAAAGCCTTTGAATACATGGTTGCTTTGTGGTTCGAATAGTTGCCTGCAAGGCAAACATTGGGAGTACGAATTTCACTTACCAATTTGTTTTTTTAAGTACAATCACACCACGAGCTTTACGATGAAGGAAAACATTGAGAGGAAACCTGAGAAGAGGAATGTCTGAGAAGACATTCAAAGGAGTATGTATAGTCGTGCTTGAGTTAATCTGTCATTTAATGATCACCTAGCATCAGACTGTATATATATATATATATATATATTTTTCTTCTTCTCTTCTCTTCTCAGCATATATGCGTCCACTGCTGGACATATGCCTCCTATATTTATATATATATATATGGGAAGGCATGAGGATATATATAATATATAATATATATCCTCACGCCTTCCCACAAGGGTCCCCAAAGGGGTAGGCAGAGGTGTATAGGTAATACCCACACACCCACTTTCCGCCAGAGGTATATTAGGTGCCAACGTGACAGATGGCGAGTCCATCGCCGTAACTCAAGCACAACTATACATACTCCTTTGAATTTCTTCTCAGACGTATGCAGGTTTCCTCTCGATGTTTTCCTTCACCGTAAAGCTCGTGGTGTGACTAATCATTGTACTTAAGTTCAGAAAAACTCATTGGTACAGTCGGGATTCGAACTTGCGATCTTTGTGTCGCAGGCAACTGCTCGAACCACTCGGCCACCACGGCTGTATATATATAATTTATATATATATATATATATAAATTATATATATCTGTGGGAAGGCGTGAGGATATATTATATTATTATTATTATTATATATATCCTCATGCCTTCCCATAAGTGTCCCTGAAGGAGTAGGCAGAGGTGTATAGGTAGTACCCACACACCCACTTTCGGCCAGAGATATATTTTTTACTAAACTAATAAAAATATACAGAGTTAATAATATCCTGGTTATCAGTGTTTTTAAACTTACAGTGATTAAACACGAGATTCTCCCAACAGAAATTCTACAACTAAGTAAAGAAGTTTTTCATTATATCCAAGTGGTATAACTTGTGCTCCACTTTCTGCCAGTCTTTCTCTCCCGAATGGGACTGTGTTGATTTATAGGTGTCTTAGAAAATGGGACAGACAATAAGGCACAATGTAAGGAAGCGAATATTGATGTAAGTTAAACTAATTATTGACCTTATCGTCGCATAATAATCAGCTGTAAGCATGATTTTATACATACAGAATCTCTCTTCTCTTCTCTTCTCAGCATATATGCGTCCACTGCTGGACATATGCCTCTTGCATGGATTTCCAAGCTGATCTTGATGCGGCGATCCTACAGAATCTAACAAGTTTTTTTGTTTCTTTCATCTAATTAATAATTTCTTTAAAAAATCCCTTAAAACCATGAGTCTATGTGAGTATGACTCCCTTCAGTAATGTCGTCATTGTGTCATCTTTGGAGCTACATGTTTTATTGCATCGTCATTAGGATATATTGACAACACGCGACAACTATAGACAACTGGTGTATTTTTTTTTATACAACAAGAGTGTCAAACAAGCATACGGCCCACCTGATGGGAAACGGTTACCGCAGCCTATTTACCCTCTATTTACCAAGTAGCTAATTACTGGAGACCTCTGAGTGACCGGGTATGTTTATGTGTGTTGAGATCATCACAGGAAGTCATTGTCATGGAGAACGGTTATCTTGAGTTTATGCCTCGGCCAGGACAGGGTGAAGGGTACTGTGGGCGGCGCAGGGCGGGCGGGAGCATCCTCGCCTTCGGATTCCGAGTCGCTGTCCGCCAGCCTCGCCAGGGGCGCCACTTGCGGGGACATCTCCTCCGCTAGCTCCCTCGGTATCAGCACCTGGTGCGAGTATAGCCTGTACTATAGGTATCGGCGACTGATATACACACTTATATAGATGTAACAACAATAATATTGTGGACATCTCACACAAAGCCAACTGACCCTAAACTAAGCAGAGCCTGTACTATAGGTATCGGCGACTGATATACACACTTATATAGATGTAACAACAATAATATTGTGGACATCTCACACAAAGCCAACTGACCCTAAACTAGGCAGAGCCTGTACTATAGGTATCGGCGACTGATATACACACTTATATAGATGTAACAACAATAATATTGTGGACATCTCACACAAAGCCAGCTGACCCTAAACTAGGCAGAGCCTGTACTATAGGTATCGGCGACTGGTATACACACTTATATAGATGTAACAACAATAATATTGTGGACATCTCACACAAAGCCAACTGACCCTAAACTAGGCAGAGCCTGTACTATAGGTATCGGAGACTGATATACACACTTATATAGATGTAACAACAATAATATTGTGGACATCTCACACAAAGCCAACTGACCCTAAACTAGGCAGAGCCTGTACTATAGGTATCGGAGACTGATATACACACTTATATAGATGTAACAACAATAATATTGTGGACATCTCACACAAAGCCAACTGACCCTAAACTAGGCAGAGCCTGTACTATAGGTATCGGAGACTGATATACACACTTATATAGATGTAACAACAATAATATTGTGGACATCTCACACAAAGCCAACTGACCCTAAACTAGGCAGAGCCTGTACTATAGGTATCGGAGACTGATATACACACTTATATAGATGTAACAACAATAATATTGTGGACATCTCACACAAAGCCAACTGACCCTAAACTAGGCAGAGCCTGTACTATAGGTATCGGCGACTGATATACATCCTACCCTAGTAGTGTTAGTGGGGTAGACATACCTGAACCCAACAATCCCGAGCAGCCACGGGGTGTTGGAGGGTGGCAGCAGCACCCGACACGGATGGTGGCAGCACAGTGGCTGCGCACGTCGCTCCCCTCCACGTGAAATGGCTACCGTGCCACACGCGACCACTGGGGGGTGGGGGGGGGGGGATTAGCTAAGAGCTTTAGGGATATAGGCAGAGACAACTCAACTTAGTCTTTATATATAAACTTGCTGTCCCGCCCAGCTTCGCCCGGGTGAAAAAGTAAAGTTATTTGAAACACGATCGCAGCGCCACCTATCGGGTCCAATTGCGATGTAAGCTATCCTATCTTTCAAGTTGGATCAAACTGCACACGGTTTGCAAATTTGATTGAAATCGGTTAAGTAGTTCAGGAGCCCATCGTGGACTTGATTGCCATAAAAAAGGTTATAGTGAGTCAATCTTAAAAGATAGACATATCCCGTCGTGGACTTTTTTTTAGAACTTTTAAAGAGGAACAATTCCATAGTATAAAGAAGAGAAGTAGGTTATCTTCATACAAACGCACCGCGCGCGGCTTGTATGTGTGCGCTATTGTATGTATGTGTCGACGCACGCACACTTTAACAAAATCTCGACCCGTTTCTCAGTGCGCCAGTCGGGGCTAACACTGCACAAGGGTCGCGCGCGCGTCACGGCTTTTCGGCACCGCTAAATGATTTATTCATCAATATCATCATCAAAATGTCTGATAATCGCAGAAGAACGTATTGCTGTGTGTTTGGGTGTCTTAATAATTCATCGATTCCAGACCTGTCTCTGTTCAGATTACCTATTGAACAGGAAAGGTAAGTTAGTCACTTATTCTAGCATAATATAATTTTACTTGATGATGAGATACCTACGTACTTACATGTTTTTTGTTTGTAATAGTTTTCTATCACACAGGAAGTAGGTAGGTAGGCTAATTTCCTACTAGAATGTATTAGGTACATTTGATCTGGCAATTGGTTTGCCGCTATTTCTTTGTTTACGTTTAGTTATGCCGATTTCTCAGTATTGTAGGTATAGTAACTAAGTACCTACCTACTTACAGAAAATCGTTCGCCTAATATTTAGCTAAAAGTGACAACCCTAAGACAGTAGGCAATTATATCGCGAATTGGGCCGGAGATAGCCTACTCCCTGTTCTTTATACTATGACAATTCCCTCATACATGATATTTTCGTAACTTAAACCGTTTACGCAGCGCACGCCACGGAAGCTTTCAAAATAGAATATTTTTTCCCGTTTTTACATCATTTTTCATTTAAATTCGCTCCTATGTTATATGGCCTAAAGGGCGAAGCTGGGCGGGACAACCAGTAAGATATAAAGAGAGAACTCACTCTATAGCAAGCGGGAGAAGGCTGGCACCCTCAGGATTGAGCATGAGATGCAACCCATCCAAGTACTCCACACTGCCATCACTGCACCAGGAGCTCTGCAAACAACACATAACTGGCCATAAGGGACTGGGTACTAGAGGCCGCGCCTTAGGTAGCCTGGTGATCACGCGTAATGCAATAGATGACAGATCTATCATGTCATCTGATAGTAAGTGAGGGGGCGTCCATAAATTACGTGAGATGTTTTAGGGGGGGGAGGGGGTCGAGTCAAATCTCATCTAATCTTACGTTGGAGAGAGGGGGTGTCTCAGCAAATATCACGCAATTCTTTTTCTGATTAAACGAAAAAATATATACTATTTTGGTCCATTTAATCCAGATTGAACATGCGTAAGATTTAATCTTATAATTAAACTCTCAGCAATATTGATTACTAGGCTTAACTAGTCGTAAATAAAAGCACGAAGTAATTTATTTTTTCTTTTTACAATAAAACTCCAACGCGTTTACGTAAGAAACCCACATTTTGAAAAATCTCACGATATCTCACCAGGGGGGAGGGAGGGACAGAAAATTCAAAAATACACCTCACGTAATTTATGGACGCCCCCTGAACAAAATAAGTTTTTATTATAATTATGTATAATATAATAATAATAATAATATATCCTCACGCCTTCCACAAGGGTCCCCGAAGGGGTAGGCAGAGTTGTATAGGTAGTACCCACACATCCACTTTCCGCCAGAGGTATATTAGGTGCTAACGTGACAGATGGCGAGTCCATCGCCGTTACTCAAGCACGACTATACACACGCCTTTGAATGTCTTCTCAGACGTATGCAGGTTTCCTCTCGATGTTTTCCTTCACCGTAAAGCTCGTGGTGCGACTGATCTAAATATAATTATGTGATCTATACTAACATTATAAAGAGGAAACATTTGTATGTAAGTATGTTTGTAAGGAATTGGCTCAAAAAGTACTGGACCGATTTGAAAAATTCATTCACCATTTGAATGCTACATTATCACTCATTAATAAATAATAATAATAAATACCTGGGACAATTCCACACAAATTGACCTAGTCCCAAATTAAGCAAAGCTTGTGTTATGGTAACTAGACAACGATATATTTACTTATATAGATAGATATATACATAAATACATAGGACATCCAAGACTAAGGTACAAATACTCGTGTTCATCACACAAATATCTGCCATCAGCGGGATTCGAACCTCAAGTTTCGCAGTCAGGAGCTCCTGATTAGATTAATATAGGCTGTTTTAATTGCAGGAGAAAAATACATTTAAAGCCAAAATGTTTACAAAATAAATGTCCACCCGTACGAAGCCGGGAGGGGCGCTAGTTAAAATAAACTAAAAATTAATTTCATGTCATTATTCGGACGTATTTACAAAATCACTCGTTTCTGGACTTTGTGAATTTGAGTCATTTTTATATTGCAAATAATGGTCTGTTTATCTGCGGACTCATCTTGCGACTACAATCCATGTGCGTCTGAAAGGATCCCCCCTCCTTCCCCCCACATCCCTAAGGCGCAACCCCTGGTATCCTCACCTGCATGGCTTCAGGAACGTGCGGTAAGGCTCGCTCAATGCTGGACATTTCAAAACTGTCCGTCGACATGTGACCTGGAAAACAAAACATATACAATCATCACAGTCTCCCATGGGGTAGGCAGAGAGAGTAGAGCGCCTTTCGCTCCACCGGCAGTCATGAATATCATCATGATTAGTCCATTGCCGTTACTCCAAAGGAGTTCTCTTCCGCGAACGCTCAGGCTGTGGAATGAGCTCCCCGTTGAGGTTTTCCCTAGAGAGTGCAGCATGGAGTTCTTCAAGAAGGGTGTGAAAAGATTCCTGCAGGGTCGGCAACGCGCGAGTGATACCCCTGGTGTTGCAAGCGTCCATAGGCGGCGGTAACCGCTTACCATCAGGCGGACCACATGCTTGTTTGGTATAAATAAAAAAAAACTCAAGCACGACTATACATACGCCTTTGAATGTCTTCTCAGACGTATGCAGGTTTCCTCTCGATGTTTCCCTTCACCGTAAAGTGGTGTGACTAATCGCTATACATAAGTTCAGAAAAACTTGGTACAGTCGGGATTGGAACTTGCAACCTTACTTGCTCGGCCACGGCTCATTAAAATGAATAGCTACAGACTGACCATGAGGGTCCGTGCGGTCAGCGCTCATGGTGTTAAGACCCCTCTGCAGCGTGTCCTTGATCTGCTGCTCCACGCTCGGAGCCAGGGTCGAGGGCACGGCAGACTCCTCGGCCTCCTGCATAAAAGAAGACCATTCTCTAGCAGCAATGAAGAGATTCGCAAATCAACTGGCGTGAATGAGAGCGTGATTGTAAAGATGAAGAAAGGCATGTTACGTTGGTTTGGACACATAGAAAGGATGAGTGAAGAAAGATTGACGCAACAGATATACAAAGCAAAAGTGTGTGCAAGAAGAGGCAGAGGAAGGCCACGTTCCAACTACCTGGATCAAATAGATCGGACTCTCAAGGACGGGAACGTTAAGAGTACTCGAAACCGACGAGCATGTATGAAGAGACTGATGAATGTGGACGAAGCGAAAGAGGTATGTAAGTCTAGAGAGAGCTGCGCTCTATACTCTCTGCCTACCCCGTTAGGGGCGTGATGATATGTATGTATGTATATTGTTACTCTTCTTCTGTTCTCTTCGACCAACACGTATATTGGTCCTTCGATCCCAAGTGAAATGTACAGAATAAGCAATAGTGCGCCTTACGGGTGTCCAGGGCTGCCACCTCAGGCGCGCCGACACGCCCGCCAGGGGCGCAGGCGCCGCCCGAGGCCCCTTAGGGGAGCGCAGCCCTAACGCCGAGGCGCGCCTCCCCGTGCGCGTCACCAGCCACGAGCCTCCACAGCTGAGCACACCACGAACTTGGTCAACTATCTTACTAATATTATAAATGTGAAAGTTTGTAAGTTTGGATGTTTGCGGTTCTTTCACGGCCAAACGGCTGAACCGATTTGGCTGGAAGGTGAAATGGTGATAGCTTATACCCAGGAATAGGACATAGGCTACTTTTTTTATTTTATCCTGAATAATTCAAATTTCTTATATTATAATGTATGATGCTCTTCCACGGCATAGCGGCAATTATATGGTGAATAAGGTTTACAATAGGGGCGTCCATAGATTACGTGAGATGTCAAGGGGATGTTTTCTGATTAAACAAAAAATATATACTATTTTGGTCCATTTAATCCAGATTGAACATGCGTAAGATTTAATCTTATAATTAAACTCTCAGCAATATTGGTTACTAGTCTTAATTAGTCGTAAATAAAAGCACTAAGCATTGTGCACTAAGCACACGTGTGATTGGGGGATGGGGGAGGGGGTTGAATAAAATCTCAAGATATCTCACCAGGGGTGAGGGAGGGACAGAAAATAAAAAAATACACCTCTCGTAATTTATGGACGCGCCCTAATGAGCTCCTTGGGGAGGGGGGAGGATTGTTATATTGTGTTGACAGCAGAGGGATTAGTCCTATGATGCTGTCCACACAGTATAACTCTCCGAACACAGAGTGGCAACGCGCGAGTGATACTTCGGTATCGTGAGCGTAAATGGGCTGCGGTAACCGTTTTCCATCAGGTGGGCCGTATGCCTGTTTGCCACTCTTGTTGTATAAAAAAAACTGACGGTGATAACTGTATCAAAATTCGTTCAGTAACATTTGAAGTCAGACAGACAGGACGGACATTCCATTATTATCATCATCATATCCTACCTTAATACCAACATATCCACGCAGAGAGAGTAGAGCGCCAGTTCTCTCTACGCTTCGCTTCGACCACATTCCTCAGTCTCTCTACCTCAAGGCTGGCGCTCTACTCTCTCTGTTTCTAAGCTATGATATTAATGTGGCTGGTACTAACTTGGGATCTTGGCTGATGATCTTGAGCACCTCGAACCCAGATCCTCTCTGAGCGGCCCTCAGCTCCCTGCCGGTGCAGCCGACCATCTTGAAGTCATCAATAAATATTATGAATACTAATACTAATAAATAACTAAGAGGCAGAGGAAGGCCACGTTCCAACTACCTGGATCAAATAGATCGGACTCTCAAGGACGGGAACGTTAAGAGTACTCGAAACCGACGAGCATGTATGAAGAGACTGATTAATGTGGACGAAGCGAAAGAGGTATGCAAGTCTAGAGAGAACTGGCGCTCTATACTCTCTGCCTACCCCGTTAGGGACTTGGCGTGATGATATGTATGTATGTATACTAATAGAGCCATGGTGGCCGAGTGGTTCGAGAAGTTGCCTGCGACACAAAGATTCGAATCTCGACTGTACCAATGAGTTTTTCTGAACTTAAGTACAGTGATTAGTCACACCACAAGCTTTACAGAGAAGGACAACATCGAGAGGAAACCTGCATACGTCTGAGAAGACATTCAAAGGCGTATGTATAGTCGTGCTTGAGTAACTGCGATGGACTCGCCATCTGTCACGTTGGCACCTAATATACCTCTGGCGGAAAGTGGGTGTGTGGGTATTACCTATACACCTCTGCCTACCCCTTCGGGGACCCTTGTGGGAAGGCGTGAGGATACATTATATTATTTTTATATTATATTATTATATAAATTATGTATTGGTAAACTCGACTGAAGATATTATCCATTTTATTTGGAATATAATTCGGGGCCATGAGGCCTCCACTCCTTTGTCGCCCCGAGGCCTCTAGGCCTCTAAATCCGGCATTGAAGGTGCTCGTAAACCCTGGTGTAAGACCATACCTGTAATAAGTTGACACTGCCGTGCGGCGTGTTGACGGTAGGCAGCTGCGGGTCCTGGGCCACGAGCAGGTGGCGCACGCGGGACTCGGCTCCTCCATCCAGGGCGCGGTGCCAAGTGATGTGGTCACCCGCGCAGAACTTGTTGCCTGACACGATACACAATACTATAATAATAATAATAATAATATCCTCACGCCTTCCCACAAGGGTCCCCGAAGGGGTAGGCAGAGGTGTATAGGTAATACCCACACACCCACTTTCCGCCAGAGGTATATTAGGCGCCAACGTGACAGATGGCGAGTCCATCGCCGTGCTCGAACCACTCGGCCACCACGGCTTCATCATATCTATAAAATACTAACTACTATGATAAAACTGAAAAGTAGGTTATTTTCTATACCACATGGTAAGCGGTCACCGCCGCCTTTGGGCGCTTGCAACATCAGCGGTATCGCTCGCGCGTTGCCAAACTTCAAAGTCATGTTAGTTTGAGCGCGCTTAGCCCAGGCACTACATGTATGCTTAGCTCGGGCACTACATGTATGCTTAGCTCGGGCACTACATGTATGCTTAGATCGGGCACTACATGTATGCTTAGCTCGGGCACTACATGTATGCTTAGCTCGGGCACTACATGTATGCTTAGCTCGGGCACTACATGTATGCTTAGCTCGGGCACTACATGTATGCTTAGCTCGGGCACTACATGTATGCTTAGCTCGGGCACTACATGTATGCTTAGCTCGGGCACTACATGTATGCTTAGATCGGGCACTACATGTATGCTTAGCTCGGGCACTACATGTATGCTTAGCTCGGGCACTACATGTATGCTTAGCTCGGGCACTACATGTATGCTTAGCTCGGGCACTACATGTATGCTTAGCTCGGGCACTACATGTATGCTTAGCCCAGGCACTACATGTATGCTTAGCTCGGGCACTACATGTTCGCATTTTTAAATAAACTTCAATATTTGAGAATTATTTTGACGTTTTTTGTGAGTGGCCCTGTGTTGGCGTGGGTGAAGAGCCATTGGCGAGTGCGTAGGGCCATGTGTGTGTTTGTGTGGCCTTGTGTGTGTGACCATGTGTGCGTGTGTGTGACCATGTGTGCGTGTGTGTGGCCATGTGTGCGTGTGTGTGACCATGTGTGCGTGTGTGTGGCCATGTGTGTATGTATGTGGCCATAGGCATGTGTGTGTGGCTCACCGGTGGTGAGCACGTATCTGGCCAGCGCCTGCAGCAGGGCGGCGGGCCACAGCGGCGGCGCGGCGGGCGGCGCGGCCAGGCGCAGCGTGAGCTCGGCGCCGGCGCCCGAGGCTGCGCCCCCCGCTCCCCCCCCTCCCCCCGCGGCCCCCAGCGCCCCCCCTCCCGCCGCGTGCACGCGCCCGTCGCCGTGCAAGTCCGACAGACCGAAACTAGACGAAGCGAAAGTTTGGTAACCAATGTAACTATCCTATTTTATTGGGCAAGCCCTGTAAGGTTAGCTAATATAGATACTTTAATATTAAGTAGTTAACACACATATCATCACGCCGAGACCCTAACGGGGTAGGCAGAGAGAATACAGCGCCAGTTCTCTCTAGACTTACATACCTCTTTCGCTTCGTCCACATTCATAAGTCTCTTCATACATTCTCGTCGGTTTCGAGTACTCTTGACGTTCCCGTCCTTGAGCGTCCCATCGATTTGATCTACGTAGTTCCTAATAGAGTCAGCAAAGATAGTAGAGTGCATAATATCATCACCCTTAAGCAGAGACAATAGAGGGGCAGCTCCCTCTAGACCAATTTTTTTGCTGTGCACAGATTACCACTTATGTGTCATTTTTACGAACAATATACTAGTAATCACCACACACCACACCACCACTGACAAATCTCGCACTAAAAATGATTTGTACGATACTCGCAATGATGTATGATACTCGTATCAACTTGAAAATATGTCACACAAGAGATCGTGTTTATACAAGTCGAGACGAGACTCTCTCATAAGCAAGAATCTGCTAACTATACTTTTGTTGTGTAAACAATCATAGGCAATTATCGCCTAGCGATAAGTCATATGCGAATCTCGTATGACATAATCGTAGGCGAGATTTTAGTTCTTGCCTGTATGAAAACAATTTGATACGATCGTGTTATGGCGATTATTGCTTGTGATAGTAGCGTATGGTTTCTCGTAAGGAAACGTATGAGAACTAAACTCTCCCCGTCTAAATGGGCCCTTAGTGTCAGTATTTTAGATACACACCTTACGTAGTGCCAGTGCGGTGGAATATTCTCCTCTGGCTTCCCAGGGTTCCAGTACATGCTGATGTAGTCCAGGGGGTCCTGGCCTCCTAACCTGGGGGTAGCTCAACATGCATTAATGTAACGTAAAGATTCATTTACTTTAATTTATTCTTAATTTAGGACATTTTCATTTCTCTTGTGTAAAAAAAAAATTATTATTATTATTATTATGTACTAGCTTATGCCCGCGACTTCGCCCGCTTGGAAAGAGCAACATACATATTTTTGCCTTTATCATATTAGAGCCTTGAGTCTTTCGGGATTCAAATGTATTCTATGTCTTACTTAATCCTGGATATAAGCCATCACCATTTTAGTAAAACGGCATTTTTTTCTGTCGTAAAAATGATTTATCTTAATATATATATTTCTTGTGTGCGTGTGTATGTGACTGAACTCCTCCTAAACGACTGGACCGATTTTGATGAAATTTTTTGTGTGTGTTCAGGTGGATACGAGAATGGTTTAGATTCACAATTGGACCCGATAGGTGGCGCCACCATCGTATTTTTTCACCCGAGCGAAGCTGGGCGGGACAACTAGTTTTTACAATAAAAAGTTCAAATAAAAAGTTCCAATAAAAAGTTTCAAGTATCCTATGTTACTTCTAACACCTCCAAGAATATGTGTACAAAATTTTATGATGATCGGTTAAGTAGTTTCTACGTGAAAGCGTAACAAACAAACTTACATTCACATTTATAATATTATATATATATATATATATATATATACATAATATTATATATATATATATATATTACACTAAAAGTTCATTAATATGTGTGTTTGTTCCCCTTTCACACAAAAACTACTGAACGGAATCGGATGAAATTTGCCTCAGGGATAGATTATTCGCTGGTTTAACACAGGATATGTTTCATTACAAATAAAAAACGAATGAAATCAAATTTTACCACAAATAAACATCAATATATGTTCGGAACAATGGTCCAGAAAGAGGTGGGAACTACCCACACACCTACATTACACAGGAAATATACTGAGGTGCTAACTTGACAGATGGCCAGTCCACTACTGTTCTCAGCACAACTATTGCAAAAGCGGTCCAGAAAGGGGAACGCAGAAGTGTGTAAGTACTACCCAGACACCTACTTTACACAGGAAATATATTTTGGGGCCAAATGGCAAGTCCACTACTGTTTTTAAGCACAACTAAACAGATGTCTTTAAATGTATCAAGTCAATAAAAGGTATACAGGTTTCCTTGTGATTCCAGTTTTAATTCATCATTAACATCTTCACACATGAAGAAACTCCACAACTCACCAATATTTGAGTCTGGTGGTCACCTGTAGGGGATTGGGCTGCTCTGGATACACCATAGACCACGCATCGTACAAGGCTTTTAGCCCAGCCGGGACTAGTCTATCTGGAACAGTTAATTTTGATAACTAGTTTTTACTTCCTATGCCAATATCTTTTTTATTTCAATTCACCAACAGATAGAGTAATTCCAACTTAAGGGGTACAAATAAATAAAATAACTGCTTTTTACTAAATACATATGGATGTATACAAAGTACATATACCAAATTTTTTATTTTTATTTTAGTGTGTATGTCTGTTTGTTCCGGCTAATCTCTGAAACGACTGGACCTATTTTGACGGGACTTTCCCTGGCTGATAACTGATGTAAAAAGCAGAAACTTAGGCTACTTTTATTTTAGAAACTAAACAATAACTTTTTTGTTAACTTACATGCGGACGAAGTCGCGGGCACAGCATGTTTAAAATAAGAATAAAACAAGAATGTAATTTAAATTTATCAACACTAATATTACAAAGAGGATTGAGGTGATTTTTTGTGTACATACCTATCTGGGTTGGATGAATTTGTTCTTTATTATTGTCCTCATCTTTCAGGCCTGATACAGACGGAGTTTGCATTGGCTGCGCAGACGCCACGAATGATAAAACACTGTTTTGTACCACCCCAGTTGGCGGGGCGCCGGAACTACTGGATCCGGACATGGTTATTTAAATAATTAGTTTTAAAAACCACAAAAAAAATATTAATTAAAGTTTCACATCAGATATTCATTTCCAACTTTCTGCCAAAACTTTCGACTGACAACCATAGACAATACAGAATGTGAACAATGAACTTTTGGAATTAGGTACCTACTCAAGTTGCTCCAACAAAACATTTTTTATATAAAACATGTACATATAGAGTCATTTAGTCATGTCGCGAAATGTGATTGATGCTAAAAAAATCCACCTGCCAAAGATTTCCGAATGTAAAAATTAAAAAAAGAACCGTATACAATTGTACGAGTCGGCAGTCCTAGCCAAAGACTATTATTGTTATACTCACTTTAGTGAACGAAGTATTTTCTTTTTGCATTTCATATATTATAATTCACTTGTGTCCAAGATTTCAGTCAATGAACAAAAATCTTTGATGTTATAATTTCAGTCATAACGACATTAGCGCCGCAGCTTAAAGACCGAAGAACAATAAATAAAACAAGTGACAAATGGGAATTGGCGGCAATGAAATAATGAGAGATGCATGCAATTAGGGATGTGATGTAAAATAGAAAAATATAATAGAAAAGAAATTATGGGAATACTGTGAATATCGTTTTTATTTCTGTAACCTTATCTTTGACACCATTCTGTGTTCTAGGATATGATGAATTCGTCTTTAATTCTTTCTTTTGACATTATCCTGTGCTGTGACAAATATCCATTTTAAAATTTTGTGGCTGAGTGCATCGAAAGTGTTATCGAAACATATTTTAAAATTTCCATTTAAGGTAGCGTTGAATCGATGCGAGTTGTCCGATTTCTTGCTATCTTTTATGATGACACGACCAATTGGGTCGGTTATCTCGAGCGAGACATACCGCTCTCCTTGCGTGGCTTCTAACACCTGTAGAAGTAAAAGACAAGAAGTTTAGAACAAAAAGTTTTGGTTGTGCATCTTGCACTTCCAAACAAAATATAGTACAGTACAGTACAGCATGGAGTTCTTCAAGAAGGGTGTGAAAAGATTCCTGCAGGGTCCGAGGGCGAGTGCTACCCCTGGTGTTGCAAGCGTCCATAGGCGGCGGTAACCGGTTACCATCAGGCGGACCGCATGCTTGTTTGTCACCGATTTGGTATAAAAAAAATGCTTATTGATAACAAAAATAATATACTCACAGTAATCATAACACTAAGTTATATTTCTCTACCATTAACAAGAATACTCTATTATTTTGAGATCAGTATTTACACACCTTCCCACACCGAGGTCCCCAAAGGAGTAGGCAGAGTTGTGTAAGTACCCACACATCAATTTTTCGCCGGAAATAGTGTATTCTAGTTGCCAAGGTGACAGATGGCGTATCCACAGCAGTTTCTCAAGCATATGCTTACGCCTTTAAATTCTTCTTATATATATGCAGGTTTCCTCTCTATGTTATCCTTCACTTTTGAGATAAAGAAGAACAGATATTTGTGTGATGAACACGAGTATTTGTACCTTAGTCTTGGATGTATTTATGTATATATCTATCTATATAAGTAAAAATATCGTTGTCTAGTTACCATAACGACTCTATCAAACATAAACACTGAGTTAGTGTGGTAAGCATCCATCTAGGATGTCTATTGCGTGAGATAACGGACTTTTATAATAATTTTTTTATTCTAATTACCTTGTATTCCAAATTGACAACTTCGTTCAGGAACAATGTCTGATGAAAGCAGTTAATCTTGCCTGCTGGGACTAACAGATTCTTAGCATCTTTACCCTTTTCGAGTTCATTATTACCCGCAGGGTAAACTCTGTTTATCACATTATTATCTCCCTCAAATATAGATGCGAATATTAACACTATTGTCAAAAAGTAAGGTCGCATTTTCACAAAACGTAGTAACAATCACTTCGCAACTACCCGTTGTGGGCCAATGAACTAAGTTGTTGGCGTTGTGGTGATGGCAGTGATGAAGAAAGAAAAATCTTTGAGAGCAGTAACGGTTTCTTTTAATTTTTTTATATACAATATAGGGTAGAAATGGAGGCAGCGCGGGGCAGAAATAACGTACGGGCTCGCAAGTTAGGTTTGGCCGACTGTCTGTGCAGATCACAGCAACAAGCGCTTGGACTACCGCACCCCGCACTGCCCCCGCCTCTTTCACATTGGTATACGTCATACAATAGGGTTCACTTTCGCACAGCATGTGAAGACGGGTCGCCAACAATCCCCACCCTAGTGCTGGAATGGCAGCACTCTTCCTCCATTGGTATGCGGGCGACACGTACTGCAGACCTCGTGAGCTCTCCTGATCTGGTCCTTATCTTCATCCTGAATTTCATGGAGTAATCGCTCGTTACTCATTTGTACCGTCGCAGCTTCGTCGGTGATGAACAACGTCTTATGGGACTGAGAAGAAGACTGTTTCGCGATGTGTGCTCTGCCATGGACACACCACCCCAGCGGAGTAAGGGTAGCACAAGGCTCAAAAGCTTTACCAATCTTTGTTTCCAGCGGTATCATTAAGTGGTAATTGTCCTGTCCAATCAGTATTTGAGGCTTCGACTGTCCCAGGTAAAAGTATTTTTTAATTTCATTCAAATGTTGATAGTTTTCATAATTAATCAAGTGTATGTTTTGTTTTGGCATATCTAACTCCTTTACACTTCGCATTTGAACATCAAACATTTCACCGTCTCTGTTCGATACACGTAGGTCGATTATTTGCGCATCGCATACTATTTCACTGTTGTGCCATGCGCCGGCTGCACGTATTGTCTGTCGGCGCCCGCTCGCTCCCAGCTGACTCGCAAGGTCATCGCTTATCAGTGATATTGTGGAGCCATCGTCCAATAATGCGCTCGAGCTAATAGTACCGTTAGGTCCGTGTATATTGATAGGCACTA
Source organism: Drepana falcataria (assembly GCA_945859725.1). Classification (NCBI taxonomy): domain Eukaryota; kingdom Metazoa; phylum Arthropoda; class Insecta; order Lepidoptera; family Drepanidae; genus Drepana; species Drepana falcataria. The sequence continues at coordinate 622,264 of OX243949.1, forward strand.
CTTTTAATAACACCGTATTCGAGCTATTCTTCAAGTTTAGGTGCGCCACGGTTTCAGGTATGGTTTCGGGTTCTTGCGTAGGTAGTTCTGTTATATTTATATTGTTGTTTGGTTGAGAATCGTTGCTGAATGTATAATGTAACAATCTATGATGTGGTTGGCCACACCCGTCTCTGTCGCACATAGGCGCGGGACACGTTTCTTTACTGTGATTTGTTTTCAAACATTTGTAACATAGTCCGTAGCGCTTCACGTACCGCCACCTGTCCTTTCTTAAGGATTTCTTGAACTTTTTACAATCAGGTAATAGATGTTTCGATAAACGGCAATAGCGACATTTATCTTCAACTTGTAAGGTGTTCAATAACACAGAGTGTGGATGTTGATAATGACTTTCATTGTGTTTGCGTTTATATATATCAGTTCTAGTGTTTATAACATTTATACTTGTTGTAGATATTTTGATAGCTTCTTCATATAAGAAATTGGATAATATTTCTAATCTTGGATTCTTCCTTGCGGTAATCAAAGGGTAACTGTAGTCTGACCACTTTGATATTAGGACGGCTGGTAACTTGGATAATATCATGTTACTCACACTGACTCCTTGCAAATATTCCTCACGACCAGTAGCGCGGACTGCTGCCACGAAGTTCTGCACTTTCACAGAGAATTGGACTATATCTTTATGGTAATCCTGCGATACTGGATGAAGTCTTTTAATGTCCATCAGAATTCTTGCTATAATAATGTCTGGATTGCCAAACTGTAGCTCTAACGTAGATAACACTATCTCTGGGGAACTAGCACTGATGAGCAGAGCTGTGACGGCTTCTCTTGCCGGTCCACGGAGACACTTCCTCAAGCGCCATAGATTTTCCTTCGGGCTGAAGTTACATACTTGTGTAGACTCATCGTACGCCTGTTTGAACTGTAGCCACTCCATCGGGTCACCGGAGAATGACGGTAGGTCTCGCGGCGTGCATATGCGGCTCAATAGGTTGACGTTCGGTCCGTTGTTGACAGAGGTGGCGGCTAGGTCCCTCAGTGCACTCGCCAAAAGCTGAACTGTACCATCGGTGCCAGCGGATGTTTGTGCCGCGGGCTGTGGCAGCGGGTCCTGAGTTGTACCTTTATCGGGGACACGCTGCGTTTCCAGTTCGTGTTGGCTGCGCTCCAACCACCTTTCGATGTCACTTCCAGTAGTATGCTCTTCAGTTTGGTGACTGTATTTTTCCTCCAAGTCGGCTAAGTCTGCCTCTAACTTTTTATCAATAAGTTGCATTTGTATGCGAGCTTTTGCCTCTGCTGCTTCTAACTCCATCTTTTTCCTTCTTGCCAATAATGAAGATGTTGAAGAATTCTTAGATTTACCTCGGTGACTGACTGTGGTAACATTTGCGGGTGGAATACAATACTTTTCTGATTTCACCACACTACCTGCGACAGATCCAGCTAGATTAATCTTTTCTTCGTCTTTATTCGTATCTTCTGAGATTGCTTGATTATATGAGGGTTGTATTGCACTGCTGCTCGCTCCTTTTGAAAGATCTTTGGTCTTCCTTATAGTACTGCGAGTGTTCACCATTTTCGGCGGAGTAAAGAACATCGACGATCAGGCTCGAAGACCACTTTGTTGGCGTTGTGGTGATGGCAGTGATGAAGAAAGAAAAATCTTTGAGAGCAGTAACGGTTTCTTTTAATTTTTTTATATACAATATAGGGTAGAAATGGAGGCAGCGCGGGGCAGAAATAACGTACGGGCTCGCAAGTTAGGTTTGGCCGACTGTCTGTGCAGATCACAGCAACAAGCGCTTGGACTACCGCACCCCGCACTGCCCCCGCCTCTTTCACATTGGTATACGTCATACAATAGGGTTCACTTTCGCACAGCATGTGAAGACGGGTCGCCAACATAAGTTATAGAGATTTAAGTCATTGGGTTTGTTTATTGTCTCTGTTATTTAAATAGATAGGAAGTTTATATTTATTTTTCTGATTAATACATTTGGAATGTCATGTGTTGTACACATGCGTAATAAAAGCAGTATTATCGCAAAATGTTGTCATAACTGTTATTTTAGAGCCGTAGTGGCCGAATGCATTTCTGCTACTCAAATATTACACGTTCGAATCTCGACTGAACCAATGAGTTTTGAAATTATGTACAGTGATAAGAGAGCGCAGTTTTGTCATGTGAGAAAGCATAATAAAGTTGAGTATCATTACAATAAAATATACCTTTTCTGCCTACCCCGTGAGGGAAAATTAAGTGATGATATATCTAAAAAAAAAAGTATTAACTTTTTGTACTCGTCTAAATAAACTATAATTAAGCCATTTTTAAATAACCCGTCAGCATAATCTTAATAAAAATGGGTTTTGTGTATTTGTTTTACGTATATTAATATAATTTTAACTATTTGACAAGACTGGACTATCAATTTAAGATTACCATGGAAGTAATATGTACTACGATTACTTCCATGAAGATTACTTAACTGGGTTTAAAGTAATAATCTTTTATTTCCGAACGACACATCTAACTTACCAGGTTCCAGTTTCCAGTTTATATGACTTTACTCGTTGTTCCAGCCACAGGTTATATAGATTAGTGGTGCCGTCCGGTGTCATACCCTCATCATTTTAGTTCAATACAATACAATCCGTGCCGGATTCGACGGAATTTCAGCTGTTTACTTATTTGTTTGGAAAACAAAAATAATCGTTGCCGGTCTATTTATAAACACAAATATCTGGTACTGTTTCTATAAATACAATTTCGCGATTCCGAAGTGCACAGAGAATTTTTCTTCAACCACCGGCTTCGCGATGCGATATTTGTTTTTAACTACGATTTTTAGTGTTGTTTTCGCCTATGAAAAGGACATGACTTTCACAGTACAGGCCGGTAAAACCGATTGCTTCTATCAGAAAGTTCTACCGGATGAAGTAATCGATATAGAGTATCAGGTAATGTTTTTTATTTTGTAATAAAAAAAAACCCCTAATCTTTTTAATTTTATTGTTTTAATAATGTATTCTTGGTAATTTGACTGCATATCTTAATATAGCGCATCATAGGCCAATCGAACAGTATTTTTACTCAGATTTTCTGTAAACTTAAATTGCTTGAATTCTTATCTTATAATTTCTGTCATGTCTGTCATCTGTCTTCTTCTTCTTCTTCTTCTTCTCAGCATTTATGCGTCCACTGCTGGACATATGCCTCTTGCATGGATTTCCAAGCTGATCTTGTCATCTGTAATGTTGTCTAAATATATATCCTGAAGTGTGAAAAGTGTGTGTGTAGTATACACACACAACATACACACAAACACCTATAGGGAGATGTAGTGGACTATACAGTAAAAAGTACTATTAAATTATTACTAATTAATAGGAACATTAAATGCACAAGTTTATTTACTTTACATGGGTAGTACATATTTATTCATTAAAATGCAATCTTGTACTGAATTTGGCAAACAAGTGGCATGCAGATGTGAATTTAAATATTAAGTTATGAATTACATTAACTGAGAATGTCAAAAATACTTTCCTGTATATATAATAATAATATATCCTCACGCCTTCCCACAAGGGTTCCTAAAGAGGTAGGCAGAGGTGTATCGGTAGTACCCACACACCCACTTTCCCCCAGAGATATATTTTAGGTTCTGTATGTAAATGTATATAATATCATGACCAACCCTCTTTAGACCTCTTATGCTTTATCCACATAACTGAGTCATTTCAAACATATGCACCAGTTTCTGGAATGGAATTGGATGAAATTTAGCATAGATATTTATAAATGATATGAAACCTAATTGGGAAACAATTATGAAACCCAGCAATAGATAGTGCCAAATCCAATTTGTAAACAAGGAGGTCCCAGGATGCGGGGAGTACAACCCGAGTCTATTAATTGTATTGTGCGTTTGCACTCATAGGTAATCAGCGTGTATCGACAATACTCACACATTAGTGGAAGGTTGCACATTTACACTGTAAACTGTAGGGGGGATAGTGGGCTGTGTCTTCATGGATGGCATTATCTATAGTATATAAATAATAATCTTTTATCTGCAGGTGATTGATGCAGTACACGGCGACCTTGACATCTCCTTTCAAATGACAGACCCAGTGGGAAGAGTCATAGTGTCAGACTACAAGAAGCCAGAGAACTCGCATAGATACACGTCTACCTTGAATGGGGACTTTCGCTTCTGTTTTGACAACAGTTTCAGTACTTTCAGTCATAAGACGGTAAGTTGGGACTTCAACGGGAATCCCTGGCAAGTAATAAACTGTCGGAATATCACTATGGGTGGGAAGTGTAGTAGGTTGTTTTAACAATCTATTCAATTTAAATTATAGTAATTGCAGAGATGAAGTCAGTTAAAAATTGTTTGAATTAATTGAAATATTTGGTTTTTGATAAAGAAAGTTTATCAGCACCAGAATATTCAAAATATGGTCGAGGTGCGCTCATAATGGTGGGGAAGAAAAAGTTTGATACCCCTGTTTTTTTTTAAACAAAGGTTTAAGTAGGTAGGTAAGTAAGAGGTAGTCCAGTTCCAGTTTAACATAATTTAAATGTTATTAGTAATTAATGATTAATTTACTTAGAATAATATAAAGAAATTAGAATACAATGTTTTTTTTTATATATTTATGATTTTTTATTTAAGATGTGAAGTGTTTGCACACATGTCAGCAAAACATTCCAGTCTCCTGCTACTTTTAAACACGAACATTAAACATCTAGTCGTTAAAATGACTTCGGACCAAGGAGACGTCCTTGATGCTCTGGGAGTTACTTTACATACAACCACAGATTAGATTATTATAAAGGGCTACATACAACCTCAAACCCGCAAGGGACGATGAAATGCATTTACCCCTCACCCGCAGGCGAACGCCGGGATGTTTTCCGTTCGCGTCAGATAACATGTTTGCTTGTTTCATCTAACCTGTTAGATGATTGATGTTTGGTGTTTGTAAACACAAAACAGTGTCGCAGGAGACCCGGTTTAAAAGCATTACTAACTCAGCCAAAACTAAGTGCTCCCAAGCTTACGCACACAAAGACATGCATGGCTAAACATCTGTAAAGGCTTTTAACTGTCATCTTCATCAATGTAACCACAATGCGCCGCAGTGAAGGTAGGGTGCGGCAAGTGTTGCAATAAATGGTAGCTCTTTAAAAGATCGTTTGATATTTAATTTATTCTAACTCCCTTATAAGGGCATACCTGGGCATGAACCAGGTGTAAGGGCTCATCCATGAATTACGCTAGAAAATTTTGGTCGATTTGCGATTTCAAGCAGTATACATTTTGCTTGCCTTGCTTGCCCTCTCTTGCCCCTCCCTTCCCTTGGGACCCAGTTTATGCGTCTGGAGTGAAAATTATGCTGTCAATCTGATGATAAGCAAGTTTAAACTGTGTGCCACCCCAATCAACTCGGCCACCGTTGTTCCTTCTCACGCACTAAAATAAATGTCAACCCATTCTAGGTGTTCTTTGATCTGATGATCGAGGGTGAAGAAGCGGAAGACAAGGATTACGATGATGATAAGGAGATGGAACTAGGTAGGCATTTCCCTACTTTTGTTTATGCCACTAGAGTGGTAAACATGCATATGGTCCGCCTGATTTTAGCGGTTACCGCCGCCTATGGACGTTTGCAATATCAGGGGTATCGCTCGCGCTGACCCTGCAGGAGTCTCCACACCCTTCTTGAAGAACTCCATGCTGCACTCTCTAGGGAACACCTTTAAGAATGTACCAGGAGAGCATGAACTAAAGGTAATCTCTCCACACCCTTCTTGAAGAACTCCATGCTGCACTCTCTAGGGAAAACCTTTAAGAATGTACCAGGAGAGCATGAACTAAAGGTAATCTCTCCGCACCCTTCTTGAAGAACTCCATGCTGCACTCTCTAGGGAACACCTTTAAGAATGTACCAGGAGAGCATGAACTAAAGGTAATCTCTCCGCACCCTTCTTGAAGAACTCCATGCTGTACTCTGCAGGGAAACCTCAACGGGTTGATTCCACAGCCTGAGCTTTAAGGAAGGGAACTGCTTTGGAAATACCTGTTTGGTTCCAAGCTTATAGGAATAGATTCCTTTCTGGTAGACCCACAATATGTAACATTTTTTGAACTCCTAAACGGCTGGACCATTTTTAATTAAATATTCCGTGTCTCTTCAGGTGGATTCGAGAATGGTTTAGATTCACAATCGTGTTTCAGGAATATTTGTTCTTTCAGCCAGGCGAAGCTGGGCGGGACAATTAGTTTACATATATAATTATATGTAAACTAAACTAATTGTATAATTTATAAGGACACCCACTAACGATAGTGAACCTAATTATTTTAGCAGTTCCTTTCATTTTCTCCTGTCACCAGGTACGGCAGCTGAAACCTACATGATGCGCGTACGAGATATTTCGGAGTCTGTGAGCAAAGTGAAGGACAACGTGTCAGCAGCACGGAGACTGCAGGAGCTGCACTCCGCACACGAGGCGAGGGACAGGAACCTCGCGGAGGACATGTGTGACAGGTAGGCAGTAGCCACGGACTGGGTACTAGGTGGTAGGCCTCTTATTGCAACAGTCCGGATAGGTGACCACCGCAGTGCCAGATATCCTGCCGCCAAGCACTAGTGTACGTACACTACACTGTGTGCCGGTGTGGAGGGCACTTTAGCTAGTCACATTACTGGCTATAAGGGACTGGGTACTAGGTGGTAGGCCTCTTATTGCAACAGTCCGGCTAGGTGACCACCGCAGTGCCAGATATCCTGCCGCCAAGCACTAGTGTACGTACACTACTCTGTGTGCCGGTGTGGAGGGGACTGTAGCTAGTCACATTACTGGCCATAAGGGACTGGGTACTAGGTGGTAGGCCTCTTATTGCAACAGTCTGGCTAGGTGACCACCGCAGTGCCAGATATCCTGCCGCCAAGCACTAGTGTACGTACACTACACTGTGTGCCGGTGTGGAGGGCACTGTAGCTAGTCACATTACTGGCCATAAGGGACTGGGTACTAGGTGGTAGGCCTCTTATTGCAACAGTCCGGCTAGGTGACCACCGCAGTGCCAGATATCCTGCCGCCAAGCACTAGTGTACGTACACTACACTGTGTGCCGGTGTGGAGGGGACTGTAGCTAGTCACATTACTGGCCATAAGGGACTGGGTACTAGGTGGTAGGCCTCTTATTGCAACAGTCTGGCTAGGTGACCACCGCAGTGCCAGATATCCTGCCGCCAAGCACTAGTGTACGTACACTACACTGTGTGCCGGTGTGGAGGGCACTGTAGCTAGTCACATTACTGGCCATAAGGAACTGGGTACTAGGTGGTAGGCCTCTTATTGCAACAGTCCGGCTGTTATCGTCTTCTTGTTGTTTCAGGGTCCTGACGTGGTCTCTCGGACAAATAATACTTATGTTAATCGTCGGGATAACACAAGTAAGTACACAACTGGCGTGAATGAGGGCGTGATTGTAAAGATGAAGAAAGGTATGTTACGTTGGTTTGGACACATAGAGAGGATGAGTGAAGAAAGATTGACGAAACAGATATACAAAGCAAAAGTGTGTGCAAGAAGAGGCAGAGGAAGACCACGCTCCAACTGCCTGGATAACATCTATCGGACGCTCAAGAACGGGAACGCCGAGAGTACTCGAAATAGGCGAGCGAGCATGTATGAAGAGACTGATGAATGTGGACGAAGCGAAAGAGGTATGTAAGTCTAGAGAGAACTGGCGCTCTATACTCTTTGCCTGCCCCGTTAGGGACTCGGCGTGATGATATGTATGTTATATGTAATATTTTTTCATCAGGTTTTCTTCCTCAAGAGCCTCTTCGAAGAAGGCGGTAGCTACAAAAGATTCGTTTCTAATTTATCATCGCAGTAACGCAATCATCCCAAAGATTAGTCTCGCCAAGTCACCGCTGTGGTGCTAGTAGCATAAGTGACGTCACTAATTGTAATACATATAGTGCTATCCACGAAGACGCCCCCACCACTTTGTAGTGGAGGGGGTCGTGGGATGCGGGCAGTATGACCCGAGTGTACTAATTGTAGTGTGCGTGTGCACTCATAGGTAATCTGTGTGTACCGACAATACTCACACATTAGTGGAAGAACACTTACACTGTAAGCTGTAGGGGGGGATAGTCGGACGCGCCTACGTGGATGGCACTAGCTTTAATTTATAATCAACTCGGGGTAATAAATTATTTAAGAGCGAGAGGTCTGGCACCTCCTTCTCATGTAGATATAGCGGATGTAAAAATAAATCGTAACTCATTTATACAACGTGAAGGGCCATCCATTAATTATGTTAAGTTTCGATATCCCCTCTTGGTGAGATGTGAGATTTTCCTCCTAAACGCTCACGTAATTAATGGTTGGGTAACAGAGAACCCTTATTGAACGACTTAGTAGTAAGGAGACTCGGAAAATAACACGTTAATTTAGTCACACCACGAGCTTTACGGTGAAGGGAATCATCGAGAGGAAACCTGCATACGTCTGAGAAGACATTCAAAGGCGTATGTATAGTCGTGCTTGAGTAACGGCAATGGACTCGCCATCTGTCACGTTGGCACTTAAAATATATCTCTGGCGGAAAGTGGGTGTGTGGGTACTACCTATACACCTCTTTGGGGACCCTTGTGGGACGGCGTGAAGATATATCTATGATTTATAAGATTTCGCTATCTGTCCGTCTGTCAACAGGCTGTGACTCATAAACCGTGATATTTAGACAGTTCTAATTTCCACAGATGATATTTTTCTGTTGCGGCTATAACAAAACATACTAAAAACAACTATAAAAGATATATTTAAGGGCCTCCCATACAACAAACGTGTTTTTTTTCCGGATTTTTTTAGATGATGGTACGAAACCCCTCGTGCGCGAGTCCGACTCGCACTTGGCCGGTTTTATAAGTGTTGTAATTTATATGTACTTGTGTGATGGTCATTGTTGCGTAACAGCTCTTTGAGTTAAGTTATAAAGTTTACCAATGATGATAATTAAACTGGTACAGCCTGTAGAAGCTTAAAATTTTCCCCAAAAAAACCTTTTTTTTAATCAAAATTTACACCAATTGTTTATTATATGCATACATATCTTTTTTTATTATATAGTGTAGCCATAAAATAATCCATGACTTTTTCTAGCAATATTAATTAATCATGTAAAATATTATGTTTTTTACAATTACACCGTTGAAGTTTTCCCGCACTTTTTTTTGTTTTTTTGTTCTTTTAAGGTGAATTGTGGCCAAAGCGTAATTAAGCATTTTTATTGTTATCTTTATAGAATAAAACATACGCACAAAAATAAGTGATTTATAAATAAAAATATGTATACTAGACTAATGTTGTTTTTTAAACCTATCTTTTATCTCCGACTTAACATCCTTTAGTTCTTCGTTGTTTTGGATCAAATTAGCCGAACTTTAAATTTAGTAGACACCCCTTTTATTACACTACAAAGGTAGCAACGAAGCACGTGGCCCGCCTTATGGTAATCGGTTACCCCCGCCTATGGAAGCTTACAACCGGAGTATCACGGTGGGTCACCCTTCTTAAAGAACTCCATGCTGTACTCTCCAGGGAAAACCTCAACGGGGAGCTCATTCCACAGCCTCCATCCATCTATCCATCCAAGACAAAGCTACTAATAATCGTATTCATCACACAAATATCTATCCTCCGCAGGAATCGAACATGCGACCTCAAGTTTCGCAGTCAGAAGCTCCAACCACACCAGACGGCCGTCTTCACCTCAAAATACACTCCAAACTACAAAATATGTCAATTGATCCTAAATTATATACACATAAGCGTATTCAATTGTACGGTACATTGTCCAAGATATATAGTGTTTTACTAAATTATATAACACAATATACACGATCAAGCTCGTCGCCAACATTCAATATAATTGTCATTCGAAAAACATCACAGTCCTGTCACTGTGATAAATAATAATCTATCTGTGGAGATGGTATTAGATTCTGTGGAACTTGAATTGAATGTAAATAAATTTGTTTATTTCTTCAACACTGGAAAGGAGAATTAATAGAATTATCGCACTTTCAAACGTGCCTAAATATTACACATAAAGTTCGGAATCTAACAAGAACTAAACCCTTTTGAAGAACACTACACATTTTAATATACTGCAAAAATGCTCGCAGTATTGATGCTAAGTAGAATGACATTTTCTAACCGCATTGAACGTAAACAGAAAACTGTGATAGTGGAAAGAATACCGAAGAAAACTGCAAATCTCGACTACTGTCGAACGTGTTTGAACACTAACGACTTGGTAGATATTTTTCATGATAAATACAGCGTTGAAAAAAGATCTAGTGATTTGAAACTGGTGACCGGCTTAGACGTAAGTTTAAAGTGATATTTAAAAAAAAAAAAAAAAAAATATATATATATATATAAAGAAATGTATATATTTATTTAATTTATTTAATGTAACATATATATAACACTTATTACAATGAAGCATACCAAAAACCACTGAGGTTTGTCCTGTATGCCATATATATCCGCTCGTCATCCCATAAAGGTCCCCGAAGGGTCAGGCAGAGGTATATAGGTATCCACACACCCACTTTCAGCCAGAGATGTATTTTAGGTGCTAATGTGACAGATGGCGAGCCCATCGCTGTTCCTCATAGTTAAATCAAATGTAATCAAATAAATTTAATACATGTAAAATTATGTAAGTACAGATATAATTTACAGGACATATATAACTCATGATAAAATTACACCCTGTTTGAGAGCACAGCAGATATTTGTATTTAATAATTTGAGCCTTGGTGGTCGAGTGGTTCGAGCAGTTGCCTGCGACACAAAGATCGCATGTTCGAATCCCAACTGTACCAATGAGTTTTTCTGAACTTAAGTACAGTGATTAGTCACACCACGAGCTTTACGTTGAAGGAAAACATCGTGAGGAAACCTGCATACATCTGAGAAGAAATTCAAAGGCGTATGTATAGGCATGCTTGAGTAACCCTTACCCCTTCGGGGACCATTGTGGGAAGGCGTGAGGATATATTATATAATAATAATAATAATTTATTTTCCAAAACGTTTTTAACTGACCCCTTACACTAGGCAAAGCCTGTCCCTTGGGAGAGTTTGCTTCTAATATTTTAAATATGAAAGTTTCTGAGGATATTTTTTCCACCTTCATTAGGTGGATAAAATATCCTCAGAAACCTAACACATATGATATTATCTTTAATACTAGAGATAGGATTACCAATTAAACAAAGTTTTACGATTTAAAACAGCTAGGGGGAGCTTGTAATACATGTATTACATACATCATCACACTGAGTCCCTCATGGCGTAGGCTCTAGAATAGCAATAAGGTGCCAGCCTGGTAGTATGTATATTGTTGTCCAGTTCCCATAGTACAAGCTTTGCTTAGTTTGGGACTAGGTCAATTTGTGTGTAATTACATACATACATACATATCATCACGCCAAGTCCCTAACGGGGTAGGCAGAGAGTATAGAGTGCCAGTTCTCTATAGACTTACATACCTCTTTCGCTTCGTCCACATTCATCAGTCTCTTCATACATGCTCGTCGGTTTCGAGTACTCTTAATTGTAATTGTGTGTAATTACCTATCTATATAAGTATGTATATTGTTGTCCAGTTCCCACAGTACAAGCTTTGCTTAGTTTGGGACTAGGTCAATTTGTGTGGAATTGCCTATCTATATAAGTATGTATATCGTTGTCCAGTTCCCACAGTACAAGCTTTGCTTAGTTTGGGACTAGGTCAATTTGTGTGTAATTGCCTATCTATATAAGTATGTATATTGTTGTCCAGTTCCCACAGTACAAGCTTTGCTTAGTTTGGGACTAGGTCAATTTGTGTGGAATTGCCTATCTATATAAGTATGTATATTGTTGTCTGGTTCCCAGCTTTGCTTAGTTTGGGTTTGGGAAACCAACACAATATATTCAATTAGTTAAATAAATCAGAAGGTGCAATAATTATGTTTCAGATAAAGTCAGATGATCTACTATCACAAAAGATTTGTCCGCGTTGTGTGCAGACGATAAACATGGCGTTGCAGTTTAGACGTACCTGCCGGAAAGCGGAGAAAACACTTACAAACATTGCACAAGGGAAGACTAAACGCAAGAGAAACATTAGTAAAAGCCTTAAAGCTCCCAGAGTGAAGAAAAGAAAATCCTCAGACCTGGACATGGCTTATGGCTATGACTGCTATGACAATGATTATCAGGATGATTTCAACGGTGACGATGACTATGTGGCAGTGGAAGTGAAAGACGAATGCAGACGGGAGAAGCAGGAACGGAAAATGAAACCCATGGTGACTTTTTTGCTTTACCTTTTAAAAATGAAAAATCTATACCAAAAAAGAACCCTCCCTGGAGAAGAAAAGGTGAATCAATTCCCTGGTTTACTTTTTTAACTTTGGTGAACTCTTTGCAAGAGGAGCAACTCATTACCTTTGACACATGGGGCACAATGGGTCTTCTAACAAAATTTGCCTGACTGGGTAGTTCCTCCCCTCCACTTGGATCTTGTATTTTGAGGAGGGGCCAAAATTGGCTAATGGCGCCCCCGTTTCCTCTCGACATTTCCTTTACCGTAAACTCGTGGCATACTAATCACTGTACTTAAGTGCAGAAAAACTCTGTTTTCTTCAAGCTTGCACTCTTTTGCAAACGACTACTTGAACCACCCTTTTTGCTACATATTATCAACTAGCTGTCCCGCCCAGCTTCGCTCGGGTGAAAAAGTTAAATTGCCCGTAACACGATCGCAGCGCCACCTATTGGGTCCAATTGTAAATCTAAACCATTCTCGAATCTAGCTTAAGACACACAGAAAGCTTCGCCCGGGTAAAAAGGTAAAATTCTTGAAACTCGATCGCAGCGCCACCTATCGGGTCCAATTTAATATAGCCTATGTTACTCGGGGATAATGTAGCTTTCCAAAGGTGAAAGAATATTTGAAATCGGTCCAGTAGTTTCGGAGCCTATTCATTACAAACAAACAAACAAACAAACAAATCTTTCCTCTTTATAATATTAGTATAGATAAGCACCAAAATCGACTCAACATACAAAGTAGTTTGCACAGTTTTCAATAGATGGCGTTTTATGGGATTTTCAGTTGAAGCAGGCGAAAAAGAGGGAGAAGTTCATGTCTATAGCGACATCGGCACCATACAAGTGTACAATATGCAATAAGGAGTACCGAATGAAGGCAACGTACAAGGCACATATGCGCTTCCATACCAACTACAGGATTTGCGAGGTAGATAATACTTTTTATACTCATCACCGATAGATGGCGACACATATAGTACAGGCTCTGCCTAGTTTAGGGTCAGTTGGCTTTGTGTGAGATGTCCACAATATTATTGTTGTTACATCTATATAAGTGTGTATATCAGTCGCCGATGCCTATAGTACAGGCTCTGCCTAGTTTAGGGTCAGTTGGCTTTGTGTGAGATGTCCACAATATTATTGTTGTTACATCTATATAAGTGTGTATATCAGTCGCCGATACCTATAGTACAGGCTCTGCCTAGTTTAGGGTCAGTTGGCTTTGTGTGAGATGTCCACAATATTATTGTTGTTACATCTATATAAGTGTGTATATCAGTCGCCGATACCTATAGTACAGGCTCTGCCTAGTTTAGGGTCAGTTGGCTTTGTGTGAGATGTCCACAATATTATTGTTGTTACATCTATATAAGTGTGTATATCAGTCGCCGATACCTATAGTACAGGCTCTGCCTAGTTTAGGGTCAGTTGGCTTTGTGTGAGATGTCCACAATATTATTGTTGTTACATCTATATAAGTGTGTATATCAGTCGCCGATGCCTATAGTACAGGCTCTGCCTAGTTTAGGGTCAGTTGGCTTTGTGTGAGATGTCCACAATATTATTGTTGTTACATCTATATAAGTGTGTATATCAGTCGCCGATACCTATAGTACAGGCTCTGCCTAGTTTAGGGTCAGTTGGCTTTGTGTGAGATGTCCACAATATTATTGTTGTTACATCTATATAAGTGTGTATATCAGTCGCCGATACCTATAGTACAGGCTCTGCCTAGTTTAGGGTCAGTTGGCTTTGTGTGAGATGTCCACAATATTATTGTTGTTACATCTATATAAGTGTGTATATCAGTCGCCGATGCCTATAGTACAGGCTCTGCCTAGTTTAGGGTCAGTTGGCTTTGTGTGAGATGTCCACAATATTATTGTTGTTACATCTATATAAGTGTGTATATCAGTCGCCGATACCTATAGTACAGGCTCTGCCTAGTTTAGGGTCAGTTGGCTTTGTGTGAGATGTCCACAATATTATTATTATTATTACCAGGCCTGTGGCAAGCGGTGTCGCAACAATATCCAGCTAGCGGAGCACAAGCGGGCGCGTCACGGACTCGGCAAGATTCACAAGTGTGCTTACTGCGCGTACAGCTCCGCCACCAAGGAAGCGCTTATCGTAAGCATACATATCATCACGCTGTGTCCCTCACGGGGTAGGCACAGAGAGAAGACCTTCAGTTTTCTCACTCTCATTTATGCTCCCCGGTTTGAGAACTCTGGTCTACTCACAATTGTCTCTTTTAGACTTTGTTTTTTTTTAATGAACTCACTACTGGTGTGTGAGTTCCGGGAACTTTTGCTACATATCCGACCAATAGTAAGACTAAATGCCTACAAAATTTAAAAGAAATATTTTTTTTAAATATGTAAAATTTACATAAAATTAAAAAATATATATATTCGTGTGTAATATCAAATAACTGTTTTCTTTTTTACATTTAATTTTTTAGGGTAGTCAGAGGTGCACAGCCTTTTTTCGCCGTAGATATATTTAAGCCATTCTCCACTTAACGTCCAGCTACCTTCAGGAGTCGCCATATCCTCAGATCCACGAGCGCCGCCACACGGGCGAGAGGCCCTATATCTGCGACCACTGCGGCACCACCTTCCACCGGCGCTCCAACCTGGTACAGCACATCGCCATACACCTCCCCGACAAGAACTTCCAGGTGAGGTGACCGCTTTCCAGCAGCTCGCATGTACCTGATAGTCGAACGGTCCAGGATGAAATTTCTTCTATATTACTATCTAAGTTACACTATTGACTATGCTGGGGTCTGTATGGACACGGATGGATATGTATAATGACCTGGTATCAATACTGTATATTGACCTGGTATCCATACTGTGTATTGACCTGGTATCCATACTGTATAATGACCTGGTATCCATACTATATAATGATTTGGTATCCACACTGTAAAGTGACCTGGTAGCCATACTGTATAATGACCTGGTATCCTTGCTGTATATTGACCTGGTATCCACACTGTAAACTGACCTGGTAGCCATACTGTATAATGACCTGGTATCCATACTGTATAATGACCTGGTATCCTTGCTGTAAAGTGATCTGGTATCCATATAATGTAATGACCAGGTATCCAAACTGTATAGTGACCTGGTATCCAAACGTACAGTAAAGTGACCCGGTGTCCTATTGTAGTGCGACATGTGTCCCAAGAAGCTCAAGTCGCGCAAGTTCCTGCAAATACACAAACACAACGTGCACACGGGCAAGAGATACGGATACCTGTGCCCGATATGCGACCATCGCTTCGAGAAGCCGAACAAGGCGCGCGCGCACACAAGGCGTGTACACGGCATACCCGACGAGCAGCAGGGGCCGATCGTTAGGATACAGATGTAGGGGAAACCTCCCCCCTCCCCCTCCCCCCTTAGCAGCCTTACGATATAAAAATACATTTTTACGTCAGAATAAAAAGCCGTTTTAGTGCAAAATTTAAATGGTGACAGTTTACACCCAGGATTAAGACATAGAATACATTTGAATCCCGAAAGATTTAAAGCTCCAATACTATAAAATATGTATGTTGCTCTTTCCGCGCGGGCGAAGCCGCGGGCATAAGCTAGTGAATATATATATATTATAAAGAGGAAAGATTTGTTTGTTTGTTTGTTTGTTTGTTTGTTTGTAATGAATAGGCTCCGAAACTACTGGACCGATTTCAAAAATTCTTTCACCTTTGGAAAGCTACATTATCCCCGAGTAACATAGGCTATATTAAATTGGACCCGATAGGTGGCGCTGCGATCGAGTTTCAAGAATTTTACCTTTTTACCCGGGCGAAGCTTTCTGTGTGTCTTAAGCTAGATTCGAGAATGGTTTAGATTTACAATTGGACCCAATAGGTGGCGCTGCGATCGTGTTACGGGCAATTTAACTTTTTCACCCGAGCGAAGCTGGGCGGGACAGCTAGTATATATATATATTCACTAGCTTATGCCCGCGGCTTATGCCCGTGTGTGGGTATTACTTATACACCTCTGCCGTGAAGATATATATATATATTCACGGCAGAGGTGTATAGGTAGTACCCACACACCCACTTTCCGCCAGAGATATATTTTAGGTGCCAACGTGACAGATGGCGAGTCCATCGCTGTTACTCAAGCACGACTATACATACGCCTTTGAATGTCTTCTCAGACGTATGCAGGTTTCCTCTCGATGTTTTCCTTCACCGTAAAGCTCGTGGTGTGACTAATCACTGTACTTAAGTTCAGAAAATCTCATTGGTACAATCGGGATTGGAACTTGCGATCTTTGTGTCGCAGGCAACTGTTCGAACAACTCGGCCACCACGGCTTAGCATAAATCAAAATATTGCATTCAATGTAAGGGACACAGGGAACACTTATTGAACGTCACATCTATGCAAATAAATAAAATTGGAGTGTCTGTTTGTAATATTTAAATAATCGCTTTTTACTAAATGCATATGTTTATGGTATTGTCTCTCGTAGCGTGAGTTCCGGGAACTTTTGCTACTTAACCGGTCAATGGCGAGACCTAGGCCTCCAGCCAGGCACTTTATTTCTAACCAACACAGCTCAGGGCACCCCCTGTGGGGTACGAAAAATGCATATGGATGTATATACGTTTTTTTGTCTGTTTTTCTGTCGCCAGCGCCATCTAGTATCAGTTCTCTGCACTAGTTTCATGTAGATTTAGATTAGGTCCTCGCAATCGGCCCCAATAGCTTGTCGGGTACCCGGAACTGGTCCTAAGGTAACGGCACTGTGTATTAACGTTTTTTTTTTATATTTTAAGCTATGGGCACTAGTGGTTGACATATTCAACTTATTTACTGATATTTCTTCATTCGTGAACATATTAAAGCAATTTACTTGTTTTTATTTATAATACCTCTAAGGTGACGAACGCTTGCAACACCAGGGGTATCAGTCGCGTGTTTTCAATCCTAAATATATATAGCGTAGAGACTTTTGAATCTGCATGAAATGAGGTATAATTTTGACGTTACTGTCTCGCGCGCTGACGTCAACTACTAGTGATTCTTACTGATTTATTGATAATTGGTATATTGATATGACAAGCACTAGTGCCTTTACCTTAAAGTAATACGTTTTAGATATATAAAAAAAAGTTTGATCATACTTTACTCGGACCTTTTTTTAAACCACACGGGTGGTAAACCAACTTGCGAGCCGCCGCCTATGGACGCTTGCAAGACCAGGGGTATCGCTCGCGCACTGCCGACCCTGCAGGAATCTTTTCACACCCTTCTTGAAGAACTCCATGCTGTACTCTCCAGGGAAAACCTCAACGTCCCTCGTTCCACCTTAAATTGTCTTTCTATTTACTTCATGACATTAGTATATGCAGTAGTTACGTTGCTTGTGCATATCAATTGAATTCGAGTTGAATACAGTCAGGATTCGAACTTGCCATCTTTGTGTTGCTGTCTATTCGAACCACTCGGCTACCACGGCTAAATGTGTAACTAACCGTGTTCTGGCGAATATATTATTTCCTTCCATAAGCGGGACTGGTATAAATCTATTTTTATCTTGTCAGATATCAGTTCCCGGAGTGCAATCTACGGATATATCCCAAGATATTTGTCAATATATTCAAATACTAGTTGTCCCGCCCAGCTTCGCTCGGGTGGAAAAAAAAAGATGGTGGCGCCACCTATCGGGTCCAATTGTGAATCTAAACCATTCCCAGATCCCCTTGAACACACACAAAAAATTTCATCATGATCGGGCCAGTCGTTTAGGAGGAGTTCAGTCACATACACACGCACACAAGAAATATATATATTAAGATATAGACAATAGTTCTGTTTTATTTGAATTTTTAGTCTGCACCAACAACTTTTGTAATAAAACAATAATAATAATGTTTATTATTATTATTATATTTAAAGTTAAGACTATAATCAAATATAAATGGGGTTTTGTAATTTCCCCCCCGACCCCCACCGCAAACGCCGGCCCGCGCCGAGTCAGACGCGCAAATCCCGCCCCCAAATAATATTTAAATAAAATTACCAGTCCAGCCCAGATCCCTTGCTCGCGATCCAGCAACGCCCTAAGCCGAGGTTCGTACCCCACAGGGGGTGCCGTTAGCTGTGTTGCTTAGAAATAAAGTGCCTGGCTGGAGGCCTAGGTCTCGCCATTGACCGGTTAAGTAGCAAAAGTTCCCGGAACTCACGCTACGGGAGACAATACAAACAAAAAAGGTTTTGTAATTAAATCATTTTGTGTATTTAAGGTATTTATTTGTGAAGAAACAGTGGTGTGTATACTGTCTTGCCTGACAGCTGTCAATGAGTTTCGGCTTGGCGCGATCACTTACCATGACAGCTGTCAGCGATTTGTTTTGGCGGGCTTTGGTGCAAATGCGCGCCATTATCAATAAACCAGTGTTCTGAATAACATCTTTATGACATTTTTTGGCCAACGCCTTAAATCAACCTCGGTCCAGTGGCGCCCTCACACTGCTGCGGTGGGGCCCGACTCTCTTCTTGTGCCTATATTTGTGTATACGCATCAGAGTCACGGACTTGAAGAGGGACGGGCATTCGTCGCACTGAAAATTCCAAAGTGTCTAATCACAACGATATGCAAAAATAGTTTTTCTAAACAAAGCGATAAAGTCTACATTGGAAATCTCCGACTGTACTTAAAATTCTGAACTTAAGTACGGTGATTGATTAGTCACACCACGAGCTTTACGGCGAAGGGAAACATCGAGAGCAGACCAAGGTTGCGCCTGCACTGCGATACCATACCACTTATACGTCAGGACGAGAGGAGGCGGCGTGGCCGAGAGGTCACAGCACTCTCCTGGCACGCTAACGACGCGAGTTCCAATCCCGACTGGGTTGAGGAGTTTTTATACATTTAAGTACAGTGATCAGTCACACCACGAGCTTTACGGTGAAGGGAAACATCGAGAGGAAACCTGCATACGTCTGAGAAGACATACAAAATTTATTTATCTAAAATCTTCACGCCTTCCCACATGAATTACATAAACTTCCCACAATAATTACGCCAGATATAGTTTAGGTGCCAACGTGACAGATGGCGAGTCCATCGCCGTTACTCAAGCACGACTATACACACGCCTTTGAATGTCTTCTCAGACGTATGCAGGTTTCCTCTCGATGTTTTCCTTCACCGTAAAGCACGTGGAGAAATCTCATCGGTACACTCACAATGGTACCTATTATTATAAATATTGAAATTTATCGATTATTACTTTCATAATCTTCCTCTTATGATTGGTCGAGATACTGTCAATGTTCAACGACCAATCACAAGCGAGTAAATTGGTTGCGTAAAGACAGAACGGCAGTCATTCGTGATCGGAGATAGAGAACAAGCTGGAGCGTCTTTGGCCACTGTTAAGCGGGAGAATTAAAAGCTGTACTGTAAAAACTAGAAATAAATCTGTGTCAGTGCAAGTGTTTTTGCACCCAAAGTCCCTGTTTATGGTTGATGAGAGAACCTGAGTTACCTGAACTGTCTTCTCTGGTAAGTGTATCGGTGTGTGCTGAAGAAAGCTGCTTCGTCTGTGGAATCGGGCGCCGCAGTCTTTACACGCGTAGGGCCTTTCGCCTGTGTGAAGGCGCTCATGTATCTAAAGCAAGGTAACATATAGAGCCACCCACGAAGACGCGCCCCACCTCACGCCTTCCCACTAGGGTCCCCGAATAGGTAGGCAGAGGTGTATAGGTAGTACCCGCACACCCACTTTGCGCCAGAGATATATTTTAAGTGCCAACGTGACAGACGGCGAGTCTAGCAGAAAACTCAATGGTACAGACGGGATTCGAACTTGCGATCTTTGTGTCGCAGGCAAGTACTCGAACTACCACGACCTCGCGCCCCACCTATTTCTTTATACCTTGGGACAATTCTACACTAAGAAATCTAGTCCCAAAGTAAGCAAAGCTTGTGTTATGGTAACTAGACAACGATATATTTACTTATATAGATAGATATATACATAAATACATAGGACATCCAAGACTAAGGTACAAATACTCGTGTTCATCACACAAATATCCGCCCTCAGCGGGGTTGGAACCCACGACCTCAAGTTTCGCAGTCAGGAGTTCTAACCTCTAGATCAGATGGCCGTCAAAGCCTTTCTAGTGGAGGGGGTCGCGTGATGCGGGCAGTATGACCCGAGTGTATTAATTGTAGTGTGCGTGTGCACTCATAGGTAATCTGTGTGTACCGACAATACTCACACATTAGTGGCAGGTTGCACACTTACACTGTACACTGTAGGGGGGATAGTGGGGCGCGTCTACGTGGATGGCACTACTTATACCAATTTATGCAACTAGATGGCACTAGTTTATGAGTATATTTGTTACTCAATCACCCCAGAACGGCTGAACAGAATTTGATAAAATTTGGAATAGAGATAGATGATTAGTTGGGTTCACAAGTTTTGCTGAACTTACAATGGACTCGCCATCTGTCACGTTGGCACCTAAAATATATCTCTGGCGGAAAGTGGGTGTGTGGGTCTACCTAAACAACTGTGATTACCCCTTCGGGGACCCTTGTGGGAAGGTGTGAGGATTATAGGGAACTGGCTGTATGCTCTCTGCTTACCCCGTTAGGGACTCGGCGTGATGATATGTATGTGTGTATGTATGTTATACCTTAACCAGTTCAGCATTGCATCCTCTGTAGTCACAATAGGAGCATTTATCAGTCTTCTCATAGCCATGTTTAGCTTTGCAGTGCATCAACAGCCGTCTCCTGTTAATAAACTTTTTGCCACAGTGCTGAAAGAGAAAAAAGGAGAAAGAAAACAAGAGATAGTGTTCAATAAAAAGATAATGTGTGAAAACTTCTCAAAAGCTCAAAAGAAGACATTCAAAGGCATATGTATAGTCACTTCTTATATGTAATAAATAATATTAAACTCAGAAATACCTCTACTTACCTCACACACAACATTTAACTTCAAGTGTGTCTTCAAATGGTTATTCAGTGCAATTTTAGATCCAAATACGTTCTGGCATAGCTTACATTTGCTTGTACCTGTTGCCTTTTCAATCCTCTTCAATTCTTTAACATCACTATAGCTCAATTTTCCTCTTTTAAACCTTTTAAAATTAGTAAATGTAACATCCAACCCTCTACTCAACACCTCTTTTATAGACATTTTGTATACATTATAACCACTATCATTTTTTATTATATCATTATCATTAATTTCTCTATCATTTGTTGTATCATTGTTAACACTATCACTATTAAAACTATCATTTGTCAACACATTAGTACAGTTGTTAACTCTATCATCACGTACTCTAATGATATCACTGTTAACATAATCATTTATCACTTTACTTTTATCAGTAATTTCCATATCATTATCATAGCTTACACTATAATCTGTTAATATATCAGTATCATTAACATTATCAATTGTAAATGTTGTTAATACATCAGTATCATTATTAATATTATCATTTATTCCTTTAATATCATCATTTGTGATTGTTGTCCTATTGTTATTGTTTTTATGTTTAATAATTACACATTGTCTTTTATTATACTGTTTCTTCAGTGTATTAACTAATATTGTATACGACTCTCTGCAAGTATTTCTAAAGGCTAATTGCATGTTAATTAAGTTGATGCAGTGTGTACACATGACCTGTGGTAGCGAGTCATTTGGGAAGACCTGGAATTACCAAAAAATTTTTTGTTATAAGTAGCCTTAGTTACTCCTTATTTCATCAGCTAGCTGTCAGTGAAAGTCCTGTTAAAATCGGTCCTGCCCTTTCAGAGATTAGCCGGATCAAACAGACAGACAGATAAAAAAAAAATGCATTTAGGTATATGTACCGTGTATACATCCATATGCATTTAGTAAAAAGCGTTTTTACATTACAAACAGACACTACAATTTAATTTATTTGTATAGATATCTACATGCCCTCACAAACAAGAAGCGAAAGAGGTAAGCAAGTCTAGAGAGAACTGGCGCTCTATACTCTCTGCCTACCCCGTTAGGGACTTGGCATGTAGGGTAAAATAGTACGGCGGAAGCGGTCTTATTGACGTTCCGAACTTACTTTCAACCCAGTGCAAGTAGACAGTATATCACTGTAATTCTGACTCTTGTTAGGATCTAAGAATATAGGATTTAGCGAGTCTTTGCTCAAACATGTTCGGCAGCACTTCATTGTTTATTTACATATAATTTTACAGCTGCAGTTGTAGGAAACGTTTAGTTTCTGCTATATTGTGACATAATCTAGTATATTAATAGTAGTCTATGGACATAATCACAGTACATACAGTATTGCCCTATATAATACTCTAATCTATGGCTAACATGCTAGAAAAAACGCTATTAACGCGCCCCATATTAAAAAAGAGGATAAATCTTAATTTTATTGGAATGTTGAAACTATGCATAGGATAATTATTTCGATGAATATACCTTATTTACTATAACAACAATTATAATTCTTGTTTAATGAGAAAAAAAACTTTGTCCAAAGCTATTTAACACAAGAATAAAGTAAAAAAATCTCAATAAAATCAAGCGTGAAAAGGAAGAAATACAAGAATCTCAAAAACACGTAATGCCCTGCGGAGATGTTCTTTTATTTTTATAACACAAACTTTGCTTACTTTGGGACAAGGTCAATTTGTATGCAATTGTCCCGAGGTATTTATTATTTATTCATTTAGTTATGATGTTATTTATTTATTTATTATTTTTTATTGATTTATTAATATACCTCTGGCGAAAAGTGGGTGTGTGGGTATTACCTATACACCTCTGCCTACCCCTTCGGGGACCCTTGTGGGAAGTCGCGAGGATAAATTGTATACTATTCCCTTGTGGAAATGCGTGAAGAGCAAGATAGATTGTCGTCAAAACGAAACGTTTTGACAGTAATTTGTTTTGTTTTGTTATAATACCTGTCACTTAGATCATTAGTTCATTAGATCCGTGAAAATATTTACAATTTTCCAATATATTCTTACAAACCGTACTTTATATTAACCTATATAATATTTAATATACAAATTACGACTATGATTTAAGTACCTAGCGTATTAAAGAAGTTGAGGATAAGTTTAATTAAGTGAATATGGAATCTTGGGACTGTTGCCGAACGTGTCTTGCATCGCAGTCTTTAAACCTCATATTTCAGCAACAGGAACATCATGAAAAGTATACAAATGTCATATTTACCGCTCTCGGCATTAAGGTAAATCTGTACCGATATGTTAACTAACACCACACCGATTCCTTCACGGTGTTAGCAACGATTTTCAATACCGGTTTTTTGTCCAATGTTACGTGTAGGTAGTGTGCCATGTACTTCTGTGGTACCTATATGATATCGAGCGTTATAAAGTACATACATACATACATACAAACATGTCATCACGCCAAGTCCCTAACGGGGTAGGCAGAGAGTATAGAGCGCCAGTTCTCTCTAGACTTACATACCTCTTTCGCATCGTCCACATTCATCAGTCTCTTCATACATGCTCGTCGGTTTCGAGTACTTAACGTAATAAAGTATGTTATTATGATCACTGGTGATAATCATGTAGACATGGTTTAGTGAATCATTAACATTTTTTGCTGACTTCATTGAAACTAAACAGAAATAAACAAAAACTTTCAATGCAGCAGTTTGTTAATATTATCAAACTTTTATATAATTAATATGTGTGTTGGTGCTGGTATATCCTCACGCCTTCCCACAAGGTTCCCCGTAGGGGTAGGCAGAGATAGTATTTGGGCAAAATAGCCTACTATCAATTTAACTCACATTTGTATAAGAAGCATGTATGAAGAGACTGATGAATGTGGACGAAGCAAAAGAGGTATGTAAGTCTAGAGAGAACTGGCGCTCTACACTCTCTGCCTACCCCGTTAGGGACTTGGCGTGATGATATGTATGTATGTATGTATAAGAAGCATAACTAAACTTTTATAGGCATGCATTAACTGGTAGCCAGATATTTGGGGGGTTTCAAAGGAGTTGCTTTCAGCATACAGGTTGTGAAATGATGTGTGCATTGGAAATCGAAATCGAATTTGTCTTTGAATTTCTTCTCAGACGTATGCAGGTTTACCCTTGATGTTTTCCTTCACCGTAAAGCTCGTGGTGTGACTAATCACTGTACTTAAGTTCAGAAAAACTCATTGGTACAGTCAGGATTCGAACTTGCGACCTTTGCATCGCAGGTAACTGCTCGAACCACTCGGCCACCACGGCTTTAGTAGCTACATTAATGGCTTAAAAAATATATTTTCAGGTTGAACCTTTAGACAATCTTCCACAACACATGTGCACACCATGTATAAACTTTGTAAATGACTGCTATAAGTTTCGGAAAAAATGTGAAGACGTCCAGACAGTTCTACTAAACCGTTTAGCGAATAAAGAGTTCTACACTATCAAAGATGAGACGAGCATATTCAAAACTGATGATAAGGCTACCATAGATATTTCGGACTTGATAATAGACAATGATTTCAGAGATTATGATGACAATTTAACATTAGATACATTCCAGTACTATAAAATAGAAGAGTCGAAAGTAAATGAATTTGAAACAAAAGTACAAGATATAGTTGAAAAGCCCGTAGAAATTGTATTTGATAGCAAAAAGAGAGTAAGAACAGTGAAACGGAAGGAGAAGAGTAAAAAAGAACAGGAAGGGAAGAAGGAGAAAGCTAAAGAACAGATTAAATGTGAATATTGCCATAAGATTTTAACTTCCAAGCTGTCTCTGAGGAACCATTACAAAATTCATACTGGATTTGATGTGGTTTGTGAGGTTGGTATATAAGCATCTATATAAGTGTGTAAATCAGTCGCCGATACCTATAGTACAGACTCTGCCTAGTTTAAGGTCAGCTGGCTTTGTGTGAGATGTCCACAATATTATTGTTGTTACATCTATATAAGTGTGTATATCAGTCGCCGATACCTTTAGTACAGGCTCTGCCTAGTTTAGGGTCAGTTGGCTTTGTGTGAGATGTCCACAATATCCCTATACCTTTAAACGAGCAATTCTTGTATATATATAATCTGAATCTCGGAAACGGCTCCAACGATTTTCATGAAATTTGGTAGTGGAGGGATTTCGGGGGCGATAAATCGATCTAGCTAGGTTTCATTTTTAAAAAAAGTCGTGTTATGCGTGTTTTTAGGCAATGAAAATCTCCTACAATTTCATTGGAATATGAATTTCGCCACTGCTTTACCGATACAGCAACAATAAAGCGTTGCTAAGCAACAAACTTTAAGCCAATGAGTTTTTGGTTTGACGTTATCGTAGACGTATTATATATAAAATCAATTATTTACTTACATGACAAAATGCCTAAAAGAAGAAGAAAAAAAATCGCTTATACACAATCTAAATCCACGCAGCCGCGACGCATCTCAAGAACACCTTCAAGAAAATAGTGATCGACAAGCAAGACTAATTTCAACAAAACCATGAAAATAATCACGACGTCTACAAGATTTCCGGCAGCGTGCAGCACAACGTGTAGCTACTGAACATTACGAACAACGGGAACGACGTCTACAAGATTTGCGGCAGCGAGCAGCACAACGTGTAGCTACTGAAAATTGCCGAACAACGGGAACGACATCTACAAGATTTGCGGCAGCGAGCAGCACAACGTGTAGCTACTGAAAATTGCCGAACAACGGGAACGACGTCTACAAGATTTGCGGCAGCGAGCAGCACAACGTGTAGCTACTGAACATTACGAACAACGGGAACGACGTCTACAAGATTTGCGGCAGCGAGCAGCACAACGTGTAGCTACTGAAAATTGCCGAACAACGGGAGCGATGTCTACAAGATTTGCAGCAGCGAGCAGCACAACTTGTAGATACTCAACATTACGAACAACGGGAGTGATGTCTGCAAGATTTGCGGCAGCGAGCAGCACAACGTGTAGCTACTGAACATAACGAACAACGGGAACGACGTCTACAAGATTTGCGGCAGCGAGCAGCACAACGTGTAGCTACTGTAAATAACGAACAACGAGAGCGACGTCTGTAAGATTTCCGGCAGCGTGCAGCACAACGTGTAGCTACTGAAAATGACGAACAACAGGAACGACGTCTACAAGATTTGCGGCAGCGAGCAGCACTACGTGTAGCTACTGAATATTACGAACAACAGGAACGACGTCTACAAGATTTGCGGCAGCGAGCAGCACTACGTGTAGCTACTGAATATTACGAACAACGGGAGCGATGTCTACAAGATTTCCGGCAGCGAGCAGCATAACGTGTAGGTACTGAACATTACGAACAACGGGAACGACGTCTACAAGATTTGCGGCAGCGAGCAGCACAACGTGTAGCTACTGAAAATTACGAACAACGGGAGCGTTGTCTACAAGATTTGCAGCAGCGAGCAGCACAACTTGTAGATACTCAACATTACGAACAACGGGAGTGATGTCTGCAAGATTTGCGGCAGCGAGCAGCACAACGTGTAGCTACTGAACATAACGAACAACGGGAACGACGTCTACAAGATTTGCGGCAGCGAGCAGCACAACATGTAGCTACTGAACATAACGAACAACGGGAACGACGTCTACAAGATTTCCGGCAGCGAGCAGCATAACGTGTAGGTACTGAACATTACGAACAACGGGAACGACATCTACAAGATTTGCGGCAGCGAGCAGCACAACGTGTAGCTACTGAAAATTGCCGAACAACGGGAGCGATGTCTACAAGATTTGCAGCAGCGAGCAGCACAACTTGTAGATACTCAACATTACGAACAACGGGAGTGATGTCTGCAAGATTTGCGGCAGCGAGCAGCACAACGTGTAGCTACTGAACATAACGAACAACGGGAACGACGTCTACAAGATTTGCGGCAGAGAGCAGCACAACGTGTAGCTACTGAAAATAACGGACAACGAGAGCGTCGTTTGTAAGATTTACGGCAGCGTGCAGCACAACGTGTAGCTACTGAAAATGACGAACAACGGGAGCGATGTCTACAAGATTTGCGGCAGCGAGGAGCACAACGTATAGCTACTGAACATTACGAACAACGGAAGCGACGTCTACAAGATTGGTGGCGTATGGCACAACGTGCGTTGATTTTCTCATACATCTTCCATGTACAGACAGCGATCCGTTACACTTTTATTATATGTGATGATTCTTTAAATTGGCATCTTTTTCATTTCTTAACCGATTGACATGAAATAAACACTACATGTTAAGTTAAGTATACCATGATACATAAGTGAACCAAACCACAACTGTAAAAAGTAAGTACCTACCTATTTCAATAAAATATTAAACTCGTGATTTTTTATTTAAACAACAAGTTCATATTTTTTCATTATTAGGTGTGTTGGTAAGA
This sequence comes from Drepana falcataria, assembly GCA_945859725.1. Taxonomy (NCBI): domain Eukaryota; kingdom Metazoa; phylum Arthropoda; class Insecta; order Lepidoptera; family Drepanidae; genus Drepana; species Drepana falcataria. The sequence goes on from OX243949.1 coordinate 650,149, forward strand.
TAAGATATATTTCATAAGTATGTAATTCGTACGCAATAATATTTTATACCTATTATATTTACCGAGCTGAGCTCGGTCATCCAGGTACTTATTATTTATTGCAGCATTGCGGCAAGAAGTTTATCACTCGCCGTCTGCTCCTGATGCACTGCAGAGCCAAGCATGGCTATGAGAAGACTGATAAATGTTCCTACTGTGATTATAGGGCTTCCAACGCAGAGCAAGTCAAGGTGAGTGCCAGACGCTGAGTGCTTTACACGGGGTAGGCGGAGAGTATAGCGCCTGTTAACTCTCGTCTCGTTTTATCCACATTGATCAGTAACTTCATAATACTGTTTTGAATTGGTTGATAGGTTGTGAATACTCTTGACGTTGTCCACGAAGACGCGCCCTATCAATTTCTAGTGGAAGAGGTCGCGGGATGCCGGCAGTATGACCCGAGTCTATTAATTGTAGTGTGCGTGTGCACTCATAGGTAATCAGTGTGTACCGACAATACTCACACATTAGTGAAAGGTTGCACACTTACACTGTAAACTGTAGGGGAGGATAGTGGGGCGCGTTTTCGTGGATGGCACTAGCTATACAATCCTTGAGTGTTCTTCACATCTTTACAACTAACTAGCTGTCCCGCTTCGTCCGGGTGAAAAAGTAAAATTTCCTGAAACACGATCGCAGCGCCACCTATCGGGTCCAATTGAGTTGTAAACTATCCTATCTTTCAAATTGGATCAAACTGCGCACGGTGTGCAAATTTGGTTGAAATCGGTTAAGTAGTTTAGGAGTCCATCGCGGACAAACAACGTGACACGTTGTTGTTGTTGTTGTTGTTGTCCTATGGCACCCCGGAGGTGCAGAGGGCCTTCATAAGGTTGCGCCACTCCTTTCTATCCTCAGCTATGTCCTTGGCTTCGCTCCAACTCAGTCCGACGGCTCGCAGCTCGCTCTCTACGTGACACGTAATTTATATATAATTATTAAGAAGATATACGTGGTTGAATTTGAGTGCGGCTTTCTACCAGATTCACGAGCGGTTGCATACAGGCGAGAAGCCATACAGCTGCCAGGAGTGCGGCGCTGGCTTCCATCGCAAGAGCAGCTACCTGCAACACGTGGCCATACACCTGCCCGAGAAGACTGTACAGGTCAGCATGAGTATTGCACACGCTTGTTGATCTATCTCGATGACGTCTTAGTCAAAGCATCAGTGTTAAACTATAACTATACATATATGTATAGTGCCCACACACCCACTTTTCGTCAGAGATATATTTTAGGTGCCAACGTGACAGATGGCGGGTCGCCGTTACTCAAGCACGACTATACATACGCATTTGAATGTCTTCTCAGACGTATGCAGGTTTCCTCTCGATGTTTTCCTTCACCGTAAACCTCGTGGTGTGACTAATTACTGTTCAGAAAAACTCATTGGTACAGTCGGGATTGGAATTTGCGATGTTTGTGCCGTAGGCAACTTCTCGAACCACTCGGCCACCACTGCTCTCCGCGTAAAAAAGGGTGCAATCACTCCTCCCTTGTTTTCACTCCTCTGTTGGGAACGAATGAATAATTGATTCAAAATGAATATTAGCACCGTAGAAAATTGCTGCAAACATTCGTATGGAAATTTATACCAGTACATTATGTCTCCGCAGTGTGACCAGTGTCCGGCGCTGTTCAAGTCTGTCACACTGATGCGAATACACAAAAATCGACATAGGGGAGCGCAGTATTCCTTCAGGTACGTACATTGACAGACAAGGTGGGGTACAACGGACCTCCCGTCCACAATAGCAGGCACCCTGGGGCAGTAACTCCGCCTTACAGGAGGTTGCACACACATGGCACTGCGAGTGTAGTGGTCTGGTTCTAAGGTGAGTTAGGAAGGCAGGTGGGGCACAACGGACCTCCCGTCCACAATAGCAGTCACCCTGGGGCAGTACCTCCGCCTTACAGGAGGTCGCACACACGGTGTAGGCAGAGAGTGTAGAGCGCCAGTTCTCTCTAGACTTACAGACCTACATACATATCATCACGCCGAGTCCCTCAAGCTAGGCAGAGAGAGTAGAGCGCCAGTTCTCTCTAGACTTACAGACCTACATAAATATCATCACGCCGAGTCCCTCACGCTAGGCAGAGAGAGTAGAGCGCCAAATCTCTCTAGACTTACATACCTACATACATATCATCACGCCGAGTCCCTCACGCTAGGCAGAGAGAGAAGAGCGCCAGTCCTCTCTAGACTTACAGACCTACATAAATATCATCACGCCGAGTCCCTCACGCTAGGCAGAGAGAGTAGAGCGCCAGTTCTCTCTAGACTTACAGACCTACATACATATCATCACGCCGAGTCCCTCAGGCTAGGCAGAGAGAGTAGAGCGCCAGTTCTCTCTAGACTTACATACCTACATACATATCATCACGCCGAGTCCCTCAGGCTAGGCAGAGAGAGTAGAGCGCCAGTTCTCTCTAGACTTACATACCTACATACATATCATCACGCTGAGTCCCTCACGCTAGGCAGAGAGAGTAGAGCGCCAGTCCTCTCTAGACTTACAGACCTACATAAATATCATCACGCCGAGTCCCTCACGCTAGGCAGAGAGAGTAGAGCGCCAGTTCTCTCTAGACTATTCTATAAATATGTGGTTTATATGTAACCTGTGCCCAGGTGTGGTGTGTGCGACAACAACTTCGCCCGGCGTCGCAACGCGGCGCGTCATTTGCAGCGAGTGCACGGCCTCACGCCAGACACCAAACACATCGACAGAATTAAAGTTGTCTGAAGGCTTGCCTTGTTTCATTCACTTATGTACCCCAATTTCATGATTACATACATACACACACATACACATCATCACGCCGAGTCCCCAACGGGGTAGGCAGAGAGTATAGATATATATATATATATGATGACGAAAAACCATTTTATCCCATTTTTACGATTTCCAAAATTAATATTTTATTCAACGTAAGGGACACAGGGAACACTTACTAATAACAAAAAATACCTGGGATAATTCCACACATATTGACCTAGTCCCAAATTAAGCAAAGCTTGTGTTATGGTAACTAGACAACGATATATTTACTTATATAGATATGCTACCTTGAGCCAAGACTACGTTTTTGTGGCGTTTGGAGTCGAAACTCTAGGGCCGTGGGGACCGGATGCTCTTAATTTTTATAGGGATGTCTCGAGGAAACTCTTTGAGGCCTCCCGTGACAAGATGGCTGGCGTACATTTCGCTCAGCGAATCAGCATTGTTTCAACAAATCTTTTGGAGTTTAAGGTCGCCTTTCATAAACGCTGCTTCGTTTTTCGTTACAGTAATCAGGCAGGAGTGAAATTATCGCTTGCAATTTCAACCTTACTGTCTTCGCTTGTCGATGGACCGTCTCGCAACTTATGTCCGCCTGGTATTTGCGACTCGACGTTTTCTGGATTTTTGTACTCATATTGAAGTTTGAGTCCTGGGGTTTCTTCCATTTTGACTCTGTAAAATAATAATAATAGCCTGACCCCAACAGACGTTAATTACGTGGCGTAGCTAGGTACCCGAAGGCCCTGGGGCAAAAAATAGACTAAGGCCCCAATTAAACTATTTAAAATCGTTTGTTTCGTATTCGTGGTTTCCCGAATTCGACGTATTCCAGATTTTTCGTAATCCAGATTCGACTTACTACAGTCCACTCCATAAAAAAAATTAAAAACCAAATACAAATTGTAACGTATATGAACATATCTCGCTCAGAGAATCAGCATTGCTATCCAGCGTGGCAATGCCGCTAGTCTTCTTGGCACCCTTCCGCGTGACACAGATTTGGGTCATTTATTCGATATATAGTTAGTTTATATTTATTATTGCTTTGTACCTACCGTCACAATAAAGAGCATTAATAATCTTATATAGATAGATATATACATAAATACATAGGACATCCAAGACTAAGGTACAAATACTCGTGTTCATCATACAAATATCTGCCCTCAGCGGGATTCGAATCCGCGACCATAGGTTTTGCAGTCAGAAGCTCTAACCACTAGACCAAACGGTGGTCAACTCGTTACTGAACGTCACAATCAACGTTATTGAATTAAAAAAAAAAACATTTTTTAATTAATTTACGTTTAATGACAGCTTTAGAACAGCTTTTTTTTTTACTCTACAAAAGGTAATTTAATTATTTTCTGTAGCTTATTAAAAAAACCGTTCCTGACAAATAAGTTTAAAAAAAATTAAAAATATCTTAATATTTTATCCACCGCAAGTGCCACAGGGAACACTTATTGAACGTCACATACTAAATATAAAACTATGGTTACCAACGTTTACAATAAACCTGTCAGGAGAAGACACGGCGAAACAAACTGCCTGGATGGCTTTTTTAACATTTGCTCCCTTTAACGTAGAGGTAGAGAAAGATTAAATTACATATAAACTGTGTACAAGAGGAGCAATTCATTGCCATGCATGGCCATCATTCAAATAATCTGATGTTGTATAATAAGCTTTCTGAATTAATTTACTTATTATGAATATATAAAATAACTACCTGAACCCTGCCACGCTTCGCTGTGGATATGTGACTGATGCAAAAAATAGATAAAAACAATCCTTGATGCGGATTATATATCATGATAAACTTTCAGCTCGGTCGGTGCAGAACTTTTTGAGTTTTTGAAGCGTACACAAACCAACATAACATCTTATCTTAATAATATTATAAATGTGAAAGTTTGTAAGTTTAGATGTTTGCGGTTCTTTCACGGCTGAACCGATTTGGCTGAAAGTTGAAATCGTGATGGCTTATACCTAGGAATAGGACATAGGCTACTTTTATTTTTTTATCTTGGAAAATTCAAATTTCTTATATTATAATGTATGATGCTCTTTCACGGCATAGCGGCTAAACCGATTCTAGCAGGAAAATTTCCAAAGCTAATTTTTCAAACTCCAAGCGGGCGAAGCCGCGGGCATAAGCTAGTTTTTATATATATATAGACTTAAATGAAACAAAAAAATCGTCACGGCTTAGCAAAGAATAAAACTGTAACTTTGTAAATAAACTTTTATTTATCACTCAAGAACTTAGAACTAAAGTGATAATAATAAGAATAGGCAATGGTGCCATACGTACCACATTGTATTGCTAACAATAAATAATATACATTTCTAACGTAGTCATTCCAAAACTCGCAAAATCTGACGTTTAAGCACAAAGTGATGTGTTTATCAGTATTAAAAAGTGCGTGGAGTCTTCACGTCTCCTCTAACGGGTAGGCAAAGGTACACCCTCTTTCCGCCAGAGATATATTTTCGGTGCCAACGTGACAGAAGGCGAGTCCATCGCCGTTACTCATACACTATACATACGCCTTTGAATGTCTTCTCAGACGTATGCAGGTTTCCTCACGATGTTTTCCTTCACCGTAAAGCTCGTGGTGTGACTAATCACTGTACTTAAGTTCAGAAAATCTCATTGGTACAGTCGGGATTGAAACTTGCGAGCTTTGTGTCGCAGGAAACTACTCTAACCACTCGGCCACCACGGCTTTTTTATAATAAATATGCATAGTATAACTTTTTATACATATTAGTGATAAAGATATATTTTTGGCAGTCCTATTCTCGCGTTTTAATTACCGGGTGTCAGGGTGTAAGATTACCGGGTGTCAGGGTGTAAGATTACCGGGTGTCAGGGTGTAAGATTACCGGGTGTCCGGGTGTAAGATTACCGGGTGTCAGGGTGTAAGATTACCGGGTGTCAGGGTGTAAGATTACCGGGTGTCAGGGTGTAAGATTACCGGGTGTCAGGGTGTAAGATTACCGGGTGTCAGGGTGTAAGATTACCGGGTGTCAGGGTGTAAGATTACCGGGTGTCAGGGTGTAAGATTACCGGGTGTCAGGGTGTAAGATTACCGGGTGTCAGGGTGTAAGATTACCGGGTGTCAGGGTGTAAGATTATAAAGAGGAAAGATTTGTATGTAAGCATGTGCAGGACGCCCTCCGACCAGGTGGGATGACGATTTGCGAAGGACTGCTGGCAGATGCTGGATGCGGCAAGCTGAAGACAGGGCGCTATGGCGCTCATTAGGGGAGGCCTATGTCCAGCAGTGGACTAGAGTGGGCTGATGATGATGAGGTGTGTAAGGAATTGGCTCAAAAAGTACTGGACCGATTGTAAAAATTCTTTCGCCATTTGAATGCTACACTGATTAATATAGGCTATTTTAATTGCAAGAAAAATATAAATTTTATGTCAAAATGTTTAAAGAATAAATGTCCACCCGTGCGAAGCCGGGACGGGCCGCTAATAGTTAATAAAATTGTTTAACAGAGCGCCTGTTTTTCTTTCGACTATACATTTAATTATCTAAATCATTTGATTTATGAACACAAAGGTACAAACTTAAATGTCGCGAGGGCGTCACCATCAAATCCAACCCCATTTCCAAACACTATATAGTTCTCAAACCCTGAAGACGCTAATATATTAATAATTATTGCATTCATAATTATCATATTATCCTAAGATTGCTTATCGTTGAAGCGGCCAATATCACCGAGCTCTAAATAACCCAATAAATATGAAGAAAAATTGCAAATTACGTGAATGTGTCAAAATGCTGTCACTACACAGTGACATGTAGCGCCATCTACCACCGGTACGTGAAACTAAAACCAAGTAACGCCACTGCCATCTATCGGTGAAACTTCTGCAACTTTTCGCAGCTAGGCGTGCGTAGTTTTTGCGCCTCGGCGTATTGGTGCGAGTCGCCAAAGTTGCGCGCTTTCCAGGACATGTTGTCGCGATAGTTGCGTTCGCGCTGACACGCGTGACGTAGGCCCACTGTTGGAGGTAAATGGGCTATTAATAGAAATAATTGCCTACCACCTAGTACCCAGTCCCTTATGGCCAGTAATGTGACTAGCTACAGTGCCCTCCACACCGGCACACAGTGTAGTGTACGTACACTAGTGCTTGGCGGCAGGATATCTGGCACTGCGGTGGTCACCTAGCCGGACTGTTGCAATAAGAGGCCTACCACCTAGTACCCAGTCCCTTATGGCCAGTAATGTGACCAGCTACTGTACAGTGCCCACCACTCACCAATATATTCCTCTTCGATGGACATCTCCAGCCGCCGCAGCGACCCTTGGTAGTCAGTGTGGAAGTTCTCCTTCACGTAATAAGGTACCTGTCACAGAATGTGTTTTTATATTATGAAATTAATGACATGGAAACTAGTCTTTCAGTCGCAAAAAGTGTTACACATTTATACAAGACACGTGCGATGTTTCCAAGGCGCATCGTCACGATGAACATTTGAAAGAAAATATTTGAACAGTATCCGTGCATTTTTATAAAGACTCTCTGGCGGAAAGTGGTGTGTGGGTACGACCTAGACACCTCTGCCTACCCTTCGGGCACCCTTATGTAAACGCGGGAAGGTATCATGTAGTTTTCAATCATCTTCTAAATATGATTAATAATTGTATTGTTAGTGGTCACTATCCTATGGCTGGTGTACCTTGAGGTTGACAGTCTCCCGGGGCACGGGGTACTTGGAGTTGGAGGTGAGGCTGTAGACGGGCTCGCTGATGAAGAAGCCCGACATCATGGAGAGCAGCACGAGCACCAGAACTGGCAGCAGCTGCACCAGCCCCGCCGGCGCCTCGCGCTGCTCCGGCTCGCGCTGGCGGCGGCGGGCGTACGCCGCGGGGCCGCCGCCGGGGAACGCTGCACACACACACACACTGTATACCCACACACACACACACACACACTGTACACACACACACTGTATACCCACACACACACACTGTATACCCACACACACACACTGTATACCCACACACACACACTGTATACCCACACACACACACTGTATACCCACACACACACACACACACGCACACACACTCACACTGTACACACACACGCACACTGTACACACACACACACACTGTATACCCACACACCCACACACACACACACACATTGTACATACACACTGTTTACACGGGCTAACCTAACCTAACTAAAGTTACTGAAATAAATTATTATTATTACCCCACAGGGGTGTCAGGTGTTATCTGTGTTTGCCTAGCACCTAACAGCTGCCTGGCTGGAGGCCCTTGGTCTTGCTGACCAGAGAAATGCCCTCACCAGTAGCACCGAAGAACATGTTGAACAGCTCCTCGGCAGTGAGATCCGACTCGAAGCCTCTGGCATAGTACTGGTGGTGTGTATGATGGGTGACCACGGGCTCCTCGCCGCGGAGGTCGTACTGCTTCCGCTTCTCAGGGTCTGTTAGAATTGCCGCTGCATTGCCAATGGCCTGCAAGGAAAGTTTTTCTGTATTTTTTTAGACTAGGGACATGGATAGGTATCTTATATCCTGCAAATAAATATCCTAATATCAGTGTGTGTGTGTGTGTGTGTGTGTGTATAGGTGTGGGTGTGTGTGGGTGTGTGGGTTAGGTTGCATTGCAGATGGCCTGCAAGGAAAGTTATTCTGTATATATTTTTTTAAATATACTAGCAACCTGCCTAGTGTTCCAACACACAAATACAGACAAACACGGCAGGTGATTTTTCTTAATAATAAGTAGTGATAAATAAAGTGTGTGTGTATGTTATAAACAAACCAATGCAAGGGACATTAAAGTTAAAAGTCCAATACTAAATATAAAACTACAGTACAAAAAAAACCTGTCAGGAGAAGAATCGGCGAAACTTCTTTTATAACATTGGTTATACCCCTACAGGGTAGAGAAAGATTAAACTTACATATAAACTGTGTACAAGAGGAGCAATTCATTGCCTTGCATGGCCATCATTCAAATAATCTGATGTTGTATAATAAGCTTTTTGTGTGTGCATGTGTATGTAGCCCCAACACCTGTACTGTACCTTAAAAGCCTCCACAGCTCCTGGGGCATGGTTCTTGTCCGGATGGAGCTGCAGCGCGAGCTTCTTGTAAGACTTCTTGATCTCAGAGTCAGGGGCGTCCTTGGTAACTCCTGCATTTAATTAGATAAATTCATTCATATCACCATATTGTGACCTGTACCTGTGGTGTGCACCTAAAATATATTTCCAGCAAAAAGTTGGAGAATGCTACCTGCACACTTCTGCCTACCCCTTCTGGAATCCTTGTAGGTAGATGTGAAGACGCAAACCACTTGGTCAGCTCGTAATAATTTTTGCCAGCACTTCTATGCTAAAAAAGCATCTTGTGTATTTTTTTATATCACTACCCCTACCTACAAAGGTCCCCAAAGGGGTAAGCAGAGGTGTATAGGTAGTACCTACACACCCACTATTGTTTGTGGTATAAAATCATCTTTTCATTATGCCTGCCTTTTGATTTAAACCAGTTTGGGGCACAACCTAGATAGTTTCAAAGTCTATGAAGAACTATTTGTGTGTATTTTATATTTTAGTTAATTATCCGAATAAATTGAGTCCATGATAACAATATTTCAACTGATCTTGACCAAGTGGGCAGGGGCAGTCATGATGTACTATTCAAATATATAGTGTGACAAAAGCTTTTGACCTTGCACAACTTTTTCTGGGAATACCTAATTCCATTTGGCATTGTGCTCAATTACCTAGAATTTCATAGTAGTCCTTGCACTTCGTTTTGATGCGACGGACTGCGTCTAGTTGGTCTTGAGTGTACTCCCGCTGTGGGGGCTGGTGAGAAGGTGCTGGTGGTTTTCTCCTACGAACTTCGTCTCTGCTCGGCGACGCGGGTGGAGTGCGTTTCGGCGCTGTACCCGCAGCTTTGACTCGAGTCAAGAGATCTTTAGCCAGGGGCGAAGGGTATAGCCGCTCAGCTTTCAGCAAAAACTTCTCAGCTTTCTCGACATTTCCAGCAGAAAATGCAATCTGAGCTATCTCTATACACTTGTCAGCTTCGTCCTTGTTGCCTTCGATGGTCATTTTCTCCCCTTCACTATGTACTTTTTACACCAAAATTATACAAATTAATCAGAGTACACGTCACAAAAGGTATTTAATACGCCACTACGCAAATTTTGCTACGAACTCAATTGCTAATCCATTGTAAAGAAAGACAATCGTGAAAGAATTAGCTACTTAATAATTATTGCGTCAAACAACATACGTAGGGGCACACCAGTGATAAAAATATATTTGTCATGTCGTGTGACACAACACCTTTCATTTATTATAAACTATGGTAAGTTTATAATAAATTAAAGTAAAGTACATTGTTTTAGACAAAACTTGCTGAAACTAAAACTTAAATTATTTTAATAGGTATTTAAAATATGTAAAAAAAATATGTTGATGACTGACAAAAAGACTAATATCACAACATTTTGTTATAAAATAGTTTTTGCGTTCCATGTTAAAAGTATGCTACGTTCAAGATCATTATATAGTGTCTCTGTCTTACATTAATAACTTCATATATGTTTGTCTCTTGTAAATGAAATACGAATTTAGTTTCACACTATTGACATTTACAATTCATATCATATGACGTAGTGATGACGCATGACGCAGTTTTCGATTCATTTCATTTCGTTTTTCATTTGGAAACTGTGATGTGTTTAGGCGTATCCGCCGTCTAGTATTTAAGTTAAGATCATCAGGAATCGTTGTACAGACTCATTTGAATCAATATAGTTGTTTATTTTCCCAAACCATGGCTGCACAACCAATATACAACCCGGTGAGTCAATATATATAATTTATCGTTTATTCCTCAATGTGGGTACGCCGATCGTTCTTTTCGGCATTTTCAAGGGCATTTAGAACAAAAAGGCACAATTAGTAACGTTATTCGTAATGTAAATACATTGTAATATTGAATTTTAAGTTTATCAAACTTCTTTAGAGTCGTTAAGATATAGTCGTGAACGAATTACGACTTACCGACAACCAGGGCCGGTTAGGTACCCATATTGTGTAGTAATATCTCACATTGGCAATTATACCTTCCTGAAACACCATATATCATGATATTTTACAGAATTACTTAGCGTTTGCTGAATACGCAAGTTGTAACATGGATGACGACATCATTAAGTGCAAAAGGATTTAAAATGGCATGTATGTTTTCAGACACATATGTTTCCTTATTAGTAACTAGCTGTGCCCGCGACTTCGCGTGGAATTGAACTAAAATGTTTTTGTTCAATTTCTCACAATGAAAGTAGTCCAAGTTACTCCTTATTACATCAGCTATCTGCCAGTGAAAGTCCCTCCAAAATCGGTCCAGCCATTTCAGAGATTAGTCGGAACAAACAGACAGACAGACAAAATTAAAATAAAAAAGATTTTGCTATGTGTACCATGTATACATCCATATGCAGTTTGTAAAAACCGGTTATTTTAATGTTACAAACAAACACTCCAATTTTATTTATCTCTATTGTATAGATGACACTCATTACGATAAGGAAAACATCTTGAGGAAATCCCCTTATGTTTCAGAAGGTATTCAAAGATGTATGTGACGTCGCGTGTGAGACGCGGCGGTTGACGCGCCATCTAAATAAATAAATACTTTGATCCTACTCAAACTGATCTAGCCCCCCCAACTAAGCAAAGCTTGTACTGTGGCAACTGGACAACGATATCCATACTTATATAGATAGATATTGTCAAATACATTGGACATCCAAGACTTAAATGCAAATGGCAACTATAAGCTTTCTTAACCTGGTCCAGATGGCTAGCAATCTGTCACATTAGGACGTAAATATATCTTAGAAAGGAAAAAGATTATGCCATTCCACGTCTGCCTATCCATTGCAGATATTTGTGGGAAAATACCAAGTTATACGGTCAATTACATGCCCAATACCAAAGAGTGTATGTACTTGGATGTAACATATGTTTGTTACACTTACAATTATCTTTACATTGATCTTTCTTTACTCTGACATCCCTTTGAGGAATTTTTATACTTAGAAGTCTGTAGCCTTTATTTTTTGTGCTATGTTCCTAAGCAATGAACAAGGTTTTCAATAACGACCTCCTTGGTGCGGGAAAGGATTGTTATGTTGTGTTTGTATGTGCAAACACGGTATAACTCTCTGAACACAGTGTCAAAAGGTGGCATGGCTAACTTCGGTATCATGAGCATTAACAGGCTATGGTAAACTACGGTAAACAGGCTATGCTTCCCATCAGGTGGGCCGTATGCTTATTTGCAACTCTTGTTATATAAATAAATTTAAAAAAAGTATAATACTACTTACGCCTTCCAACAAGGGTCCCCGAAGGTGGCAGAGGTATATGTAGTAACCACACACCCACTTTCCGTCAGAGATATATTTTAGGTGCCAACGTGACAAATGGTGAGTCCATTGCCATTATTCAAGCACAACTATACATACGACTTTGAATTGAATTGTTTCTCAAAATATATATAGATACTAGCTGCGCCCGCGACTTCGTCCGCATGGGCTAGTGACTGCGCAGTATTTATTTATTTATTTTGGATGTGTGTGTGTATAGGGGATGCCTACGTCATAGTAGCTTTATGCATGCAAAGTCTCAGCCAGATCGGTTTAAAATTGACAAAGTTTCATACAAACTTTCATCCCCTATTTTTATCCCCTTGGGGGTAGAATTAATCAAAATCCTTTCTTAGCGGATGCCTACGTCATAACATCTACCTGCATGCCAAACTTCAGCCCGATCCGTCCAGTGGTTTGGGCTGTGCGTTGATGGATCACTATGTCAGTCAGTCAACCTTTGAGTTATCCATATTTAGATGTTTACACAAAACAAATATTTAACTAGTTGCTGAACATTAGTTAATTAATGTCATTACACTTCATTAAGCTGTAAACAGCAAGCACCCTAATTAAGACCACAGAAAAATGTGGGTAGATTTTTATATTCACTAAGTTAGGCATTTTTAAAGTTAGCCATAGCATTAACAGTAAATAAAATAAAAATGAGAGCCATGGTGGGCCTGTGGTTCGAGTAGTTGCCTGCGACACAAATATCGCAAGGTCGAATCCTGACTATCAATGTATCCTCACGCCTTCCCACAAGGGTCCCCGAAGGGGTAGGCAGAGGTGTATAGGTAATACCCACACACCCACTTTCCGCCAGAGGTATATTAGGTGCCAACGTGACAGATGGCGAGTCCATCGCCGTTACTCAAGCACGACTATACATAATAATATAATAAATAATAATAATAATAAGCCGTAATAAGAGCCGTGGTGGCCGAGTGGTTCGAGCAGTTGCCTGCGACGCAAAGGTCGCAAGTTCGAATCCCGACTGTACCAATGAGTTTTTCTGAACTTAAGTACAGTGATTAGTCACACCACGAGCTTTACGGTGAAGGAAAACATCGAGAGGAAACCTGCATACGTCTGAGAAGAAATTCAAAGGCGTATGTATAGTCGTGCTGGAGTAACGGCGATGGACTCGCCATCTGTCACGTTGGCACCTAATATACCTCTGGCGGAAAGTGGGTCTGTGGGTATTACCTATACACCTCTGCCTACCCCTTCGGGGACCCTTGTGGGAAGGCGTGAGGACTAAACATACGCCTTTGAATTTCTTCTCAGACGTATGCAGGTTTCCTCTCGATGTTTTCCTTCACCGTTCAGCTCGTGGTGTGACTAATCACTGTACTTAAGTTCAGAAAAACTCATAGGTACAGTCGGGATTCGAACTTGCGACCTTTGCGTCGCAGGCAACTGCTCGAACCACTCGGCCACCACGGCTCTATCGGCGACTATCAATGAGTTTTTCTAAACTTAAGTTATTAATATTATATTTAATAGTCACACCACGAGCTTTTGGGGTGAAGGAAAACATCGAGAGGAAACCTGCATACGTCTGAGAAGACATTCAAAGGCGTATGTATAGTCGTGCTTGAGAAACGGCGATGGACTCGCCATCTGTCACGTTGGCACCTAATATACCTCTGGCGGAAAGTGCTAGTGTGGGTACTACTACCTATACACCTCTGCCTACCCCTTCTATTATAATATAAATGAAAGTGAAACAAGTCAAGATGACATCAATATCTTAAGTTTAATGAACTTTCCTTATCTGACCTGCAAATGGCATGGCAGACCGTATTATGCATGAGTTGTTTATTGTACGGGAATGACTCATAGATATATGTATGAAGAGACTGATGAATGTGGACGAAGCGAAAGAGGTATGCAAATCTTGTACTGTGGGAACCGGACAATGATATACATACATATATAGATAGGCAATTCCACACAAATTGACCTAGTCCCAAACTAAGCAAAGCTTGTACTGTGGGAACTGGACAACGATATACATACTTATATAGATAGGCAATTCCACACAAATTGACCTAGTCCCAAACTAAGCAAATCTTGTACTGTGGGAACCGGACAATGATATACATACATATATAGATAGGCAATTCCACACAAATTGACCTAGTCCCAAACTAAGCAAAGCTTGTACTGTGGGAACCGGACAATGATATACATACTTATATAGATAGGCAATTACACACAAATTGACCTAGTCCCAAACTAAGCAAATCTTGTACTGTGGGAACCGGACAATGATATACATTCTTATATAGATAGGCAATTCCACACAAATTGACCTAGTCCCAAACTAAGCAAAGCTTGTACTGTGGGAACTGGACAACGATATACATACTTTTATAGATAGGCAATTCCACACAAATTGACCTAGTCCCAAACTAAGCAAAGCTTGTACTGTGGGAACTGGCCAAGGATATACATACTTATATAGATAGGCAATTCCACACAAATTGACCTAGTCCCAAGCTAAGCAAAGCTTGTACTGTGGGAACTGGACAATGATATACATACTTATATAGATAGGCAATTCCACACAAATTGACCTAGTCCCAAACTAAGCAAAGCTTGTACTGCGGGAACTGGCCAAGGATATACATACTTATATAGATAGGCAATTCCACACAAATTGACCTAGTCCCAAGCTAAGCAAAGCTTGTACTGTGGGAACTGGACAATGATATACATACTTATATAGATAGGCAATTCCACACAAATTGACCTAGTCCCAAACTAAGCAAAGCTTGTACTGTGGGAACTGGACAACGATATACATACTTATATAGATAGGCAATTACACACAAATTGACCTAGTCCCAAACTAAGCAAAGCTTGTACTGTGGGAACTGGACAATGATATACATACTTATATAGATAGGCAATTCCACACAAATTGACCTAGTCCCAAACTAAGCAAAGCTTGTACTGTGGGAACTGGACAACGATATACATACTTATATAGATAAGCAATTCCACACAAATTTACCTAGTCCCAAACTAAGCAAAGCTTGTACTGTGGGAACTGGCCAAGGATATACATACTTATATAGATAGGCAATTCCACACAAATTGACCTAGTCCCAAGCTAAGCAAAGCTTGTACTGTGGGAACTGGACAATGATATACATACTTATATAGATAGGCAATTCCACACAAATTGACCTAGTCCCAAACTAAGCAAAGCTTGTACTGTGGGAACTGGACAACGATATACATACTTATATAGATAGGCAATTCCACACAAATTGACCTAGTCCCAAACTAAGCAAAGCTTGTACTGCGGGAACTGGCCAAGGATATACATACTTATATAGATAGGCAATTCCACACAAATTGACCTAGTCCCAAACTAAGCAAAGCTTGTATTTACGTCGGGTACTCTTGAAATTCCCGTCCCTGAGCGTTCGATTTGATTTATTACATGGTTTGAAAATGGTTGAGTATGTGTTGTACTGTTTCAGGTTATTCCGTTTGTGAACCCCATTCCTGGCGGCTTCTACCCAGGTCGCATGATCAGAGTGCAAGGCAACACCCCGCCCGGAGCTCAAAGGTATCAAAATCAAAACCCTTTTATCCAAGTGCCACAGGGAACACTTATTGAACGTCACATACTAAATATAAAACTATAGTTACCACCGCTTAAAAGGAAACCTGCCAGGAGAAGACACGGCGAAACAAACTGCCTGGATGGCTTTTTTAACATTTGTTCCCTTTTACGTAGAGGTAGAGAAATATAATATTTATCTAAAAAAAATCTGCAAGGGAAGTGGTTCATTGCCATGCTTGTATCTTAGATCAGCTATCATTAAATTAATCTGATGTTGTCATACAACCAACCCATACAAACACCTTTATATCATAATAAATTTACTCATATAGGAGTCTGTTGAAATTGGGTTTTAAAAATAATGATGAATTAGATGCTATTTTTTTTCAATTAATCATAAACAATAGAAAATAAAAAAAAAATTAAAATCGTGTCTATGAACGCGCTACAATTGGTCGACATGTTTGCGAAGTCATAGTGAACGATAGTACAACGGCATCAACAATTTTTTTTTTATATAAATCGTCTGGATTTGATATCTGTGGTTAATCCTAGTCCAGCATTATAGACAAAATCCTTTTCTGCTCACGCTCACGCTGTTCATTATATCATTATTAGATCCTGCCCGGCAGGACCTCCACCTTATAGAATCCTATTAGGTGGGCCGTATGCTTGTTTGCCACTCTTGTTGTATAAAAAAAAACCGTGGTCCGTCAGGTTCGCGATCAACCTCCAATGCGGCCCCAACACCGACCCCCGTGACGACATTGCCCTGCATCTCAACTACCGTTTCGTGGAGATGTGTGTGGTGCGCAACCACCTCACCGCCATGAGTTGGGGGGTCGAGGAGACCAGCGGCGGGATGCCTCTGGGCCGCGGGGAGAGCTTCGAAGCGCTGCTGCTGTGCGAGCCGACCTCCATCAAGGTACATTCTTAGCAGCCGTGGTGGCCGTGTTCTCTCATGGCGTATAGGGAGGTCAAAGAGATTGCGCTGGACAGAGGCAAATGGAAGGAATTGCGACAGAGATGCCGACAAGAGACCAGATTTTAAATTTGTGATGATGATGATGGTGGCCATGTATGTGGTTCGAGTAGCCTGCGACACTAAGATCGCAATTTCAGATCGCAGATGGCGAGTCCATCGCCGTTACTCAAGCACGACTATACATACGCCTTTGAATTTTTTCTCAGACGTATGCAGGTTTCCTCTCGATGTTTTCCTTCACCGTAAAGCTCGTGGTGTGACTAATCACTGTACTTAAGTTCAGTAAAACTCATCGGTACAGTCGGGATTCGAACTTGCGATCTTTGCGTCGCAGGCAACTGCTCGAACCACTCGGCCACCACGGCTACTAATTCTAATTAATATCTAAAATTCTAATAAATATTCAAATGTTTGTGTATGATACCCTGTGTTGCCAGATTGCCCTCAACGGAGCCCATTTCTGCGAGTTCCCCCACCGGCTGCCCTTCCAGCGCATCTCGCACATCACGGTGGATGGTGACGTCATGATACAGTTCATAGGCTTCGAGGGGGCGCAGGCTCCCCCCACGCAGATGTACATGGTGAGAGAGTTTACGTCATGATGAACGAGCGTCATGGTAACCGGTTACCGCTGCCTACGAACGCTTGCAACACCAATTGTAACTAATAAATAGAACACTTCAACAAAAACTGTCTTCCAAGTCTTTCACTGCGCAAGCTGTCCGTCTTTGGAACTCGTTGCCCCGGAACATCAGGCTTGCACAGACATTAATCTCCTTCAAAAGGCTTTTATTTGAACACTATTTCTCTTTTTAACTTGTTTATATACATGTATACATGTATATATTATTGTATGTATGTTATATAAGTATATGTTTCGTATTTATTTATGTAGAATGCCTATTATTTGTATATTATAATAATTGTTCCTATCTCATCCTCTCAACTGTCACACCTACCTTTTCTTTCTCTGTTTCTTATCTCTCTCTACACTTGGGTTGCCTGGTAGAAATCGCTTTTGCGATAAGGCCGCCTATTGTGCCTACTATATGTTTTTCTTTGTCTTTTCTGTTTGTTTTTGTAAATGTGTGTGTTTGTACAATAAAGGATATATTATTATTATTATTATTAAAACCTGACAATTGGCAACGATATATATGTATATATATTATTTAAATTATATATTAAATTAAGTAGATAAAAATATCTTAAATACCTGGGACAATTCCACACAAATTGACCTAGCCCCAAATTAAGCAAAGCTTGTGTTATGGTAACTGGTGGCAACGCGCAAGTGAAACTTCGGTATATTGTAAGCGTAAATAGGCTGCGGTAACCGTTTTCCATCAGGTGGGCCGTAGGCTTGTTTGCCACTCTTGTTGTATAAAAAAAAAACCTGGCCAACGATATATTTATTTATATAGATCGATATATACGTAAATACATAGGACATCCAAGACTAAGGTATATAAGGTTATATCTGCCCTCAGCAGGAATCGAACCCGCGACCGAGATTCGCAGTCAGTAAGCTCTAACCACTAGACCAGACCGTAAATAGATTTATACAAAAATAAGCCGTGGAGGCCAAGTGGTTCAAGAAGTCGACTGCAACGCAAAGATTGTTCGAATCCCGACTGTACCAATGAGTTTTTCTAAACTTACGTACAGTGATTAGTCACACCACGAGCTTTACGGTGAAGGAAAACATTGAGAGGAAACCTGCATACGTCTGAGAAGACATTCAAAGGCGTATGTATGGTCGTGCTTGAGTAACGGCGATGGACTCGCCATCTGTCACGTTGGCATCTGAAATATGTCTTCGGCGATAAGGGACCGGTCCATTCCCGGACTCTAGTACGAAGGCTTGGAGTACTAATAGTTGCAAGCGTCCATAGGCTGCGGTAACCGCTTAACATCAGGCGGACCGCATGTTTGTTTGCCACCAGTGTGGTATAAAAAAAAGAAGTAAAGAGAGGTAGGCCATAACGGGTTCCCCGTTCGAATTTGTATCTGCCCCCCTGGGGCAGGACCTCCACCTTATAGAAGGCCGTAGACAAATAACACTATTGTTGGTGTTGTGTTCCTGCGAAGAATAAGGTTTACAATAATGAGCTCCTTGGGGAGGGGGAGGATTGTTATATTGTGTTGGCAGCAGAGGGATTAGTCCTATTATGCTGCGAATATTTACATCAGCTATCTGCCAGTGAGAGTCCCGTCAAAATCGGGCCAGCGATTTCACAGATTAGCCTGAACAGAGACATACAGGGCATTAAACTGATAGTTGGGTATTATTGCGGACGGGATCGAACCTCTATACTTACGAAGCTTAGCTAACAATGAGCCGGTGTGTCCGCAGTCGGAGCCCCCGGCGTACGGAGCCTACGGCGCCCCGCCGGCGGCCTACGGAGCACCCGGCTACGGTGCACCGCAAGGTAAGGTAGACCTAATTGACGTACACTCGCGTACAAATGTGTTTCACAATTGTTTGAAATTATAGCCATGTAAAGTAATTCTCCTCTTGCACAAAAGATGTCTCTCGTTAAATCGGGAGTTGTACTCTTGGAATCGTTTAACCTGAAGGTCTTCCATTTTTGCTCAACAACAAAGTACATATATATTTTAAACATTATGTATGTTTAAAAAATATATCTCATCTCATCTCATATAACCACGCCTCTTTCCCGTAGGGGTAGGCAGAGACCACTTCTTTCCACTTGCTACGATCCTTACATACTTCTTTCGCTTCGTCCACTTTCATTATTCTCTTCATACATGCTCTTCGGTTTAGGGTACTCTTGACCTGACCTTTTTTCAAGACGTCCTTAATTTGGTCTAGAAACGTCCGCCTAGGTCTACACCTTCCAACACTTTCATTCATTAAAAAATATATATACTTTGTAATATAAACATATCATCACGCGTTGTCACTTACGGGGTAGGCAGAGAGTATAGAGCGCCAGTTCTCTCTAGACTTACATACCTCCTTAGCTTCGTCCACATTCATCAGTCTCTTCATACATGCTCGTCGGTTTCGAGTACTCTTGACGTTCCCGTCCTTGAGCGTCCGATCGATTTGATCCAGGTAGTTGGAACGTGGCCTTCCTCTGCCTCTTCTTGCACACACTTTCGCTTTGTATATCTGTTTCGTCAATCTTTCGTCACTCATCCTTTCTATATGTCCAAACCAATGTTAAATGCTTTTCTTCATTTTTACAATCACAATCTCATTCACGCCATATTTTAGCCATGCAATGAAAATCTCTTGCAGAAAAGATGTCCCTCGTTCGGATATTCATGTTTAAAGAAGTGTAGAAAATTAACTCTTAAAATCGTTATTCCTGAAGGACTTCCACCCTTTTTACAAAAATTTTTTCTTCTTTTAAATAAATAATAATAATATATCCTCACGCCTTCCCACAAGGGTCCCCGAAGGGGTAGGCAGAGGTGTATAGGTAATACCCACACACCCACATTCCGCCAGAGGTATATTCTTTTAAACAATATTGTTAATTAAAATTAATTTTCAATTTTTTAGTTGAATTTTCTATACAATAATTTTTTTTTTAATGATGAATAGTTGCGACTGCAACATATTAAATACTAGCTTATGCCCGCGGCTTCGCCCGCGTGGAGTTCGAAAAGTAGCTTATGTATTTTCCTGCCAGAATCGGTTCAGCCGCTATGCCTGCATGCGATGCGATGAAAGAGCATCATACTTTATAATATTAGAACTTTGGATTTTCGAGACAAAAAATAAAGTAGCCTATGTCCTATTCCTAGGTATAAGCTACCACCATTTCAACTTTCAGCCAAATCGGTTCAGCCGTTTGGCCGTGAAAGAACCGCAAACATCCAAACATACAAACTTTCACATTTATAATATTAGTAAGATTAGGTGGTAACACATTTGTACGCGATTGTACTTCAATATGCTTCTATAGAAATAATCATTTGGTATGCTTTTTTAGTGTAGTTTGAAATGTAGTTATTTTTTCAACTAACGGACTAACAATTTTGGTTTAATAATAAATTATATATACATACTGACTATGCCCGCGACTTCGTCCGCGTGGAATAGTGTCTGGGCAGCATTTTTGGGTTATATCTTACGGTTTATTTTGCATATGTTAAGTGAAGCTCACCACAATATATTAGTGAAAACCACATCTAAATCGGATAAGCCGTTTCTGAGATTAGCGTGCACAAACAGACACTCCAATTTTATTTATTTGTATAGATGTATTGTTGTATTGTGTATATATTGTAATTGTTATTTATTTTATTTTATATTTAATTTTATATAGTGTTATTATATGTCTATGGGCCTCTTTGCCTAAAATAAATAAATAAAAAAAAAATAACTAGCTGTAACCTGCCACGCTTCGCTGTGGATATGCGACTGATGCAAAAAATTGATAAAAACAATCCTTGATGCGGATTATATATCATGCTAAAATTTCAGCTCGATCGGTGCAGAACTTTTTGAGTTTTTGAAGAGTTGTTAAATTATCGTAATATCTCCGACATATATATATATATATATATATATAGAGCCGTGGTGGCCGAGTGGTTCGAGCAGTTGCCTGCGACACAAAGATCGCAAGTTCGAATCCCGACTGTACCAATGAGTTTTTCTGAATTTAAGTACAGTGATTAGTCACACCACGAGCTTTACGGTGAAGGAAAACATCGAGAGGAAACCTGCATACGTCTGAGAAAACATTCAAAGGCGTATGTATAGTCGTGCTTGAGTAACGGCGATGGACTCGCCATCTGTCACGTTGGCACCTAAAATATATCTCTTGGTACTACGTACGCACTTCTGCCTACCCCTTTGTGGGCCGTATTTTCTATTACTTTTATTTAATTATTCACTTTTATATATAATTTTGGTGTTTACACTAGATATAACCGGTTAAAACCAGTATTTTCTCGTTCGCGAGTGATTTATATATTTTTATTATTATTAATTGTGGGTAAGTAATTTATATGTATTACAAGTTTATATGTGTTTGTGGAAAAAAACAATTGTCAATTTCTATTAGCTTAAAAGACTGTTTATCAAATGTTCCCCAGTAGAATAGGAAATGTCACTGCTTTATTCATTTAACGCTCCATGTTCATATTTAAGAGAAACATTGTGCAGGGGGTAGGCAGAGAGAGTACAGCGCCAATTCTCACTGCCTACCCAGTGAGGGACGCGGCGTGATGGCATGTACAGTCAGAGTAAGGAAACCTTCGTCAGTTATCAAATTCATTCTATTATCAAGGCGTAAACTCTTACCTTTTGAACTAAAGCACCAAGAAGACAACTGCATATAAAATTATACTTACTAGAATTATTGGATTTGAACTTGGTTCAAAATAGTGTAACATCTTTGGACTACGTCTAGTTTCATAACAACGTGAAATCTTTTTACACGCTTTATATTAGCTTCACCTGTATGTATGTATGTAACCGACTTCTTTGAGCTCGATTTTGACCCACTTTAAACGGCCAGATTTCGTTCAAACTTTGTAGACTTATCGAGGACCGATGACAATACACTAATAACTAAAAAGTAGAAAATAAATAATAGTTAAAAAAAACTAAAAAACACGCTTTTTATAGAAAACCGAACTAAAAAATAGAAAATAAATTTCGATAATATCTTAAAAAGCGTGGGGTGCTTTTTAAGATATTATCGAAATGATAATCACTCTACTAATATCTGTCAATAAAATATTTATAACTATTGACACCATGCACCCCACGCTTTTTAAGATATTATCGAAATTTATTTTCTATTTTTTAGTTCGGTTTTCTATAAAAAGCGTATTTTTTAGTTTTTTTTAACTATTATTTTAATGGCCTAATTAGTCATTTCTTGTCTTCTACTGAATTGTCAGTCTGTCAGTGTGATATATTTCCTTGCAATATCTTGCAATCTTAGAACAAAAACGCTTGTAATATGTATTACTATTTGCTAGAGTGCTTGCGACTTATAATGACATTGCGACGCAATATTTTTTATTTTTTATTTTATTATATATATATATAATAATATGTCATACTCAATCGCTCATACTGAGCACACGAAAATAGAACTTAAGGTGACGAAGCTTTTCTAACCCCGACTGTACATATTTGATTACAATGAACAGGCAGAATTGAAAAGGTACCTTTGAAGTCGATATTTCCACCACAGCCGTTATCAGTCTTGTCATAGATTACATACCATACAGAATATCCCACTGACGTTTTGCACAGATATCATTGATCGCACACACACGCGCACGCGATATCGTGAGATTTTATTCAACCCCCTCCCCCATCCCCCAATGTCACGTGAGATTTTTCTAAATGTGGGTTTCTTACGTAAACGCGTTGGATTTTTATTGTAAAAAGAAAAAAAATATTGCTTCGTGCTTTTATTTACGACTAGTTAAGACTAGTAATCAATATTGCTGAGAGTTTAATTATAAAATTAAATCTTACGCATGTTCAATCTGGATTAAATGGACCAAAATAGTATATATTTTTTGTTTAATCAGAAAAAGAATTGCGTGATATTTGCCGAGACCCCCTTAAACATCTCACGTAATTTATGGACGCCCCCTTTTTATTTTTGAACCGTAAACTTTTCTTTATTTTAGTTCACTGTTATCCTAGTTATAGAAGAGTGAGGCTTCTACCACAGGTATTTTTATACTGACATGAAAGCCTCCACAAACAAATTGTTACAACATTTTATAACTGAAATAATTTTTTTTTTCATCGCTACAAAGGCAACAGAATATATATAACACTGACAGTTAAATCCTCTCCTACTTAATATTAATGAAAGTTTGTTAGAACACTGGTGCCTTTTCCACGCAAAACCATACAAATTAATGCAACAACACAAATATTGCAAGTTCCAATCCCGACTGTGCCAATGAGTTGTACTGAACTTAAGTGCAGTGATTAGTCACACCACAAGCTATACAGTTCCATTTTCTGTCACATATTTTAGCTACCGTCACATTTACTGTCACATATATTAGCTAACGTCCCATTTTCTGTCTCATATTTTAGCTACCGTCCCATGCTCTGTCACATGTTTTAGCTACCGTCCCATTTTCTGTCACACATATTAGCTACCGTCCCATTTTCTGTCACATAGTTTAGCTACCGTCCCATTTTCTGTCACACATATTAGCTACCGTTCCATTTTCTGTCACATATTTTAGCTACCGTCCCATTTTCTGTCACACATATTAGCTACCGTTCCATTTTCTGTCACATATTTTAGCTACCGTCCCATTTTCTGTCACACATATTAGCTACCGTCCCATTTTCTGTCACATACTTTAGCTACCGTCCCATTTACGTCACATATATTTGCTATCGTCCCATTTTCTGTATTATGTGCCTTATATATTTCTAGAGGAACCAAGGGAATAAAGAAAACTCCTTCGCGATAATCTTTGCGGGAAAATTACCTTAGTGTTTGGAGTCGGTTAAAATTGCTTGAATTTGTGTATTTGCTTCCTAATTAACTAACGTATGCTATTGGTGTGATTATGGTTAATTGTAATATATATACATACTAGCTGTCCCGTCCAGCTTCGCCCGGGTGAAAGAGTAAAATTTCCTGAAACACGATCGCAGCGCCACCTATCGGGTCCAATTGTGATGTAAGCTATCCTATCTTTTAAGTTGGATCCAACTGCACACGGTGTGCAAATTTGATTGAAATCGGTTTAGTAGTTTAGGAGCCCATCGCGGACAAACAACGTGACGCGTAATTTATATATATTAAGATATATATTTTCTTAAGTTTAAAAACGTTAAAATGAAAAAGATATTGAAAGAAGGATCACTGCCGGAAATAAGGTGAATGGATACATGTCGGCGTTGATGGGCAGTAAAAGTCTGAGCAAGAATGCTAGAGTTGCTGTCCACAACGCGATATTGGTACCTACCTTATTGTATGGCAGCGAATCCTGGGTATGTCAGAGGAAGTATGAAAATAGCTTGAATGCAGTTGAGATGCGATCTCTTCGAAAAATGTGCGGAGCAACGATATTAGATCGAATCCGCAATGAAGAGATTCGCAAATTAACTGGCGTGAATGAGGGCGTGATTGTAAAGATGAAGAAAGGCATGTTACGTTGGTTTGGACACATAGAAAGGATGAGTGAAGAAAGATTGACGAAACAGATATACAAAGCAAAAGTGTGTGCAAGAAGAGGCAGAGGAAGGCCACGTTCCAACTACCTGGATCAAATCGATCGGACTCTCAAGGACGGGAACGTTAAGAGTACTCGAAACCGACGAGCATGTATGAAGAGACTGATGAATGTTGACGAAGCGAAAGAGGTATGTAAGTCTAGAGAAAACTGGCGCTCTTTACTCTCTGCCTACCCCCGTTAGGGACTCGGCGTGATGATATGTATGTAAAAACTTGGATGGCGGGCTTCGTTTTTTTTTGTAATATTGTAATATATATATATATATATTTTTTTTCTGAGTTCAAAGTCTATGTACTTTTACATGTACAGGTGGCGGCTATTTTTTTTAATAACTACGATTTTTTGTTAATTTTGTTTTTTTTTCATTTTCTCGCAGGCTTCTACTGATTGCTTGAATTAGACGGAGATGTTAAGAAGGTACAATATTTTTTTTATTTCTAAAATTTTATAAAAAAAAATTTTTTTAAATCTTTAAGTAGGATTATAATTTTGAAAATGTCCATCCATTTGAAGCGTCCGAATAATCAGCTGCGTGACGGTAAGCGGTCACCGCGCTAGCAGCTAGACTATATAATGTATGGATGTGTGTATATTTGTGTTATAGCTCGTGTTATTTGAATGATGTGGTCTTTTTTTTTTTGCAGATGCCTCGAAATTACCTGGAAATCGAGAATTTTAATACTATTCCAAGAGGCACACTGCGAAGCTTGTTTTTTTTTTTTATATATTTACATATTATCTTAATCTTCTCTCACACCGTAGCGTTCTTGAAAATAAATACTGTTTTCTTTTATATAAATTAATTATAAGCTAAAAAAAAGCCAAATTTTTGCAAACGATTGGTGCGTTGATGTGATTTGTGATGATAAAAATTGTTAGGGAACGTCCGTAAACTACGCTTATTATGGTACATTGAGCTTCTTAGAATGTCGCTGCTACTGATAGTTTTCAATGCGTTCACTGTGTAAACTTGCTATATCATGGCAACTCAGCTCCCTTGGGCAGTATCATGATGATATATAGCTTGTAGCCTCCCTCAATACACGCAATATACCCAAGGGAGTCAAGCAGCAAGCTTATACACGATATAGAGGTGCCACGCGGCTTCACTCGCGTTAAAATGGATTATATAAATATACGCAGTGCTGCGCTCCATTAGAGAGTGGCGTGGTGATATATAGCCTGTAGCCTTAGTGATATATACCATGTAGCCTTGATGATATATAGCATGTAGCCTTGACGATATAATAATAATTTATTTATTTATCAGATATCTAAATCCATTTCTTGTTAGTACACATAGGATAATCATCATAGCATGTAGCCTTGATGATATGTAGCCTGTAGCCACAAAGGTCTCGCACTGTGCGCTTCCAAAGGAGTTTCCTTCCGCGAACGCTCAGGCTGTGGAATGAGCTCCCCGTTGAGGTTTTCCCTGGAGAGTACAGCATGGAGTTCTTCAAGAAGGGTGTGAAAAGATTCCTGCAGGGTCGGCAACGCGCGAGTGATACCCCTGGTGTTGCAAGCGTCCATAGGCGGCGGTAACCGCTTACCATCAGGCGGACCGCATGCTTGTTTGCCACCCAAGTGGTATAAAAAAAAAAAGCCTTCTTCAATAAATGGGCTATATAATGCTAATGTTTCTAAAATTATTACTTACAAACGAACTCAAAAACTTACAAACTTTGCCTCTTTGTAACATTAGTGTTGATGGAAAATAGGCAGTGGTGGAATGTATATTAATTTTAAATATTACAGCGTAGTTTATGGATGATCCTCGTTCCGGAGAAGCATTTTGTAGATTGCATTTAAAAAAGTGTTTGCGTTGATATTTATATTCATTGTTTTTAAAGTATGGCGGTTAATAAAAAATAATAGCAAATATTGTGTTATTTTTATTCGTAATAATATATCCTTACGCCTTCCCAGAAGGGTCCCCGTAGGGGTAGGGCGAGGTATATAGTTAGTACCCACACACCCATTTTCCGCCAGAGATATATTTTAGGTGCCAACGTGACAGATGGCGAGTCCATCGCCGTTTCTCAAGCACGACAATACACACGCCTTTGAATGTCTTCTCAGTCGTATGCAGTTTTCCTTCACAGTAAAGCTCGTTGTGTGACTAATCACTATACTTAAGTTCAGAAAAACTCATTGGTACAGTCGGGATTCGAACTTGCGATCTTTGTGTCGCAGGCAACTGCTCGTACCACTCGGCCACCACGGCTCCTAATATTATTTATATTCCTTTGATATTTACTAAGTAAAGATAAAGAAAGGTATGTTACGTTGGTTTGGACACATAGAAAGGATGAGTGAAGAAAGATTGACGAAACAGATATACAAAGCAAAAGTGTGTGCAAGAAGAGGCAGAGGAAGACCACGTTCCAACTACCTGGATCAAATAGATCGGACTCTCAAGGACGGGAACGTTAAGAGTACTCGAAACCGACGAGCATGTATGAAGAGACTGATGAATGAGGACTCTTGCATACCTCTTTCGCTTCGTTCACAGTCGTCAGTCTCTTCATACATGCTCGACGGTTTCGAGTACTGTGCGTACAAAGCGAAAGTCTGTGCAAGAGGCAGAGGAAGACTACATTCCAACTATATATATATATATATATATATCTACGGTCGAATCGAAATGAGATTGATGGAGTGGTTGGAGCTCCTGACTGTGACACTTGAGGTCGCGGATTCGAATCCCGCTGAGATCAGATATTTGTGTGATGAACACGAGTATTTGTACCTTAGTCTTGGATGTCCTATGTATTTATGTATATATCTATCTATATAAGTAAATATATCGTTGTTTAGTTACCATAACACAAGCTTTGCTTAATTTGGGACTAGGTCAATTTGTGTGGAATTTTCCCAGGGTTATTTAATTTAATATTTTTTAACTGAGAAACCTTCTTTTTTCTAGTCGGGTACTGAAGTTCAATACATTATAAACTTCCCATTTTGATTTTGATTTTGTTGAAAAATAAGCGTTCCCTGTCTCCCCTAAGGACGTTACTATATTTTTAAATTGACATATTCCTTCACAATTGTTACAGGATTCGCTGCAGGAGGCGTGAGTAGTAGATCATGTTTTATACCACTAGGGTGGCAAACAAACAGGGTACCTGATGTTAAGCGGCTACCGACATCTGTGGACGCCTAACAGGGGTATCTTAGTAATAGTAATATATTTATTAGACCAATAGACAACCGCCCGCTGTTCCGTCCTCACCGGCGTGGCTCCACACGAATACGCTGTAATATCCCCCTGGCAAACGCCGGCCCGTGCCGAGACGCGCAAATCTCGCTCCTAAATATATAAATAAAATTACCAGAGGAGCCCAGCTCGCTGGCTCGCGATCCAGCATGCGGGGAGTATCACTCGAGTCAATTAATTGGAAGGTTGCACACTTACACTATAAACTATAGGGGAGATTAGTGGGGCGCGTCTTCGTGGATGGCAATATCTATGAACAAATCGTGGACATAGCTAATCAAAAAGCACATTGCACACACCTCTCCTCACGAGTATAATACCCTAAATATCAATCTGAAGAAATGTTCGACATGATGCCCACTTCCACCTTCTACCACCGCAACTCTCGCCATCGACGGGAAATTCATCCCCATACCTTGGAACCACAAAGGTCTCGACTGCGTGGTTCCAAAGGAGTTCCCTTCCGCGAACGCTAAGGCTGTGGAATAAACTCCCCGTTGAGGTTTTCCCTAGAGAGTGGAGCATGGAGTTCTTCAAGAAGGGTGTGGAGAGATACCTGCAGGGTCGGCAACGCGGGAGTGATACCCCTGGTGTTGCAAGCGTCCATAGGCGGCGGTAACCAAAAAACATCCTTTTAAGACTGTTAGGGGCGTAGGGGGGTTTTCAAACTGCCGTGCTACTAACATACTCCCTCATATCAAACTCCTTCAGCCATACGAGTCCACTACATACGTTCAGAGTGAGCAGCGGCGTGGCTTGGGGACTGGGGCTGCCGTGGGGCTGGGGGTGGGGGCGCTGGCTGCCGGCGGGCTGGCTGGGTACGCCCTGGGGGGAGGGTTCAGCAGTGACAGCCCTCCGAGGGAACAGGTAAATTCTACAAGCATCAAAGCAACTACATGAATGAGGGTGTGCTTCTGCAGATGAAGAAAGGCAACTTCGCTTTATCCCGACTACCAATGAGTTTTTCTGAAGTTAAGTACAGTGTTTAGTCACACCACGAGCTTTACGGTGAAGGAAAACATCGAGAGGAGACCTGCATACGTCTGAGAAGACATTCATAGGCGTATGTATAGTCTTGCAGAAATTAATGTTTGTCTGTATGTCATTTATATAATCGTAAACGGCTGGACCGATTTAAATGAAATTTTCTGTGTCTTCAGGTGGATTCGAAAATGGTTTAGTTCATAAAAAACTCATTGGTATAGCCGGTTGCAATCTTTGTGTAGCAGGCAACTACTCAACACAACAAAAAAAAATATCGAATTGATACTCATCATTAAAATTTTCAGGTGCAAGTATCGTCCTTCGAAGAGAGCGTGGACTTCGGAGGCGACGATTGGATGGAATGAGCTTCGGCTGGACTGCCAACTCGCTAATAGGTCTACAACCTTAATAATTACTCCTACAATTCTTAGAGCTGCTCGTTTTCCCGTTACTGGTTTTCAGTCTTTTCTCAGTGAATTAAGAAAAATACCTGAATTGCCTCCACGTTGAAGCTTACATAACGCAACAATATGTCCGCTGCTATTTAAGTCTCGACACAGTGTGGTCACAATTGTTATAAATTTATATTAAAACATGATAAGTATTCTTATAACTGTTGCCTTAGGTAGATATTAGTGATAGGACAAATATAATGTGTAATCGCCTGGTTTTATTACGTAAAAGATATTCAGTGCAATATCCTCTTGGGAATTTCGTTTCACGTAATAGATATTCGTTGAATTAAATCGGTGTAATGTCCTTTTGGGAATTTCGTTTCTCGTAAAATATGTTCGTTCAGTGTGAAATCAGTGCAATATCCTTTTGGGAATTTCGTTCCGAATACTTTTTGTATTATAGTATAATGTTATTCGATTTGTAGTGATGTATTCCGTGGTGGTGTTAGACACACTTATATGCTCATACGGAGACGAATACCCCGTTTCTCTTATTATGCACAGGTTTTCAATCAAACAGACTCGTTAGACGATGTTAGACGATGACAGGGTGTCTTTGGAAATGGGTCAGTTGCTTAAATATGTGATGGGCACAATGAAAATATCAAATAAAAAATAATTTTATTGTTTTTTTTTGTCTTATATTCACATAAAAAAACGTGTGGCACTCGGGCCTGCCGCGGTAAAGCTATTGCATAGCTTTTTTTTATCAACTTATGCAATACACGTATATACTTCCTCACAAACAGCTGCTTACGTACTAGGCATGCCCTTTAAGTTCTGTCATTTCCATATTTCTCGGCAATTTTGAATTTGGAACTGTTCAAATCAAATCAAATCAATCAAATCAAAATCTTTTTATTTCACATAGGCCCAGATGGGCACTTATAAAACGTCGAAAAAGAAGCACGGTTCGGGTTGGTCGCTTCCATGGGGAAGAACCGGCAAGAAACTCCATGGTTACTCTTTTCAAATCATTAGGCATATACAATATTTTTTTCGTTACAGCAATAGTACGCAAGTATGGGGGAACAACGTAGGTCCGACAATAGGTCGTTGCTTACTATACAAAGCATACATAAAACAAGATAATTATAACAATGTTAGCAAGATCTAAGAATCTACAAAGCCTACAATGTTCTCACGTTCACAAATTAGACAAATTAAACAAGTGACACAAATATTGTCATCAGTACTGTAACTAATTCTGGTCAAGATATGGAATAAATTAAAATAAAAAAAAGGAAAATTATTATTGTATAAAAAAAAACCCGAATTGAGAAAAGTTCGATATTCGATCGAAGAAAGAAAAGTGAGAAGAGTTCTATATTCGAATGTGTTTACATTTTGAATGTGTTAGGTTATTTTCGTTACGGAATTTCTGGATTCAGTCTCCACGCTCAAGGCCCGCGATAGAAGCTATGCAATAGCTTATCTTATAATCTGCTGTAACGATTATGTTAATAACTACACGTAGAATCTACGTTTTCATTTTATTAAATTATTAATACGTTCGGAAAAAACGGGATTTATTTTTCATAACGAATAAATACTTATACCATATTTTAAAGTGTCGTCGTCATTGTGTCATCTTCGGAGCTATATGTTGTATTGCATCGTCATGAGGATATATTGACAACACGCGACAACTGCTAGAAGACAACTGGTGTATTGTCTGAGACACCTTGAATTTATTTAAATATATAATATATTATTTATATTCTTTACAATATTTATTGGTGTCATTTTGGTTTGTATATTTTATGTCTCTTCATTATTTTAATATCAATATTGTATATAATGTATGTACATATAATATATACTTTATGATTGAAAAATATAATGAGGTTATAGGCAGCTATTACATATATATTACCTGGAGCCTTCCTCAATAAGCGGGCTATATAACGCAAACATTATCTATACTCTCTGCCTACCCCGTTAGGGACTCGGCGTGATGATATGATGATGATGATGATATAATGCAAAAATATTTTTTCAAATCCGATTAGTAGTTCCTGAAATTAGCGCGTTCAACTAAATAACTCTTCAGGTTTATTTATTAGTATATTTTATTGAATAACTTCAGTAACCCGGTAGCGATTTGTCCACTATAGATATTAACGAGCATTGCATGCGTTTTCATGAGGCGTTTAGGGGCAAGCGAGCGCGCGATATCAGACGTACTGCTCGCACAATCGTAGACGCCTTTTCTTGCTTTTTTTTCAAAGCGTTACCTTTTTCTTATGAATACCTCGAAGGTATCTAAAGATTTTGATTTATTTCTTTGAAATATCTGTAAATTTTTATTTTATATTTAAGATATTCATTAAGTAAAATATATATAAATAAATGAATATACCAATAACATATTTTAGTCTAGAAAAAATATAAAATAATGATTTTTGTAAATTGATATTCTATTACTGTTAAGATATTCAAGAATTTTTAGTAATAATGTAGAGTTTGATGGTTTATTGTTAAATATAACCTATTCATATTATGCTTTTGTCTATGGATTGTATGTTAATTACATACAGGACATACAGTTTTAAGCCTTATTCCAATAGTTTTAGGTCTATTCTTGACACATCGCATGACGACATAAAGTCGATAATAGAATTCATTTTTAATACAACAATTGATTTATGTTCCAATATTGTCAAGTGTTCGAGTTACGTTTGCACAATAATAGTTCATGCATATTTCCGTTAGATGGCGCTGTTTTTGATAAATCTCGAATATATGTAGGAACACGTTTGCAAATGGCATCTAGTTATTACATATTTAAAGTACAGTTGTGTACATAAAGCTTTACGTTCTCACAACAAAATAAAGTTGAAATTTATTCAACACAGGGAACACTATTGAACGTCATATATTAGTAAAATGAATTACCTCCGTTTCCAAGAAAACAAACCTGCCGGAAAAGAAACGGAGAAACAAACTGAGAAGTCTACGAGTTGCAAGCAAAAGGAAACAAGTTAGCGTTCGTAAGAGAACTTGTATATTAAAATAATGGTCGTACATTTTCTGATGACATTTCAATTTCGCGCCATAATGCATTTATGGTACGCGTCAGTTTTACTTATTATAACTATTGTCTATGGCATCCATAACAGAACTATATACACTTCACAAACACAATATTTTCCTTTTTTCCGTAGAGAAAGATTCATTTTAAAACAAAATGGCCGCTACCATCGTTTCTAAGCAAGCCCTGGATAGCTCACCTTGCCTTTATTTATCACGCTTTGTATTAAGAGTGCGTTCACAAATAAAATGTGTTTTGTTATACTTTCGATGTTAAGTGTAGATATTACGTACATACATACATACAAACAATTTAATAAACTGTTATATAATTTGATACGAGTCTTTTATTTTCAAAGAGAAAGAAATTCAAAGGCGTATGTATAGTCGTGCTAAAGTAACGGCGATGGCATGCGATGGACTCAGCCATCTGTCACGTTGGCACTTAAAATACCTCTGGCGGAAAGTGGGTGTGTGGGTATTACCTATACAATTCTGCCTACCCCTTCGGGGACCCTGTATAAAGAGACTGATGAATGTGGACGAAGCGAAAGAGGTATGTAAGTCTAGAGAGAACTGGCGCTCCACTCTCTCTCTTAGCCAGAGGGACTAGGATCTCCATGTTTAAGAAAACAAAAACTGCTTTTTAACAATATTTTATTTTATTTATAAATTGTTGGATTGAAATAAATAACTTCTTAATATTCGTCGTGGAATGGGTAGTATTTGATGTAGGTGCTGAAAGAAAATAAAGAATAATTAAGGGTTGTACTGTAGTCACCCCACCTCTTTACCCCCTTGCAAGTTCTAACCTCAGGGATCTGTACTCATTTTTCCGACCTTAAGTACAGTGATTAATCACACCACCAGCTTTACGGTGAAGGAAAACATCGAGAGGAGACCAAGGTTGCGCCTGCACTGCGATACCATACCACTTATACGTCAGGACGAGGCGGCGTGGCCGAGAGGTCACAGCACTCTCCTGGCACGCTAACGACGCGAGTTCCAATCCCGACTGGGTTGAGGAGTTTTTATACATTTAAGTGCAGTGATTAGTCACACCACGAGCTTTACGGTGAAGGAAAACATCGAGAGGAAACCTGCATACGTCTGAGAAGACATTCAAAGGCGTATGTATAGTCGTGCTTGGGTAACGGCGATGGACTCGCCTTCCACGTTGTTGTAACTTAAAATATATGTGGGGAGGGAAATCTTACGAAATCTCATCAATCTCCATTAGTTACGTGCGTTCCCCACTCACGTAACTAATGGACGCCCCCTTTGGAACTGACGCTACGTGAGTAAAATATTTTTTTATATAGCTTGGGTGGCAAACGAGCATGCGGTCCGCCTGATGGTAAGCGGTTACCGCCGCCTATGGACGCTTGCAACACCAGGGGTATCACTCGCGCATAGCCAATCCTTCAGAAATCTTTTCACACCCTTCTTGAAGAACTCCATGCTCCACTCTCTAGGGAAAACCTCAACGGGGAGTTTATTCCACAGCCTGAGCGTTCGCGGAAGAAATCTCCTTTGGAACCGCGCAGTGCAAGACCTTTGTGGTTACAAGGTATCGGGATGAATTCGTGGATGGCGAGAGGTGCGGTGGTAGAAGGTGGAAGTGGGATCATGTCGAACAATTCTTCAGAACACTCCCCGTTATAGAAGCGGTAGAACACACACAGATAACAGCAAATACTCACTCTCCCATGCTGCAGAAGCGGCCTTTGCATTCTAGACCCGCGATTTGCTTAATATCCGAAGAGTTCAGTTTGAAATCAAACACATTGAAGTTCTGTGCGATCCTGGTTTTGGTCACTGATTTCGGGATCACGATAATCCCACGGTCGATGGCGTATCTGAAAGGTACCGGTTTTACTAGAGTATCTTACTAAAATACATACATACATACATATATTCACGCCTCTTTCCCGTAGGGGTAGGCAGAGACCACTTCTTTCAAATTGCTACGATCCTTACATACTTGTTTCGCTTCGTCCACTTTCATTATTCTCTTCATACATGCTCTTCGGTTTAGGGTACTCTTGACCTGACCTTTTTTCAAGACGTCCCTAATTTGGTCTAGAAACGTCCGCCTAGGTCTACCCCTTCCAACACTTTCATTCACACTCGCCTTATACACTTTTTTCGTCAATCGTTCTTCATTCATTCTCTCAACATGGCCAAATCTTACTAATCTTACTTAATCAAAAATCGATTTAATTTGTTTTTTTTTTATTTATTTTCGTAACTAAACATATCCTATATATTAATCCAGCTTATAATCTATCTCTATGCCAAATGTCATTCAATTCTGTTCAGCCGTTCTGGCATGATTGGGTCACAAACATACGTACATAACCAAACGTTCGCTTTTATAATATTGCTAGTAATATTATCTATACATATTTAAAAATGTAACGGATCGCTGTCTGTACATGGAAGATATATGTAATAAATATGATTGGGACCTTTATCAACGCAAATAGCACCCAAAACAATGATTTTTGTTTGTCTGTCTGTGCGTTTGTGGACGCTAATCTCAGAAGCGGCTTATCCGATTTAGATGTGGTTTTCACTAATATATTGTGGTGAGCTTCACTTAACATATGCAAAATAAACCAAATTATATATACAAAAAATGCTCAATTCACTATTCCACGCGGACGAAGTCGCGGACACAGCTAGTAATATATAATATATATAAAATTAAATAAATATTATAATAGTTTGTGTCTCTTTCAAGCGAAAACTACTGAACGGTATTAAATGAAACTTGGCACAGAGATAGCTTATTTGATAATCATACGTCTGAGAATCAATTCAAAGGCGTATGTATTGTCGTGCTTGAGTAAAAACGATGGATTCGCCATCCATCACGTTGGCACTTAAAATATACTTCCGGCCGAAAGTGGGTGTGTGGGTAACACCTATACACCTCTGCTACCTCTTCGAACCTTTGTAGAAAGGCGTTATATACCCTAGCAGACCCGGCCACGCGTTGCTGTGGCTAAGATTTTTGTTAAATTACATTGTTAAAAAAAATAAATAAATAAATTCATACTCAATCCAGTCAACAGGTATCGCCATCTATTCGAATCGTTTGTAGCCGCCTGTCACGTGAGGTCTCGACTAGACTGCGCGAGACCTCTTTAAAAAGATGACTCCTGCTGAGCAGCAGCGGCGCCGGCCGCCACCGATGTGTCAGGAAGATGAGAAGGAGCCAGTGTATCGACACACGTAGCGTCCCACACTAAGGGCCGACCCATCCTCCATGGCATCAGAGACATACCGTCCGGCCTCCGGCCATACGTGACACGTAATTTATATATATTAAGATTAAGATTTGACTGACCTTATGAGGACTTGAGGAACACTCTTGCCGTATTTGTTGGCGATGACCTTTAGCTTGGGGTCATCCATGAGCTGTGGCTCGCCAGGCTTGGCCCACGGCCGGTCCGGGGACCCCAGCGGGGAGTAAGCGGTCACCGCGATGTCCTGACTCCTGCAGAAGTCGATCAACGGCTGCTGGTTGAGGTACGGGTGCACCTCAATCTTGGATGAGAGGAGAGAAAGATATATTTATTTATTGATCACCAACAAGATATGTACATTATTACAAGTAATAAAAATCATTCGAAGTTGTGCCCGTGCTAATGCCATCTTAATTATGGGTGAAAACTGCATGCAAAAAAGCAGAAGACTAATTATCTAAAATTAAACTAACAAAATAAGATTAAACATCATTAACATCATTTAGCTAATAATAAATATATGTATACATCATCACGCTGAGTCCAGCGGGGTAGGCAGAGAGTATAGAGCGCCAGTTCTCTCTAGACTTGCAAACCTCTTTCGCTTCGTCCACATTCATCAGTCTCTTCATATACGCTCGTCGGTTTTGAGTACTCTTGATGTTCCCATCCTCGAGTGTCGATTTGATTTAGGTAGTTAGAACGTGTGTGTGTTTGGGTTTGTGTGTGTGTCTAAAGTGTATTAAAGTCACCCATCCCTATTGCTTACCTGCAGCACGCCAGGTTTGATCTTGGCGACCTCCAAGACCCTTTCGATCTGCTTCCTGTTGAAGTTGGACAGTCCGATGGTGCGCACCAGTCCCTTGGTCACGAGCGACTCCATGGCCTTCCACGTGTCCACGAAGTCCACTTCCGAGGAAATGAACTTACCCTCTGCATCCTTGGGGAACAGGTCTCCGTCTTCCTGTCAACGAAAGGGATAATGCCTTTAGTTCATGCGCTCCTGGTACATTCTTAAAGGTTTTCCCTAGAGAGTGCAGCATGGAGTTCTTCAAGAAGGGTGTGGATAGATTACCTTTAGTTCATGCTCTCCTGGTACATTCTTAAAGGTTTTCCCTAGAGAGTGCAGCATGGAGTTCTTCAAGAAGGGTGTGGATAGATTACCCTTAGTTCATGCTCTCCTGGTACATTCTTAAAGG
Organism: Drepana falcataria; assembly: GCA_945859725.1. NCBI lineage: Eukaryota > Metazoa > Arthropoda > Insecta > Lepidoptera > Drepanidae > Drepana > Drepana falcataria. The sequence goes on from OX243949.1 coordinate 687,378, forward strand.
TTTACCCTAGAGAGTGCAGCATGGAGTTCTTCAAGAAGGGTGTGGAGAGATTACCTTTAGTTCATGCTCTCCTGGTACATTCTTAAAGGTTTTCCCTAGAGAGTGCAGCATGGAGTTCTTCAAGAAGGGTGTGGATAGATTACCTTTAGTTCATGCTCTCCTGGTACATTCTTAAAGGTTTTCCCTAGAGAGTGCAGCATGGAGTTCTTCAAGAAGGGTGTGGAGAGATTTCCTTTAGTTCATGCTCTCCTGGTACATTCTTAAAGGTGTTCCCTAGAGAGTGCAGCATGGAGTTCTTCAAGAAGGGTGTGGAGAGATTTCCTTTAGTTCATGCTCTCCTGGTACATTCTTAAAGGTTTTCCCTAGAGAGTGCAGCATGGAGTTCTTCAAGAAGGGTGTGGAGAGATTACCTTTAGTTCATGCTCTCCTGGTACATTCTTAAAGGTGTTCCCTAGAGAGTGCAGCATGGAGTTCAAGAAGGGTGTGGAGAGATTTCCTTTAGTTCATGCTCTCCTGGTACATTCTTAAAGGTGTTCCCTAGAGAGTGCAGCATGGAGTTCTTCAAGAAGTGTGTGGAGAGTAACCCCTGGTGTTGCAAGCGTCCATAGGCGGCGGTAACCGCTTACCATCAGGCGGACCGCATGCTTGTTTGCCACGTTAGAAGTGTAGAAGTTTTTTTTAAAGATCGTTTCTAATGATAGAGGATACAAAGTTCTTTAGATCTTAAAATATTTAAATTGTAATTTCTACAAAAAATATTCTATTTAATTGTTTTAAAATATACATATCATCACGCCACGGACGGACAGATGAGCTAGTGTGTACCTTGAATCCCTGCGGCCAGTGGATGAGGTACAGGTCCAGGTAGTCCAAGCCGAGGTTCTTCAACGAGGTCATCAGGGCGTCCTCCACCAGGTCGGGGCGGTGGAACGTGCACCAGAGCTTCGAAGTGATGAAGATGTCTTCCCTGTTCGGAGAAGTCAGGAATGGGTCTCATTAAAAGAACATGTAATGGAAGGCTTTTTTTTCATAGCTTCGCCTGATGGTAAGTGGTTACCGCCGCCTATTTTACTTATTTATATAGATATTGCTTTTGACCGCGGCTTCGCCCGCGTGGAGTTTGAAAAAGTAGCTTATGTATTTCTCTGCTAGAATCGGTTCAGCCGCTATGTCGTGAAAGAGCAACATACTTTAAAATAACTTTGAATTTTTCGGGTTTTTGAATTCTGGGTATACGCCATCACCATTTAAATTTTCAGCCAAATCGGTTCAGACGTTTTGCCGTGAAAAAGCAGCAAACATCCAAACTTACAAACTTTCGCCTTAATTATATCAGTAATACATAGGTATACATTAATGCGTAGGACACCCAAGACTAAGGACACACTCGTGTTTATCACGCAAAGCGGGAATCGAATTGGCGACCTGAAGTTTCGCAGTCAGGAGCTTTAACCATTAGACCAGACGGCCGTCCAATGACTAAACAACATCTACTAGCGATAAGAGATAACGGCCCGGGGTTTGATAACAAATATTTATCTCATGATAGGAAACGTTCTAACGATGTATTCCAAAACTAACTGATATTATATACACAGACTAGCTGTGCCCGCGACTTCGCCCGCGTGGAATTCAACAAAACATTGTCTAGTTTCTAAACTAAAAGTAGCCTGAGTTACTCCTTTTTACATCAGCTATCTGCCAGTGAAAGTCCCGTCAAAATCGGTCCAGCCGTTTCAGAGATTAGCCGGAACACAGACAGACAGACAGACAAAAAATATAATATAAAAATAATAATAATATAATAAATAATATAATAAAAAAGAAGCAATGGTGGCCGAGTGGTTCGAGCAGTTGCCTGCGACGCAAAGTTCGAATCCCGACTGTATCAATGAGTTTTTCTGAAATATTTCAGTGCGCAGTATTTTTTCATTTATTTTGGATGTGTGTGTGTGTGTATATGGGATGCCTACGTCATAGTAGCTTTATGCATGCAAAGTCTCCGCCCGATCGGTTCAAATTTGACAAAGTTTCATACAAACTTTCATCCCCTATTTTAACCCCTTGGGGGTAGAATTAATCAAAATCCTTTCTTAGCGGATGCCTACGTCATAACATCTACCTGCATGCCAAATTCCAGCCCGATCCGTCCAGTGGTTTGAGCTGTGCGTTGATAGATCACTGTCAGTCAGTCAGTCACCTTTGAGTTACATAGATATAGATTATAGTTAGGTGTGCTTGAGTAAAGGCGATGGACTCGCCATCTGTCACGTTGGCACCTAATATATCTCTGACGGAAAGTGGGTGTGTGGGTATTACCTATACACCTCTGCCTACGTCTTGGAGACTCTCGAAAGCGGCGAGTATGTATGGAAAACTGGCGCTCTACTCTCTCTTCTTACACCTGAGCGATGTATGTAGTGTAATGTATGTAGTGTAGTAGTATGTAGTGTAGTGTAGTGTATGTAGTAAATATTTAAACTTATCCGGTTTATTTATATTCCGAACTAGCTGTGTCCGCGACTTCGTTTGCGTGGAATTCAACAAAACATTGTCTAGTTTCTAAACTAAAAGTAGCCTGAGTGACTCCTTTTTACATCAGCTATCTGCCAGTGAAAGTCCCGTCAAAATCGGTCCAGCCGTTTCAGAGATTAGCGGGAACAAACAGACAGACAGACAGACAAAAAATATAATATAAAAATAATAATAATATAATAAAAAGAAGCCGTGGTGGCCGAGTGGTTCGAGCAGTTGCCTGCGACGCAAAGTTCGCAAGTTCGAATCCCGACTGTACCAATGAGTTTTTCTGAACTTAAGTACAGTGTTTAGTCACACCACAAGCTTTACGGTGAAGGAAAACATCGAGAGGAAACCTGCATACGTCTGAGAAGAAATTCAAAGGCGTATGTATAGTCGTGCTTGAGTAACGGCGATGGACTCGCCATCTGTCACGTTGGCACCTAATATACCTCTGGCGGAAAGTGGGTGTGTGGGTATTACCTATTACAAACATGATATATTGTTATATGTACCGTGTATACATCCATACGCAGTTAGTAAAACGCGGTATTATATGTATAGATGTGGGAGAAATGTTAACTAGTCCGATTTCTAGTTAGCAAGTCAGAGTCCTCAGACCCCCTGAGCTTGGGGGCTCGGATCACTACCCCGTCTGGCCCTCCGGTAGCTACGCCACTGGCATATTTTTCGAATGGAACGCATCTCAACTGCATACTTCCTCTGACAAGACATATTATGAGGGTACCTTTTAACGACGGTACCTTTTAAGAGCCGTGGTGGCCGAGTGGTTCGAGCAGTTGCCTGCGACGCAAAGGTCGCAAGTTCGAATCCCGACTGTACCAATGAGTTTTTCTAAACTTAAGTACAGTGATTAGTCACACCACGAGCTTTACGGTGAAGGAAAACATCGTGAGGAAACCTGCATACGTCTGAGAAGAAATTCAAAGGCGTATGTATAGTCGTGCTTGAGTAACGGCGATGGACTCGCCATCTGTCACGTCCATCCGTCACCTAATATACCTCTGGCGGAAAGTGGGTGTGTGGGTATTACCCATACACCTCTGCCTACCCCTTCGGGGACCCTTGTGGGAAGGCGTGAGGATATTTTTATACCTTTTAACGACTCCCTGTGCAAACTTGTCCCTCAGCGCCTCCCCGACCTCCGGCTCGTTGAGGTAGATGTGTGCGCAGTCGATGTGGCGGTAGCCGACGTCGATGGCGTCCTTCACTGCTTGGGTCACCTGGCCGGGCTCCGACTGCGGGACAACCGTACAACTATACAGACACACTTTTATATATATATATACATATATAGCTACCTTATAGTTACTGAGATTTCCTAATGAGTGAGTTCACAAATGGTATCTCCCCGCATTCCACCTTGCGGGTGAAGTTTCATAAAATCCGTCCTTAGCTGACCTCTACACCGCGTAAGAAATACTCCTACCAAATTTCAAGTCAATTAGCCTTATAGTTCCTGAGATTTCATGATGAGTGAGTTCACAAATGGGAACTCCTATATATATATATATATATATATATAGATATCTACACGCCATCTCATAAGGGACTCTAAAAGGGGTAGGCAGAGGTATGTAGTATCCACTTTTCGCCAGAGATATATTTTAGCTAACGTGACAGATCGCGAGTCCATCGCCGTTACTCGAGCACGACTATACATACGCCTTTGAATGTCTTCTCAGACGTATGCAGGTTTCCTCTCGATGTTTTCCTTCACCGTAAAGCTGGGGTGTCTCGCACAGTGCTGCGCGGTTTCAAAGCAAGTTCCTTCCATTGACGTTCAGGCTTTGGAATAAGCTCCCCGTTGAAGTTTTCCCTAAGTAGAGAGTGCAGCATGGAGTTCATCAAGAAGGATGTGAAGATTACCTTTAGTTCATGCTCTCCTGGTACATTCTTAAAGGTTTTCCCTAGAGAGTGCAGCATGGAGTTCTTTAAGAAGGGTGGAGAGAGATTACCTTTAGTTCATGCTCTCCTGGTACATTCTTAAAGGTTTTCCCCTAGAGTGCAGCATGGAGTTCTTCAAGAAGGATGTGAAGATTACCTTAAGTTCATGCTCTCCTGGTACATTCTTAAAGGTTTTCCCTAGGGTGCAGCATGGAGTTCTTCAAGAAGGATGTGAAGATTACCTTAAGTTCATGCTCTCCTGGTACATTCTTAAAGGTTTTCCCTAGGGTGCAGCATGGAGTTCTTCAAGAAGGATGTGAAGATTACCTTTAGTTCATGCTCTCCTGGTACATTCTTAAAGGTTTTCCCTAGAGTGCAGCATGGAGTTCTTCAAGAAGGATGTGAAGATTACCTTTAGTTCATGCTCTCCTGGTACATTTTTAAAGGTTTTCCCTGGAGTGCAGCATGGAGATCTTTAAGAAGTGTGTGGAGATTACCTTTAGTTCATGCTCTCCTGGTACATTTTTAAAGGTTTTCCCTAGAGTGCAGCATGGAGATCTTCAAGAAGTGTGTGGAGATTACCTTTATAGTTCATGCTCTCCTGGTACATTCTTAAAGTTGCATGCGTGCTTAATCTGGGGTGGTGTCTCTTACCTTCCAAGTCCCCAATCCAAGTATTGGGCATTCGAAGCCGTTGTAAAACTTGACATTAGGAACTTTCGCTGCCATGGTGTTATCTATAAAAGATAAAAAAGCAATATCGACGCCCTGATGGCAGAGCTGTCCCGTTAACACTGTTCAATGAATATTAAAAAATAAGATTATATATCTATCTCTTATCACACATTACAGTTTGGGTTATCTCCTCGCGTTTTATCATGATGACGTGGTGGTATTTCTTGCATAATGTCCCCACTCATGGTGTTATCTACAGAGTATAGTAGAGTTTAATGCTGTCATTAAAAGTAAATTAATTCAAAAAGCTTATTATACAACATCAGATTATTTGAATGATGGCCATGCATGGCAATGAATTGCTCCTCTTGTACACAGTTTATATGTAAGTTTAATCTTTCTCAACCTCTACGTAAAAGGGAACAAATTTTAAAAAGGAAACTGGAAAGTTTATTGCTTCTCCTGACAGGTTTCCTTGTAAACGGTGGTAACTATAGTTTTATATTTAGTATGTTACGTTCAATAAGTGTTCCCTGTGGCACTTGCGTTGGATGAAATAGTATTTTGACCGTGGCTCTTTTTGATATGATTCTGTAAGCATGACCGACGATGATTCTATTATCTTTATGATAGTGGTTTCAAAAACATCATCGCTCGAGGTCGAGATAACGATTTCGGATTATATTCTAAAATGACTGGTTATTTTTGCAACTACTTTCAAGATTGTCATCACTATTAAATTTATTTACCGTTATTCGTCTCTTTATCTGCGTAAGTGGCAGACGAAGGCCACGTTCCAACTACCTAGATCACATCGATCGGACGTTCAAGTGGTCGAATAGTTGCCAGCGACACAAAGATCGCAACTTCGAATCCCGACTGTACTGATGTGTTTTTCTGACCTTAGGTATTGTGATTAGCCACACCACGAGCTTTACGGTGAAGGAAAACAACGAGAGGAAACCTGCATACGTCTGAGAAGACATTCAAAGCCTATGTAAGCCTAAGCCTACTAAATGTATAGTCTTGCTTGAGTAACGGCGATGGACTCGCCATCTGTCACGTTGGCACCTAAAATATATCTCTGGTGGAAAGTGGGTGTGTGAGTACTACCTATACACCTCTGCTGACCCTTGTGGTAAGGCGTGACGATATAATATATATATCAAAATAACCAAAAGGTTTTCTGCGCTTTCGTCGACTTAGAGAAGGCATTTGATAGAGTCGTACGAAAGGAACTCTGGGACGTGTTGCCTGGATATGGAGTGAGCAGTTCCCTACTGCATGCCGTGAAATCACTCTATAGTGATAGCCAGGCGTGCGTTAGGGTTAACGGTGAGATGTCACCCTGGTTTGATGTGAAGTCGGGGGTCAAACAAGGGTGTATCATGTCTGCCTGGCTGTTCATTATATATCTAGATAACTGTCTGAGAGCACACTAAGAACGAACGGATGTGGAGTGAAAATGGGAAACTTAGTGGTCAACTGCCTACTATACGCCGATGACGCGGTTTTACTGGCGTCATCAGAGGGCGAACTGCAGTCACTAGTTACCATAATGAAAGAAGAATGTGAAAAGAAGGGGCTGCGCCTAAACGCTGGCAAGACTAAGGTTCTGGTATTCGAAAGAGATGAACAAGTGACCGAGTGTGTTATATCGGTAAATGGGCAAATTCTAGAGCAAGTGAATGAATTCGTATATCTTGGAAGCATGTTCACACGAGATGGAAAGTATGAAAAAGATATTGAAAGAAGGATAACTGCCGGAAATAAGGTGAATGGAGCCATGTCGGCGTTGATGGGCAGTAAAAGTCTGAGCAAGAATGCTCGAGTTGCTGTCCACAACGCGATATTGGTACCTACCTTATTGTATGGCAGCGAATCCTGGGTATGTCAGAGGAAGTATGAAAATAGCTTGAATGCAGTTGAGATGCGATCTCTTCGAAAAATGTGCAGAGTAACGATTTAAGATCGAATCCGCAATTAAGAGATTCGCAAATCAACTGGCGTGAAAGAGGGCGTGATTGTAAAGATGAAGAAAGGCATGTTACGTTGGTTTGGACACATAGAAAGGATGAGTGAAGAAAGATTGACGAAACAGATATACAAAGCAAAAGTGTGTGCAAGAAGAGGCAGAGGAAGGCCACGTTCCAACTACCTGGATCAAATCGATCGGACTCTCAAGGACGGGAACGTTAAGAGTACTCGAAACCGACGAGCATGTATGAAGAGACTGATGAATGTGGACGAAGCGAAAGAGGTATGTAAGTCTAGAGATAACTGGCGCTCTATACTCTCTGCCTACCCCGTTAGGGACTTAGCGTGATGATATGTATGTATGTATGTAAAATAACAAATAAAATTGGTCTTGTGCCTTTTTGGGGAAACGATAAAGAAAAGCCATTAGTAGTGGAAAATTTCCAATTTATTGTTTCATAATAAATAACAATTGAAGGGTTTCTTAATACTCATCATGGAATGGGTAGTCCTTGTGGTGGGTACTGAAACAAGATAAGAAAAAATTGGTTTACAACCTTATTTTTCGCGGTCCACCCGATGGCAAGTCACCGCCGCTATTTAAAAAAATGCAAGCTGTGAGCATGCAAAAGACCTATGTAGTTGGAACGTGGCCTTCCTCTGCCTCTTCTTGCACACACTTTTGCTTTGTATATCTGTTTCGTCAATCTTTCTTCACTCATCCTTTCTATGTGTCCAAACCAACGTAACATGCCTTTCTTCATCTTTACAATCCCACCCAGTTGTTTTTAATTTAGATAATATATTTCATTGTTTTTTTTAAACCACATGGGTGGCAGACAAGCATGCGGTCCGACTGATGGTAAGCGGTTACCGCCGCCTATGGACGCCTGCAGCACCAGGGGTATCACTCGCGCGTTGCCGACCCTGCAGGAATCTTTTCACACCCTTCTTGAAGAACTCCATGCTGTACTCTCCAGGGAGAACCTCAACGGGGAGCTCATTCAACAGCCTGAGCGTTCGCGGAAGAAAACTCCTTTGGAAGGGCACAGTGCGAGACTCTTGTGGTTCCAAGGTATGGGGATGAGATGAATTCCCCGTTATATGAATAGTTATAGTGATACAAATGATCGCTTACTCTCCCATGCTGCAGAAGCGGCCTTTGCACTCCAGTTCCGAAATCTGCTTTATGTCCTCCAGCGTCAGTTGAAAATCGAACACGTCAAAGTTCTGTGCGATACGGGATTTGGTGACTGATTTCGGGATTACGATCAAACCGCGGTCGATGGCGTACCTGAAACAATCGACACGAATTAATGCTAGCGCATGCTAAGAGATGGCGCTAGTAGTATGCCTTTTAATGTATTTTATTATAGTCTCACACGAATTCATGCCAGCACATGCTACGAGATGTCGCTAGTATACTGGTATAAAATATCCTATGTATACAATAAGTAAATATATAATTGTCTAGTTACCATAACACAAGCTTTGCCTAATTTGGGACTAGGTCAATTTGTGTGGAATATCCCAGGTATTATTATTATTATGTATTAATCCAGCTGATAATCTATCTCAGTGTTACATTTCATCCAAAAATATTCAGTAGTTTTTACGTGAAAGAGAAACAAACATACAGACAATCTATCGCATTTATAATATTAGTTGTATTCAACCCTTCTCACAAGGGTCTCTGAATGAATAGGCAGAGTACTTTCCGCAAGAGATATATTTTAGTTGCCAACGTGACAGATGGAGAGTCCATCGACGTTACTCCAGCACGACTATAATACACCTTTGAATGTCTTCTCAGACGTATGCAGATTCCCTCTCGATGTTTTCCTTCACCGTAGAGCTCGTGGTGTGGCTAATCACTGCTTAAATGTATTAAAACTCCTCAACCCAGTCGGGATTGGAACTCGCGTCGTTATCGGGCCAGGAGAGTGCTGTGACCTCTCGCCCACGCCGTCTCCTCTCGTCCTGACGTATAAGTGGTATGGTATCGCAGTGCAGGCGCAACCTTGGTCTCCTCTCGATGTATTCCTTCACCGTAAAGCTGGTGGTGTGACTAATCACTGTGCTTAAGTTCAGAACCACTTATTGGTACCTACAGTCTCTTAAATATATATAAGGTTATATACCTAATTAGGACCTGAGCAGCACTCTTGCCGTATTTGTCAGCGATGACCTTTAGCTTGGGGTCGTCCATGAGCTGTGGCTCGCCAGGCTTGGCCCACGGCCGGTCCGGGGACCCCAGCGGGGAGTAAGCGGTCACCGCGATGTCCTGACTCCTGCAGAAGTCGATCAACGGCTGCTGGTTCAGGTACGGGTGCACCTCGATCTGGTTAATAAAAAACAAGCAAAAACGTGTTACTTTGGGTTTCCAATATTATAACGGCGATGGACTCGCCATCTGTGACATTGGCACCTAAAAACATATCGCCGGAAGTAGGTGAGCGGGTACTACCTGCTCACCTCCGCCTACCCCTTCGGGGACCCTTGTGGGAAGGCATAAAGATATATCACTATTTGGTCCATAAAAGAAATTCAATATAATTTCATCTAGATATTTTTTGGTACGATTATTGTAAACACTGATTACCTATGAGTGCACACGCACACTACAATTAATTTACTAACAATTAATAAATTACCACTAGCGAGTAAACTTGTCACAAACTCCTGCTACTCTTCTATTAGAGAATACGTCCCCTGCCTTACCTGCAGCACAGCAGGCTTGATCTTGGCGACCTCTAAGACCCTTTCGATCTGCTTCCTGTTGAAGTTGGACAGTCCGATGGTGCGCACCAACCCCTTGGTCACGAGCGCCTCCATGGCCTTCCACGTGTCCACGAAGTCCACCTCCGAGGGGATGAACTTGTTGTCCCCATCTTTAGGGAACAGGTCCTCGCCTTCCTGCAAACGAAAGAGATAATACCCTCATTCAAAATGGCAATTGTCAAGTGTCAAAGACATTGCTTCTGGGGAGAGTAAGGTAGAGCTAGTGTAATGAACCTTGAATCCCTGCGGCCAGTGGATGAGGTACAGGTCCAGGTACTCCAGGCCGAGGTTCTTCAACGAGGTCCTCAGCGCGCCCTCCACCAGGTCGGGGCGATGGAACGTGCACCAGAGCTTCGAAGTGATGAAGATGTCTTCCCTGTTCAAGTAACATGTCTCAAATAAGTATGTATGCTATTGCGTTCGTTCAGGCGCCTAAATCCCTGCCTGTAGATAAGTAACATAACGTCAACGAGTGTTATTGCTATTTTGCTTTTCGACGCTTACAAAACTTTTTATTTTATCATACACGGGTCACAAGCCAGCCATCCCCCTTATGGTAAGCGGTTACCGCCGCCTATGGACGCATCCAACACGAGGGGTATCACTCGCGTTGCTGCCCCTGCAGGAATCTCTCCTCACCCTTCTTGAAGAACTCCATGCTGCACTCTCTAGGGAAAACCTTTAAGAATGTACCAGGAGAGCATGAACTAAAGGAAATCTCTTCTTGAAGAACTCCATGCTGCACTCTCTAGGGGACACCTTTAAGAATGTACCAGGAGAGCATGAACTAAAGGAAATCTCTCCACACCCTTCTTGAAGAACTGCATGCTGCACTCTAGGGAAAACCTTTAAGAATGTACCAGGAGAGCATGAACTAAAGGTAATCTCTCCACACTCTTCTTGAAGAACTCCATGCTGCACTCTCTAGGGAAAACCTTTAAGAATGTACCAGGAGAGCATGAACTAAAGGTAATCTCTCCACACTCTTCTTGAAGAACTCCATGCTGCACTCTCTAGGGAAAACCTTTAAGAATGTACCAGGAGAGCATGAACTAAAGGAAATCTCCACACCCTTCTTGAAGATTTCCATGCTGCACTCTAACCTTTAAGAATGTACCAGGAGAGCATGAACTAAAGGTAATCTCTCCACACTCTTCTTGAAGAACTCCATGCTTCACTCTCTAGGGAAAACCTTTAAGAATGTACCAGGAGAGCATGAACTAAAGGTAATCTCTCCACACTCTTCTTGAAGAACTCCATGCTGCACTCTCTAGGGAAAACCTTTAAGAATGTACCAGGAGAGCATGAACTAAAGGAAATCTCCACACCCTTCTTGAAGAACTCCCTGCTGTACGCTCCAGGGAAAACCTCAACGGGGAGCTCATTCCACAGCCTGAGCGTTCTACATACCTACACATAAAGTACGTCCTACATATAAAGATACCTTTTAACGACTCCCTGTGCAAACTTGTCCCTCAGCGCCTCCCCGACCTCCGGCTCGTTGAGGTAGATGTGTGCGCAGTCGATGTGGCGGTAGCCGACGTCGATGGCGTCCTTCACTGCTTGGGTCACCTGGCCGGGCTCCGACTGCGGGACAACCGTACAACTATACAGACACACTTTTATATTCTTCTTAATATATATAAATTACGTGTCACGTTGTTTGACCGCGATGGGCTCCTGAACTACTTAACCGATTTCAATCAAATTTGCACACCGTGTGCAGTTTGATCTAACTTGAAAGATAGGATAGCTTACATCACAATTGGACCCGATAGGTGGCGCTGCGATCGTGTTTCAGGAAGTTTAACTTTTTCACCCGGACGAAGCTGGGCGGGACAGCTAGTATACATATATATCTACACGCCATCTGATAAGGATCTCTGAAGGGGTAGGCAGAAGTATGTAGTGGATAAAGTGTGTAAAAGTGGATAAAAGTTGGAACCTACCTTTATTATTATTATCCAACGTGACAGATGGCGAGTCCATCGCCGTTACTCAAGCACTTTATACGTCTTTGAATGTCTTCTCAAGCTGATAGTAACTTTAGTTTATATAAAGTATGTGACGTTCAATAAGTGTTCTCTGTGTTCTTTACGTTGGATAAAATATAGAGATTTTGATTTTGATTGAAGCCTATGCAGGTTTCCTCTCGATGTTTTCCTTCACCGTAAAGCTCGTGGTGTGGCTAATCACTGTACTTTAGTTCAGAACTCATTGGCATAATCAGGATAAGAACTTGCAATCTTTGTGTCTGGCGATTGCTCGAAACAGTCGGCCACCATGGCTTTTCAGATTATGTACGTTAAATCCTTATGTTTATTTATATATGTCCTCTTCTCGAGTACTACTAGGTTAAATGTCGTTGACTATAATAAATATAATAAATATAGTATTTAATATTATATTTATTTTTTATATATAAGAGCCGTGGTGGCCGAGTGGTTCGAGCAGTTGCCTGCGACGCAAAGGTAGCAAGTTCAAATCTCGACTGTACCAATGAGATTTTCTAAACTTAAGTAAAGTGATTAGTCACACCACGAGCTTTACGGTGAAGGGAAACATCGAGAGGAAACCTGCATACGTCTGAGAAGACATTCAAAGGCGTATGTATAGTCGTGCTTGAGTAACGGCGATGGACTCGCCATCTGTCACGTTGGCACCTAAAATATATCTCTGGCGGAAAGTGGGTGTGTGGGTATTACCTATACACCTTTGCCTACCCCTTCGGGGACCCTTGTGGGAAGGCGTGAGGATATATTATATATTATTATTATATTTATTTTTATTTTTAAATAAAAAAAAAAATATTTGTTTAAGGTTTCCAACAGTTTATGCACAAAGCTTATGTCAAATAATATTAGTCTAAGGGTCTTATGCTAATGTGCTAAACCTTTTACAGGCAAACACCACATGCTCATAGTGCGAGGTTTTACTAAGTTGTACTTCCTAGCTGTACAATTAAAATAAATAACCTATTTGCGATTAATAATGAACATGATAACAAAGATGTATATATTATTACTTAACCTTTGATATTTGCACATGAACACACTTCGGTATATGCTAATTCGGACATACGTAATATATTTTATATCTACATATATTATATACTAAATTATATTCCATTGTTTCGTTTTTGCATTTTTTTTCCAATTATTTTCATTAGTATATCGAAAACTTAATTTCTTACGTCAATTACATCAATTTATTTAAATGCACAGCTTTATTTATTAAGGTTTATTTTCCCACAAATATATTACTTGTCACACCACAAGCTTTACGGTGAAGGAAAACATCGAGAGGAAACCTGTATACGTCTGAGAAGACATTCAAAGGCGTATGTATAGTCGTGCTTGAGTAACGGCGATGGACTCGCGATCTGTCACGTTAGCTAAAATATATCTCTGGCGGAATGTTGGTGTGTGGGTACTACCTATACACCTCTGCCTACTCCTTCGGGAATCCTGGTAGGGGGCGTGAGGACATATTATATATGATATCTGTAGTTACCACCAAGAAAAAAACTTGTCAGGAGAAGAAATGGAGGAACAAACTCCCCGGTTTCCTTTTTTAACATTTGTTCCCTTTTACGTAGAGAAAGATTAAACTCACGTATAAACTCTGTACAAGAGGAGCAATTCATTGCCATGCATGGCCATCATTCAAGATTTATTTATTTACACACACATAACATCCTTACAGTAGGTATACCAATATGATGTTAAAAGAAAATTATAATAATAAGGAAAAAGACAAACAAATAAAATATTTGGACTTGGCTCACGAGATTGTCAGCATGTGGGATGTGGACTCTGCAATCATTGTGCCGATAGTAATAACGGCCAATGGCCTAATGGCAAAGAGCCTCGACCAACACCTCAAGAGGCTCTCGTTAGACGGTTGGATCAAGTGCCTGATGCAGGAAGCAGTACTGCTCGAAACGGCACGTATTGTCAGGAGATTTCTTTCTCTGGCACCCTAACCACCGGTACCTTGGACCCTGATCCCGATACCGGTGGGCTCCTATATTTTATATTTTTAAATATGTTTATATATATATATATATATATATATATTTAAAAATGTAATCTACAAGATGTATTTCAAATAAAGAATAATAATAACATTAATAAGATGTTATATAATAAGCTTTTTGAATTCGTTTACGTTTAATGACAGCTTTAAACTCTACAAAAGGTAATTCAATTATTTTCTGAGGTAAATCAGCTGAGGTAGCTTATTGAATAAGCGTATACTTTGCCCGACAAATGACTTGCTAGTTTTGTGTAATAAAATGGTTTATACTTAGTCATAGGTTAGGTGAGGTTCACTCAATTGCCCGGGCTTTAGAGGCGACTAAATGGGGGTTGACGGACGGATAGTCAGGGTGGAGGCCCAGTCACACGACGTGCAGGGTTGGCGGATCAATGTGGCTCGTACTTCCGAAGGCACGAGGGTTTTAGCAGCGAAGTTAGACCTCGCTTCATCCTTATTCATCAGTCTCTTCATACATGATCGTCGGTACCGAGTACTCTTGACATTATCGTCCTCCATCCACCTGTAGGGCGGAGGTACTGCCCCAGGCTGCCTGCTATTGTGGACGGGAGGTCCGTTGTGCCCCACCTGCCTTCCTAACTCACCTTAGGACCAGCCCACTGCACTCGCAGTGCCATGTGTGTGCGACCTCCTGTAAGGCGGAGGTACTGCCCCAGGCTGCCTGCTATTGTGGACGGGAGGTCCGTTGTGCCCCACCTGCCTTCCTAACTCACCTTAGGACCAGCCCACTCCACTCGCAGTGCCATGTGTGTGCGACCTCCTGTAAGGCGGAGGTACTGCCCCAGGCTGCCTGCTATTGTGGACGGGAGGTCCGTTGTGCCCCACCTGCCTTCCTACCTCACCTTAGGACCAGCCCACTGCACTCGCAGTGCCATGTGTGTGCGACCTCCTGTAAGGCGGAGGTACTGCCCCAGGCTGCCTGCTATTGTGGACGGGAGGTCCGTTGTGCCCCACCTGTCTGCAGATCACGTGTATTGGGGGGTCAAGCCTGCGGTGGCTAGCAGTATAGGTCTCGTTCGTTACATTGAGATTAATTAGCACTAAATAATTCGTTCAAAACAATAGATGTTAAATGCTTCACACTTATCAAGGCTTATCAGATTCACAAAAGACAAATATATAGAGCTGTGGTGGCCGACACGTGAAACGTGACAGATGGCGAGTCCATCGCCGTTGCTCAAGCACGACTATACATACGCCTTTGAATGTCTTCTCAGACGTATGCAGGTTTCCTCTCGATGTTTTCCTTCACCGTAAAGCTCGTGGTGTGACTAATCACTGTACTTAAGTTCAGAAAAACTCATTTGTACAGTCGGGGTTCAAACTTGCAATCTCTGTGTCGCGGTCAACTTGAACCATTCAGCCACCACGGCTTATGATGGTGATTATAAGTCTTTATTATTTGAAATAAATCGACAAAAGCAAACTCTGACGATGCAATGCCTCTCTGACGAGGTACATTGGTAAATAATGCTATGGAAACGTAATGTATTAAATTATTAAATGTACACCTCCAAACGTGAACAAGGTTTTACAACAAGGCTAACCGTATAATGATAAATCGATAGGACACTCAAGGACGGGAACGACAATAGTACTCGAAACCGGCGAGCACGTATAAATAAATACACGGATGAATGTGGACGAAGCGAAAGAGGTATGTAAGTCTAGAGAGAACTGGCGCTCTACACTGTCTGCTTACCCCGTTAGGGACTCGGCGTGATGATATGTGTGTGCGTCTATAGTAATAATGCATGAAGAGTTGAACCTTTTGGATTCTACAGTCTTCCTTGGAGTCACATTGGATCACAAACTGCTATGGGCCCCCACATTAATGGATTGGCGAATAGACTCAGCTCTGCAGCATTCGCAGTAAGAAAAATCTAACAATTGACTTAATATCAACACAGCCCGTTAAGTATATTTCGGCTTATTTCATAGTGTCATGTGTCTTACAGCATTCCCTACTACAGAAGCGGGTTATTCGTGCAATTTATAGCCTTAAACCTCTAGATTCTCTCAGAGAATTATACAAATGAATTGACATATTAACCGTACCATGTCTATTCATATTCCAAAATCTATACTAATCTATACTAATATTATAAAGAGGAAAGATTTGTATGTAAGTATGTTTTTAAGGAATTGGCTCAAAAACTACTGGACCGATTTTAAAAATTCATTCACCATTTGAATGCTACATTATCACTGATTAATATAGGCTATTTTAATTGCAAGAAAAAAATACTTTCTGCCAAAATGTTTAAAAAATAAATATCCACCCGTGAGAAGCCGGGACGGACCGCTAGCGTGTATATGTTAGAAAAAATATTGCATTATTTCAGAAATGCAAATATGCAAAGTATATAAAGTATGCAAATACAGGGGTCTAGGCTCCGAATATTATTTTGTCCCATTCGGTGTCGGGACCCTTGGTCCGTGGGGTCCTAGTGCCACAGAGCTATTTAAAGAAATAGCAAACAGGTTGGTCGACATCACAGGAGACCGAAGAGCTGGCAGCTACCTCGGACAAAGACTTAGCCTAGCTATTCAAAGGGGGAACGCTGCCAGTATCTTCGGAACCCTGCCTAAAGGGAAGAATTAGGAGGGGGGAATTAGGGAATTTTAAGAATATTTTTTAGTTATTATATATTTTTTTTCTTTTTTTCTTCTTTTTAGTAGTAATTAGTTACTAGTACCTATATATAATTGTCACAATAAGGTCTTTCAGAAAAATTGTGGCCTTCTTCTTCGGAATACACGTAACAAAGATAACCTATACCTATAGCTAGACAAAACTAGCAACTCATTTGTCGGGCAAGGTATACGCCTTCTTAATAAAATGGAAAATAATTGAATTACATTTCTACAGTTTAGAGCTAAGGTAAATTAATTCAAAAAGCTTATTATACAACATCAGATTATTTGAATGATGGCCATACATGGCAATGAATTGCTCCTCTTGTACAGAGTTTATATGTAAGTTTAATCTTTCTCTACCTCTACGTAAAAAGGAACAAATGTTAAAAAGGAACTGGAAAGTTTATTGCTTCTCCTGGCAGGTTTCCTTGTAAACGGTGGTAACTGTGGTTTTATATTTAGTATGTGACGTTCAATAAGTGTTCCCTGTGGCACTTGCGGTGGATAAAATAATTTGTATTTTAACATGCATTTTTTTATTTTCATTTTATTAATTTGCTTAATTTGGGACTTGGTCAATTTGTGTGGAATCATCCCAAGATATTTAAGGTATATACGTTTTAAATGTGTGTTTATTTATGTTATTCCTACCTTCCAAGTCCCCAGACCGATGACAGGACAAGTGTGGCCATTGTTGAAGATTACTGGAACAGGAGCAGACATGATACACGACTTATCTACACAAGAGGTAACTGAGAAGTGAACTCATCGTGGCAGAGGTGCGATCACAATACACTAGAGTAACTAGACAACTTAAGGCACCGTTTCAATTCTGCGACTATGCGACGTATGCTAGTGTAAAGGGCACTGGCCATAAGGGACTGGGTACTAGGTGGTAGGCCTCTTATTGCAACAGTCCGGCTAGGTGACCACCGCAGTGCCAGATATCCTGCCGCCAAGCACTAGTGTACGTACACTACACTGTGTGCCGGTGTGGAGGGCACTGTAGCTAGTCACATTACTGGCCATAAGGGACTGGGTACTAGGTGGTAGGCCTCTTATTGCAACAGTCCGGCTAGGTGACCACCGCAGTGCCAGATATCCTGCCGCCAAGCACTAGTGTACGTACACTACACTGTGTGCCGGTGTGGAGGGCACTGTAGCGAGTAAAGTTGGTGTATAGGAAACAGTATAGGTTTGGGAAACAGCACTTTAATTGTAAAACTGGTTCCAATTAATTTGATATACAATTGAATATTTATTAAAGTCGCGTCGTCTTTAGTGTAACCGGTCCTTAAGATAACTCTCGATAGGTAGTTTGGAACAAGTGACCTTCGCATACAATTTACGAGCAAAACTTTTGGTCAGACCTTGGCGTGATGCAATGGAAGAATTTCAATGACAGGAGTCATAAAGGATGGGAGTATTTCTTCAGAAAAATGAATTGAATCAAAATAAAACTGCTATTTTTAATAAGCTGCAACCTATCTTAGTCTTTTCGTACGTACTTAAAATAGTAATTAGTAAATTAAAAATAATTATTATTTCCATAATGCACTAAGTATTCAATAGACTGACTATTATTTTATTACTAAAATTAGGTATTCATAATTAGATGTAATTTAGCACAGAATATGTTTTTTATTTATATAAATCCAGAAAAAAAATTACATCGCAGATATAAAATGCCCGCAACATAAAAGTTGCAAGTTCAAATCCCGACTGTACCAATGAGTTTTTCTGAACTTAAGCACCACGAGCTTTACGGTGAAGGAAAATATCGAGGGGAAACCTGAATACGTTTGAGAAGACATTCAAAGGCGTATGCATAGTTGTGCTTCAGTAACAGCGAGGGACTCGCCATCTGTCACGTTGGCACCTAAAATGTACTAATAAAATTTAAAGTTCGTGGTGTGAGTAATCACTGAACCGGCTACATTACATGTTTAAAATAACGCGTTAAGCATAATAAATACAGATTATCTTTCAAGGTTAGTTTTTGAACATAGATCAATCATATTTTGTTAGTTATAGGAGTTAGAAAGTATCACAAAATTTACGGTGAAGCATGCGGTCTGCCTTATAAGCCATGATCGCTTGCCAAGCAAGGGTATCGCTAGCGTCTCGACCCTGCCGGAATCTTTCTTCAAGAAAGCTTGAAGGACTCCATGCTGCACTCTCTAGGGAAAACCTTTAAGAATGTACCAGGAGAGCATGAACTAAAGGTAATCTCTCCACACCCTTCTTGAAGAACTCCATGCTGCACCCTCTAGGGAAAACCTTTAAGAATGTACCAGGAGAGCATGAACTAAAGGTAATCTCTCCACGCCCTTCTTGAAGAACTCCATGCTGCACTCTCTAGGGAACACCTTTAAGAATGTACCAGGAGAGCATGAACTAAAGGTAATCTCTCCACACCCTTCTTGAAGAACTCCATGCTGCACCCTCTAGGGAAAACCTTTAAGAATGTACCAGGAGAGCATGAACTAAAGGTAATCTCTCCACGCCCTTCTTGAAGAACTCCATGCTGCACTCTCTAGGGAACACCTTTAAGAATGTACCAGGAGAGCATGAACTAAAGGTAATCTCTCCACACCCTTCTTGAAGAACTCCATGCTGCACTCTCTAGGGAAAACCTTTAAGAATGTACCAGGAGAGCATGAACTAAAGGTAATCTCTCCACACCC
Organism: Drepana falcataria; assembly: GCA_945859725.1. Classification (NCBI taxonomy): domain Eukaryota; kingdom Metazoa; phylum Arthropoda; class Insecta; order Lepidoptera; family Drepanidae; genus Drepana; species Drepana falcataria. Next base: position 706,622 of record OX243949.1, read on the forward strand.
TTCTTGAAGAACTCCATGCTGCACTCTCTAGGGAAAACCTTTAAGAATGTACCAGGAGAGCATGAACTTAGGTAATCTCTCCACGCCCTTCTTGAAGAACTCCATGCTGCACTCTCTAGGGAACACCTTTAAGTATGTACCAGGAGAGCATGAACTAGGTAATCTCTCCACACCCTTCTTGAAGAACTCCATGCTGCACTCTCTAGGGAGAAAACCTTTAAGAATGTACCAGGAGAGCATGAACTAAAGGTAATCTCTCCACGCCCTTCTTGAAGAACTCCATGCTGCACTCTCTAGGGAACACCTTTAAGAATGTACCAGGAGAGCATGAACTAAAGTAATCTCTCCACGCCTTCTTGAAGAACTCCATGCTTCACTCTCTAGGGAACACCTTTAAGAATGTACCAGGAGAGCATGAACTAAAGGTAATCTCTCCACGCCCTTCTTGAAGAACTCCATGCTGCACTCTCTAGGGAACACCTTTAAGAATGTACCAGGAGAGCATGAACTAAAGGTAATCTCTCCACGCCCTTCTTGAAGAACTCCATGCTGCACTCTCTAGTAGGATTTCTCATACTTTTGACTCCACGAACCCCTGTTTAGTTCTATTCTCTATGCCTACTTCGTCAGCTGTTATCCATATCTTTAACAAGGTTAATAAAATGCAATCTTTCCTCTTTATTATAATTAAGTTGACATAAACAAAATTGACCTTTCACGTCATACGACTGCCAAATGTCATTAAACATCTTTCAACGTTATCGAATATTTATTTTGACTACATAATGACTTTCAAATATAAAAATAACATGTAACAAATTGATAAGTCAATACCTCTCGTGTCATTCCGTATAGTATAGTTTTGCTCATCGCTATGGGAAACCTTGTAAGTACTTCCCAGAAGGGACTATGTAGAAGGTTGAAGAGACAGCTTTAGACGCCCAAGACATATTTTAAGTGCCAACGTGACTGGCGAGTCCATCGCCGTTACTCAAGCACGACTATACATACGCCTTTGAATGTCTTCTCAGACGTATGCAGGTTTCCTCTCGATGTTTCCCTTCACCGTAAAGCTCGTGGTGTGACTAATCACTGTACTTAAATGTATAAAACTCCTCAACCCAGTCGGGATTGGAACTCGCGTCGTTAGCGTGCCAGGAGAGTGCTGTGACCTCTCGGCCACGCCGCCTCCTCTCGTCCTGACGTATAAGTGGTATGGTATCGCAGTGCAGGCGCAACCTTGGTCTCCTCTTGATGTTTTCCTTCACCGTAAAGCTCGTGGTGTGACTAATCACTGTACTTACACATACATAAATATCATCCGGTAACAAAGATATTTAGAGAATACAGAATGAGTAACTTTACTTTCTAATTGCAGCAACATCATGTTCCCAGAGGTATCTTCGGGCAGGATGCTACTGTGGTGCAGCAGCAACAGCCTGGCTACCCTCCCCAGCAGTGGCAGCCACAGGGAGGATACCCTGGACAGGTGCTCGTAATCAATCAAAATATTTTTATTTCACACAGGCCTAGGTGGGCACTTATAAAAACGTCGTAAAAGGTGCACGGTTCGGGTTGGCCGTTACCATGGAACCGGCAAGAAACTCCATGGTTACTCTTTTCAAATCATTAGGTATACAATAACAATATTATTATGATGATACTGTAATAGTACTTAAGTATGGGGGAACAGCGTAGGCCCGACAATAGGTCGTTGCTTACTATACAAACCCCTTCACCCTTAGTCTTAAGTCACATTAGCATCACTGTGCACGGTGTATAACGGGTAGGCAGAGAGTATTTAAGAGAGGTAGGGCATAACGGGTTTCCCGTTCGAATTCGGAGCTGCCCGACTGGGGCAGGACCTCCACCTTATAGAAGTCCGTAGCCAAATAACACTATTTATTGTGTTGTGTTCTTGCGATGAATAAGGTTTCCAGTAATGAGCTCCTTGGGTAGGGGGGGAGGATTATTATATTGTGTTGGCAGCAGAGGGATTAGTCCCATTACGCTGCAATCACAGTATAGCTCTCCGAACACAGAGTGGCAACGCGCAAGTGATACTTAGGTATCGTGAGCGTAAATAGGCTACGGTTATGCTGGTTTGCCACTCTTTTAGTATAAAAAGACCGCTCACGCTCACGCTATCCATTGTTTGGGTAACATTAGGTGCGGAAAAAGTTATGTCATGGTCATAGCGTGAGCGGAAACAGAAAGGCATTTAGACGGCCGTCTGTTCTATGGAATTGTAGTCCGTTTGTCTGTGAACTCTTAAAAATACGTAAAAATTATACGCAACTTGAAGTATTGTTTAGGTTTTGTTCCATTATTTCTCCAAGGGAGCGCAGCACTTATCGTATATTTTTATAATCCATTTGACGCGAGTGAAGACGCGCGGCACCTCTATATCGTGTATAAAGTTACTGCTTGACTCCCTTGGGTATATTGCGTGTATTGAGGGAGGCTACAGGCTATATATCATCAAGGCTACATGGTATATATCACTAAGGCTACAGGCTATATATCACCACGCCACTCTCCAATGGAGCGCAGCACTGCGTATATTTATATAATCCATTTTAACGCAAGTGAAGCCGCGTGGCACCTCTATATCGTGTATAAGCTTGCTGCTTGACTCCCTTGGGTATATTGCGTGTATTGAGGGAGGCTACAGGCTATATATCATCATGATATCATCTCTATCCGAGGATGAGTGTTAATGTCTGTTATAACTACTGCAGGCATTATCGCATACAACTTTGTACTATATATTTTTATAAATAAATAAATATATAATGTATCCTCACGCCTTCCCACAAGGGTCCCCGAAGGGGTAGGCAGAGGTGTATAGGTAATACCCACACACCCACTTTCCGCCAGAGATATATTAGGTGCCAACGTGACAGATGGCGAGTCCATCGCCGTTACTCAAGCACGTCTATACATACGGCTTCTTAAATAAATAAAAAAATTGAGATGGATAGTATCTTTATGTTTTAATTATTTTATTTATTACTGCGATGCTTATTGTGAATGTAGCCAATGGCTGCCTGGACCCCACAAGCAGCACCTATCCACAATGATGACGCGAACCGGCGTGAATGACGGCGTGATTGTAAAGATGAAGAAAGGCATGTTACGTTGGTTTGTACATATAGAAAGGATGAGTCAGGGAGCTGAGCTACCATGATATTTTACACGGTGAACCCTCAAGACACACCTAGTTAAATAAAATGTAGGTATATGGTTCTGGTCGTCGATAGGCTCCCATCTCACCAGGGAATTATCCACAGCCACCAAACATGCCGTATCCGCAAGGCAGTCCGCCGCAGGGGTACCCGCCGCAAGGATATCCGCCACAAGGATATCCGCCACAAGGGTATCCGCCACAAGGGTATCCGCCACAGGGGTATCCGCCGCAGGGATATCCGCAGCAGTACGGGCAAGGACAACGAGGTATTGTATAGATATTGAGCGCCGCCGTTTTAAAACGGGGGTTTGAAACCCTTATTGGTAAAGTATATATATATCTTCACGCCTTCCCACAAGGGTCCCCGAAGGGGTAGGCAGAGGTGTATAGGTAATACCCACACACCCACTTTCCGCCAGAGGTATATTAGGTGCCAACGTGACAGATGGCGAGTCCATCGCCGTTACTCAAGCACGACTATACATACGCCTTTGAATTTCTTCTCAGACGTATGCAGGTTTCCTCTCGATGTTTTCCTTCACCGTTCAGCTCGTGGTGTGACTAATCTAACTGGTAAAGCAAACACGGAAAATATTCATCCTTACTTCTCCGAAGGGGTAGGCAGAGTGCAGAGGGGTGGAGACATATTTTAGGTGCCATTATAGATGGCGAGTCCATAGCCGTACGCCTTTGAATGTCTTCTCAGACGTATGTAGGTTTCCTCTCGATGTTTTCCTTTACCGTAAAGCTCGTGGTGTGACTGTGTAATTTCACTGTACCCAAGTTCTGTTGGTACACCTCGGATTCGAACTTACAATCTTTGTTAGGCTTTTTCCTACATACATACATACATATCATCACGCCGAGTCTCTAACGGGGTAGGCAGAGAGTATAGAGCGCCAGTTCTCTCTAGACTTACATACCTCTTTCGCTTCGTCCACATTTTTGAGTCGAATAGCAATAAATAATTGAATTTAAATATGCTCTTAACTTCTCACCAGGTCCTGGTCAGCAAGGCATGTCACCTGCTCAGGCAGGCTTATGCGGCGCGTGTGCAGCTTGTCTGACCTGCATGCTCTGCTCCTGCTGCCAGCCACCAGGTACTGCACCATCACTCAAATGGTCTGGTCAAACGCCCTGCGCAGTTTCAAAGCAGTTCCCTTCCATAAACGCTCAGGCTGTACAACTCCCCGTTGAGGTTTCCCCTAGATAGTGCAGCATGGAGTTATTCAAGAAGGGTGTGGAGAGATTACCTTTAGTTCATGCTCTCCTGGTACATTTTTCAAGGTTTTCCCTAGAGAGTGCAGCATGGAGTTCTTCAAGAAGGGTGTGGAGAGATTACCTTTAGTTCATGCTCTCCTGGTACATTTTTCAAGGTTTTCCCTAGAGAGTGCAGCATGGAGTTCTTCAAGAAGGGTGGAAAGAGATTACCTTTAGTTCATGCTTTCCTGGTACATTCTTAAAGGTTTTCCTAGAGAGTGCAGCATGGAGTTCTTCAAGAAGGGTGTGGAGAGATTAACTTTAGTTCATGCTCTCCTGGTACATTCTTAGAGGTTTACCCTAGAGAGTGCAGCATGGAGTTCTTTAAGAAGGGTGGAGAGAGATTACCTTTAGTTCATGCTCTCCTGGTACATTTTTCAAGGTTTTCCCTAGAGAGTGCAGCATGGAGTTCTTCAAGAAGGGTGGAGAGAGATTACCTTTAGTTCATGCTCTCCTGGTACATTTTTCAAGGTGTTCCCTAGAGAGTGCAGAATGGAGTTCTTCAAGAAGGGTGGAGAGAGATTACCTTTAGTTCATGCTCTCCTGGTACATTTTTCAAGGTTTTCCCTAGAGAGTGCAGCATGGAGTTCTTCAAGAAGGGTGTGGAGAGATTACCTTTTTAGTTCATGCTCTCCTGGTACATTCTTAGAGGTTTTCCCTAGAGAGTGCAGCATGGAGTTCTTCAAGAAGGGTGTGGAGAGAGAGATTCCTGCAGGGTTGGTGCGAGAGATATCCCTGGTGTTGCAAGCGTCCTTAATTTATTTTGTATAACCACGTAAAATTTTACGTGAAAAGGGACAGAAGATCTTGGAAATCCTATATATATTATGCTCCTTTTTTTCTAATTTATTTATACATAATTAGTACGGCTAAAAACGTTCCTCGCAAAAAAAGTTCCCACGGCATTTTATATGAAGAAACTGATGTACGTAGACGATGCGAAAGCATCGCCAGCTGTCCCTTAGGCATCTAAAATATATCTCTGGCGGAAAGTGGGTTCACACCACTAGCCTTCGGGCAGACTTGTGGCAGAAGTGTGAAGATGTACAAAGAAAACTCTATAGTTTGACGGGCGTCGAACTTGCGTATCTCAGGTCGTGTTATTTAATAGGGCTACCTGGCGCTGGCGGTGCGGCGGGGCACGGGATGGGGTCAGATCGGGACGGACAGCATGACCGCAGCGATGATGAACAAAGTTCGTTTCTAGATATTGTTTTATATATATATAACACGTCCCTTGGGTAGTATCATGATGATATGTAGCCTGTAGCCTCCCTCAATACACGCAATATACCCAAGGGAGTGAAGCCTTACGCGATATAGTAGTCCAGGGTAGATACTTTTGAAACCAAAAGAAATTAGTAGAATGTAACCCATTTGAAACGGAAGATAATATGACAAAATGAAAGGAAAAATCAATTACGCGCGATCTGAGGTCGGATAGTAGGAGGGGGTGAGTTTTAAAGGGTAAAAAAATACAGTTTATCTCGATTTCTAGTATATTCTTTCACTTTTTACCATTTTTAGAGGCTTTTGCTACCGCGCGCTATCCGCCAAATTGGGTCATACAAATATACGCTGCGCTCCCTTGGGGAGTGGCGTGGTGATATATAGCATGTAGCCATGAGATATATAGCATGTAGCCTTGAGATATATAGCATGTAGCCTTGATGATATATAGACTGTAGCCTTCCTCAATAAACGGGCTATATAATAAAAACATAATTTAGCTAATCTATATATTAATTCACGCCTTCCCCACAAGGGTCCCCGAAGAGGTAGGCAGAGGTGTATTAGGTATTACTACCCACACACCCACTTTCCGCCAGAGATATATTTTAGGTGCAAACGTGACAGATGGCGAGTCCACCGCCGTTACTCAAGGAGTCGTCCTTGAGTAGTTGTCTTTTACGGCCTGGAAATTCCTCTCGATGTTTTCATTCATTTATCAATTTACTTAAGTTAAGAAAAACTTATGTTTTTATATTTATTATATTCCTTTTATTTTGGCCTATCATATAACGGATCAATTGTCCTATATTCTGGGTCAAACTATATAAATAAATAAAAGAAAAAATATAAATAAATACCTTGGGACAATTCCACACAAATTGCCCTAGCTCCAAATTAAGTAGAGCTTGTGTTATGGTAACTATTCTCACGCCATCCCACAAGGGTAGGCAGAGGTGTGTAGGTAATACTTATACACCCACTTTCCGCCAGAGGTATATTTTAGGTGCCAACGTGATAGATGGCGAGTCCATCGCTTTACTCAAGCACGACTATACATACATACATATAATCACGCCTCTTTCCCGTAGGGGTAAGCAGAGACCACTTCTTTGATGACTATACATACGCCTTTGAATTGCTCCTCAAACGTATGCAGGATTCCTCTCGATGTTTTCCTTCACCGTAAAGCTCGTGGTGTGACTAATCACTGTACTTAAGTTCAGAAAAACTTATTGGTATAGTCGGAATTCGAACTTGCGATCTTTATGTCGCAGGCAACTCCTCGAACCACTCGGCCACCACGGGCTTTTTATGGTTTAGTTACCACAACGGTATATTTACTTATATAGATAGATGTATACATGGATGCTTAGGACATCCAAGACTAAGGCTCATCACGCACATTTTTTTATACAACAAGAGTGGCAAACAAGCATACGGCCCACCTGATGGAAAACGGTTACCGTAGCCTATTTACGCTCACGATGCCGAAGTATCACTTGCGCGTTGCCACTCTGTGTTCGGAGAGCTATACTGTGAGGACTAATCCATCTGCTGCAAACACAAAATAACAATCCTCCCCCTCCCCAAGGAGCCCATTACTGGACACCTTAAATATCTGCCCTCAGCGGGAATCGAACCCGCGACCTCTAGTTTCGCAGTCAGGAGCTCTAACCACTAGACCAGACTAACGTCTTACGGCATACATTTCTGTCTTTGCTCGAAGGTGGCATGGCTAATGATGATGAGGGGGCGCAGGATGATGGCGGAACAGGTATGGAAATTAAATACTACTTAGGTTTAGAAGTATGTAGCCAGTGGCGTAGCTACCGGAGGCCTAGGGAAGTGCCCGGGGCCCAAGCTCAGGGGGCCTGAGGACGCTGCCTCACTGACTATTAATTGAATTTGTGAAACTGCGCGGTTCCATATGAGTTTCATTCCGCGAACGCTCAGGCTGTGGAATGAGCTCCCCGTTGAGGTTTTCCCTGGAGATGGAGTTCTTCAAGAAGGGTGTGAAGAGATTCCTGCAAGGTCGGCAAAGCGCGAGTGATACCCCTGGTATTGCAAGCGTCCATAGGCGGCGGTAACCGCTTACCATCAGGCGGACCGCATCCTTGTGTGCCACCCATGTGGTTAAAAAAAAAGTCCTCTTACAATCGGAATGTTAATAAAAAGTAGATTCCAGGAATGCGACTTTAATAATGGCTTTAATATTTTCATTAAAATAAGTTACAATTTGTATTTGGTTTTTAATTTGAGTCGACTGTCTTACGACGAATCTGGAGTACAACTCGGTCACATTAACTTGACGCATCGCTGGAATGCGAGGCCCCGCCCGCTTCCCCCCGCATTCCCTTAGCTCGCCCGGCAATCGTCAGTATGGTTAGCATCTCTGTTACCGATACGCGCGTCGATATGTTGACTAGTTTTCTGTTGCTATTGTTGTTATTGGATATTATAACTTCTTTGTATGAGAAATACATTTCTTTGAACCTAAGTCAATGGGTGATAATGACAATACTTCACCACAGGTGGTGACGACTGACCATTCCGCAGCGACAGCCAACATTTGACCACTCACCAGAATGAGCTAAAGCGATTGATAATACCCGCCATGTAACCAGATTCAAAATGGCGGCTTTATGGATTTGTCGCTTATCTATAGCTAGTGAAATTGTAACAGCACGATTTTTGTATATATTAAAGATAACGAATATAAAGTAGTTATTTTAACAAATATTTTTTTATTATTCTACATTTTTTTTTAGACAACGGTAAAAATCCATCGCTCTTTTTGACAGTTTATTTAATTATGGAACGCCCATAATTGTTCCGAATAAATGCAGTTGAGAAGAGAGCGTTAAGAAGTATGATAGGAGTTAAACTGAGTGACAGGATAAGAAATAGTGAGATAAGGAAACGTTGTGGTCTGAAAGAAGATGTAGTGACAAAAATTGAGAAAGGTATGCTGAGATGGTTTGGCCATGTCGAGAGAATGAATGAAGAACGATTGACGAAAAAAGTGTATAAGGCGAGTGTGGATGAAAGTGTTGGAAGGGGTAGACCTAGGCGGACGTTTCTAGACCAAATCAGGGACGTCTTGAAAAAAGGTCAGGTCAAGAGTACCCTAAACCGAAGAGCATGTATGAAGAGAATAATGAAAGTGGACGAAGCGGAAGAAGTATGTAAGAATCGTAGCAAGTGGAAAGAAGTGGTCTCTGCCTACCCCGACGGGAAAGAGGCGTGATTATATGTATGTATAATTGTTGAAATATATATGTACTCGAAACTGACGAGCATGTATGAAGAGTGATGAATGTGGACGAAGCGAAAGAGTTTTGTAAGTCTAGAGAGAACTGGCGCTCTGCCTACCCGTTAGAGGCTCGGCGTGATGATATGTATGTATGTATGTATGTATATGTACATATATTAGCTAATTTTATATATGCAATTCAAATGCGTATGTATAGCCGTGCTTGTGTAACGGCAATGGACTCGCCATCTGTCACGTTGGAACCTCTCTGGCTGAAAGTGGGTGTGTGGGTATTACCTACCTTCGGGAATCCTTACGGGAAAGCGTGAGGATTCTTAGAAAAAAATTGTTTAAACAAAAAACGGTTAGAGCTATTTTTTTATTCAGATGACATCGTTTGTCTGTGGGTGGGTACTGTTTTAGATCACAGAACATTGTCTTAATTTTGTTCCTTGCATGTTTGCGTTATTTTCTGTACCATTTTTATTACGTGTTTTTGAAATGATAACTTCTTATGGGAGGGTAAACCGAAGTGTAATCGTGTTACGGCAAAAGTGCCGCCATCTGTACTTGTGTATAAACACTACTACACAGCGTTTCATTAATGCTAAACATAATCATTTGATATGCTAGCTAGTTTGGCAAAGTTAAACTAGATGGCGCTAAAATTGAAACTAGAAACTTTTACGAGTTAAACAATTTCAATATTAAATAGTTCGACTTAAGTACTCAGTTAGACGCAACTTATATTAAATAGTTACACTTAGATTAGTTTAAGTCTTTGTCTGGCGTCCCGAGACGCACACTGTTTTGTTATTTTGTATTCCATGTGCGCGTATGTGCAATATGCCAACATGCACGTATGACCTGTGTCAGTGCTGTGTTCAACACAGTGTACTGCGCTGGTTCCATACAGACACTACTAAGATGCTTAACATAACATACTTATTAAATGATTGTTGTTATTTTTCCTTCTAGTAACGTAAGGTGTTCTGTGTGTGTTAAATAAATAAATTATGCTTATTTTACAATCAATCAAAATGTATTTTTGTTTCTATTTGCTTCCTTTCATTGTGCCTATCACATACTTGAGCAATTATCCTATATAAAGCTAGTGCTATCCACGAAGACGCGCCCCACTATCCCCCCCTATAGCTTACAGTGTAAGTGTGCAACCTTCCACTAATGTGTGAGTATTGTCTGTACACACAGATTACCTATGAGTGCACACGCACTCTCTCAATTAATACACTCGGGTCATTCTGCCCGCATCCCGCGACCCCCTCCATTAGAAAGTGGTGGGGCGCGTCTTCGTAGATGACACTATCTAACTATAGTACTGTATAGAAGATTGTATGACTTCATTTCACTCCTCTAAACAAGAGTCCCTGACGGTGTAAATGGACTTATAACAACACTTTTCACTAGAGGTAGATGGCGAGTCCATCGCCGTTACTCAAGCACTACTTACTACATACGCCTTTTTTTCCAAATAAATGCGACTAAAGACCTGGTATCCGTGTCAAGGATATATCCTCCAAGAAAAGAAAAATAACAATTATCGAACATGGAATCGTCACCATGACAACGGGTATAAACAAATGACTACATTTTTATTTGTAAACATCAAATAAGTGAATCGTGCTCTCGGTCCATAGATTAATTGTGTTTTTCGGCTCATTTTTAAATAATTATGTCCAATTTGAGCGGTTACGACAGCGATGTAATAGGATTTGACTCAGTCAGCCAGAACAAACGTGCGGAAATGAGCTCTGCGACCCAGACGAGCGAGTTTGGGGAAATTGGAGTTGGGTCTCAAACGATGCTGTCCAAAGACTGCGGATCTACGGCCACAGCTGAGGACTTGAACGCCCAAGACGATACTCTGAGAGAATATCCCCCGCCTGGTTTAAACGAATTCCTACGGAGAGCGGTCCCTGCAATGCTGGATCAACTCGACCAAAACGACAAAGAAATGACGTACAACTCATCAGATTCCGATGACGAGGAAGTGATAGCGGCCAAATTGTTCCAGGAAATCAACATCAAAACTGACATGGGCTCTGGAGACCAGGCCAACGCTATTTTGGCCCTATCGTGGAGCAGTGCTGGCAACTCCATAGCTTTGTCTATTGGTAAAACTCAACACGAGGGATGGTGTACTCACGACGGTTTGATTAAAGTTTTTACCGTAAAACGCACGTTTGGTGATAAATTTGTTCACGCGTTCGATATATCCGACAACAATTGCGTTACGGTTGTAGAATATCATCCGTCAGTTGCCGCGCTCCTTGCCTATGGTACCACTTCCGGCGAAGTTGTTTTGTGTAACTTATGCAACGCGGGAACGTCGGAGCATATGCAGCTGGCCTCGCCGACCGGCTGTCATGGCTCCAAGCGAGTGTCCAGTTTGAAATGGGCCGACGCGGCGCTCGCTAACGCTTACCTTGTCATGCAGATCAACAAGACAGGCAAACGTAGAGGCGCCTCGGATCAAATATTAATGTCTTCCGGCGCCGATGGCACTCTTAACGTGTGGCAAGTGAATGCAAATTTGAAAATATTCGAATGCGTCATTTCCTACCGCGTAAATGGGGCTCGCAAGATGGCGACCGTTGAAATCAGCTGTTTTGACTTTATTAAGAGTTACCCGTTACGGCCGAGCGATCAGAAAGTTCCGGTGGACATTTTCGTTGTCGGGACCATGTCTGGGAAGCTGTTCCTGTGCAAGATGAAGACCTACCAGCCGATAGTTGATAGCTCCGCGGTGGATCCGGTGTATGAGGTTCTAGAAGGGCATTCGACATGCGTTTTGAATGTGGAATTCAGCTTCCAGAGGCCTGGCGTCTTCGTGTCAATGTCTATGGATTCGGAGTTGAGAGTCTATGATGTCAACCAAGAGAGTCCTTTGAAAGTAAGTAATGAGTGTTCTGTTTGGTTAGCAAGAACGGCAGGTCGACTCAATCTCTTACACAACAACGATTTTAAATTCGAATCCTGATGTTTTTCTGAAGTTAAGTACAGTCATTAGTCACACCACGAGCTTTACTACCGTGAAAGAAAACATCGAGAGGAAACGTGCATATGTCTGAGAAGCAATTGAAAAGCGTATGTGTAGTCGTGCTTGAGTAACAGCGATCGACTCGCTGTCACGTTGGTACCTAAAATATATCTCTGGCGGAAAGTGGGTGTGTAGGTAATACCTATACACCTCTGCCTGCCCCTTCGGGGACCCTTGTGGGAGGCGGGAGTGCGTTAAGCAATACAGCTCCTTGATGTTTTCAGGTTATATACCTCGATGTGCCTGTATCCTGCTTTTCATGGCTTCCGAATTACCCTTCGGTGCTAATCCTGGGATTGGCGCGCTGCGAGAAGGACCTGCTCGGGGTGTACAACGTGGCGAGCGCGCGGACGGTTCCGGTTAGCGGGTTGACAGGTCAAAACGGATCTAGTGTCAGTGCAATGGCTGTCAACCAGAGCGGGTAAGTGGTACCAACCTAAGAATGATCTGTTACCGCCTTAGGGTGCGTTACACTAAGCGCCCACAACGATCAATATGCTCCTTTTGTCGTTCCACATAACGAACGCGGTCTTTGTGGTAGTGGCGATAACGTCACTTATGACGGCATGACTTACGCTCACGACGACCCATCTAAAAGGTGGGTCGCAGTGATAGTTGAGAAAATTGGCGGCATTTTCAAAACTCATAGTATCAAAAATGGCGACCGTGAGACTTACCTCTTACTAAATATCAAAGTGCCGCCACAAATGCCATTTTAATTACATTTGAACGTAAATTTATTAAATACATAACAAATATTCATTATAAAAAAAATATATAATTTTTTTAAATATAAGTCGATTTAAACAATGATTAATTATGTTTATTTTCAAGGCTTACAGATCATAACCCTACCTCTTAAATCTTTTGCTTTCTTTTTACTAACTCGCCGTTTGTATTATTTACCTCCACGCTCAAAACGCTCTAAAATCCATTCCACTCGAGTTTGCAACAGTAACGCTCACAAGCAAGTGGAACGGGAAAACTGCGGTCGTGAGCGTGATCGTTGTGAGCGCTCAGTGGAACGCACCCTTGGTTGCCGGTGTTACGTTATGTCTATCGTTCTATGGTCGGGTCCGTCTTTACGGTTGGCAGTTGGGAGTTTGGCGAGAATCGGTTGGCATCTTTTCGATGTCCCGAGTGTAATTTTGATCTAGATAAGTTTTAAATAATTGTTTTAATGTAATTGCCATACAATTTTCGATATTCTGTCTGTCTTTGGTTATGTCTTTAGTGTGTAATTATGGTATCATATGGTGCAGTGAAGTACGATTGAATGACAGACTTACAGAGACGATAAGATTATTATGTGCAGTTATATATTCGCCCTACTCTCTCTCTGCCTACCCCGTGAGGGATCCGGCGTGGTGATATGTAGGTATGTAGGTAGATATACAAAAATACCTGACCTGTCATGATTATATGATCATTTTCAGAGTATGCCGTATTGCCGCTGGAGACAGTGAGGCTACCGTCCGCATTTGGGAGCTGCCCGTGCGTCGCATCAAGTTCGCACCAGAAAATCTAGATTTCTAACAATTTTCTAAGCAGCTTAAAGTTAAAGGTGCGTCTACGTGGATGGCACTATCTATAATATATTGTGCTTGAGGTTGGTGAATGTGGACGAAGCGAAGTCTTAGCGCCATGTGTGTGTGACCAGTACTGCGCCAGGGTGACTGCTATTGTGGATTGGATGGGGTGAGGCTCACTGTGTTCATTTCATTAAATAAAACTATGTAAAAATAATGGAACTCATTTTATTTCATAGAAATTATCGTTTGAGGAATTATAACTCGACTATCTCGGCGAGCGCTTCGCCTTTTTGGTCAGCTTGTATTCAGCAGCTGGGAACATAGACAGGTTATACAAATTTAGAAAATATGTATCCTCACGCATTCCCACAAGGGTCCCCGAAGGGGTAGGCAGAGATGTATAGGTAATACCCACACACCCACTTCCGCCAGAAGTATATTTTTGGTGCCAACAAGACAGATGGGGAGTCCATCGCCATTACTCCAGCACAAGAATAAATACGGCTTTGAATGTCTTCTCAGGCGTATGCAGGTTTCCTCTCGATGTTTTCCTTCACCGTAAAGCTCGTGGTGTGACTAATCACTGTACTTAAGTTCAGAAAAACTCATTGGTACAGTCGGGATTCGAACTTTTGGAGTTCTTCAAGAAACGTGTGAAAAGATTCCTTCAAGGGTCGGCAACGCGCGAGAGATACCCCTGGTGTTGCAAGCGTCCATAGGCGGCGGTAACCGCTTACCATCAGGCGGACCGCATGCTTGTTTTTCACCCATGAGGTATAAAAAATAAAATATCGGCCTTCCAGCATAACAACAATATAACGTAAATACACCAGTTGTCTTGAATATAGAGATCTTGAGTTGAATATAGAGCGCCAGTTCTCTCTAGACTTGCATATATAGATATGCAGACTATATATATACCGACGACCGCCTGGTCTAGTGGTTAGAGCTCCTGACTGCGAAGTTTGAGGTCGCGGGTTCGAATCCCGCTGATGATGGCAGATATTTGTGTGATGAACACGAGTATTTGTACCTTAGTCTTGGAAGTTCTATGTATTTATGTATATATCTATCTATATAAGTAAATATATCGTTGTCTAGTTACCATAACACAAGCTTTGCTTAATTTGGGACTAGGTCAATTTGTGTGGAATTGTCCCAGGTATTTATTTATTTCTCATATAGACCTCTATGTATAGCCAGCCTAGTGTAGTGCGTGTATGGTGTACCGGTCATTGCTTGCGCCGCGAGGGCTCCGTGGCGGTGGGCGGCGGCGGCGGGCCCTTCTTGTCCAGCTCCTCCAGGTAGCCCAGCAGCAGCTGCTCGCGCTCCTCGGGCACGTGCTCCAGGGCCAGGTACCTAGGTAGTAGTACCACACACACCACGTCATACACCTATATACATATATATGGGGGGGGGGGGGGGGAGCAGCTGCTGTGTGAGGGTGGGGGAGCAGCTGCTGTGTGAGGCTGGGAGGAGCGGCTGCTGTGTGAGGGTGGGGGAGCAGCTGCTGTGTGAGGCTGGGAGGAGCGGCTGCTGTGTGAGGGTGGGGGAGCAGCTGCTGTGTGAGGCTGGGAGGAGCGGCTGCTGTGTGAGGGTGGGGGAGCAGCTGCTGTGTGAGGCTGGGAGGAGCGGCTGCTGTGTGAGGGTGGGGGAGCAGCTGCTGTGTGAGGCTGGGAGGAGCGGCTGCTGTGTGAGGGTGGGGGAGCAGCTGCTGTGTGAGGCTGGGAGGAGCGGCTGCTGTGTGAGGGTGGGGGAGCAGCTGCTGTGTGAGGGTGGGGGAGCAGCTGCTGTGTGAGGCTGGGAGGAGCGGCTGCTGTGTGAGGGTGGGGGAGCAGCTGCTGTGTGAGGGTGGGGGAGCAGCTGCTGTGTGAGGCTGGGAGGAGCGGCTGCTGTGTGAGGGTGGGGGAGCAGCTGCTGTGTGAGGCTGGGAGGAGCGGCTGCTGTGTGAGGGTGGGGGGAGCGGCTGCTGTGTGAGGGTGGGGGAGCAGCTGCTGTGTGAGGCTGGGAGGAGCGGCTGCTGTGTGAGGGTGGGGGAGCAGCTGCTGTGTGAGGGTGGGGGAGCAGCTGCTGTGTGAGGCTGGGAGGAGCGGCTGCTGTGTGAGGGTGGGGGAGCAGCTGCTGTGTGAGGCTGGGAGGAGCGGCTGCTGTGTGAGGGTGGGGGAGCAGCTGCTGTGTGAGGGTGGGGGAGCAGCTGCTGTGTGAGGCTGGGAGGAGCGGCTGCTGTGTGAGGGTGGGGGAGCAGCTGCTGTGTGAGGGTGGGGGAGCAGCTGCTGTGTGAGGCTGGGAGGAGCGGCTGCTGTGTGAGGGTGGGGGAGCAGCTGCTGTGTGAGGCTGGGAGGAGCGGCTGCTGTGTGAGGGTGGGGGGAGCGGCTGCTGTGTGAGGGTGGGGGAGCAGCTGCTGTGTGAGGCTGGGAGGAGCGGCTGCTGTGTGAGGGTGGGGGAGCAGCTGCTGTGTGAGGGTGGGGGAGCAGCTGCTGTGTGAGGCTGGGAGGAGCGGCTGCTGTGTGAGGGTGGGGGAGCAGCTGCTGTGTGAGGCTGGGAGGAGCGGCTGCTGTGTGAGGGTGGGGGAGCAGCTGCTGTGTGAGGGTGGGGGAGCAGCTGCTGTGTGAGGCTGGGAGGAGCGGCTGCTGTGTGAGGGTGGGGGAGCAGCTGCTGTGTGAGGCTGGGAGGAGCGGCTGCTGTGTGAGGGTGGGGGAGCAGCTGCTGTGTGAGGGTGGGGGAGCAGCTGCTGTGTGAGGCTGGGAGGAGCGGCTGCTGTGTGAGGGTGGGGGAGCAGCTGCTGTGTGAGGGTGGGGGAGCAGCTGCTGTGTGAGGCTGGGAGGAGCGGCTGCTGTGTGAGGGTGGGGGAGCAGCTGCTGTGTGAGGGTGGGGGAGCAGCTGCTGTGTGAGGCTGGGAGGAGCGGCTGCTGTGTGAGGGTGGGGGAGCAGCTGCTGTGTGAGGGTGGGGGAGCAGCTGCTGTGTCAGGCTGGGGGGAGCAGCTGCTGTGTGAGGGAGGAGGGAGCAGCTGCTGTGTGAGGGTGAAGGGCGTGGGGCCGTACCTGTTGTCATGCCGCAGTCCGTCGTGTATGCTCTGCAGGGCGGCGGCGCTTTCCTTGACGGCCGCGAGGCTCTTGTGTGTGATGGAGCGGCTCTCGAGCAGCAGCTGCCTCAGGGCAGTCTTGGCCGCGCTCTGCTTGTCGCGCTGGTAGTCGCGGAACTCGCGCTCCATCTGAGTGGTAAGCCCACATTTAGCCTTGTTCTAAAACCATGTTCACGTTTGGAATAGTACATTTACATTACGTTTTCATAGCATTATTTAACCAATGTTCCAGGTCAGAGAGGCATTGTATCGTCAGAGTTTGCTTTTGTCGATTTATTTCAAATATTTGGACATGAATCTACTTAGAAAGGATGAGTGAAGAAAGACTGACGAAACAGATATACAAAGCAAAAGTGTGTGCAAGAAGAGGCAGAGGAAGGCCACGTTCCAACTACCTGGATCAAATAGATCGGACGCTCAAGGACGGGAACGTCAAGAGTACTCGAAACCGACGAGCATGTATGAAGAGACTGATGAATGTGGACGAAGCGAAAGAGGTATCTAAGTCTAGAGAGCACTGGCGCTGTTTACTCTCTGCCTACCCCGTTCGGGACTCGGCGTGATGATATGTATGTATTTAAGTTAACGTAAGGGAAACGGGAAGTATCTTTCGTATATATATACTAGCTTATGCCCGCGGCGTCGCCCGCGTGGATTCGAAAAAGTAGCTTTGGAAATTTCAAAAAAGTCCTGCTAGAATCGGTTCAGCCGCTAGGCCGTGAGAGAGCATCATACATTATGATATAAGAACTTTGAATTTCTCTGCCTACCCCTTTGGGGACCCTTGTGGGAAGGCGTGAGGATATATTAACTTTGAATTTTTCGGGATAAAAAAAAATAAAAAAATAGCCTATGTCCTATTTCTAGGTATAAGATATCACCATTTCAACTTTCAGCCAAATCGGTTCAGCCGTTTGGCCGTGAAAGAACCGCAAACATCCAAACTTACAAACATTCACATTTACAATATTAGTTAGATAGTAAGATATACTGGCTTGGCCCCGAGGATTCGTCCGCATAATCGATTTCATTAGTAAAGTTTTATTTTATCTATATTCATTTCGAAACACAACATAGTTATTATGTGTTCATCCAGCTAATAATCTATCCTCACGCCTTCCCACAAGGGTCCCCGAAGGAGTAGGCAGAGGTGTATAGGTAATACCCACACACCCACTTTCCGCCAGAGGTATATTAGGTGCCAACGTGACAGATGGCGAGTCCATCGCCGTTACTCAAGCACGACTATACATACGCCTTTGAATGTCTTCTCAGACGTATGCAGGTTTCCTCTCGATGTTTTCCTTCACCGTAAAGCTCGTGGTGTGACTAATCACTGTACTTAAGTTCAGAAAAACTCATTGGTACAGTCGGTAATCGAACTTGCGACCTTTGCGTCGCAGGCAACTGCTCCAACCACTCGGCCACCACGGCTCTAATAATCTCTCTGTGCCAAATTTGAAGCGATGTAGGAAAACATCGAGAGAAAACCCGCATACGTTTGAGAAGACACGTCTATATATAGTCGTGCTTGAGTAACAGCGATGGACTCGCCATCCACCAAGCTGACTAAGCTTTAAGCTTTTTTACTTAATTCTTGTAGTAGTTGTTGTTATCTGTAATTGGGTGGACAATTATGTATGTTTTATTATGGAATATGCTGTTAATATTAAGGTGTTCTTACCTGTTGGTGATCCAAATAAATAAATTAAATATATATTCAGCCCTGCGGAAGTTGTGAAGAAGGTCAGCATAAGAGCACCTTACCACCGTTTCCATGACAGAAATTTGATCGACGTTCCATTGAAGACATTGGTGGAAAGATATGCTTAAGAACATACCTGGGTGGCGCTGAGCCTTACAGAAGCTGCGAAGAAGGTCAGCATAAGATCACATTACCAACGTTTCCATGACAGAAATTTGATCGTCGTTCCATTGCAGACATTGGTGGAGATATATGCTTAATAACATACTTGGGTGGCGCTGAGCCTTACAGAAGCTGCGAAGAAGGTGAGCATAAGATCACCTTACCAACGTTTCCATGGCAGAAATTTGATCGTCGTTCCATTGAAGACATTGGTGGAGATATATGCTTAATAACATACCTGGGTGGCGCTGAGCCTTACAGAAGCTGCGAAGAAGGTCAGCATAAGATCACATTACCACCGTTTCCATGACCGAAATTTGATCGTCGTTCCATTGAAGACATTGGTGGAAAGATATGCTTAATAACATACCTGGGTGGCGCTGAGCCTTACAGAAGCTGCGAAGAAGGTGAGCATAAGATCACCTTACCACCGTTTCCATGACCGAAACTTGATCGTCGTTCCATTGAAGACATTGGTGGAGAGATATGCTTAATAACATACCTGGGTGGCGCTGAGCCTTACAGAAGCTGCGAAGAAGGTGAGCATAAGATCACCTTACCACCGTTTCCATGACCGAAATTTGATCGCCGTTCCATTGAAGACATTGGTGGAAAGATATGCTTAACATACCTGGGTGGCGCTGGAGTACAGCGGCGCAGTGGGTTCCTGTTTCAACTGCTGCTTCACATCCTTCCAGTGAGCAGTGCAGGACACGTTCAGCTCCGTGAGGAGCGCTCGCAGCTTATCGCGCCGTTTGGACGCCAGCGCAGCCGTGTGCTGGCTGAACAGGCGCTCCTGGGGGTGTCGCAATAGCATAAACCCTGGGGCAGTACCTCCACCTTACAGCAAGTAACACACGCATGGCCCCATTAAAAGTCCACGATCTGTTCACTCAACATAAGTTACAGGTTACCAAAACAAGTTCCGGGATTAAGATGGGTGTATAGATAGTGCCATCCACGAAGACGCGCCCCAACAACTTCTAGTGGAGGGAGTCGCGGCATGCGGGCAGTATGACCCGAGTGTATTAATTGTAGTGTGCGTGTGCACTCATAGGTAATCAGTGTGTACCGACAATACTCACACAGTAGTGGAAGGTTGCACACTTACACTGTACACTGTAGGGGGGATAGTGGGGCGCGTCTTCGTGGATGACACTAGCTATATATGGGTGTGTATGTATGCATGTGGTTGTATACGGATGTATATGGGTGTATATGTCTTACCCGCGACTATGTCCGCGTAGCATTAAACAGAAATAAAGAAAATTTTATATAAAGCGTAAATGGTTGCTGTTGGACGCTCGACACAGTTAGTCCTGGGTTCGATAGCCAGGAAGGACAATCAAGTAGTATTAGCATTTACTAAATAGTACCAATTTAATTGCTTTTTTTAATATAATTTAATTTCCGTCTTGTTTCATATATGTACGAACGTGAAAGCAGCTAAACAGAGCAGACTCTCTAACTTGCAAAGCTTGCTCAAAATGTGTTGCAAAACTGAGACAATGAAGCCATGGAAGCGGTTAAAATTAAATGATAATAGACTAGCGATCCGTCTCGGCTTCGCACGGGTGGACATTTATTTTTAAACATTTTGGCATATTTTTTTCTTGCAATTAGAATAGCCTATATTAATCAGTGATAATGTAGCATTCAAATGGTGAAATAATTTTTCAAATCGGTCCAGTAGTTTTTGAGCCAATTCCTTACAAACATACATACATACAAATCTTTCCTCTTTATAATGTTAGTATAGAAAATATGGCCTATGTCACTCACGGTGAATGTAGCTTTCAAATGGTGAAAAAATTTTTTAAATCGGCAGTCATTTTTGAATTAATTCATCACAAACATACACACACACACAAATACAAATCATTCCTCTTTATATAATAATAATAATAATATATAATATATCCTCACGCTTTCCCATAAGGGTCCCCGAAGGGGTAGGCAGAGGTGTATAGGTAATACCCACACACCCACTTTCCGCCAGAGGTATATTATTAGGTGCTAACGTGACAGATGGCGAGTCCATCGCCGTTACTCAAGCACGACTATACATATGCCTTTGAATGTCTACTCAGACGTATGCAGGTTTCCTCTCGATGTTGTCCTTCACCGTAAAGCTCGTGGTGTGACTAATCACTGTACTTAAGTTCAGAAAAACTCATTGGTACAGTCGGGATTTGAATTTGCGATCTTTGTGTCGCAGGCAACTGGTAGCAGCCAAGTTGGCAAGCGGTTACCGCCACCTGTGGACGCTTGCAACATCAGGGGTAGCACTCGCGCGCTGCCGACCCTGCAAGATTCTTTTCACACCCTTCTTGAAGAACCTCTTGTTGTAATTAGTTGTTTGAAGTAATTAAATCCAAATTTAATTATACAAAGCAAGTGTGTGCAAGAAAAGGCAGAGTGAGGCCACGTTCCAACTACCTGGATCAAATCGATCTGACGCTCAAGGACGGGAACGTTAAGAGTACCTACT
Organism: Drepana falcataria; assembly: GCA_945859725.1. NCBI lineage: Eukaryota > Metazoa > Arthropoda > Insecta > Lepidoptera > Drepanidae > Drepana > Drepana falcataria. The sequence goes on from OX243949.1 coordinate 727,592, forward strand.
CGAAACCGACGAGCATGTATGAAGAGACTGATGAACGTGGACGAAGCGAAAGAGGCATGTAAGTCTAGAGAGAACTGGCGCTCTATACTCTCTGCCTACCCCGTTAGGGACTCGGCGTGATGATATGTATGTCGTCACACATACTTACTTCTCCCACTCTATTCTCCACATACTTCTCCCACTCACCTTGTCATCTTTGGTGAGCAGCTCGGCGAGACTATACCGGTGGTCTTTCTTCAGCTGTTTCTTGGCCTCGCGCCACGCCAGTTCCGGGTTGCGCACCAAATCCGCGAGCAACGCGTTGAAGTGCTAAAAAACGTATTATTTTTATTTTTTATAATATAACAATTTTTTTTAAACATTATGGCATACAACTTATTTTTTTCTTGCAATTAAAATAGCCTATATTAATCAGTAAATAAATAAATAATAAATAAATAAATACCTGGGACAATTCCACACAAATTGACCTAGTCCCAAAGTAAGCAAAGCTTGTGTTATGGTAACTAGACAACGATATATTTACTTATATAGATAGATATATACTTAAATGCATAGGGACAGCCAAGACTGAGGTACAAATATTCGTGTTCATCACACAAATATCTGCCCTCAGCGGGATTCGAACCCGCGACCTCAAGTTTCGCAGTCAGGAGCTCTAACCACTAGACCAGACGGTCGTCAATCGTCAGTGATAACGTAGAATTCAAATAGTGAAAGAAGTTTTAAAATCGGTCCAGTAGTTTTTGAGCCAATTCCTTACAAACATATCCTTCCTCTTTAAAGTATTAGTATAGATATAGATGTGCCTTGGAAGATGTGCCGTGGTGGCCGAGTGGTCGGACGAGTCGCCTGCAATACAAAGATGGCATTCAAATCCCGACTGCATCAATGAGACCATCGCCGTTACTCAAGCACGACTATCTATGGATACATACGCCTTTGAATGTCTTCTCAGACGTATGCAGGTTTCCTCTCGATGTTTTCCTTCACCGTAAAGCTCGTGGTGTGACTAATCACTGTACCTACTTAAGTTCAGGAAAAGTCATTGGTACAGTCGGTTTTCTAACTTCAGCAACAGTCAACCAAGTTCAGAAATCTCATTGGTACAGCCAGGATTCGAACTTACAACTGTTCGAACCACGCCACATTACGAAAAAATGTGCACCAACCTGCACAGCCTCGTCCCTCTTGTGGTATTCCCTCTCCTTGTCGCGGTCGCGCAGGCTGGTGGCGAGTGCGCGCTGCACCTCGCGCTCGCGCTCCTTGATGGAGGCCTGCGCGCGGGCCTCGCGCGCCGCGGCCTCGGCCTCGCCCGCCTCCGCCGGGGCCTCCGCCGAGGCCTCCTGCTGCACCAAGCCACACACTGTACGCCCTACACTACACGACCCCACCGTGCTCGACCACTCTTAAGTACTAATGTTATAATAACAATATATCCTTACGCCTTCCCACAAGGGTGCCCGAAGGGGTAGGCAGAGGTGTATAGGTAATAACCCAGTCACCCACTTTCCGCCAGAGGCATATTAGGTGCCAACATGACAGATGGCGAGTCCATCGCCGTCACTCAAGCACGACTATACACACGCCTTTGAATGTTTTCTCAGACGTATGCAGGTTTCCTCTCGATGTTTTTCTTCACCGTAAAGCTCGTGGTGTGACTAATCACTGTACTTAAGTTCAGAAAAACTCATTGGTTCAGTCGGGATTCGAACTTGCGATCTTTGAGTGCGACTCAACTGCTCGAACCACTCGGCCACCACGGCTTTTTAAGTACTAATGTAGTAACATAATAATATTGTTATTGTATACCAAATGATTTGAAAAGAATAACCATGGAGTTTCTTGCCGGTTCTTCTCCATGGAAACGACCAACCCGAACCGTGCTACTTTATCGACGTTTTATAAGTGCCCATCTAGGCATATATGAAATAAATTATTTTGATTTGATTGACTCAGTCGTGCCAGTAAGACCGCGGATGGTCGGAAAGCCATCATGTCAATATACCTGGGGTATTGAAAAGAGTAACCATGGAGCCCCTTGCCGATTCTTCTCTAGACTTGCATACCTCTTTCGCTTCGTCCACATTCATCAGTCTCTTCATACATGCTCGTCGGTTTCGAGTACTCTTGACGTTCCCGTCCTTGAGCGTCCGATCGATTCGATCCAGGTAGTTGGAACGTGGCCTTCCTCTGCCTCTTCTTGCACACACTTTTGCTTTGTATATCTGTTGCGTCAATCTTTCTTCACTCATCCTTTCTATGTGTCCAAACCAACGTAACATGCTTTTCTTCATCTTTACAATCACGCCCTCATTCACGCCAGTTTAGTGGTTTAAAAAGACAACTAGAGGACATTGAGATGTCACAGTGGGACGTGAGAGATATAACATAGCAATGATTGTTTTCATACCACTAAGATTACAAAGATTGCACCTAATATACCTCTGGCGGAAAGTGGTTGTGTGGGTATTACCTATACACCTCTGCCTACCCCTTCGGGGACCCTTACGGAAGGCGTGAGGATATATATTACAAAGCACAGGCTCCTCTTGCAACAACCAAACGGTACTGAACCGATAATATACATACATATCATCACGCCCCCCTAACGGTGTAGGCAGAGAGTATAGAGCGCCAGTTCTCTCTGAGAACTGCCAGAGGTATGGCTGAGTAGAGGAACGAATTGATCGGTGCAAGAAAAGGCAGAGGAGGACCACGTTCCAACTACCTAGATCAAATCATCATGTTATGTCAAATGTCCTATGAATGATCATCATAGCTATCATCATCATCACCCTCGTCCTAAGCTATCAAATAAAAGTAGCACATCGAAATGTTTACATCATTTATAATGGTTTAATTCACAAAAATCACTTAACATATAAATCACTATTTACAACATATATATGCATTAAGGTATATATATATATATATATTTATGACGAAGTAAATAATAATAAATAAATACCTGGGACAATTCCACACAAATTGACCTAGTCCCAAATTAAGCAAAGCTTGTGTTATGGTAACTAGACAACGATATATTTACTTATATGGATAGATATATACATAAATACATAGGACATCCAAGGCTAAGATACAAATACTAGTGTTCATCACACAAATATCTGCCCTCAGCAGGATTCGAACCCGCGACCTCAAGTTTCGAAGTCAGGAGCTCTAACCACTAGACCAGACGGTCGTCCGCATGTACTCACAGGGAGGAAATATCAAACATCATTACAAGGGCAGTAGTAAGATATTTAGATATAAAACAATAACGAAATTTTAAAACAAACAATTTTGAGGAAGTGTTTCCCCCTTATATATATATATTAAATATTATTCTCGTAACCTTAAATTTTACTCGTTAATTAATTCGACGCCTACAAAACTAAACGTAATTACTTGGTTAGTAAGGTTGTTTTTGCATTGGGCGACAGCAACACACGTTCATGTGACTACAGAATTATGTACAAAATTTTAAACCTAATTAATTAAGCTCTAATCCTTATCAAATAGAGTCAACAATTGATTGAACACGAAACCACTGTATAACTGCAGACAATTATCGACTTAGCGCACTTATTTTAAGGTCGAATATCGCATCACGATGCATACAAAATATTCACAGTCCTCTCAGTAAAAGCGACCTTATTAGCCTAACTATAAATACGATATCTTACACTTTAAAACACGCAGATTTCTTTGTTATACAATAAAATATTTGTATGAATTATTCAATAATATAAATGCTTATAATATATTCATACAAAAATAAGTGACACCTTCATAATTCATACAAATTTTGCGCGTATATATTATATATTATATACCACGCGTATTTACATGCGAAGTGTATAAACCTTTCACTCCTGTTGCGTGTTATTGAGCACACCCGGCCTTAAATGACGGCACACAACCTGAGCGTTGTACGAAAGGGACAGAGCTACCGCGTTGTAAGGTACGAGATAGTGCGCTCTCTATCGCACAGAGCTCAAGTTACGTGACGGCGTTTTGAAAGAAAACTCACGCCCTTGAATGTCATAAAATACAGGATGTCTCAGAATATAGAACAGTTGTCTTCTACAAGTTATAGGGTGTTGTGAATATATCCTCATGACGATGTAAGATGCAATTTTATTAATTAACTCGCTGTACCGCCCAGCTTTGCCCGGGTGAAAAAGTAAAATTCCCTGAAACACGATCGCAGCGTCACCTATCGGGTTCAATTGTGATGTAAGCTATCCTATCAAGTTGGATCAAACTGCATACGGTGTGTGCAAATTTGATTGAAATCGGTTAAGGACTTTAGGAGTCCATCGCGGACAAACAACGTGACACGTGATTTATATATATTAAGAAGAATAGTGTAATTGGTTTTTAGCCGTACTAATTAGGGGGCGTCCATAAATTACGTGAGGTGTTTAATGGGGGGTGATGGGGGTCGAGTCAAATCTCATCTAATCTTACTTTGGAGAGAGAGGGTATCTCGGCAAATATCACGCAATTATTTTCTGAATAAACAAAAATATATATACTATTTTGGTCCATTTAATCCAGATTGAACATGCGTAAGATTTAATCTTATAATTAAACTCTCAGCAATATTGGTTACTAGTCTTAACTAGTCGTAAATAAAAGCACTAAGCATTTTTTTTTCTTTTTACAATAAAAATCCAACGCGTTTACGTAAGAATCCCACATTTTGAAAAAACCTCACGTGAGATTGGGAGATGGGGTTGAATGAAATCTCACCAGGGGGGAGAGAGGGACAGAAAATTAAAAAATACACCTCACGTTAATTATGGACGCCCCCTTATGTATAAATAAATAATAATAGTAAAAACTTAAGTACAGACTATGCAAAAACATGGTCATGAAATTTGACAACTACGGACGATTTCTTATCTTAATGCCCTATTACATAATTGAGCAACTTTTCCATTATCTTGCGTTGTCATAACATTGATATCCTCATGGCGACGCAATAAAACTTATAGCTCCAAAGATAGCACAATGCCGACATTACTGAAGGGAGCATTGATATCCTCATGGCGACGCAATAAAACTTATAGCTCCAAAGATAGCACAATGCCGACATTACTGAAGGGAGCATTGATATCCTCATGGCGACGCAATAAAACTTATAGCTCCAAAGATAGCACAATGCCGACATTACTGAAGGGAGCATTGATATCCTCATGGCGACGCAATAAAACTTATAGCTCCAAAGATAGCACAATGCCGACATTACTGAAGGGAGGGATACTCACACAGAGGCAGGGAGGGAGTAATACTCGTTTAATGGGGGTGGTTTTCAAAATTGTTTTAATGACATTAAAAAAAACGTTGTTAAATTCTAACTTAATAACTTGATCATTACCCACAGCAGATTTCTATTAGCTTCATTTCTTTGCGCCGTATCATATTAACTGCAATTGACAGAGGAGCTAGGTGCCAAAACGAAGAGCCAGGAGGAAAACCCAGGACGAGGAGCTACGAGGAGCTAGGAGGGACTAGGAGCTAGGAGCTAGAAGGGACTAGGAGCTAGGAGGGAGAAGCTGAGCTAAGAAGGAGAACTGTTGGGGAATTTTTTCAACACTGACCCGAATTTGCATGCTGAGGGCTCAGCAAAACATGAATGTACGGCATTATTAATTAACACCTGTTTATACCGTGTTTTTTGCAAAAAATAAATGATTGTGATTATGATTAGGGACTAGGAGCTAGGAGGAACTAGGCCTCCTCCTATCTAGAAGCACTAGGAGCTAGGAGGAACTAGGCCTCCTCCTATCTAGAAGCATTAGGTGCTAGGAGGAACTAGGCCTCCTCCTATCTAGAAGCACTAGGAGCTAGGAGGAACTAGGCCTCCTCCTATCTAGAAGCACTAGGAGCTAGGAGGACCTAGGCCTCCTTCTATCTAGAAGCACTAGGAGCTAAGAGGAACTAGGCTTCCTCCTATCTAGAAGCACTAGGAGCTAGGAGGAACTAGGCCTCCTCCTATCTAGAAGCACTAGGAGCTAGGAGGAGCCAGGACCAGGAGCTAAGAGGAGATAGGAGGAGGAGCAAGAAGAACTAAGAGCAACGGTCCTATTTACTGAGACACCCTGCATATAACACCTCAAACTAGAGGGTCAAGTACCCATTGGGATCCACGTGATAAATTGGATCGATACTACAAGTCCGTAAAGTATACAATTAAACTAAACCTTACACGAAAACTACCCCATACGCTTTGGCATAAGACTCAAATTCCAACGCCACGACATCCAGTGTTGTACATTTAACAAGAAACTTATCCCTAGACAATGAAACATCATTAGCTTAATGAACTCTATCCAAAATGACTATATGATAACATACAAATTGTGAATTATGTATTTGCACGTCTACTTTCTCATGTTTTAATCTTAGCACTAAACACAGTAGCGAGTCACAATTGCCGATTTAGGGGATCGTCCATTAACCATGCGAGGCTCGAAAGGGGGGGGGGGAGGGGGCAGCGATATATAACGCGCATTTGTTTATAACAAAAAAAAACACGTTGTTTAGGGAACGGGGAAGGGGGAGTACGACACCACCTCTATTAAACCTCATTGGAGGCGAAGGGGGAGAGGGGGGGGATTGAATGGATAAGCCCTTGTGTACTTATGACCAATCATATTAACATGGATGGCCAGAACAATCTTAATCCTTAATAAACTTATAACCATACTAAATCTCATGAGAGACGAAGGGGGGGGGGGGGGGGAGAGGGGGTATTGAATAGATGAGCCCTTGACCTTTGTGTACTTATGACCACATCAACACGGATGGTCAGAACAATCATAAACTTATTTTCCTACAAATGTTATCCCACTTTCCTTCTTTGATACCTCTATATTATACAATCGTGTGATTTCTGAGTGTTGAAGTTAGCCCAGTAATGTATACTTTACAAGTGTTTTTTAATTAACATATTGTATGTACATTATACACGCTACACAAAATATTCAAAGTCGATTCGCAATTGTCGAATCGATGTTGACGAGTTTGATCTCAGCCGTTCCGCCAGCGTCGCACTCGGATTGGTCGTTGGGAAGGAAGACATTTGGCATTTCTTCTCGAATTCCCGAATGCATTTCAACAAACTATAAATGTATTGAGACAAATAGCTACAGAAAAATTACTGAACCCAAGGTTGCACATTTCGGGACGGCTGGCAGGTGACGGCAATACCGTGAACACGGGAACATTGCCGAGATATATCTTAAGATAACGACAAAGTATTTTCATCATACTATGTAAACTGGAAGTCGGAATAATAATAATTCATCATCATATCATCACGCCGAGTCCCTAACGGGGTAGGCAGAGTATAGAGCGCCAGTTCTCTCTAGACTAAACATACCTCTTTTGCTCGTCGGTTTCGAGTAATCTTGACGTTCCCGTCCTTGAGCGTCCGACCGATTTGATAATAATTCCATTTCGATATAGTAGGGGATATATTGCACGTGTTTAAAGTGCTCAACATTACCCCCCCCCCCCCCAATGCGCGGTTTCAAAAATATTTTCAATAAAAAGACCTTTATTGGTTAAGTGCTTGAGTAACGGCGATGGACTCGCCATCTGTCACGTTAGCACTTAATATACCTCTGGCGGAAAGTGGGTGTGTGGGTATTACCTATACACCTCTGCCTACCCCTACGGGGACCCTTGTGGGAAGGCGTGAGGATATTATATTATTTTTTATTTTAATGACCTACCCCGGCCTGCCATGAGCCGCAATATTTTATGATCAAAACTAACGAGTGAGAAAATTACTAGCTTGAGATATCTCAATATATGTATATATCTTAAGATATATCTCGGCTCACGTGCGACAGTAAGATCAAACACATCATAAGCACATACCTTTCCCTTATATGCTATATATACAACTATGCGCATTATTTATATTTATTATTATTTACAAATTCCTAAGCTTGTATGAGTTACATTATGAGTTGGTAAGGTTTTAATAGTCTCTCACGGGTCAGGCAGAGAGGAGCGCCAATCCTCTGACTTACTTACGCACCTTATTCGAGTACTCTTGACTTTCCCTATATTCCCCAGTTAGTTCTTTTCTCAATTCGGGTTTTTTTACAATAATAATCTAATATTTTACTTTTATTTAATTTATTCCATATCTTGACCAGAATTAGTTACAGTACTGATGACAATGTTTGTGTCACTTGTTTAATTTGTGAATGTGAGAACATTGTAGGCTTTGTAGATTCCCAGATCTTGCTAACATTGTTATAATTATCTTGTTTTATGTATGCTTTGTATAGTAAGCAACGACCTATTGTCGGGCGTACGTTGTTCCCCCATACTTGGGTACTATTGCTGTAACGAAAAAAAAATATTGTATATGCCTAATGATTTGAAAAGAGTAACCATGGAGTTTCTTGCCGGTTCTTCTCCATGGAAGCGACCAACCCGAACCGTGCACCTTTTTCGACGTTTTATAAGTGCCCACCTGGGCCTATGTGAAATAAAAATATTTTGATTTGATACGCACCTAATTCGAGTACTCTTGACTTTCCCTATATTCCCCAGTTAGTTAGTTTATATATATGTTCACGCCTTGCCACAACTTTCAGATGCCAACGTGACAGATGGCCAGTCCATCTCCGTTACTCCAGCACGACTATGCATACGCCTCTGAATGCAGATCCTCTCAGACGTATGCAGGTTTCCTCTCGATGTTTTCCTTCACCGTAAAGCTTGCGGTGTGACAAATTTTTGTCCCTCATTTTAATCTTGATAATTCGTTTTGTTTAAAAAATGCTACCGAAGGTCGACTATACAGCATTTAAGACATTAAATTTTCAATTTTAAATTTACAATTAACCGTCTAAAGTATCATAGCGAATACATACAAATTGATAAACCCATTTTATAATTGACATTTCATATTTTTTCTTACATTTCTTCTACAAATGAACAATCTCTTTCACGACGCTACCAACTCACAATATAATATCAAAATAACAAATAATTATTAAAACTAAATAATTATCTAGTATAATGACTATTCGGTGGCGGGTTGATGTTCAATAATAATAATAATAATAATAATTAATACTATGATAGTACCAGCGAACAATGTAAACGAGCTGACTGTTACAGTAAGAGTCCTACCACCTAGTACCCAGTCCCTTATGGCCAGTAATGTGACTAGCTACAGTGCCCTCCACACCGGCACACAGTGTAGTGTACGTACACTAGTGCTTGGCGGCAGGATATCTGGCACTGCGGTGGTCACCTAGCCGGACTGTTGCAATAAGAGGCCTACCACCTAGTACCCAGTCCCTTATGGCCAGTAATGTGACTAGCTACAGTGCCCTCCACACCGGCACACAGTGTAGTGTACGTACACTAGTGCTTGGCGGCAGGATATCTGGCACTGCGGTGGTCACCTAGCCGGACTGTTGCAATAAGAGGCCTACCACCTAGTACCCAGTCCCTTATGGCCAGTAATGTGACTAGCTACAGTGCCCTCCACACCGGCACACAGTGTAGTGTACGTACACTAGTGCTTGGCGGCAGGATATCTGGCATTATTTATTACAAAGCCGTTTATATTGTTCGCAAGTATATTAACATATAATTATACATAACACACGTTTCGTCTTCAACAAAATATATATGTACCCTATTCCGGTGATTAATCTAATACATAAACTTATGTACAACAATACAGACATTCAAGATCACAAATAGTCACAAATGTATATACAATATATATTGTATTGTTATTACAAACTCAAACTCACGACGCACTAAAAAGTGTCTTGATACTTTTAAACTTGGATTATGTTAAAAGTGTCTTGTTTTCGTAAACTCCGATTTATTTATCCTGTCACTGTCACATATATTGTCAATCATTGATTTAAAACCTCGTTTCAGCAACATCTAACCGCACGGTGTGTCAAATCCAGTTTGGTTTATAAACACATAAATATTTGGTTGGTTTTCAATGTGTATCGGGAACCCATCGAACATATTTAAATGTTACTCGAACACGCCGACACGGCTGAACGGGATTGTATGCAATTTGGCACAGAGATTATTGGGGTAGGCATACCAGTCTAGGTAGTTTCCACACACCCACTTTCCGCCAGAGATATATATAAGGTGCCAACGTGACAGATGGCGAGTCCATCGCCGTTACTCAAGCACGACTATACGTACGTCTTTGAATGCCTTTTCAAACGTATGCAGGTTTCCTCTCGATGTTTTCATCTCAGCTCAGTTCTCAAGATCGCGGACCACCCGCCCTAAGCCGAGGTCACCCTACATTTGGGGGCCTTTAGCTGTGTTCGCTAACAACAAGTGCCTGGCTGGAGGCCTTGCCTCTGTTCATGTAAGTAACCTGACGCTACGAGAGACAACTAACTCTGTTTGTTTAGCACCTATGCTTAGCACCTAACAAGTTCCTGGCTCATCATCATCAGCCTATAGCAGTCCACTGCTGGACATAGGCCTCTTCCATGGCGCGCCACCATACTCTGTCTTCCTGGCTGGAGGCATACAATTTCGCCATTAAAAAGGATAAAATATTCTCGGAAAAAACCTGACTGCATGGCATGAAAACTCGTAATTAATGGAAACATTTAAAAAATAGACGCTCAAGGACGGGAACGTCAAGAGTTCTCCAAACCGACGAGCATGTATGAAAAGACTGATGAATGTCGACGAAGCGAAAGAGGTATGTAAGTCTAGAGAGAACTGGCGCTCTAAACGCTCTGCCTACCCCGTTAGGGACCCGGCGTGATGATACGAGTGTATTAAAAACAAAACAGCGGTCGGATTCTCGAGCACCAGCAGCGCCTCAGCCTTGCCTTGACATCAAACCACCACCAAACGCATTAAAAAGTCCATTTTGGCACAGATTTACTGTTTAGCCAAAGATCATCGTTTAAAAAACACATACATTAAACACTATTCTTTCTCAGTCTTTTTCTTCCGCTTGTCCGTCTTCTCGGCCTTCTTCTTGACGACCTTCTTCTCCGGCTCGACGAACTCCTCCTTGCGCTTCTTGGGCGGCGACTTGATGGGGGACTTCTTCTCCGCTGTCGCAATCTTCTTGGAGGACCTCAGCAACTTGGGGGACACCTCGGGCGCGGGCGAGTCCTCCGAATCGGACTGGCCTTCACCGGGAATGCCCAGGATGTCCGCCCACTGGTCGGGGGGCGGGGTGGGTTGTTTGTGTTCACCCGACGCGGCGGGCTCAGCCTTCTGCGAGAGAAACATGGCGTTAAGCTCACTTTAAAGAGTCGTTCGGCTTCGCTTACGTACACACGTGTTCGCTCAATTGTGTTTTTACGAAAACTACCCACTAATTTAAATATATTTCTATCTATCTCTCTTAATATATATAAATTACGTGTCACGTTGTTTGTCCGCGATGGGCTCCTAAACTACTTAACCGATTTCAATCAAATTTGCACACCGTGTGCAGTTTGATCCAACTTGAAAGATACATCTTACATCACAATTGGACCCACCCAAGCGAAGCTGGGCGGGACTGTTTGACTATGCTTGTCTGTTTGAATCTATGCTTTTCTGTTTGAATCTATGCTTGTCTGTTTGAATCTATTGTTTTCTGTTTGACTCTATGCTTGTCTGTTTGACTATGCTTGTCTGTTTGACTCTATGCTTGTCTGTTTGACTCTATGCTTGTCTGTTTGAATCTATTGTTTTCTGTTTGACTCTATGCTTTTCTGTTTGAATCTATGCTTGTCTGTTTGAATCTATGCTTGTCTGTTTGAATCTATGCTTGTCTGTTTGAATCTATTGTTTTCTGTTTGACTCTATGCTTGTCTGTTTGACTATGCTTGTCTGTTTGACTCTATGCTTGTCTGTTTGACTCTATGCTTGTCTGTTTGACTATGCTTGTCTGTTTGACTCTATGCTTGTCTGTTTGACTATTCTTGTCTGTTTGACTATGCTTGTCTGTTTGACTATGCTTGTCCGTTTGAATCTATTGTTTTCTGTTTGACTCTATGCTTGTCTGTTTGACTATGCTTGTCTGTTTGACTATGCTTGTCTGTTTGACTCTATGCTTGTCTGTTTGACTCTATGCTTGTCTGTTTGACTCTATGCTTTTCTGTTTGACTATGCTTGTCTGTTTGACTCTATGCTTGTTTGTTTGACTCTATACTTGTCTGTTTGACTATGCTTGTCTGTTTGACTCTATGCTTGTTTGTTTGACTCTATACTTGTTTGTTTGACTCTATGCTTGTCTGTTTGACTCTATGCTTGTCTGTTTGACTATGCTTGTCTGTTTGACTATGCTTGTCTGTTTGACTCTATGCTTGTCTGTTTGACTCTATGCTTGTCTGTTTGACTATGCTTGTCTGTTTGACTCTATGCTTGTTTGTTTGACTCTATGCTTGTCTGTTTGACTCTATGCTTGTCTGTTTGACTATGCTTGTCTGTTTGACTCTATGCTTGTCTGTTTGACTCTATGCTTGTCTGTTTGACTATGCTTGTCTGTTTGACTCTATGCTTGTTTGTTTGACTCTATGCTTGTTTGTTTGACTCTATGCTTGTCTGTTTGACTATGCTTGTCTGTTTGACTCTACACTTATTTGTTTGACTCTACACTTGTCTGTTTGACTCTATGCTTGTCTGTTTGACTCTATGCTTGTCTGTTTGACTATGCTTGTCTGTTTGACTCTATGCTTGTTTGTTTGACTCTATGCTTGTCTGTTTGACTCTATGCTTGTCTGTTTGACTCTATGCTTGTCTGTTTGACTATGCTTGTCTGTTTGACTCTATGCTTGTTTGTTTGACTCTATGCTTGTTTGTTTGACTCTATGCTTGTCTGTTTGACTATGCTTGTCTGTTTGACTCTACACTTATTTGTTTGACTCTACACTTGTCTGTTTGACTCTATGCTTGTCTGTTTGACTATGCTTGTCTGTTTGACTATGCTTGTCTGTTTGACTATATGCTTGTCTGTTTGACTCTATGCTTGTCTGTTTGACTATGCTTGTCTGTTTGACTCTATGCTTGTTTGTTTGACTCTATGCTTGTTTGTTTGACTCTATGCTTGTCTGTTTGACTCTATGCTTGTCTGTTTGACTATGCTTGTCTGTTTGACTATGCTTGTCTGTTTGACTCTACACTTATTTGTTTGACTCTACACTTGTCTGTTTGACTCTATGCTTGTCTGTTTGACTCTATGCTTGTCTGTTTGACTATGCTTTTCTGTTTGACTCTATGCTTGTCTGTTTGACTCTATGCTTGTCTGTTTGAATCTATGCTTGTCTGTTTGACTCTATGCTTGTCTGTTTGACTCTATGCTTGTCTGTTTGACTAGGCATGTCTGTTTAACTCTATGCTTGTCTGCTTGACTATGCTTGTCTGTTTGACTCTATGCTTGTCTGTTTGACTATGCTTGTCTGTTTGACTCTATGCTTGTCTGTTTGATTATGCTTGTCTGTTTGACTATGCTTGTCTGTTTGACTCTATGCTTGTCTGTTTGACTCTATGCTTGTCTGTTTGACTCTATGCTTGTCTGTTTGACTCTATGCTTGTCTGTTTGACTCTATGCTTAACTTTTTGACTCCATTATTATTATATTGTATGTAAGTCTAGAGAGAACTGGCGCTCCCGTTAGGGACTCGGCGTGATGACATATTGCGCGCGCGTGTGTGTGTGTGTGTGTGTGTGTGTGTCTGTGTGTGTCTGTGTGTGAGTCTGTGTCTGTGTCTGTGTCTGTGTGTGTGTGTGTGTGTGTGTGTGTGTGTGTATGAGATTATATTGTTATACAGTTTGAGCTCAATCGGTAAAGAATTTTCTAGTTTTTAATGCACATACATATATAATAAGTAACATGTTTTTCTACCATTGTCCTTTTTAGACTTTGATACTATTCCACTAAAGTGTCCCAAAGCGGTGTCGTTTGAAAGGCAATAATGCGAAGGTGGTTTAAGACCGCTCAAACAATACATATTGTTTGAGCGGTTTATTTATTTATTTTCTTAGCGCAGCATCACACGCCGGGTCTCCGCTAGTAATTATAATACATATCAAGCAAATACCTATATATATATATATTAAATATAAAATATCAACGGAATGTGATCAAATTTAACACAGAGATAGTTCATTAGCTGGCTCAACTTGCATACGATGTGATACGTTGAATTATTAAAAAAAAAGATTCATTAAAAGTTCTATATGTAGTGTTAGAGACTTTTTGAACACTAACCTGTAAATTGGCATTTTGAAAACATGTACGTAGGGTACCTAACAATTTACAAAATCAAATGTTTATACCATTTTTTATGCAAATAAATTATTATCATCGTAATGAACAATGTACATAAAAAATTTGGCAACCTCAACGAAAGCTAGAGTTCGACACTCGTCTTGAACGAGTAAATTACTGGGTAGATTGTGTAATGTGGGTGTGATTAGATAGGCCTGTGGGTGTAACAGAACGACACCAATGTTTTTTTTTAATAACACGACGTCAAATACGACACACAATGAGCGAACGTGATGCACATAAACAAAACCATAGAAGGAGAACGGTGTCAAGCTTTTTTTTTTCGAAACGGCATCGGACATGTTTTCTTTAACGGCCTCGACTTCTTTAATTAAATGACTTAGCTTTGAAAATTACAACAAAAAAAATGCGCGGCAGTTTTTGGGAACTGCTGAAAGAAGTAAAAACTAAACAACTTGTGATTTGTATCTATTTACATATATATATACAGTGTATATAGCTCATGGAAGGCGTGCGGCGACGATGACGCGAACTTCACGCTTTTAGCTCACCCAAGAAGTGCACATATATACACAGTATATATATATATATAGGTCATGGAAATGGTTCGGTGTCGATGGACGCAAGTTCAAAGACTTTTGTTCACGCGCCTAAAGATTAAAAAAAAAATTGTCGTAGCGGCTGCTGCAACCTCGCAAAATACATTGAAATTGTCAACATTCGCTTGATGCACACAACACTGGACACTTCTCTCATCTTAATGAGATACTTGTATCTTTATTATGACTGACAGTCCATGCAACAACACAGAGCAACTAAAAAACATCGTTCATAGCTTGACGGAGTATAAATTATCTTAATTACTAACGATCTCAGTCCAAGCTAAACCGTTATTATTGTATCCACAAATACTAGATATTTATAACTGTCACTTAACATTGCTTATCTATAAGGGGGCTTCCATAAATTACGTGAGGTGTATTTTTAAATTTTCTGTCCCTCCCTCCCCCCTGGTGAGATATCGTGAGATTTTATTCAACCCCATCCTGGTGGGTTTCTTACGTAAACGCGTTGGATTATTACTGTAAAAAAAAAAATTGCTTCGTGCTTTTATTTACGACTAGTTAAGACTAGTAACCAATATTGCTGAAAGTTTAATTATAAGATTAAATCTTACGCATGTTCAATCTGGATTAAATGGACCAAAATAGTATATATTTTTTTGTTTAATCAAAAATAGAATTGCGTGATATTTGCTGAGACCCCCCACTCTCCAACGTAAGATAAGATGAGATTTGACTCGACCCCCTCCCCCCCTTAAACATCTCACGTAATTTGTGGACGCACCCTAATTATCTAAAAATTTATATTATATATAAAAATGAATGTTTGTTTGTGTGTCGTTTATAGAATCGTAAACGACTGGACCGATTTTAATAACATTTTCTGTGTGACTTCAGAATTCGAAAAAGAGATCGTGTTTAACGAAATATAACTTTTTGAACCGAGCAAAGTTGGGCGGGACAAAACCAAGACATGGCCACATTACTGGTTTTGTAGTTTTCCTTTTTAAATATGTAAAACTATATATTTTAATGTTATTTTAAATGAATATTGTTTTTAAAAGTAAGAAAATCTTACGAGGAATATATGTGCTCTACAGGGGTTTTTCTTTTTAATCACAAATTGAGAATGCCCAGATATTTAACAAGTCAATTTCACAAAGAAATAAAAATTGTATACGTTTTCTGAATTTAAAAAGTACGATAATTAAAAATACTACTAATTGAACGAAACATTTCCTGTGGCAACACTATTTCGCCTTTGACACCTGTCATACGACTCCGTCAAATTATGAACACGGCACTTAGAAGGGAAGTAGGATGCGTAGGACGCACCATGCGTAGGCTTAGCGTTGAGTTCGCAGTGTAATGCCTTCACTCTGGGGCCGTGTCATATTCTGCGGGGATGAGTTTCGTTTCTAAGCGTATAACATCATCACGTTATTAAGTAGTTGATGCATTTACAATATTAATTATATTAGGCTACTACATAAACAGCTCTGCCTACCCCTTTGGCGACCCTAATAACTGGGCCAGAGACTTAAATATTTAGTTATCAATATCTATACTAATATTATAAAGAGGAAAGATTTGTTTGTTTGTTTGTTTGTTTGTAATGAATAGGCTCCGAAACTACTGGACCGATTTCAAAAATTCTTTCACCTTTGGAAAGCTACATTATCCCCGAGTAACATAGGCTATATTAAATTGGACCCGATAGGTGGCGCTGCGATCGAGTTTCAAGAATTTTACCTTTTTACCCGGGCGAAGCTTTCTGTGTGTTTCTGTGTGTCTTAAGCTAGATTCGAGAATGGTTTAGATTTACAATTGGACCCAATAGGTGGCGCTGCGATCGTGTTACGGGCAATTTAACTTTTTCACCCGAGCGAAGCTGGGCGGGACAGCTAGTATATTATAAAAATGTTACGGATCGCTGTCTGTACATGGAAGATACATCAAAAACACTATGATTGGGACTTTTATAACGCAAATAGCACCCAAAACAATGATTGTTAGAATGTTTATCTGTTTGTCCGTGCGTTTGTGGACGCTAATCTCAGAAACGGCTTATCCGATTTAGATGTGGTTTTCACTAATATAATGAGGTGAGCTTCACTAAACATATGCAAAATAAACCGTAAGATATAACCCAAAAATGCTGCCCAGACACTATTCCACGCGGACGAAGTCGCGGGCACAGCTTGTATTTTACATAAAAGCGAAAGTATATTGGATGAAAATTGGCACAAAGATAGATTATAGTCCGGATTACATACATAGGATAGCTTTACGGTGAAGGAAATCATGGCGAGGAGACCAAGGTTGCGCCTGCACTACGATACCATACCACTTATTACGTCAGGACGAGAGGAGGCGGCGTGGCCGAGAGGTCACAGCACTCTCCTGGCACGCTAACGACGCGAGTTCCAATCCCGACTGGG
The DNA here is from genome assembly GCA_945859725.1 of Drepana falcataria. NCBI lineage: Eukaryota > Metazoa > Arthropoda > Insecta > Lepidoptera > Drepanidae > Drepana > Drepana falcataria. Next base: position 744,871 of record OX243949.1, read on the forward strand.
TTGAGGAGTTTTTATACATTTAAGTACAGTGATTAGTCACACCACGAGCTTTACGGTGAAGGAAAACATCGAGAGGAGACCTGCATGTCTGAGAAGACATTCAAAGGCGTATGTATAGTCGTGCTTGAGTAACGGCGATGGACTCGGCATCTGTCACGTTAGCACCTAATAAAATATATATCTAGCGGGGAGTGGGTGTGTGGGAAGTACCTATACACGCGTGCCTACCCCTTTAATCAAGCTCCTGCGCGGGTGACATCGCGGGAAGCAGCCCGACTTAGTATATGTCAGGTTTAATGTCTCCTTTAACTCGACTCCTCACACCAATACCAATTTACGAACGACTAAATAGTTAAAGTATAAATAACGGTTTTCCGTTAAAAGAAACGTATTTTAATATAACTCTATCAAATTGTCTATTTATCTGCGGACTTATCTTGCGATTGCAGTCCATGTGCGTCTGAACAGAGTAATGCTCGCAAGCGCCCCTGCCCCTCCGTCACCTAAGGCGCGGCCAACTAGTTGCGCGCGGACTGTGATCTATCTGAATTGGTGTGCAAACTACCCGCGGACTTAACTATGTAAATTGAGTCCAGTGTGCATCAGCCGTGCAAACCACCCTCCAACTAACAAAACTTTCTAAATTGGTATTAGTGTGCGTCAGCCGTGCAATCAAATTTGTCAACAATTTTATCTCAAATAACCGACCTCCCCGTGAAAATTATTGTTATTACCGCAATGACGGCCACAGGCCACATACGCAAAGAAGCCAGTTACCTTAAATTCCACTCTATAATGTATGCAATAAGGTTGTGAATACAATGTACGTTACTGCCCAGAGAGTGAACATGTCCAATGCCGTCGCACCGTCTCCATAACAAACCAAAACTCAAGTGAAACTTACAACCATGTTATCTCTTTTCCTCTTCATCGTCGAGGGCGGAATCCGCCCGCAGAGTATGACAATCGGCAACACACGGTAACGCATATACACGCACCTTACGCACATACGCGCACTGACGCATATACGCGAGCTAACGCACATACGCACATATGCGCACTTACGCACGTATATGCACTAACGCACATTCGCGCGCTTACGCACATATGCGCCCTTACGCACGTATATGCACTAACGCACATACGCACATATGCGCACTTACGCACTAACGCACATACGCGTATTGCATGCACTTTCGCATATGAACGCACTTACTTTTTTATTTTTTCGACGCAAATGCGCAACGTATTTTGTTATATAATTAACATTGCTAAAATATGTATAGACATTTGTTAGGCTTTGGTGATTTCAACATGTGTAACGCTCTGTTAAAGTAAAACACAAAAATTATCATAGTTATTTGCGACTTTTTCAATCGTCAGTTGCAGAAATAACAATTAATTATATTTTTTAAAGTTGCATCAATATTTATTTTCAAATATTTTACTTTAATACTACAATACTTTACTTCAATACAAAATAAAACCCAACTGGTCATAAACGATCACAGACAAAGCCCAACAAGATAAAAATACATATACAATTAGCACCATCAGCGACTTACCTTGATTTTTTTATTAATAATTAACGCCACCTTTAAAAAACGCACAGCTATTGTTTAACGAGCCGGAAATCGGCCTAAAACATGTCCGATACATTTTCACTTATAATAATAAAAAAAAAACAATAATAATTATTCAACGTTCTGGCGATACATTTAAACAACACAATAAAAAATATATATATTTATATATATATATTTTTTTATTATATATATATGTATATATATATATACCATATACCAATATTAAAAATAAGACAGTTTGGATTAACGAACAATCACTCCATAACGGCTGAACCAAATTTGATAAATCATATTTTATAATATTAGATAGCATAGACGATAAAGATTCAACGCGGGGCACAGCTATAAGCAAAAAGTCACAAAAAGTGCATGTGCGTGTGTCAGCACCGACGCACTACAATATACATACTTCGAAGTGACAGATGTCAACTTGACAGATGGCAAATTGACAGTTGTCAATGTGACAGGTGTCAAATTGACAGATATCAAAGCGAAGAGTGCGCAATGCACGTTGCGCAGTCTCTCGAGAGAGAAAGAAAGATACACAAACGTAAAAAGTAGGAGAAAAAGAGCGATTCGGTAGATCCCACCGCGGAGGGACTCCACGCACAATAAGTTTTTTATTTATTATCCTATTTACATTGTGCTCTACCACATAAATATTTGAACTGTCCCATTTTCCGAGACTGCAAAGCGAAAGATCAAATCAAATCACATCCCAACTCAGAAAGGGAGATAATTAAGAGGAGAGTAAATTATGGGTCGGCAACGTCGGTTGGGTTCATTGGCGACGGCAACCGCTTAACATCAGGCGGATCGCATGCTCGTCTGCCATTAAGTGGTATTAAAAAAATCTCAATACAATGAGAATAATTCTTCTAATTCTTCAGCCTTGGGCTAGAAAGGGAATTCTAACTGCATTCCCTTGCACCATACACTTTCATGAGTTGCGTTCTCCTCCACACAGTTTTATAAATTGCACATAATGTCCATACACATAAAGATGTTTAACTCTTTTAGCATCTTCACGCTTTCCCATCTTTTAACAAGCTTTACGGTGAAGGAAAACATCGAGAGGAAACCTTGCATTCGTCTGAGAAGACATTCAAAGGCGTATGCATAGTTGTGCTTGAGTAACGGCGATGGACTCGCCGTGTGTCACTTTGGCACATCTCCTGGCGTTACAAATTTTTCTACCCCTACGGCGACCTTGTGGGAAGATATGAAGGCGTATAAATAGTGTTCCTAATATGGTTACTGAAATAAATCCTGGAAATTGAACATAAATAGCAAAATTGACAATTATTCCATCAGACCGAATATTGGATTCGAAATATAATTTATCGAAATCAAATTTCATATTGAATTTATTTCGAAATATCAACTCTATATGTAATAGCATATACAAGTGAATAACCACACCCGTTAAAGCACACTTACCTCGGCCGCCTTCTCCTTCTTCTTCTTCTCCTTCTTTCCTTCGGTCTCCTTCTTCTCCTCCTTGTCGCGTTCCTTGTCTTTCTTCTCCTTCTTGGCGGCGCCAGTGCGCTCGCGTTCTGTAAATGATCAAAGATACGTAAAGATATTACCGAATCACGTCATCAATACATCTAAACACATATTAAAAACTAGCTGTCCCGCCCAGCTTCGCCTGGATGAAAAAGTTACAGTTTCTGAAACACGATCGCAGCGCCACCTGTCGGGTCTAATTGTGATTCGAAACCTTTCACGAATCCACCTGAGGACATACATAAAATTTCATTAAAATCGGTCCAGCCGTTTAGAAGGAGTTCAGCGACATACGCACACAAACAGAAGAAATCTTTTTTTCGTACCTCCTGACAATAAAGAACACATAAAAGAAAGATTTATCCAATTTGGTGCAGTCGTTTGGAAGTTATGCGCGTACATACATTTCGGAGATTCATTTATATATATATATACTAGTGGTCCCGCCCAGCTTCGCTTGGGTGAATAAAGTAAATGCCCTAAAACACGATCACAGCGCCACCTATCGGGTCCAATTGTGAATCTAAACCATTCTCGAATCTCCACGAACACACACAAAAAATTTCATCAAAATCGGTCCAGTCGTTTAGGAGGAGTTCAGTCACATACACACGCACACAAGAAATATATATCTATACTAATCTATACTAATATTATAAAGCTGAAGAGTTTGTTTGTTTGTTTGTTTGTTTGTTTGTTTGTTTGAACGCGCTAATCTCAGGAACTACTGGTTGGAATTGAAAAATTCTTTTTGTGTTGGATAGTCCATGATTCTGGGAAGGCTTTAGGCTATATAAAATATAAATAAATAATAGTTAATATTAAAAAAATCTCTGAAAAGTGAGTGTGCGAAAGAGACAGACAACAAGATTCTGAGACGTTTTCAATATATTGACAAATACTCTGTCAGAGTGACGTGTAAATATTGACGGTAAAGGTGCGTTCCACTAAGCGCCCACAACAATGAAAATTCTCCTATACCTAATCGATCCACATAACGACCGCGGTCGTTGTGGTCGCGGCGAAAACGTCAATTATAATGTCATAACTTACGCTCATCTAAAAAGGTGGGTCGAAGTGATCGTTGAATCGAAGAAAATTTGCGTGATTTTCAAAACTCAAAGCATATAAAATGGCGACTGTACCTCTTACCAAATATCCAAGTGTCGCCGCAAGACATTTTAATTCTATTTGAACGTAAATTAATTTAAAACACCAATAATATTAAATATAAAAAAAACATTATATTTTTTTTCAATATAAATCTATTTAAATTAATCAAGTTTATTTTCAAGGCTTACAGATTATAAACTAACTTCTTAAATCTTTTGCTTTCTTTTTACTAACTCGCCGTTTGTATTATTTACCTGCACGCTCAAAACGCTCTGTAATCCATTCCATTTGAGGTTACGACAGTAACGCTTACAAGCAAACTGTGGTCGTGAGCGTGATCATTGTGAACGCTTAGTGGAACGCACCCTATGTATGTATAGCTAGACTGACATTTCATTCAAGTAGTAGTTTTGACAAACCTCAAATTACAGTTTCTTTCATAACAACAAAAGCAAAAAGATGTTTGTTGTGTTTTAGTGTGAGTTTCATAATTAATCGTCGTATTTTATTAGTAATACCACCCGTAAGGCGTCAAAATATCCGTTGGCGCACACCAGTTCGATCGCAGTGTAACGCAAGTCCTATTCAATCGCAGTGTAACGCAAGCCCAGTTCAATCTTCGAGCCAATGAGACTGAAGAACAGCGTAGGCAATGGTAAATACAAATTTCTCCAGATTTATTTCCTGGGGAATTCTGAAGAAGAAGTAAATGAACGCTGTTCGCAGATATCATTTAGCAGTTACAATAACTTTTGCATGAACATAATCAGTTGATCCAATTGTTCAAAACTGTCTTACAAGTAATGTGATGCCATCGGACAATCAGAAAATAGTGATCACAGCAGACAAGCGACCTGCAGGAGACAACATGTCATGAGAGAGGCATCAATGCACCAATGTTAAATGATGTTGCCTTAATTGTGATTGGGGAGAATATGGAGTCTCGCGATATTGTAATGTAACCAAGAAATGATGCCATCATCCTTCAGCATATTAGGGCAAATTCTCACCTCTTATCAAAATAATCTAATATCCATGTAACAATAAATGAATATAAACTACACCTAAACAATACTTTTAATGCCTAACTTTTTAACATAATAGTAATGTTTCAAACTACTTAACCCTTTCGTTAACAAGTCAGCAGGCATTTCAGTAGTTGGCAAATTGCCTTGGCATTGAAATTTTGACATTGAAAAAATGGCATTGCCATGTACTCAGTACTGGACAATGCCACTGTCGGTTGTTTTCTGCATACATATGATATTACAGTACCAGACAATTTAAAACAGAAACCTGTATAAGATCTCCTGTCAATAGTATTTGATGTCCAATCTGAGTCTACAAATCCTTCTAAGTTTTTATTATCATTTGTAAACATTAAACCATAACATTTTGTTTTATTTAAATATTCTAACACTCTCTTTGCATTTTTCCAGTGAACTGCAGTAAAACAATTGTTAAATTGGCTTAAATAGCTGACACTGTAACTGATATCTGGGCGTGTAAGTATAGACAAATACATAACACTACCTATCAGTTGCTGATAAGGATATTATTTACAAACATTTTCTGACTTATCCAACTTCAATTTACATTCAATGGGAGTATCAACAACATTACAGTTTGACATCTTATTTAAAATATAATATTATAAAGAGGAAAGATTTGTTTGTTTGTTTGTTTGTAATGAATAGGCTCCGAAACTACTGGACCGATTTCAAAAATTCTTTCACCTTTGGAAAGCTACATTATCCCCGAGTAACATAGGCTATATTAAATTGGACCCGATAGGTGGCGCTGCGATCGAGTTTCAAGAATTTTACATTTTTACCTGGGCGAAGCTTTCTGTGTGTTTCTGTGTCTTAAGCTAGATTCGAGAATGGTTTAGATTTACAATTGGACCCAATAGGTGGCGCTGCGATCGTGTTACGGGCAATTTAACTTTTTCACCCGAGCGAAGCTGGGCGGGACAGCTAGTATTAAGATATATATATATATATATATATATATATATATATATATAAATGTATGTACGCGCATAACTTCCAAACGACTGCACCAAATTGGATATGTCTTCTGTTTGTGTGCGTATGTCGCTGAACTCCTTCTATAGATAATAATAAATAAATAAAAAATAAATACCTGGGACAATTGCACACAAATTGACCTAGTCCCAAATTAAGCAAAGCTAGAAAGATAGATACATGTTACGGATCGATCAGAAAAAATATGACTGGGACCTTTAACAACGCAAATAGCACTCAAAAACAATTATTGTTAGCATTTTTGTCTGTTTGTCTGTGCGTTGGTGCACACTAATCGGCTGCTAACGCTAACGCAAAGCCGCTAGATCGATTTTAATGAAATTTTCTGGGTCTTCGGGTGGCTTCGAGAATGGTTTAGATTCACAATTCGACTCGATAGGTGGCGCTGCGCTTGTTTCGGAAACTTACATTTTTCGGGACATGCATACATATAATCACGCCGAGTCCCTATTGGGGTAGGCAGAGAGTATAGAGCGCCACCTCTCTCAAACTTACAAACTCTTTCGCTTCGTCCACATTCATCGGTCTCTTCATACATGCCCGTCGGTTTCGAGTACTCTTAACGTTCCCGTCCTTGAGCGTCCGATCGATTTGATCCAGGTAGTTGGAACGTGGCCTTCCTCTGCCTCTTCATGCACACACTTTTGCTTTGTATATCTGTTTCGTCAATCTTTCGTCACTCATCCTTTCTATATGTCCAAACCAACGTAACATGCCTTTCTTCATATTTACACACATTTCTACGGGACAGCTAGTATATTATGTAAAGAAGAGAACCTACCTTTCTCCTTCACTCCCTTCTCTTTCTTCCTCTCGTCCTTCACCATCTTGCAGTACTCCCTGAAGTAGTCGTCCCTCAGGGTGCTGCCCTCGACGGCCTTGTACCGAGGGTCTGTGTCCACCTTCTTCTTGGCCTCCGCCCAGCGAGCGCGGCGGTCGATGGCCTTCTCTTTAAGCAGAGCGATGAAGTCCACCTTCACCTAGAATGGGAGAGTACGTCAGTGGACGGCCGACAGATGGCGCTAGTTGGATCGACCGGTTTTATTGCTGCCACACGGGGTTGCTATTAGGGTTATCATTTAAAATTGGTTCCTTTGAGCCGAGCAAGGGTCTGACAGACAGATAGCTGTCCTGTCACAATATAAATATCGCTAAGGTGGCAAGTATGCGGTTTGCCCCATGGTGAGCGTTAACTAATGACTAATTACATTGCTAAAATGCGTTTCAGTAAAATACTTTTTCATTTTGAACGACTCAACTGAATTCCGACGACTTTTGTTACAATGATAGATTATCAAGTTGGATTAACAAAAAGGGTATGTCATATTCCAAAATAAAAAATAATAATCTATACAAAATAAATACCTACTATTTCTAGTTGTGTAATAATAGACACTCCTATTATTATTTATTATAATAAATAAAATTGGAGTGACTGTTTGTAATATAAAAATAACCGCTTTTAACTAAATTCATATGAATGTATACCCGGTACATATTAATTTTTTTGTTTGTCTGTCTGTCTGTCTGTGTTCCGGCTAATCTCTGAAACGGCTGGACCGATTTTGACGGGACTTTCACTGGCAGATAGCTGATGTAAAAAGGAGTACCTTAGGCTACTTTTATTTTAGAAACTAAACAATAACTCTTTTGTTAATATCCACGCGGACGAAGTCGCGGGCACAGCTAGTCAATAGCTGTTAGCTAGCTAATTTAAGGTTGTTGGGCCCTACACTCGGCTCAAGCCATTAAGACACAAATTCGCAAAGCCCACCCCCGTGCAGCAACAGGCAAACAGGCCCCAGTCCTATTCGCATAACATAAGGCCTAACGTGGCGACTGCACCTGAAAGGGAATGCGTATTAAATGCTGAAAAGAGATGGATATACATTAGCACCTGTGGAGGGAAAGAGATATTAGATCCTGAAAGGGAATACTCATTAGTCCTTTGGTCGGGGGGAAGGATGGGCGATTTAAAAAAAAAGCAATTACCCCTAAAGTATCAAAAATATATATACAGGAGACAAATAATAGTAATAATATTCTGGACATATCACATAAAGTCAGCCGCCACTGAACATAAAAATAACCGGCTCGAAGGACCATTTAAATAAAGTCACATGATATGAGACCACTAAGTCGATACAACTGTATTAGTTACATACATACACATAAACGTAGAGTGTATAGAGCGCCAGTTCTCTCTAGACTTACATATCTCTTTCGCTTCGTCCACATTCATCAGTCTCTTCATACATGCTCGCCAGTTTCGAGTACTCTTTTCGTTCCCGTCCTTGAGCGTCCGATCGATTTGATCCAGGTAGTTGGAACGTGGCCTTCCTCTGCCTCTTCTTGCACACACTTTTGCTTTGTATGTCTGTTTCGTCAATCTTTCTTCCCTCATCCTTTCTATGTGTCCAAACCAACGTAACATGCCTTTATTCATCTTTACAATCACACCCTCGTTCACGCCAGTTGATTTGCAAGGGTGTGAAAAGATTCCTGCAGGGTCTGCAGTCTAGTGCTCAATTATTTGGCCCTATGCATAAACTTATCTATCCACCATACATCTCCATACAAATATCTACCACTTCACGTAATAAGATTCTTTAATAAATTAATTAGCAAGATTCGACCCCCAATTCCAAATTCAACCCTCATGGGCGAGTTGGGAATTTAAAATACTTTTTCTTCGCTAACGCTATTTTCTGTGTTATATATCCTCACGCCTTCCCACAAGGGTCCCCGAAGGGGTAGGCAGAGGTGTATAGGTAATACCCATACACCCACTTTCCGCCAGAGATATATTTTTAGGTGCCAACGTGACAGTGTTATATCCATAAAAAAATATATTCGGGATGACTCGACCACCAAATCCTAATTCAACCCTCTGGAGGTAAAATTGGGATTTTTAATAATATTATACGAATTTATTAATTTATGGATGCCCATTTTTAAGAATTTAAGTAACATCGTGTCCCTTGAATTATCAGGCCCCAAAAGGCCCGGTCCTTAATCTAGGCTATCGGTGAAATATTCCATATATAATTATTATTATCATCTCCTCTTTAAAATAATCAATATTAGTATGAAATCGCCTCCCCTTCCGTACGCCAAGTACAACCCTGACAGTGAATCGAAGTTCACATTCTAAATTGCAATCAAATAAATCCAAAATAACATTCGAAACATCTTTAACCGTACGACATTTGTCGATAGTGTCATTCACAGTAATCACAGTGTAAAAAAGCGCTATTGACATCAAAGGTCTAAAATTTTAAACTACATACGGTTTCAATGCCATACAGAAGAGCTGCTTGAAAAACTAACATATAAAGCTGAATCAGACACACCCGGTATTGTAAGCGTTCGTTACGCTACTGTAATCGTTTACTACCCCGTGCCTCGGCGTGGCATGTATGATACACAAAAATATTGTGGACATCTCACACAAAGCCAACTGACCCTAAACTAGGCAGAGCCTGTACTATAGGTATCGGCGACTGATATACACACTTGTATAGATGTAACAACAATAATATTGTGGACATCTCACACAAAGCCAACTGACCCTAAACTAGGCAGAGCCTGTACTATAGGTATCAGCGACTGATATACACACTTATATAGATGTAACAACAATAATATTGTGGACATCTCACACAAAGCCAACTGACCCTAAACTAGGCAGAGCCTGTACTATAGGTATCAGCGACTGATATACACACTTATATAGATGTAACAACAATAATATTGTGGACATCTCACACAAAGCCAACTGACCCTAAACTAGGCAGAGCCTGTACTATAGGTATCAGCGACTGATATACACACTTATATAGATGTAACAACAATAATATTGTGGACATCTCACACAAAGCCAACTGACCCTAAACTAGGCAGAGCCTGTACTATAGGTATCGGCAACTGATATACACACTTATATAGATGTAACAACAATAATATTGTGGACATCTCACACAAAGCCAACTGACCCTAAACTAGGCAGAGCCTGTACTATAGGTATCGGCGACTGATATACACACTTATATAGATGTAACAACAATAATATTGTGGACATCTCACACAAAGCCAACTGACCCTAAACTAGGCAGAGCCTGTACTATAGGTATCGGCGACTGGTATACACACTTATATAGATGTAACAACAATAATATTGTGGACATCTCACACAAAGCCAACTGACCCTAAACTAGGCAGAGCCTGTACTATAGGTATCGGCGACTGATATACACACTTATATAGATGTAACAACAATAATATTGTGGACATCTCACACAAAGCCAACTGACCCTAAACTAGGCAGAGCCTGTACTATAGGTATCGGCGACTGATATACACACTTATATAGATGTAACAACAATAATATTGTGGACATCTCACACAAAGCCAACTGACCCTAAACTAGGCAGAGCCTGTACTATAGGTATCGGCGACTGATATACACACTTATATAGATGTAACAACAATAATATTGTGGACATCTCACACAAAGCCAACTGACCCTGAACTAGGCAGAGCCTGTACTATAGGTATCGGCGACTGATATACACACTTATATAGATGTAACAACAATAATATTGTGGACATCTCACACAAAGCCAACTGACCCTAAACTAGGCAGAGCCTGTACTATAGGTATCGGCGACTGATATACACACTTATATAGATGTAACAACAATAATATTGTGGACATCTCACACAAAGCCAACTGACCCTAAACTAGGCAGAGCCTGTACTATAGGTATCGGCGACTGATATACACACTTATATAGATGTAACAACAATAATATTGTGGACATCTCACACAAAGCCAACTGACCCTGAACTAGGCAGAGCCTGTACTATAGGTATCGGCGACTGATATACACACTTATATAGATGTAACAACAATAATATTGTGGACATCTCACACAAAGCCAACTGACCCTAAACTAGGCAGAGCCTGTACTATAGGTATCGGCGACTGATATACACACTTATATAGATGTAACAACAATAATATTGTGGACATCTCACACAAAGCCAACTGACCCTAAACTAGGCAGAGCCTGTACTATAGGTATCGGCGACTGATATACACACTTATATAGATGTAACAACAATAATATTGTGGACATCTCACACAAAGCCAACTGACCCTGAACTAGGCAGAGCCTGTACTATAGGTATCGGCGACTGATATACACACTTATATAGATGTAACAACAATAATATTGTGGACATCTCACACAAAGCCAACTGACCCTAAACTAGGCAGAGCCTGTACTATAGGTATCGGCGACTGATATACACACTTATATAGATGTAACAACAATAATATTGTGGACATCTCACACAAAGCCAACTGACCCTAAACTAGGCAGAGCCTGTACTATAGGTATCGGCGACTGATATACACACTTATATAGATGTAACAACAATAATATTGTGGACATCTCACACAAAGCCAACTGACCCTAAACTAGGCAGAGCCTGTACTATAGGTATCGGCGACTGATATACATATATACATACGTATGAATATAAGAAACAACAACCTCTTGCTTCATTGTGCATACACATCACTAACTCACATACATACATACACACATACATAGGCAGCGTTATACCTAACAATGTGTGCAACTCAGGAGTGCAAAAAGATGTACACATGTCTTCTATACGGGAATCGAACCCAGAACCCTGGTTGCAACAAGCCAGCTCTTCGGTACGATCAATAAAATATTAAAAAAAACTAGTGGAATACATTTCTAGAAGTGGTCATTTCTAGAAGAGATCATTCCTAGTAGTTGTCATATCATTTCTAGTAGATGTAAATTCTAGAAGCGGTAATTTCTAGTAGGGTGTGATTAATAAAATGATTTGGTCCGAAGTCACAGTACCTCTCGGGTATCTGTTTCTTCATCACACAAGCCAGACTTCAATATACCAATCACTGTGTAGGAGGTCATCTGACACGCTAGCACCTGAATATCTCTCCGGCGAGTGAGCTATGACCATCTCCTCCATCTTCTCTCAATCTTTTAGAGCAAGACATTACATATAGAACATCGTTCTACAACGCAATACTAGCCAATAATTCACTCCCACACATAGGAAACCAACTATGGAACTCGTCAGAATTTGTTCCAATTCGTTGCATTAAAAAAGTCGACAAAACGCGAGTTATATTTCTTGTAATTCCAGCGTCCATAGGCTTGGGAATAGAACGCTTTTTACTAGCGTTCTGTCATGATATGACTGCAATTGGACATTGCCAGATCCAGAAAAGACCAGATATGACCTCAACTGGAAAGGGAGCGATGTTCTGTGGTAATAATTCGAAATGACCACTAGGGAAACTTATAACCGCCGGATATGACCACTACTGGAAACGATGCGGTGTCATGATATGACCGCAGTTGGAAATGACCACACGTACAATTTATAACATTCGGATATGACCTTTTGTACAAATCAAGATATTACACTTATATTGAACTGCCAATAGCGATATAATTTCGATACGTAACTTTGGATTTATTTCGCAAATTAATATTTCTAATGCATTTACATACTATAGTGATAATTAAAAATTTCCAAAGTAAACCACCAATAAACACTTATTGTGCGAACTTTAATTATTATTAACAAAAATGCATAGGCTATATGTACCGATATTATTCGCTCTTCTATAGAGCATATTTATTTTTGTATAAATAAATTTCATATGTAACATCAAAATATTTATACTTTATACACAATTATTAAAAAAAACGGTTCAGCAGTTATGACTCATAATAAAAATAACAACATTACATCAAAAAGGAATGAATTAATTAAAAAATATACATTGAACAATGACAAACAGTTGAAAACCTGAAAGAAAAACGATTAGTTTACCGTTAATAATATTAACCCTAACTTGACTTATTTACAAAATATCCCAAAAAGGGTATATAATCCGGAATTGGAACATTTAAATTTACGTTCTGGCAACCCATCACCATGTCTTTCTGTAAGCGCCTTTAAATTGAAATGGCAACTTTACGTACTGCACTGTTCATCTTTTAAGACATGCATGACAAATTAAATGCTGCGTGGAATTACTACTCTAACAATCTCGCCTCAAATTTTGCAGTGACGTTTAAGAACTATCGTCTTGCAAACGAAAATTAAATCAGTGCTTATCATACGACAACTCATATAAATATATAAAAAAGATTATTAATAGGCAGTTTTTTCGTTAAAACGCGCTGACCTGAGAAACAACTAAAACGTGATAAAAATATTTTTGCATTGGGCAGCCCGTCCTATGAAACCTATGGACGCGCATTTAATACGGACACATATACTATCCGATAGTTATATATTCTCAAGCTTTCCCACAAGGGGTAGGCAGAGGTGTACAGCTAGAACGTACACACCCACTCTCCGCCAAAGATATATTTTAGGTGCCAACGTGTCAGATGGCGAGTCCATCGCCGTTACACAAGCAGCACACATACGCCTTTGAATCTCTTCTCAAACGTATGCAGGTTTCCTCTCGATGTTTCCTTCACCGTAAATGTCTCCGACTAACCACTGTACTAAGTTCAGAAATCTCATTGATAAAGTCGGGATTCGAACTGCAAGATCTTACGGCGTCAATAAGCGAGTTATTTAACGTGATAAACCGCAGGAAAATCCTAGTACAAAAATCCTTGAATGTCACTGCAAAATGGACGTAAGCAAAAGTACTTCATTTCTCGAGTACATATACATATCTATTCATATAATTATATATATTAAGAGATATATATATACATTTGTTATATATAATGTCAACTTAGGATCTGCTTAAGATATACCAAACCTTATGCTGTTCTTGCGACGAGGTGTGACCATTTGGCGAGTTGTAATGCAATATTAGTTTAATATTGTTTACTATAATATTATAAAGAGGAAAGATTTGTTTGTTTGTTTGTAATGAATAGGCTCCGAAACAACTGGACCGATTTCAAAAATTCTTTCACCTTTGGAAAGCTACATTATCCCCGAGTAACATAGGCTATATTAAATTGGACCCGATAGGTGGCGCTGCGATCGAGTTTCAAGAATTTTACCTTTTTACCCGGGCGAAGCTTTCTGTGTGTTTCTGTGTGTCTTAAGCTAGATTCGAGAATGGTTTAGATTTACAATTGGACCCAATAGGTGGCGCTGCGATCGTGTTACGGGCAATTTAACTTTTTCACCCGAGCGAAGCTGGGCGGGACAGCTAGTTGTTTATATTTGTAGACTAATGTATGCGGAGAGGAATAATTTCTAAAGTAGGACTGACGGACGGGCTATGATTTTAATTTTTATAATAACCGATGTTTTTTAATTAATCAGTCTTTAGTGTGAGTCTAGAGAGAACTGGCGCTCTACCAACTCTTTATTTAATATTTTTATTTTTACAAGTACTGATAAATGTGGATGATGAAGTGTTTGAAAATCTAGAGAGGGGACTGGCACTCTACTCTTTCCATTTTTTTTTTTATTATTATTGGTCTATTTATATTTTTTATTTAGACAATGACGAATGTAAATTCTAATTGAATATTTTTACATGGATTGATAAAGAGTTTGCCAATCTAGAGAGAGGACTGGCACTCCGCTGTCTCTATTTTTATTTTATTTAGAGGCTGATAAATGTTAATAAATCAATGTTATGTATGTAAGCCCAGAGAGGACTGGCGCTCTTACGCTTTTATTAACGAAAAAAAATATATTTTTTTATTTCGAAACCGCTGAATACAGCGTAAGGCGTTGTCTGTTAGTCTAATGGCCTGCCCGCACTATACCTTCTAATTGTCAAGTTGAATTATCAGTTTTTTTTAAATTTATTTACAATAACAACAATTAACAATATTTACAAAGAACAGTTGAAACTAACTACTTACAGATAAAATATTTGTCCCAAATCGGTATCGCGAGGCAACGTGCCAAGAAGACTAGCAGCATTGCCACGCTGGATAGCAATGCTGATTCTCTCAGCGAGATATGTTCCAGCCCGCCTGTCACGAGAGGTCTCGACTAGACGGCGTGAGACCTCTTTAAAAAGACGGTGAAACTAGTTTCAATTAAAAGCAATGCGTTTTATTAAATTTTTTTATACCACGTGCGTGGCAAGCAAGCATGCGGTCCGCCTGATGTATTACTTACAGAGTGAATATAGTTTTACTTTTAATTTTAAGCAGGGTCGTTTTATCGTATACGGAATGTGCTTAAACTATTATTATCATACGGGCGCTTCTCATAACACAGAGCGTGTCCTTAAGTTTCATGATTTTTTTAATATTCTGTTTTCATTGAGTTTCTTTTTTTTTTGTACAACAAGAGTGCCAAACAAGCATACGGCCCATCTGATGGGAAACGGTTACCGCAGCCTATTCTTGCCGGTTCTTCTCCATGGAAATTACCAGCCCGAACCGTGCACCTTTTTCGACGTTTTATAAGTGCCCACCTAGGCCTATGTGAAATAAAAATATTATGATTTTTGATTTTAATTTAATTTGTTCAGTGTGATTTTTTAGTTTCAATTTAAGGCCAGCGTATTTTATCATACACAGAGTGCTATTTTAGGTAAAAAATATATTTTTAACTTTCAATTTGAAGCCAGGGCGTTTCACCACAATAAAAAGTGTGCTTTTTAGATTTTTTTGTTTATTTTTTCCTCAAAAAAAAATTCCCCGAACGCCCTAACAAAGAGATATTGATGAAAAATATTCACCGTAGTGGTCACCGTTTGGGTTCAACCTAATCGTATCACCCCCGGCGCCGCCCGGCGAGCGAGCCCCGCCCTCCGCCAGCGCCTCGCTGCCCAACACACAGTATATGTGACGCTAAAGGGGAGCGACCGTGCTTCTTGGTGCTTACCCTTGAGGTTCCACGCCGAGAAGATAAAGAGTAAAAAAAAAAATTAAAAATTTTTTTTTTAAAAAAATCGAAAAAAAAATTTTTTTTTTAAAGGAATCTTCTACCTAACACTGCTCGAAATAAGCATTCAATTGTTATCCAATCATATCGAAAAGGCCAACCACCATGAAACACTTTCGCTTTGTCATATGTGAAGGGAAAAAAACATTAGAAAATTATTTATAATATTCAAACATGGGCATATATGAACAATCTGTGTGATATTATGTCCTTTGATACTGTTTCTATATTCACACAGACATACATTGATTAAATCTATATATAGCATCACGCCTTGCCACAAGGGACCCGTAGGGGTAGGCGGAGAAGTCACACATTTTTTCACCCATAGTACCCATATATATAAATCGATCGGACGCTCAAGGATGACGAGCATTAATGAAGAGACTGATGAATGTGGACGAAATAAAAGAGGTATGCAAGTCTAGAGAAACCTGGTGCAATACTCTCTCTGCCTACCCCGTTAGGGACTCGGCGTGATGATATGTATGTATGTATAATTTTCTTAGCAAAAAACTATACCAAAAGCCAAAAACACACGTCAAAAAAAATTGGCAATAATATAATATAGTTGATTATATTAATAATGTCCCCAGCTAACAAATTCGCTAATGCAATTCAATAAAACATCAATACATTTGAAAGATGGGATTCGAACCCGTAACGCACTTGTTAAGGCATAAACGAACACGATATGACACAAAAATTATCAGCCTAAAATAATTTGGAGACAAATGGGAAACCATTAGTGATTTCGGAATTATATAAAAAAATTTGAAATACACAAAATCAATAAAAATTATCTATACTATAGAAAATACATTCTAAAGACATAGACACGAATCAATCGACATACAGACATTTGAACATATTAAAAACCAATATATATATGTAAACTTTAATAAGTCGAACTGAACCAAGAATGGTGTATAGAAATTCGCGACATCAGTACCACTAAGGGGATTAATCAATCTCTTGGTCCGCCTGATGGTAAGCGGTTACCGTCGCCTATGGACGCTTGCAACACCTAATATCGATATTCCTTGCTCGATAAAGAATCTCATTATCTGCATACATGTATCATTACATATAGTGCCATCCACGAAGACGCGCCCACCAATTTCTAGTCGAGGGGGTCGCGGGATGCCGCCAGTATGACCCGAGTGTATTAATTGTAGTGTGCGTGTGCACTCACAGGTAATCAGGCGCGTCTTCATGGATGGCACTATCCATACGGTGAAAGAAAACATCGAGAGGAAACCTGCATACATTTGAGAAGACATTCAAACACGTATGTATAGTCGTGCTTGAGTGTCGAAGCCATCGCGACAAATATTTTAGTTCTGATAACATTATCCTTGAAAATGTCCGAAAGAAATTTGCACGTTATATTCGTAGCGCGAGAGTAGAAAATCATTTGAAAAAATTACTTTTAAAATGTCCAATACTTCTCAAATACCGTAAGTCTTGTAATCATTCAGACTTTTGCTCCGTAGTATGTCAAAATCAATTTATATATATACAGATAAACATATGTATGAATCGCCCCACCCCCTCCGCATCGCGTCCCGCTCCCCACTCACCTGCTCTCTCTTCTTCTCCTTCTCTTCTTTCTCCTTCTTACGCACTTCGGCCAGGAACTCGTTGAAGTAGGTCTCGCGGTCCCGCGGCTTCTCAATACCCTTGAAGCGCTCGTCACGGCCGTGCTTGGACGAGAACTCCGTGAACGAAGACCTGAAAGAACATCAATTAGTCGAAAAGTTTCCTTTTAATCCAATACTAGTGAACGAAGACCTGAAAGAACATCAATTAGTCGAAAAGTTTCCTTTTAATCCAATACTAGCCGCGTCCAGCGGCACGTAGCGCGTGACACGGACTGTACCACACAATTGACTTGTGACACCGACTGTACCACACAATTGCCTTGTGACACCGACTGTACCTCACAACTGACTTGCGTGACACGGACTGTACCTCACAATTGCCTTGTGACACCTACTGTACCGCACAATTGACTTGTGACACGGACTGTACCTCACAATTGACTTGCGTGACACGGACTGTACCACACAATTGACTTGTGACACCGACTGTACCACACAATTGATTTGTGACACCGACTGTACCATACAATTGCCTTGTGACACCGCCTGTACCTCACAACTGACTTGCGTGACTCGGACTGTACCACACAACTGACTTGTGACACCGACTGTACCGCACAATTGACTTGTGACACCGACTTTACCTCACAACTGACTTGCGTGACACGGACTGTACCACACAACTGACTTGTGACACCGACTGTACCGCACAATTGACTTGTGACACGGACTGTACCTCACAATTGACTTGCGTGACACGGACTGTACCACACAATTGACTTGTGACACCGACTGTACCACACAATTGATTTGTGACACCGACTGTACCATACAATTGCCTTGTGACACCGCCTGTACCTCACAACTGACTTGCGTGACACCGACTGTAGCTCACAACTGACTTGCGTGACACGGACTGTACCTCACAATTGACTTGTGACACCGACTGTACCTCACAATTGCCTTGTTACACCGACTGTACCTCACAATTGCCTTGTGACACCGACTGTACCTCACAATTGCCTTGTGACACCTACTGTACCTCACAATTGACTTGTGACACGGACTGTACCTCACAATTGACTTGTGACACCGACTGTACCTCACAATTGCCTTGTTACACCGACTGTACCCCACAATTGCCTTGTGACACCGACTGTACCTCACAATTGCCTTGTGACACCAACTGTACCTCACAATTGCCTTGTGACACCGACTGTACCTCACAATAGCCTTGTGACACCGACTGTACCCCACAATTGCCTTGTGACACCGACTGTACCTCACAATTGCCTTGTGACACCGACTGTACCATTTATTAATTTAATATACAGAGTGTACTAATCACAAAACTGTGACGTGTACTGTACCAACGTTGACACTAGACGTATGAACAGACATTTAAAGACGTATGTATAGTCGTGCTTGAGCATCGGCGATGTACTCGCCATCTGTCACATTGGCACGTCAAATAAATCTCCGTGGAAAAGAGTGTGTTAGTACGACCTGCACACCTCTGCCTACCCGCCAGGCGTCACGATATAAGGGTGTATGGACCGCACACTGCGTTGCGCCCTGTGTAGCTAACTGTGTGCCCACTCACTTGGAATGCAGCTTGGCCTCGTCCATGAGCGCCCTGAAGGCCACCTTCTTCTGCTGCAGCTTGTTCTTCTTCTCCTTCCTCTCCTCCTCGGCGCGCTCGCGCACGTACTGGTCGAACACCTGGCGGAGTACGTTCACACATTCAATCCTGGGTGACGAGGTAGGCCAGTGAGCACAGTGGCGAGCCAGTCAAATGTAAGGAGGCAGTCGCCACCATTACGTGGCGAGGCAGCCTTCTGTGGCCTATGGAGGCAAGGTGTACAACTATTATATAACGACTTAGGGGGAGGGGGGAGGGTCATGTAAATCGTTACATAGGCATATCTTATATGGATAACATATCATATAATTTGATATTAATGCGATCAAAACAATAACAAAGGTATTTTAATGTGACTTATACGTAAAGTTTTACTAAGGGGGGAGGGGGGAGACGGGAGGGGGGAGACGGGAGGGGGGAGACGGGAGGGGGGAGACGGGAGGGGGGAGGGAAGGGGGGATTACAGGAAAACGTAACGGCTTGTAACATTCAAAACTGTCCCAAGGTCACGTAACGTAGTGTCGCAGGCAAGGCGTACCTGGCGGCGCTCCTTGGAGTCGAGCATGAGGTAGCGCGGGTCGAAGACGATCTTGAGCAGCTCCTTCTCCCAGGTGCTGAAGGCGGACACGTCCTTCTCGCGCAGCATGGCCAGGAACGAGCGCACGCGCTGCTCGTGAGGCACCACGGCCCGCTCGCGCGCCGCGCGCACCTCCGCCTCCATGGCGGCCTCCTTGCCCGCGTCGATGGTGCCCGCCTTCTTGGCTGCAACACGCGCACCTCACTGCCACACACACACACACACACACACGCACCTCCGCCTCCATGGCGGCCTCCTTGCCCGCGTCGATGGTGCCCGCCTTCTTGGCTGCAACACGCGCACCTCACTGCCACACACACACACACACACACACGCACCTCCGCCTCCATGGCGGCCTCCTTGCCCGCGTCGATGGTGCCCGCCTTCTTGGCTGCAACACGCGCACCTCACTGCCACACACACACACACACACACACGCACCTCCGCCTCCATGGCGGCCTCCTTGCCCGCGTCGATGGTGCCCGCCTTCTTGGCTGCAACACGCGCACCTCACTGCCACACACACACACACACACACACGCACCTCCGCCTCCATGGCGGCCTCCTTGCCCGCGTCGATGGTGCCCGCCTTCTTGGCTGCAACACGCGCACCTCACTGCCACTCAGCTCTCAATCTCTCGTACACACATTACCCCCACAATCATCCTCCCTCGCGCACACCCATTCCCAATAGTAGAGAGCACTTACTCTCCTCCGGCTTGGCCTTCTTCGATGGTTCAGCGTCAGACTCCTCGCTCTCGGAGCCAGCGTGGCGCTTCAGCTCGCCGTTGGAGATCTTAGTGGTGGAGCTCACTACGCCCGTAGTGGCTCCTGATTCCTTGATCTGATAAAGTTATGTCTCATCTATATCTATGTAACTCAAAGCTGACTGACTGACTGACAGTGATCTATCAACGCACAGCCCAAACCACTGGACGGATCGGGCTGGAATTTGGCATGCAGGTAGATGTTATGACGTAGGCATCCGCTAAGAAAGGATTTTGATTAATTCTACCCCCAAGGGGATAAAATAGGGGATGAAAGTTTGTATGAAACTTTGTCAAATTTAAACCGATCTGGCTGAGACTTTGCATGCATAAAGCTACTATGACGTAGGCATCCCCTATACACACACACATCCAAAATAAATCAAAAAATCTTCGCAGTCACTAGCCCACGCGGACGAAGTCGCGGGCAAAGCTAATTTATATACATATCTTAACCCACAAGGTAACCGAAGGGGTAGGCAGAGGTGTGTAGGTTGTACCCACACACCCACTTTCCTTTCCTTTTGAGATATATTTTTGGCGTCGACGTGACAGACGGCGAGTCCACCGCCATAACTCAAGAAAGTCACACGAGTTTTACGGTGAAGGTCGCGTTGGACATTATGGGAACTGGACAACTATATGCATACTTATATAGATACTTACATAAACTGTATACCTTATCTTGTCTGTAAGTAGTTAGTTTCAACTGTTCTTTGTAAATATTATTAATTGTTGTTATCTATACTAATATTATAAAGAGGAAAGATTTGTTTGTTTGTTTGTTTGTAATGAATAGGCTCCGAAACTACTGGACCGATTTCAAAAATTCTTTCACTTTTGGAAAGCTACATTATCCCCGAGTAACATAGGCTATATTAAATTGGACCCGATAGGTGGCGCTGCGATCGAGTTTCAAGAATTTTACCTTTTTACCCGGGCGAAGCTTTCTGTGTGTCTTAAGCTAGATTCGAGAATGGTTTAGATTTACAATTGGACCCAATAGGTGGCGCTGCGATCGTGTTACGGGCAATTTAACTTTTTCACCCGAGCGAAGCTGGGCGGGACAGCTAGTTGTGAATAAAGTATTAGTTAACTGTATATGTAAAAATTAACCCGTGGTGGCCGAGTGGTTCGAGCAGTTGCCCGCGACACAAAGATCGCAAGTACGAATCCCGACTGTACCAATGAGTTTTTCTGATCTGAATTACAGTGATTAGTCACACCACCAGCTTTACGGTGAAGGAAACATCGAGAGCAGACCAAGATTGCAAGGTTGCACTGCGATACCATACCACGAGGCGGCGTGGCCGAGAGGTCACAGCACTCTCCTGGCACGCTAACGACGCGAGTTCCAATCCCGACTGGGTTGAGGAGTTTTATACATTTAAGTACAGTGATTAGTCACACCACGAGCTTTACGGTGAAGGGAAACATCGAGAGGAAACCTGCATTTGTCTTCTCGCCATCTATCACTATCACATGGCACCTAAAATACCTCTGGCGGAAAATGGGTGTGGTGGGAAAGGTGGGCACCTCTTCCTACCCCTTAGGGGACCCTTGCGGGAAGGCGTGAGGATATATATATTACACAAATACATAAAACATGTAATCTCTCCACCTGTACCTGCTGGTCCGCTAGGGCGGGCGGCGGCTGGCTGACGGCCTTGTCCACGTCGGGGCGGCCGAGCAGGGCGGGCGGCCGCTCCCACACGGACGAGTGCGCCGTGGGGTTGTAGAAGAACACGCGCCCGTCGCCCGTCCATACCACGCACCTGGGGATCACTGCTTAATGCACTCACGTGGCAAGCAAGCACGCCCGCCTGATGGTAAGCGGTCGCCTTTAAGCGTTGCCGACCCTGAAGGAATCTTTTCCCACCCTTCTTGAAGAACTCATTTTGTACTCTCTAGGGAAAACCTTTAAGAATGTACCAGGAGAGCATGAACTAAAGGTAATCTCTCCACACCCTTCTTGAAGAACTCCATGCTGCACTCTCTAGGGAACACCTTTAAGAATGTACCAGGAGAGAATGAACCAAAGGTAATCTCCACACCCTTCTTGAAGAACTCCATGCTGCACTCTCTAGGGAACACCTTTAAGAATGTACCAGGAGAGAATGAACTAAAGGTAATCTCCACACCCTTCTTGAAGAACTCCATGCTGCACTCTCTAGGGAACACCTTTAAGAATGTACCAGGAGAGCATGAACTAAAGGTAATCTCTCCACACCCTTCTTGAAGAACTCCATGCTGCACTCTCTAGGGAAAACCTTTAAGAATGTACCAGGAGAGCATGAACTAAAGGTAATCTCTCCACACTCTTCTTGAAGAACTCATTTTGTACTCTCTAGGGAAAGCCTTTAAGAATGTACCAGGAGAGCATGAACTAAAGGTAATTTCTCCACATCCTTCTTGAAGAATTCCATGCTACATTCTCCAGGGAAAACCTCAAAGGGGAGTTCATTCCGCAGCCTGAGCGTTCGGGGATGGAAGCTCCTTTGGAACCGCGCAGTGCGAGACCTTTGTGGTTCCAAGGTATGGAGATGAATTCCCTGTCGATGGCGAAAGGTGCGGTGGTAGAAGGTAGCCCTGAGCATCATGGCCCATGGCCGCTAACTGGCGGGAATAGATACTTTCAATAGATTTTTAGTGGAGATAGCAGGAGATCTAATGGAGATTAGCAAGAGTACTCGAAACCGACGAGCATGTATCAAGAGACTGATGAACGTGGACGAAGCGCAAGAGTTATGTAAATCTAGAGCGAACTGGCGCTCCATACTCTGCCTACCCCGTTAGGGACTCGGCGTGATGATATGATGATGATTCAGATTTATTGAATGTACATTTTGCGTACTCACCAAGGCGTGCCCGATATGGGCGTGCTGGAAATGGGGCGGCTCTTGTCGTGCTTGGCCTTCTCCTTCTCTGCCTTCTCCCTGTCGGCGGCGGCGCGCTCGGCGGCGGCCTTCTCGGCGCGCTCCCGCTCCTTCTCCCTCTCCTTCTCCCGCTCCTTCTCCCGCTCGCGCTCGGCGGCCGCGCGCCGCTCGGCGTCCATCGCCTCGCGCAGGTCGGCGTGCGCGTCCACGTCTATCACCACTGGGCACCATAGTAACTGCTCATTTAATATCTGATAATAATATTTATACTTTATACTCATATAATAATAATATATTCTCACGCCTTCCCACAAGGGTCCCCGAAGGGGTAGGCAGCCTACTATATACTAATATAATATTATAAAGAGGAAAGATTTGTTTTTTTTTTAATTTGTAAGGAATAAACTCAAAAACTACTTTGCCTAATTAAAAAATTCTTTGCCATTGCAAAGCTACGTTCACCCTGAGTGACATAGGCTATATTTTCTTTTATAAACAACTCTTATGTCCACCCGTGCGAAGCCGGGACGGGCCGCTAGTATTGAATAAATCTAATAGAAACATTATTTCGAGTAGTCGCCTGCACCCCAAACGTTGCAAGATCGCATCCCGAGAACACTCATTGGTGCAGTACCACTGAGTTTTTCTGAACTTAAGTACAGTGATTAGTCACACCACGAGCTTTACGGTGAAGGAAAACATCGTGAGGAAACCTGCATACGTCTAAGACATTCAAAGGCGTATGTCTAGTCGTGCTTGAGTAACGGCGATGGACTCGCCATCTGTCACGTTGGCATCTGAAATATATATCAATGTACATCTTAATACATATATATAAATTACGCGTCACGTTGTTTGTCCGCGATGGGCTCCTAAACTACTTAACCGATTTCAATCAAATTTGCACACCGTGTGCAGTGTGATCCAACTTGAAAGGTAGGATAGCTTACATCACAATTGGACCCGATAGGTGGCGCTGCGATCGTATTTCAGGAAGTTTAACTTTTTCACCCGGGCGAAGCTGGGCGGGACAGCTAGTGCATACATATATCCATATAATATAGAAAACTCACTCTCAAATTTCTTTCCATCGGCGTCCGTATCACTGTTCTCTGGTTTCTCACCCTTCTCCACCGCTATTTGCGCTTTAAGATCTGAAATAAATAATATATATATATAATAATAATAATAATATATCCTCACGCCTTCCCACAAGGGTCCCCGAAGGGGTAGGCAGAGGTGTATAGGTAATACCCACACACCCACTTTCCGCCAGAGGTATATTAGGTGCCAACGTGACAGATGGCGAGTCCATCGCCGTTACTCAAGCACGACTATACATACGCCTTTGAATGTCTTCTCAGACGTATGCAGGTTTCCTCTCGATGTTTTCCTTCACCGTAAAGCTCGTGGTGTGACTAATCACTGTACTTAAGTTTTAGAAAAACTCATTGGTACAGTCGGGATTCGAACTTGCGACCTTTGCGTTGCAGGCCACTGCTCGAACCACTCGGCCACCACGGCTTTTTTTATATATATATATATATATATATATTAAATAAACACTCTTTCAGCAAATACAACAGTTACCTTAAAGAAGCTATCACGTGTTGTGAATGTATTTGTCTATACTAATATTATAAAGAGGAAAGATTTGTTTGTTTGTTTGTTTGTAATGAATAGGCTCCGAAACTACTGGACCGATTTCAGAAATTCTTTCACCTTTGGAAAGCTACATTATCCCCGAGTAACATAGGCTATATTAAATTGGACCCGATAGGTGGCGCTGCGATCGAGTTTCAAGAATTTTACCTTTTTACCCGGGCGAAGCTTTCTGTGTGTTTCTGTGTGCCTTAAGCTAGATTCGAGAATGGTTTAGATTTACAATTGGGCCCAATAGGTGGCGCTGCGATCGTGTTACGGGCAATTTAACTTTTTCACCCGAGCGAAGCTGGGCGGGACAGCTAGTTTATTTATATATTAAAACTTCCTGCAAACATTATTGCAAAGGCGAACTTAATGGCGAAAGCATTCTCTACCAGTTACCCATTGGGTGGTGCAGAGATAGTCATGGCAGGCTAAATCTATATATATATATATATATATATATAGGAGATCCCATTTTTGAGCTGACTCATCACGAAATCTCAGGAACTGTAAGGCCGATTGACTTGAAATTTGGTAGGAGTATTCCTTACGCAGTGTAGAGGTCAGCTTAGAACGGATTTTATGAAACTCCACCCGCAAGAAGATTCTATTTGTGAACTCACTCATCACGAAATCTCAGGAATTAAAGCCGATTGCCTTGAAATTTGGTAGGAGTATTCCTTACACGATGTAGAGGTCAGCTAAAAACGCTCAAATATCAAACAATATTAATGAAAATCGGAAACCAAGACAATTCCAAATTCTTTTTCTCTTATTTTAATAACGAAATATTCAAAGATTTGTAATATGATCATAGGCACATATTTTTGTGCGTTTAAATCGCAAACGCTGGGTAAACCTGACGAGATAGATCAAATGAATGTACTACGGAGTAGTATATCTTCAAATGATCGATATAAAAGTCTGCGATTGTATTGCAACTATACCGACTATAACGACTGTTAATTATCTCTAAAGGATGTACCACCATAAACATTTTTATCTTTTACATTATTATTAGTATCAATATTGCACCCGTGCGAAGCCGGGGCGGGCAGCTAGTAATATATACAATAGGGAAATATGAAATTCCAATATGTTTCATATAGCTCCAAAGATAACACAATGATGTAGAATACTGACTTTGTCCTGCTAATTGTGAAAAGTAAATAAATTCTCTCTCATTCTCACGCCTTCCCACAAGGGTCCCCGAAGGGGTAGGCAGAGGTGTATGGGTAATACCCACACACCCACTTTCCGCCGAGGTATATTAGGTGCCAACGTGACAGATGGCGAGTCCATCGCCGTTACTCCAGCACGACTATACATACGCCTTTGAATTTCTTCTCAGACGTATGCAGATTTCCTCACGATGTTTACCTTCACCGTAAAGCTCGTGGTGTGACTAATCACTGTACTTAAGTTCAGAAAAACTCATTGGTACAGTCGGGATTCGAACTTGCGATCTTTGTGTCGCAGGCAACTGCTCGAACCACTCGGCCACCACGGCTCTTTATAAATAAATAAATACTGCGCTTTTTGCTGACTTTAAAGTAGTATCTTTAGTTGGGGTTCGCTTACCTTCCAGCTCCTGCATGGGTTGTGGCTTC
Source organism: Drepana falcataria (assembly GCA_945859725.1). Classification (NCBI taxonomy): domain Eukaryota; kingdom Metazoa; phylum Arthropoda; class Insecta; order Lepidoptera; family Drepanidae; genus Drepana; species Drepana falcataria. Next base: position 771,813 of record OX243949.1, read on the forward strand.
TTCCAGACGCTCTCCTGGTTGGCCGCGTGGTAGTAGTAGGGCCGGCCGTCGGGCGCGCGGTGCGTCGTCCACTCCGCAGCCTTGGCCTCCAGCTCGGGAGGGATCACCTGCGGGGAGGACTTGCCAGGGACCACACTCCAGGAGGTCTCATAGGGACTCAAGCGTATAGGCCACTTGCCAGGCACCACACTGCAGTAGGTCTCATAAGGACTCAAGCGGAGAGGCCACTGGCCAGTGGACCACACTCCAGGAGGTCTCATAAGGACTCAAGCGGAGAGGACACTTGCCAGGGACCACACTGCAGGAGGTCTCATAAGGACTCAAGCGGAAAGGCCACTGGCCAGGAGACCACACTCCAGTGAGTCTCATCATAGCAGAGAGAGAGAGAGAGTAGAGCGCCAGTTCGCTCAAGACTTGCACATCTACATACATATCACCACGCTGAGTGCCTGGGGCAGTAGCGTAGGCAGAGAGCGCTAAAGCTCTCATAGACTTACAGACCTCGCTTCATCCACATTCATCAGTATCTTCATACATGCTTGCCTGTCATCTAAACATAGGGCAGAGTTACTCTTACCGTAGGCTCTTTCTTCGGCGGCGGCTCTTCTGGTTCCACCACAATAGGATCAGCAATGGTAATGGGGGTGGAAGCGGGTCCGGTGCCAAGTTTCCCTGGGGTCCCCATAGAGCCTGGGGGTCCCATTGAACTTGGCGGGGGGCCCATTGAGCCAGGTGGTCTCATGGATCCTGGTGGACCCATAGACCCTGGCGGACCCATAGACCCTGGTGGACCCATGGAGCCTGGTGCTCCCATCATGCCTGGAGGGCCCATCGGGCCTGGTCCCATAGGGCCGCCAGGACCGCCTGGACCACCCATCTGTGATGGTGGCGGGAGTTGTGTCGCTGCTCCTAGGGAGGACAAGGATTTTTATACATACATTTATGTCCTCTAGCCCACAAGGGTCCCCGAAGGGCCAGGCGGAGGTGTGTAGTATCCATATATTTCGCCGGAGATATATTTTAGGTGTCAGATGGCGAGTCCATCGCCGTTACTCAAGCACGACTATACATACGCCTTTGAATGTCTTCTCAGACGTATGCAGGTTTCCTCTCGATGTTTTCCTTCACCGTAAAGCTCGTGGTGTCACTAATCACTGTACTTAAATGTATAAAAACTCCTCAACCCAGTCGGGATTGGAACTCGCGTCGTTAGCGTGCCAGGAGAGTGCTGTGACCTCTCGGCCACGCCGCCTCCTCTCGTCCTGACGTATAAGTGGTATGGTATCGCAGTGCAGGCGCAACCTTGGTCTGCTCTCGATGTTTTCCTTCACCGTAAAGCTCGTGGTCTTTTAGTACATTTTAGTCACTGTATGATCACTGTAATACAATTACTTTTAAAACTTAGGTATGTATGTACAGATGAACGAATTAAAACCATCACGCCGAACCCTTACGCCTACCCGAGAGCCAGTTTGCTCTAGACTTTCATACCTCACTCGCTTCATCACATTCATCAGTCTTCATTCAGGAATAATAAATATATAAATAAACACCTGGGATAATTCCACACAAATTGACCTAGTCCCAAATTGAGCAAAGCTTGTGTTATGGTAACTAGACAACGATATATTTACTTATATAGATAGATATATACATAAATACATAGGACATCCAAGACTAAGGTGCAAATACTCGTGTTCATCACACAAATATCTGCCTTCAGCGGGATTCGAACCCGCGACCTCAAGTTTCGCAGTCAGGAGCTCTTACCACTAGACCAGACAGTCGTTATGCATGCTCGCCGTTTCGAGTACTCTAGATTTTTTTTCCCGTGTATGTAGTTAGCTTACCCGACATGGGCACTGCGGCCGATCCCAGGCTGGGGGGAGGCTGGGCCACCATCGGCGGGGGCCAACCCCAGCCGCCCCACGCTCCCCCGAAGCCACCGGGCGGGGGGTTGTTCCCGAAACCACCAGGGTTGGGGCCGAAGTTGGGCATGTTACCTGAGGAGAGAGAAAGAAAAATAATGCCTGCACACACAAGATCTTGTTCTGTCTCTCCAAGCGTCGGTTCCACCTCCTAACATGAGCTGGAAGACGAAGAAGTCATCACCTTCATCATACTATCACGCCGAGTCCCTAACAGGCTAGGCAAAGAGTATAGAGCTTATAGAAGTCTGTAGCCAAATAAGAAAAATGTTTGTGTTATTTCTGGAAACCTTATTCAGCGCAGGAACACAACACAATAAATAGTGTTATTTGTCTACGGCCTTCTATAAGGTGGAGGTCCTGCCCCAGGCTGGGAGATACAAATTTGAACGGGAAACCCGTTATGCCCCACCTCTCTTTACTTCTTAGATCTCCAAATAACTCACCGTTGGAGTTCTGTTGGGGGGCCGATTCCCCTGGTGGCATGTCGTCATTGGAGTTGGGACTATCAGGTTGGTTGTCTTTACCTGAAACCAACACACATTTAATACTTCACATTTAACATAAAAAGACGACCGTCTGGTCCAGTGGTTACAGCTGACTGCGAAACTTGAGGTCGCGGGTTCGAATCCCCCTGTGGGCAGATATTTGTGTGATGAACACGAGTATTTGTACCTTAGTCTTGGATGTCCTATGTATTTATGTATATATCTATCTATATAAGTAAATATATCGTTGTCTAGTTACCATAACACAAGCTTTGCTTAACTTGGGGCTATGTAAATTTGTGAGGAATTGTCCCAGGTATTTTATTATACATATTTATATATCTCAATCAAAGGAGCCGTGGTTGCCTACCACATAAAGATCGCAAGTTCGACCCGCGACTGTACCAATGAGTTTTTCTGAACTTAAGTACAGTGATTGTCAAGGCTACTTATAACATACTAGCTTATGCCCGCGGCATCGCCAGCGTGGAGTTCGAAAAAGTAGCTTATGTATTTCTCTGCTAGAATCGGTTCAGCCGCTATGTCGTGAAAGAGCATCATTCTTTATAGTAGATATAAGAACTTGAATTTTCGGGATAAAAAAAAGTAGCCTATGTCCTATTCCTAGGTATAAGCCATCACGATTTCAACTTTCAGCCAAATCGGTTCAGCCGTGAAAGAACCGCAAACATCCAAACTTACAAACTTTCACATTTATAATATTAGTAAGATAAGATGAACGTGTATGTATCTCACCGTCCTTGAGCCAGGGCGGCGGCTGGCCCATGAAGGGCGGCGCGGCCTGCGAGGGCGGCATGCCCATCATGCCCATAGGCCCGCCCATGGGCCCGCTCATGGGCCCGTTCATAGGCATCGACTGGTTGCCCATGTTGTTCACTTGGCCTGAAAGATAAATATATATATACAGACGTGGCTTGGACGACCGTCCGGTCTAGTGGTTAGAGCTCCTGACTGCGAAACTTGAGGTCGCGGGTTCGAATCCCGCTGAGGGCAGATATTTGTGTGATGAACACGAGTATTTGCACCTTAGTCTTGGAAGTCCCATGTATTTATGTATATATCTATCTATATAAGTAAATATATCGTTGTCTAGTTACCATAACACAAGCCTTGCTTAATTTGGGACTAGGTCAATTTGTGTGGCATTGTCCCAGGTATTTATTTATTTATTAATGACCAGCATGAAGTTAGACATTTTAGTATTTATATGCTCACGCCTTGCCATGAGGGTCCCCGAAAGGGTAGGCAGGTACCCAAACACCCACTCCCAGTATTTGATAGTAGAATGTGTGAATGACCTCTGTCGAGTTATGAGGGAAGATAACATGTAAATGGCATCACCTGTCACAGCTATCGACTCCATCTCGCCATGCGTGACGACTTTGACGGTGGGCCCCTCCTGGGGACGAGTCCACGTGGTCTCGCGGGTGCGCGAGTGGTAGTAGTACGACTTGCCCTCCTCCGTCTTAGTCTCCACCCACAGTTCCGGGGCGGGCTTGTGGGAAAATAAACATTGTAACATAATACACTTTCAACCAAGTCACCCATAGATGGCGTTGGGATCGAAATAGAACGCGCTAAAGAACTGTTCTCGTAATTTCAAGACCCGGGAGCCGTGCGAAAACCAATTGGACCTTGCCTGCTAGGAACTAACCTCTCGCATGCTACATGCTTTCACTTAGTTGAGACATTTTAGCATCGTTAAGTGTTAGACTACTAGTGATGGGTCGTTGACGGTTTTTCCGTTAACGAAACGTTAACGTTGATTTACGTTTGTCAACTAGTTAATCAACTAGTTAAATTCGTCAACGAGTTAACGTGCTACTAATGTCAACTTGCAACGTAAAGGTAAACCGTTGATTCATTGAACGGTTATTATTCAACGATTGCGCGTTAAATTTTAGAAACAATTTGGTTCAACTATTGTATTGGAATACGTTTGATTGATGGTTCAACTAAAATACTACTCTTAAAATAAATATTTTGAAAATCAGCTCTTTCATCCGTTACTTAAGAGTTCAAATTGTATGAACTGCTCAGCTCGTTGAACGAGAGAACGTTTATTGAACGAGACGCACGAGTTAAATTCATAAACGTCGTTGACGAATTCAACTAGTTGATTCATAAACGTCGTTGACGAATTCAACTAGTTGATTCATAAACGTCGTTGACGAATTCAACTAGTTGATTCATAAACAGTTAACGTTAATACGTTGACAGGAGATCAACGGTTGATTCAACTAGTTCGTTGATTCAACGCTCATCACTATAGACTACTTAATACTGGTTGAGTATGCTTCCACCACAGGCTGGGACTCACTGAACGGTATTAGGCGCGATATTCATTGTGCCTAAAAGTAATTAATAAAGTCGTAAGTAGTGACTCCAGTGTTTCTTGTCAACGCCCCTGCTCGCCCGCGGCTATAACATATTATAATTTTTTTTTTTTTATACACCAAGAGTGGCAAACAAGCATACGGCCCACCTGATGGAAAACGGTTACCGCAGCCTATTTATGCTTACAATACCGAAGTATCACTTGCGCGTTGCCACTCTGTGTTCGGAGAGTTGTACTGTGTTGGCAGCATAATGAGACTAATCCCTCTGCTGCCAACACAATATAACGAAATTTATGTGAAAAAGTAAACAAAAACACGTTTTTCAACTATTGCTTCCCTATGTTGAAAAAGGTGTTTCTTTTTTTAAAGTTGAGTTTCACAAAATCCGTCCTTAGCTGACCTCTACACCGCGTAAGGAATACTCCTACCAAATTCCAAGTCAATCGGCCTTATAGTTCCTGAGATTACGTGATGAGTGAGTTCACAAATGGGATCTCCTATATATATATATATATATATATATATATATAGATTAAGTTGTGTGATATAAATGAACTGTCCATCAATTTGTTTCACATTCAATAAGTGTTCCCTGTGTCCCTTACCTTGAATAATAATAATAATAATAATATATCCTTTATTGTACAAACACACACATTTACAAAAACAAACAGAAATGACAAAGAAAAACATATAGTAGGCACAATAGGCGGCCTTATCGCAAAAGCGATTTCTACCAGGCAACCAGTGTAGAGAGAGATAAGAAACAGAGAAAGAAAAGGTAGGTGTGACAGTTGAGAGGATGAAATAGAAACAATCATTATAATATACAAATAATAGGCATTCTACATAAATAAATACGAAACATATACTTATATAACATACATACAATAATATATACATGTATACATATATATAAACAAGTTAAAAAGAGAAATAGTGTTCAAATAAAAGCCTTTTGAAGGAGATTAATGTCTGTGCAAGCCTGATGTTCTGGGGCAACGAGTTCCAAAGACGGACAGCTTGCGCAGTGAAAGACTTGGATTAGGAAGAAGAGGTGAAGGTAGGAGTTTTAAGGACAAGTTCTCTGGTTTTACGGAGTAGGTGCAGGTTGGAAAAAAGAAATTCAAAGCGTTCCTGAAGATATCTGGGGGCTCTAGGATCAAACAAAGTTTTGTAAAGAAGTGATAGGATATGAGTATTCCGGCGAAGTCGGATGGGTAGCCACTTGAGCCTACGGCGAAATTCAGAAACGTGGTCATATTTGCGTAATCCAAATACGAACCGTATGCAGAAATTTTGAAGGCGCTCAAGCTTCTTAAGTTGCTCCTCGGTAAGGTCAAGATAGCTGACGTCAGCATAGTCAAGGATAGGAAGGAGCAATGCTTGGGATAGCTTAATTTTAGCGTCCATAGGCAAGAAATTACGAAGGCGTCTAAGGGACCCCGCGGCTGCAAACATCTTCCGACTTACCTCTGCAACCTGAGGTGCCCAAGATAGAGATTTGTCAAGAAGAATACCAAGATCCCTGACAACATCGCTAAAGGGTATTATAATACCGTCAAAAGAAATAGGCGGCATCTGTTCCCATCTCACCTGGGCTATCAGTCTACTGATACCAATAATTATGGACTGAGATTTTACAGGATTTACTTGGAGCCCATGATTCCTGCTCCAGTTTGATATGACATCTAGATCCATATTGGTAGCTCTAATAGCACAGGGGAGGGAGGAAAGAGACGCTTGTGTGTAGATCTGGAGATCGTCTGCATATAGGTGGTAAGATGAAGTGAGATTGAGAGTGATAGATTTAATAAATATTGAGAAAAGAAGTGGAGATAAGACGCCACCTTGTGGGACGCCTGCAGACGTAAAACACCAAGACGATATTCTATCATCCAGGCGTATACGCTGCCTGCGTCCGAACAAGTAACTTCGAAACCAGTCAACAACCGTTGGAGATACGTTAAGGGAACCTAGTATGGCAAGCAGAATGTCTGAATAAAATATTTTGATTTTGATTTTGATTTTGATCATGTCAACAGATTCAACACCAGTTCTCCTACGAGACGCTAGCTTGATTGCTTTTGCTTGCAACTCTAACGAGACTGCTCACTATTCCACTTACCATATTAGGTGGGGGCATGCCTGGTGGTCCCCCGAACGGCGGTGGCTGTCCCATCATGTTGGGCGGCGGGCCCATAGGACCCCCCGGCGGCATCATGCCAGGTGGGGGGCCGAACGGCGGCGGGCCTCCCATCATGCCGGGCGGCGGGGGACCCATCGGGCCCCAGTTGTTGTCGAAGTTAGGGCCGTTGTTGGGGCCGAAGCGAGGGCCGCCGCGGCCTCGGAAATAGCCACGGCCTCGCATCGGGGGGCCGCCGGGACCGTAGCCTCGGCCTCGGAAGCGCATCGGGGGCGGAGGACCAGACATCCAGCCGGGGGGAGGGCCCCTACCTCGTCCTCTATAAATATAAAAATATCCATTATTATTAGCATAACTCACCGCCAGGATTCGTTGATTCGTTGTAGCACATTTGTTGCAAAATCTTTGACCTTGAACAGAAAACCAACCAAACATGTTCATAATATACGTTCAAGCCTCAGGGTCGGCAACGCGTGACTGATACCCGAAGTGGTATATATATATACAATATATATTTACGTATCATCATCATCATCAGGTCCTACGCCGGCCTTGTCGGCCCTGAGCCAGTCTCCACAAAAGTTTTCCAACCACTTCAGCAGTAAACGTACACACACAATACCATACCTGCTTGAGCAACGGCGATGGTCTCGCCATCTTTCACGTTGGCACCTCACTTCAGAATATATATATGGTGAATAAGGTCTCCAGTAATGAGCTCCTTGGGGAGGGGGGAGGATTGTTACAATGTGTTGGAAGCAGAGGGATTAAACCCATTATGCTGCCAACACACTATAACTCTCCGAACACAGAGTGGCAACACGCAAGTGATACTTCGGTGTCGTGAGCGTAAATAGGCTACGGTAACCGTTTCCCATTAGGTGGGCCGTATGCTTGTTTGCCACTCTTGTTGTATAAAAAAAAAAAAAACATATATATCCTCACGCCTTCCCACAAGGGTCCCCGAAGGGGTAGGCAGAGGTGTATAGGTAATACCCACACACCCACATTCCGCATATTAGGTATATTAGGTGCCAACGTGACAGATGGCGAGTCCGCCGTTACTCCAGCACGACTATACATACGCCTTTGAATGTCTTCTCAGACGTATGCAGGTTTCCTCTCGATGTTTTCCTTCACCGTAAAGCTCGTGGTGTGACTAATCACTGTACTTAAGTTCAGCAAAGCTCATTGTTACAGCCGGGGTTGGTACTTCTGTGTGTTGCAGACAACTACTCGAACCACTGCTACCAAAGCTTATTATAATTATAATGTAAAATACTAAAATATATCTCCGGAAAGTGGGTGTGTGAGTACTACCTATACACTTCTGCCTACCCCTTTCGGGGACCATTGTGGGAAGGCGTGAGGATATTTATTTATTTATTTATTTATTTCAGGCAACAAGGCCCATAGAAATACAATAATACTATATAATATAAATACAATAAATAAAAATTACAATATTTATTTTATCATATTGTTGTAAGTTCATAGACATGTGGAAGTGCCTCTAACAGTTTGTATATTTAAATATACACTTGTAAATGCATATATATTGACTGAATAATAAGTGCCTGGATAGAATTTAATTATCAATGAACCACTTAAGCAGTCCCTGACAATCCCCCATACTTAAGTACTATTGCTGTAACATAATAATATTTTATATAATTTTTTATACCACATGGGTGGCAAACAAGCATGCGGTCCGCCTGATGGTAAGCGGTTACCGCCGCCCATGGACGCTTGCAAAACCAGGGGTATCACTCGCACGTTGCCGACCCTGCTGGAATCTTTTCACACCCTTCTTGAAGAACTCCATGCTGCACTCTCTAGGGAAAACCTCAACGGGGAGCTCATTCCACAGCCTGAGCGTTCGCGGCAGTAAACTCCTTTGGAAGCGCACAGTGCGAGACCTTTGTGGTTCCAAGATATGGGGATGAATTCCCCGTCAATGGCGAGTTATTGTATACCAACTGATTTGAAACTAGTAACCATGGACTTTCTTGCCCGTTCTTCTCCATGGAAATGACCAACCCAAACCGTGCACTTTTTTGACGTTCTATAAGTGCCCATCTAGGCCTATGTGAAATAAAACTATTTTGATTTTGAATTACGTAAGAAATGGCACAGTCTTTTTGTATCATCCCTCATACCCTCACCACACTCAACGCCCTCTTAGACCACACCACTAAATAGGTTTTGTATACAGATGGCTGTTCAAGGATTATATCTAGGCTACCTGTCCTACTGTGTAGTGTCCTTTGAGTGGAAATATTAGGGCTACGAAAACACCAAAAATTTTAAAGTACTAAAAACATAAAATGGTGCTCTATACTCTCGGCTAAACCGGTTAGGGACTTGGCGTGAGGATATGTATGTAATATTATAAAGCTTGATGCTCTTTCACGGCATAGCTGCTGAACCGCTGTTAACAGGGACATAGATAAGCTACTAAACTTACTTACTTTTAAGCCGCAAGCAAATGCTAGTATGCATTTAGTGAAAAGCTGTTATTTTAATATTACAAAATAGTCAAGAATACTAACTGAGAATTACTTTAAGTGAGTTGTTATAGTTTTTTTACTTATAATCCTTACTAATATTATAAATGTGAATGTAAGTTTGTTTGTTACGCTTTCACGTAAAAACTACTTAACCGATTATCATGAAAGTTTGTACACATATTCCTGGAGGTATAAGAAGTAAAATAGGATACTTTTTATTGAAAAAAAAAAACTTTTTTACGACTGAAAAAAGTCGGTTTACAGATATGTTTTTATGGTGATGGCTTATACCCAGGATTAAGACATAGGCTACATTTGAATCCCGAAAGATTGAAAGCTCTAATATTATAAAGGCAAAAATATGTATGTTGCTCTTTCCATGCGGGCGAAGCCGCGGCATAAGCTAGTTACTGTATATTTTTCTTAGCTATTTGTTTTTTTTTTATCAAACATTATTTTTTAAGCTATTATCTAAGCAATCTATACTCAAATGGACTTATTTCAAACATGCAACTAAGGTTATCTTGTTTAACATTTATAGGTAAAGATTTGTTATTAGCATTTAGTTACATTTATGTTTTTATTTACATGTATTGCTTGCTGTAAATCTTCCCGCAATAAATAAATAAATAAATAAAGAATTTACTGTATTATATTATATACTGTATTTACTGTTAAGAGTACTTGAAACCTACAAGTATGTATGAAGAGACTGATGAATGTGGATGACGCAAAATAGGTATATAAGTCTAGAGTGAACTAGTGCTCTATACTCTCTGTCTACCCCGTTAGGGACTAGCATGATGGTATGTATGTATGTAGAATTAAAATTGCTCCTCTATTGCATTAGCCCAACTTGTAAGGGTAAATGAAAGAATAGAAGAAATAAATCAACAAGTAAATGGCATTGTAATAAAAGTCATGAAGGCATTCATACATACATTAATTTGGACAAGTAGAGGATGTATGAAGGAAGATTGATAAGATATTTTGGAACAGGAAAACCATATACCAAGTCTAGAGAACTGGCACTACTCTCTCAATCTACCACATGATGATATGTAAATGTAATATATATGTATATTAAATAGCAGGCATATTTACACCTTAATAGAGGAAGCTTATCGATCTTCAGTAATTGTACTATACGACATTATAATTCTAAATTCAAGGAGGCATGATTTACAGGGCACAAACAATTGATGATATAAATGAATTGTTAAAGCTGTTGTTATATTAAAACGACTTTAGTTCTAAGAGTATAGCTAAAAATAAACTGTCACGTTTTGTACCTATTATGTGCAGAAGTGTCGAAGTGCCGGAAGGTATCGCACATGCAAAGTAATGTATATTTTTACCTGAAATTCCCACGTCCACGATTGCCGCGGAAGCTGTTTCCTCCATCCTCGTCGTCAAAGCTGTCGTCAAATCCACCGTCACCAAAGTCCTTGGGTCCATCGCCGATATTTTCACCAATTTCACTATTGTGGTTCACCAATTCATTCAACACCGAGTCCTGCGTATCCATGTACTCTTCCGCCATTTTTAATATCACAAATTAATTCTTAACCAAGTACCAATGTCCTCATGCCTATTTTGTTATCTTTTAATGAGTAAATCTCACATTTCAGTTCACAATACAGATAACAGCGGAAATAACAATGTCGCGCTCAACTCAAGATGGCGGACGGACAGTAATTTGTGGGTGTAGTGCGGCGGGCGGCTTACTCTGCGCTAAGGATGTCTAAAACCGAAAAAATCACGAAATAGTAAATACCGGTTTTCAAATTTTAGTAAGGAATATTGAAATATTTTGTGTAATTCTTTTAAATCGATTTACATAGAAATATAATTATTGCAATTGATATAATGTGTACTTTAATCAAATTTGAGATAGTTGAGACTGTTTGTTCCATTTACTGCTAGCCAATATGCTTAACATAGCTTATTTCTGGGGGGGCTTGATTGTTTGCACAAATTAAGTACATTATAAAAATGTATGTTTAAATTTCCACGTATGACGATGACATAGACCCAACTATTCTTGTCTAATCTAAACTGTACATTCGAACACAGCAATCTCACAAACGTCAGAATCGGTAAATAAATAGTCTACGCCTTCCCTTATTGGCCCTCCAACGGTTTGGGCTAAGGTTAACTAAATAAATACGATTATTAGTCTATATCTTTTCTTCTATGCTAATATTATAAAGAGGAAAGATTTGTATTTTTGTGTGTGCATGTTTGTAATGAATAAACACAAAAACTACTGTGCTGATTTCAAAAATTATTTCACCATTGGAAAGCTACATTCAGCTTGAGTGACATCTGCTATATTTTCTTTTATAATAAAATCCTATTACCACCCGTGTGAAGCCGGGACGGGCCGCCAGTATTGAATAAAAGAAAATACACCCGACTGTTACCTTTTTATTGTTGTACTGTTTTGATACAAAGCTTGTAAAACTATTGAATTGTATTTGTGAGCCCATGACCCAGATGTTGAATTATCACACTCTCTGCCCTCTTCTAGAGATGGTCCTTTTCGGTGAACATCGGATGTGCCCAGTCGAATTCCCCCGTTGAGGGCATTCAGATACAAGGCACTGATATCGAGTTGTAACGCAATACGAGAGATTTCCGGGGATAATCTTAGAAGAGTCTCTCTTTGCTTTTGCCAGCTTACATAGAGTTTTGCATTCGTGGTCATACGGCATTTGATTCAAGTATGGAAGCAAGCACATTTTTTCGCCTGGTTTAAAATAGAAACCTGTGCTCTTCTCCATCGTAAAGCGATTATTCGTAGACTTTTCCAGACTTGGTGCAAATTCAATGCGAGATACCGTGGCCTCGTACATTTTCGGTGGACATTTCTTTCGGGCGCCAAACTCGGCTTGTGTGGAGAAATAAACTGCAATAATGTCGTTACTGGGAACAGTTGTGCGGGAGTTGTGCGTCTTTGGTTTGCTAGTTGGTGTACTAAGAATGGATAAATTTTGCGATTTGCCTTTTGGTAAGCGTTTGGGAGAGAGATTTTCGGGACATCCCAACGGCTTTTCCTCACTCTTGTCGGTCTTAGCTCTTGCCATACGGCAATCTGTACAGAAACAGACTCCCTGTTGACTTTTCGTACAAGGTCCTAGAACATTCCCGTTAACAGGTGGCAGAGGAAACGAGGAAGGAAGGTCCTCAGAGATATTTCGGGGTACTAGCGAGCACACTGGTACTGGATTACATGGGCAGTTAATACACGGACCAAACCAAGGCTTGCACGTCAAACATGGCGGGGGAGGGACGCAGCAGCATCCACATGGTCCGCATCCACAAGCGAAGGGAGAACAAGGACCACACGGACCTCCAGGTAATACTGGTGAGCAAGGGAATGGACCACATGGGCCACATGGACCACAAGGGAAACATGGTCCACAAGGGCCACATGGTCCACAGGGGCCACATGGTCCACAGGGGCCACATGGTCCACAGGGGCCACATGGTCCACAGGGGCTACATGGTCCACAGGGGCCACATGGACCACATGGACCACATGGGAAACATGGTCCACATGGACCACATGGGCCGCAAGGGAAACATGGTCCACAGGGGCCACATGGTCCACAGGGTCCACATGGGCCGCAGGGTCCACATGGACCGCATGGTCCACAGGGTCCACAAGGGAAACATGGTCCATATGGTCCACATGGACCGCACGGACCGCACGGACCGCACGGACCACACGGGCCACATGGACCACACGGGCCACATGGACCGCACGGGCCACATGGCCCACATGGACCGCAAGGAAAGCACGGTCCACATGGCCCACACGGCCCACAAGGTCCACAAGGTCCGCAAGGTCCACAAGGTCCACAAGGTCCGCATGGTCCACAAGGTCCACATGGTCCACATGGTCCACAAGGTCCACAAGGGCCACAAGGGAGACAAGGTCCACAAGGTCCACAGGGGCCACACGGTCCACAGGGACCGCACGGCCCACAGGGCCCACACGGACCGCACGGTCCACACGGGAAACAAGGAACACACGGCTTACTAGGCTTGGCACAAACTGTATAAAAGTTGTAGTGCGGACCACACGGGCCCCAAGGCCGCCATGGACCGCAAGGATTTTTAGAATTGCATGGAACGGAACGACCGCAAACGGTACAAATTTTGGTAACCCCATCAGATTTGGCTTTAGGGATAATAATATTGTCGCTCTCGTCTTCGGGGACGGGAACCTCGAATGGTATTTGAGGCCGAGCTTGTGTGTCCTCAGGGTTGTCTTTGGGCTTAGATAGGCCGTGGAATTGTGAGTAATGCATGTGTGGGTGTCTCGAGCAGCGACAATGATGATGTTCTTGGTGCGAGATGGCTGACTTCGTTCTCGGCAGAAGACGGCGTGAATCCTTAGTCTCGCTTGCTGACAGAAAGCTAGGACAGGATGTGCTCTTGTACAAATGTAGCCTTCTCTTCCTGATCTCCCGTTTTACTCTCGCCACTTCTCTTATTCTCATGACAGGCAGTTCTCGGAATGCTGTCGCTTCTTCCATATACCCCCTCTTCAGGCCGAGGCTCGCTGAAAGGATTATTCTTTTGAATGAACATTTTCCAAGAACCTGAAAACGATCTCCCCCTAATTTTTATTAGTGTATTCTCACACTTAAACCAATATAGAAGTCGTCGTTGGTTAGTCTGTATGTCAGTAAAAATAAAACAAACAATAAAGGGTACCCGTTTATTCAATCTGAACTATTGAAATATTATTATGTGGCGTGCGGATGTATAATGAGAATATAGTATCTTAGTTAACTAATTACAATCTGCGCTATAATCGTATGGCTTAAAATTTGGTTCGCTAAAAGGTTGCGGGTAAGGGCTTTTGAAATTCGGGATGGAGGTATATTCAAAGACACCTGGCTTCACTCGTGGTCGGTCCCTCTCCACTGGTGAAAGTAACGCCCTGGGTTTTTCGAGGGGAGGGCAAGAGTGAGTCACTCCATTTTGAGATCTCTTTGAAGACACACAATAATTTGAGAAATCTGTGGCAGATTTGTTAAAAGCGTGAGCAGGGACTTTGCTTACGGGATTGCCAAAACAATTACTACTGGAGCTGGGATATGGATTTGGGGCGGGATAAGAATTGCTAACGTTGAAATTTGTCTGACTATACGCTATAAACTGAGTGTCATTACTAGATTGTCTCTCATGAGGAATCGATCGGCTTCGCAGGTGGCACTGCACTTGGGTACTATAGGGGCACATAAAAGCCGAGAACATAGACGGCATTTGCTTTTTGGGGTCTTTCTGCACATTCACGCCCGGAGTGACAGAAGAGTTAAAAGGGAAAAATTTCGCTAGTCCAGTCCTAGCCTGTGCGGATTCATGGGGGAGCGGGCATTTAATCTGATTATTTAATGGAGGTAGTCCCCCACCCATTCCTCTGGGCGATTGAGGTGATTGCGGACGCGGCGGCTCCGCTTTCTGCATCGGCATCGCTGGTGCTGCATCGGCGACTAACGAAGCCGCCGCAGGGCATATGCAAGCAGGACAAGGACACTTCCCACAGGGTCCACATGGTCCCACGGGAGCACACGTCCCTTGTACGTGGTAGGGACCACAAAACCAGAAGCCATAGGGATAGTAATAGTATCCGGTCATGTACTGGATGCAGCGCGGTGGCTGGTTGCACGGTGGTGGTAAGCAGCCGCAACCACAAGCACAACCACACGGGCCGCAGGGAAACGGGCAAGGGCAACCCCCAGCAGGCTTCGCGTACGATCGAGTGATGTTCGTCTGACTGGTGTTTGGGTGGAGGAAGGAATATTGCGGGCTCAGAGAGCAGAAAGGGATGGTGGGGCGAGAGAACACGCTGTTCAGGCTGGCTCTAGTCGGGGGTGGGCTGCGATGTCGAAGCGGCGGGCGGCACTGGGTCCTCGTCGCGGGAACAAGGTCTGGACACGACATGCAGTAGCGCAACGCTACAGTTCTGTAGAGCTCGTGATGCCCGCTCGCACACGGCAGCTGCGACGTTCTCCCGATCCTCGCGAACCTCACTGGCCGCATCTTGGCCTCATCCTTCATGCTTCGGCTTGCAACCGCCGATGCTGCAAAGGTATTTTTTGCTATTCACCTTGATTAAATCTCTGGACAATATATCCCTAACAAGTTAGAAAAGCATCAGGAATCAATGCAATAAAACAATTCATGTGAACATAAAATATATATTTATTGTAAAAATTTTATAAAATTAAACGCCAAATTCAAAAAGCATGTATAAAGTTATTACATTTTCTTAGCAGTAAGGGGACTTAATTTAATTCCAAATATTGATGGAGTCACGGCGATACTTTGACTGCGCCAGCGGCGGTGATACGAGAGGGAATCTTCTTATCCTCTTTCTTGCAATCGTCATGCTTCGGCGGCGAGGCAGTCTGCGGTGCCGCGTAGGCGTTGCATGTAGCGCACTCGCACTTCGCCTTAGGTTTGGGAGGGCACGGGCAGGGGCAGGGGCACGGGCAAGGGCACGGGCAGCAAGGACCGCAGGGGCCGCACGGACCACACGGGCCGCAGGGGCCGCACGGTCCGCAGGGGCCACACGGGCCGCATGGGCCACACGGACATGGGCATCTGCAGGGTCCGCAGGGGCCGCACGGACCGCAAGGTCCGCAAGGACAAGGGCAACGGCACGGCCCGCACGGCCCACACGGCCCGCAGGGGCCACATGGCCCGCATGGTCCACACGGCCCGCATGGTCCACACGGCCCGCAGGGACAGCCGCAAGCCGGACAGCCACAGCCGCCTTTATCGTCTTTCTTCTCAGCAAAGGTGCGCCACGAACAGTGTTGGTCCCCGCAACACAGTAGTGATGTACGTGCACAATTCCACGGAGCGAAGGCGCCCGCTGCACGACTTGGAACTGCAAAGGACATCCATGCTATAATACTGGGCGAGAGAGCCGTTAGCCGCTAATGCTATTCCGAAGAACGAAGGTGCGCGCGGATTCGCCAAGTATTATAATATGGAGGCCCTCAGACAGCGAACATCGTTCTCCGAAATAACATCGTGGCACCAGCGGCGAGACTCGTAAAACCGTACATTTCAAACTTGACAGACATTGCAAAATGGCTTGACAAACGTCAATTTCGCAAATGGCGATATTCAACTATTTTTGAAAAACTACCAATCCATTTAATTCCATATTACACTTTATAGTAACTAGAGCTAGATGTTCTAAATACCTAAAAATAATGGAAAAATTACAAACCCCCAAAGATCATCCCGCAGCCTGTAATTTGAATTTATTATTTCCTAATTGACGCTCTACTTTGTCTACACTAAATGATATGTATGTATTTGTTAACGTACATGGTAACACAATCCTACTAAGAGTTTTAGTAGAATTTGTTCTTCGGACAAATAAAGAAAACCGGAAATTTCGGACATCACTACTATTCCCGAATTTTGATGAACTGATTGCAAAATGAAATAACAAATTATTTTGTAATGGATTACTTACATAAAGGCGCTGGGCTCTTTTTGTTTGCCGCGTTGGCGAGCGAGCGCCCCTTGATGCATTTCAGCAACGAAACGTTTTTTGGCAAAACCGCTTTCCGTAATACTAGAGCCATTTTCGTATTGTTTATTCCGCTTCTCTTGTTATATTATTTAGCCGATTTGTTACTTGTTAATTTTGCTATTTTTTTAGTATTTAAATTTTTACGTGAAAATTTGGGCCATGGTAGGAGCGTGACCTAGTCTGTCGTGTCGGAACAAAAGTTGTGCAAGAATAATTCTCGGTTTGAATTAATTGTATTCTTCTTTTCTTAAAGTAATGGCCTACATTTCTTCGAAAGGAGATTACAATTTCGGTATGCAAACTCTTTGATATAAATATTGTTTTCGTTTTTGATATAAAAATTTGTAATTCTCTTTTGAAACTAAACAATACGAGGTTTGCTGGACAGCAGGGCCGAATTTGGGGGCCTCCACAAAAGAGGGGCCCCCACAATAGAGAATTGGGAAAAAAACATTTTCAGACTTGTGAACACTAGTACCTAAGCAACTTTTCCTGTGAGCAAATTGGATATTTTTTTTCTTTATTTACAATAACAACAATTTGCAATATTAACAAAGAACAGTTGAAACGAACTACTTACAGATTAAATATTTGTCCCAAATCGGTATTCCGAGGCAACGTGCTATTTTTTTGTCGTGTTTGCGCTGAATATTAATTTCAGATAATTCTTGTTTACGATTATATTTATTTTATAATATAATCTATAGGTACTTGGTCATCATTATCATCATATCACCAAGCCGAGTCCCTAGCGGGGTAGGAAGGTATTGTGAACCGTATTAGTTCATCAACCAGAAGCAGGGACTTTGAACACAAAAACACTTAAAGAGATATCAACCATCAGAGTTATTGCTACTTTTTACAGTACACCCTTTTATTCTCCCGCTAAAACAGTGACTAAAAGACGCTACAGCTTGTTCTCTATTGCCGATAACGAATGGCCGCCGTTCTGTCATTACCCAACCAATTTACTCGCTTGTGATTGGTCGTTGAAGATTAACAGTAGATCGACCAATCATAAGAGGAAGATTATCAAAGTAACAATCGATAAATTTAAATATTTATAACAGCTCGGCCATCCGATCTTCAACGAGTCCCTCGTTGTTACACATGTAGTTTTGAACAAGAACAAAAAAATACATTAATCATCGCTAAGTACTCTAAATTTACAAACAATAAAATATATAATAATTTAAATTAACAATTAGTAAATGTAAGAATATTACAAACGGAAAGAAAGAACATACAATTTATTTTATTAATTTATAATAATCTTTAGATGTCTACTTAACTCCTAACTAAAACCAAGGTAATCACACATATCTCACAAGCTTAGTGGTACTTAATGCTTAGTATTTAATTAAAGCTCAAATACAATTAGTTTACATATTTTTATATTGGCCGTATATTAAAGACATGAACCAGTAGATATTCTGTTGCATAGTCGTCGAATCACCATCTACTGGTCGAAGACATGGACCAGTAGATATACTGTTACATAGCCGTTGAATCACCATCTACTGGTCGAAGACATGGACCAGTAGACGTACTGTAGCATAATCGTTGAATCACCATCTACTGGTCGAAGACATGGACCAGTAGACGTACTGTTGCATAGTCGTTGAGTCACCATCTACTGGTCGAAGACATGGACCAGTAGACGTACTGTTGCATAGTCGTTGAGTCACCATCTACTGGTCGAAGACATGGACCAGTAGACGTACTGTTGTATAGTCGTCGAGTCACCATCTACTGGTCGAAGACATGGACCAGTAGACGTATTGTTGCATAGTCGTTGAGTCACCATCTACTGGTCGAAGACATGGACCAGTAGATATACTGTTGTATAGTCATTGAATCACCATCTACTGGTCGAAGACATGGACCAGTAGACGTACAGTTGCATACATTGCAAAAATGCGAGGCATCTATACCTGACACCCCACACTGATCCATCAGTACACATTAACCAATGAACCACTATCTACTGGTCGAAGACATGGACCAGTAGATATTGCCTGAAATAAATGGATTAATAACAATAATAATAATTTCAGACATCATCATCAACATCTTATCAAGACATAAGTTAAGTACAATGATACATGACACCAATCATCGGTATCTAGAATCACGTTATCATTTCATTTATCATGACATTTTCTTAATTTTTAAAATACATATTAGAAATACTTTATGTAATCGATGACGTACAATTGGATTTATTAATTAGAATAACCTTTAATGAACCTGTTACAAACTGATGTTCTACACCAACTTAACTAGTTAGTGTATGTAGTCTTCATTTGCATGAATAAACGAATTGTACGTACGTTCCACTTGACCATTCGCTCGGGGTGTGGCGACAGCATTAAGCACGTGCTTAATACCACATGATTGAGTAAATGTTTTAAATTTCCTACTAGTGAAGCTCGTCCCTTGGTCCGTAATTAAACGAGTTGGTGCGCCAAAGTAACTGAAATACTCTCTGAATACTCTAATGCTTGTAACTGACTTCGTATTTCGCACAGCTGTTATGTCAACAAATTTAGTAAAGGCATCTACTATAACAAGGATGTATGTGTTGCCACGCTTGGAGCGAATAAAAGGACCAAGATGATCCGCATGTATGGTATGAAATGGCACAATCGCTTTTGGGATGGGGTGTAGTTCACCAGACTTGGCGCCACTCGGTAGTTTGTGATGCGCGCACTTAAGGCAAGCTGAGACATACTTCTTTACAAACCGTCTCATCTTTGGAAACCAATAAGTAGTTTGTAAGCGCGCTAAAGTTTTGTCAAACCCGAAGTGGCCCACGTCATCATGGTTGGCTTTCAATAGTTGCCACCTGGTGCCACTTGGAACAACCCAACGAATAGTTTTTCCGTTGATTATACGATATACCCGCCCATTTACTAGCTTATAATTTTTGAAAATGTCAATGGCTTCTTTACATTTAGAATCACCTAAAATATCAGCAATGTTTTTAATATTTTCATCTGTCTGCTGCACGGTTGCAAGCCAAGCGTCAGTACCGACCGAAAGAACATCTAACACGTGATCGACATTTGACTTATCGCGTATAGCACCTCTACTCAAGGCATCAACGTGTGCCATTTTGTCCCCAGGGCGATATTCTATAGAACAATCGTATTCTAAGAACTGCAACCACCAGCGAGCAATTCGTGGGATTAAGTCGCGTTTACTCAGAGTGGTACGCAAGGCGTTACAGTCTGTCACTATAGTGAATCTGATATCCAGTAAGTAGTGCCTGAATCTGTTCAATGGAGCTATAATAGCAAGAGTTTCTAACTCAAAGGAGTGCAGTTTTTGCTCATCGGAACTAGTTTGCCTACTATAATATGCTATAGGTTGTAGCACCCCAGACGTGTTCTGTTGCATTAAAATACCAGCTACCCCGTACTTGCTCGCGTCGGTGTGAAGTTGGGTTTGTGCACTAGGATCATAAAGTCCTAGGACAGGTCTTTGTACTAAAAGTTGTTTTAGTTTCTCAAAAGACTCTATTTCCTCGCTACCCCACTTCCAAGGGGAGTCCTTCCTCAACAGACCTGTCAAAGGACGCGCTATTAAAGCGAATCCCGCAACAAACCTCCTGAAGAAGCTAGCAAGGCCTATAAATCTTCTAACTTCATGAACGTTTGTTGGTGCAGGAAATCTGGATATCGCTTCTGTTTTCAGAGACCCTGGCCTAACACCTTCAGAGCTAACCTCATACCCCAGGTAATCAATTTTGTCATAAAAAAAATTGCATTTACTCATTTTGAGCGTTAGACCACTTTTTTTCATCAACTGCAACGCCTCCTCCAAGCGGCCCATACCCTCGTCAAATGACTGGGCAGGAATCAAAATATCATCCATATAAACCAATGCATAAGAGGACGCGGATGAATTGTGAATGATTTTGTTCATTGTACGCTGGAATACTGACGGTGCGTTTACTAGCCCAAATGGCATCCTATTGTACTCAAATTGACCCTGAGGGGTCACGAAGGCAGTCTTCTCTCGAGAGCCTTCGGCTATTGGGATCTGATAGTACCCAGATGCTAAGTCAAGCGTAACAAAAACAGAACTTCCTGCTAATAAGTCCAGCTGGTCCTCGATACGAGGGAGGGGGTAATGCTCTTTCTTTGTTTTACGATTTAGAGCACGATAGTCTACACACAACCTCTTCTCGCCGGACTTTTTGTTTACTAAAACTATAGGACTCGCGTAAGGACTATTAGATTCCCTTATAATCCCGCTGTCTAACATTTCCTGAATCATATCTTGAACTATTTGACGTTCGGTAAAGGACAACCGGTATGGGCGGTAGACAACAGGATCAGGGTCATCCAGTTGAATAACCATTTCAGTTTCAGTTGTGAACCCAAGATCTTTTAACCCACTCGAAAAGCAAGATTTATATTTATTCAATAATACTTTTAAAAACTCTTTTTGTTGTTCTGTTAATTTTTCCCCACAACTGATCGATGATTCGTCTATAGATGACTGATCACTAATATTTAATTTTTGAACCTGCATGCTATCAGTTAAAATGTGGCTCCGAGTTATGAGGCTATCCTTGTCTATAACCAGATCATTGTTGCTTATATTCTGAATAAGAATTCTACCGGCACCTTGTGTTAATTGGTACTCTCCAGGTAATAAGTAATGTTCATGACTTACAATGTTGCGTATAGTTCCGTTCACATAAATCTTACCCGAAAAGAAATTACGCGAGCTCACTGGGATTGCTTTTAATTCGCCATATCCTATGCGCGTCTCCTCCACGCATAAGAGTGGGCAACTGAAAGTCGAGGCTTTATCAACCCGGATCACCATAATGTGTTGCTTCGCGGGACGGTGTGCGAAGGCGTGAAGCTCTGCGCTTAGGGGAATGCCTCGATTCCACACGGCGCGTCTCGTGCCACCCTGGAGTACGCGACCGCGCCCCGGAGCGCCGATCCCGAGGGTAACGCGAGCTTTTCTTTCTTGAATCTCGCGACCGGGTGCGGGACTGACTAATCATCAGTCGCGATCGCCTCCCCCTTGACCGCCTGGACCGCGACTGGCGGTGGCGGCTGCCACGACTTTCTTCAGGAGAACGCGTACTACCGCGACCTCTGCTACGGCTTCGTGTTGCATCACAGGATCTCAGTGGAGGCGTCAGCGTTCCACGAGTAGTCCTTCGTTCATCCATGTACTCGCGACCTCAACATATATTAAAAGGGAGAAACACCTGAATTAATAAATCACATACCAGTTATTTTGTTTCCCCTCAATAGGCCGTGTAACACCTTTTATAAACGCTAACACATATTTGCCAGAGTGTTAAAGTTTCATTGCACCTTGTTAGCGACGTAAATTAGTATTGAGTATTAATTATAATTAGGTAGGTATTGAATAAGTAGGTACTAAAAAAATATATTAAAGTAAATTTAACGTACCTACTTTAAAATTACTTTAGAAACCTTAGTAAAGTTGTAAATACCAAATTCTTTATTTATATATTATCATTAATAATAAAATAGCAAGTAGCATTCATGGTGCGCGGGAAAACATGTATACAGATACTTGATACTAGCTAAGTGAACAAATCGTCCGAAGCTAAACTTAAATCACGAAGAAAAACAAACATGCGTTCGCGCCAAACGAAACACCGTTTCCCGCCAAAACGCTTACTTTTTATTTTTGTTTTATTTATTGTATTTTATTTTATTACTATTATATATTTGCCCGCTCCACGCGTCAGCCATATTAAGTCTCGATGTATGAAATAATGTACCTATGCTCCTAGTCATTTATTTGATGTTAAAATCGTGAGTTCGTACGTTAGAAGATAAACTTGTACCTTATTTTTTTATTTTTTTTTTCACTTCTATACTTACAAACTCATGTCATTGGACTTCAAATGCACATTCTATACACAAATCTACGAGGTTAGGTAATCATAGTAAAATAAAATTAACAAATAACACTTACGTTTTCCACGTATATTCACCAAATACTTACGCACTCTGATCTTATTGTGGGCGTCAAGTTACTCTATCCCACTTCTGAGATGTGAACCGTATTAGTTCATCAACCAGAAGCAGGGACTTTGAACACAAAAACACTTAAAGAGATATCAACCATCAGATTTATTGCTTAAAATAAAGATTTATTGCTACTTTTTACAGTACACCCTTTTATTCTCCCGCTAAAACAGTGACTAAAAGACGCTACAGCTTGTTCTCTATTGCCGATAACGAATGGCCGCCGTTCTGTCATTACCCAACCAATTTACTCGCTTGTGATTGGTCGTTGAAGATTAACAGTAGATCGACCAATCATAAGAGGAAGATTATCAAAGTAACAATCGATAAATTTAAATATTTATAACAGTATAATACTTGGTTTCACAAGAAATTGTTTATTGGAAAACCCGATTGATGGAAAAATACAATTCTACCAAATATTTCAATTATTTGGGACCAGGGTGCCTCCACTCCATTGTTCCGAAGCCTTCGGACTTCTAAATCCGTCATTGCTGGTCAGGGTCCAATAGACTCTTAGCTTAGAGGTAAAGGGCGGGGCCCCGTCTAAACCCTTCAGAAGTTATGTTCGGGGTTCATTATTCAGCTAGTACACCAATATATTGGCTAGACACCTACAAAAATTATCCGGAATATAGACCAGTTGTCTTCTAGAAATTGTCGCGTGTTGTGAACATATCCTCATGACATTACAATACAAAAAAAATCGAGCCCATAGACTACTGTTAATATACTAGAGTCGAGCAAAGACTACTCTATTGAACACTTGAGTCGAGCCTCGTCGGCGAGGACGGAACTGCGGTCGGTTGTCTGCTTGCAATCGAGCATCCTGGAGGACCGTTGTCTTCATCTATTCAAATAAATAAAATTGGATTGTCTGTTCGTGATATTAAAATAACCACTTTTTACTAAATGCATATGGATGTATACACGGTACATATACCAGAACAATATTTGAGTCTGTCTGTCTGTCTGTTTGTTCCGACTAATCTCTGAAACGGCTGGACCGATTTTGACGGGACTTTCACTGGCAGATAGCTGATGTAATAAGAAGTAACTTAGGCTACTTTTATTTTAGAAATTATATAATGACTTTTTTGTTAATTTCATCGCGGACTAAGTCTCGGGCACAGCTAGTCCGATTATAAGCGAATCTGGGCATGACAGCTAGTAGAATTAAATATCCTCACGCCTTCCCATAAGGGTCCAAGGGTAGGCAGAGGTGCATAGGCAGTACCCACTCAGGGGCCAGTGTGATAGGCTACAGGTTCTTGTAAGCCAAATAAAAAACGAATATTATTTTCATTTATTTATTAACAACTATATAACAACCATATCACGCCGAGTCCCTAACGGGGTAGGCAGAGAGTATAAAGCGCCAGTTCTCTCTAGACTTACATACCTCTTTCGCTTCGTCCACATTCATCAGTCTCTTCATACATGCTCGTCGGTTTCGAATACTCTATATAACAATCGTGTGAAAAATCTACATTAACTCTTATATATATTGCAGTAATGACAAGAAGGAGTAGGCAGAGGTGTATAGGTAGTACCCACACACCTACTATCCACCTCAGATATATTTTAAGTGCCAACGTGAAAGGCGAGTCCATCGCCGTTACTCAAGCACGACTATACACACGCCTTTGAATTTCTTCTCAGACGTATGCAGGTTTCCTCTCGATGTTTTCCTTCACCGTAAAGCTCGTGGTGGTATCTAATGGTCATTTCTTGAAGGTTGAACGGTCAGAAACATATCTGACCGTCAGCTACTGATACCTAATACCACTGATGGCATTTTGCGACACATTCATATTCTTGATATATATAAATTACGTGTCACGTTGTTTGTCCGCGATGGGCTCCTAAACTACTAAACCGATTTCAATCAAATTTGCACACCGTGTGCAGTTTGATCCAACTTAAAAGATAGAATAGCTTACATCACAATTTATAGTCGCAATATTGTTTTATTGCAAATTATTTGTCTATTATTTGACAGTCACAATTAACTGTTAGCTCCAAACGATTCCAACAGATGGCGATACCTGTTGACTGGACTTCTGCCTACATATATCCAGTTATAGCTAGTTATTTCTGAGCATAACTGGACTTTTCTGGATGTTTATTATTTATTCTGGCCATTAAATAGTCTACATCCGACCATTAGGTAACATAACTCATCAATTAGTAGTAACTACTGATGAACCAAATAAATAAAATAAAATAAATAAAAATAAATAAATTCTTGCTTCGTCTAGTCCTAGTTAGTTCCACCGCCACGCCAAGCTTTCGCGGGCCTTCAAAGGCCGTCTCCAGCCTCGGCTGAGGCCTGGGCCTCCACGGGGCGAGGCCGGGGAGGGACGGGGCCTCTGTACGCGTGCACGTGTCGCATATGTTTGACCACGTAGTGCCGGCAGCTGTACGAGCGACCGCACATAGCGCACTGGTACACGGAGGCACTGTGGCAGGTAGACTTGTGCATGTGCAGACTGTTGTTGGCCTTGAACGAGGCTGGGCAGAGGTCGCACTGAAAGGCAAATTAAATATACATGCACACATGCTTTGCTTTACTTGGGGCTATGTCGATTCGTGTGGAATTTTCTGTGTATGCCAAAGTATTTATTATTATTATTTACTTGAATGTAAATATTGCATCGGTATATTGACAACACGTGACAACTGCTAGAAGACAACTGTTGTATTTTCTGAGACACCGTGTATATATATATATAATAATATGTAGTAAAATAATAATATTATCATAAATAATAATATAATACCTTGACCAGTCTCTCAGTCCTGTGAGACTGCTTGTGCTGCGCGAGCAGGTAGGCAGCGTGGAACTTGGCGCCGCAGGTCTCGCAGATAAACGGCTTCTCACCGCGATGTCTGCGCTCGTGGTTCTGGTGGTATATATATATATATATATATATATATAATATACTTACATATATACTAGCTGTCCCGCCCAGCTACGCTCGGATTTTTTTTTTCTGAAACACGATCGGATGCCTATCCAATCGGGTCCAATTTTGGATCTAGTCTAGCAGTTTATGAAGAGTACATTGGCATACACACGCACAGAAGAAATATATACATAAAAACTAGTTCTCGCACCCAGCATCGCTTGGGTGAAAAAATAATAACCACGGACCCAGTAGCGCCACCTATCGTGTCCAATTATGAATCTAAACCATTCTCGAATCCACCTAAAGACACACAGAAAATTTCATTAAAATTGGTCCAGCCGCTTACAATTCTATAAAGGACACAGACAAACATTCATTTTTATATATATAGATAAAAACTCACCCTCATAGCCATAGCACTTGCACTTTGGAAGTCGCAGTATGAGCATTTAAATTTCTCATAGCCATGCTTCGCCCTGTAGTGCTCGTTCAAACGAAACTTGTTCCCGAATCTGCGGCCGCAGTGCTGTATACAGAATAGGTACCTAAAGTACAGGCTCTGCCTAGTTTAGGGTCAGTTGGCTTTGTGTGAGATGTCCACAATATTATTGTTGTTACATCTATATAAGTGTGTATATCAGTCGCCGATACCTATAGTACAGGCTCTGCCTAGTTTAGGGTCAGTTGGCTTTGTGTGAGATGTCCACAATATTATTGTTGTTACATCTATATAAGTGTGTATATCAGTCGCCGATACCTATAGTACAGGCTCTGCCTAGTTTAGGGTCAGTTGGCTTTGTGTGAGATGTCCACAATATTATTGTTGTTACATCTATATAAGTGTGTATATCAGTCGCCGATACCTATAGTACAGGCTCTGCCTAGTTTAGGGTCAGTTGGCTTTGTGTGAGATGTCCACAATATTATTGTTGTTACATCTATATAAGTGTGTATATCAGTCGCCGATACCTATAGTACAGGCTCTGCCTAGTTTAGGGTCAGTTGGCTTTGTGTGAGATGTCCACAATATTATTGTTGTTACATCTATATAAGTGTGTATATCAGTCGCCGATACCTATAGTACAGGCTCTGCCTAGTTTAGGGTCAGTTGGCTTTGTGTGAGATGTCCACAATATTATTGTTGTTACATCTATATAAGTGTGTATATCAGTCGCCGATACCTATAGTACAGGCTCTGCCTAGTTTAGGGGCAGTTGGCTTTGTGTGAGATGTCCACAATATTATTGTTGTTACATCTATATAAGTGTGTATATCAGTCGCCGATACCTATAGTACAGGCTCTGCCTAGTTTAGGGTCAGTTGGCTTTGTGTGAGATGTCCACAATATTATTGTTGTTACATCTATATAAGTGTGTATATCAGTCGCCGATACCTATAGTACAGGCTCTGCCTAGTTTAGGGGCAGTTGGCTTTGTGTGAGATGTCCACAATATTATTGTTGTTACATCTATATAAGTGTGTATATCAGTCGCCGATACCTATAGTACAGGCTCTGCCTAGTTTAGGGTCAGTTGGCTTTGTGTGAGATGTCCACAATATTATTGTTGTTACATCTATATAAGTGTGTATATCAGTCGCCGATGCCTATAGTACAGGCTCTGCCTAGTTTAGGGTCAGTTGGCTTTGTGTGAGATGTCCACAATATTATTATTATTACCTCACAAACTGGTCCCAACCCTGCGTGTTTGATAGCTTGGTGCATCCTCAAGCTTGCTTTCTGCATAGTCTTGTGACAAATATCACACTCCTTAAGCGCCCTGCCCTGGAAACATTTATTATTAGAACGGCTAGGCTTCATCTTTAAGACAGGTGGGGCACAACGGACCTCCCGTCCACAATAGCAGGCAGCCTGGGGCAGTACCTCCGCCTTACAGGAGGTCGCACACACATGGCACTGCGAGTGCAGTGGGCTGGTCTTAAGGTGAGTTAGGAAGGCAGGTGGGGCACAACGGACCTCCCGTCCACAATAGCAGGCAGCCTGGGGCAGTACCTCCGCCTTACAGGAGGTCGCACACACATGGCACTGCGAGTGCAGTGGGCTGGTCCTAAGGTGAGGTAGGAAGGCAGGTGGGGCACAACGGACCTCCCGTCCACAATAGCAGGCAGCCTGGGGCAGTACCTCCGCCTTACAGGAGGTCGCACACACATGGCACTGCGAGTGCAGTGGGCTGGTCCTAAGGTGAGGTAGGAAGGCAGGTGGGGCACAACGGACCTCCCGTCCACAATAGCAGGCAGCCTGGGGCAGTACCTCCGCCTTACAGGAGGTCGCACACACATGGCACTGCGAGTGTAGTGGGCTATTATCCCAATCTGGTAAACGCTTAACACCTTCGAAACTCGATACTAAAACAACACTTGACATCTGACACCCTGCACCTTAACCTGGATATCGGACACCAGAATCTCAGTTATCAGGCATCGGCAAGCGCTTACCATAATAAATGACACTTGAAGATACCTAATTAGAGTAGAC
Source organism: Drepana falcataria (assembly GCA_945859725.1). Taxonomy (NCBI): domain Eukaryota; kingdom Metazoa; phylum Arthropoda; class Insecta; order Lepidoptera; family Drepanidae; genus Drepana; species Drepana falcataria. The sequence continues at coordinate 800,259 of OX243949.1, forward strand.
AAACTGACGGACTTAGAAGCCGTGGTTGCCGAGTGGTTCGAGTAATTGCCTGCGACGCAAAGGTCGCAAGTTCGAATCCCGACTGTACCAATGAGTTTTTCTGAACTTAAGTACAGTGATTAGTCACACCACGAGCTTTACGGTGAAGGAAAACATCGAGAGGAAACCTGCATACGTCTGAGAAGAAATTCAAAGGCGTATGTATAGTCGTGCTTGAGTAACTGCGATGGACTCGCCATTTGTCACGTTGGCACCTAATATACCTCTGGCGGAAAGTGGGTGTGTGGGTATTACCTATACACCTCTGCCTACCCCTTCGGGGACCCTTGTGGGAAGGCGTGAGGATATATTATATTATTTATTATATATATATTATATTATATATTATATACTTACGGACTCGCTGATTTTCCTTTTTTTCGTTTTGGAAGTGCAAGACATGAGGTGTTCCGCCAAGCTGGCCTTGCCGTCGAACTCAGCCTTACAGGACTGCGGACAAAGATGGCTTTATGACTCCACTCCACTCCACTTAGCATCTCTTTGAGAAGATGAGTGAGCGGTGGGACGGAGGGGCGGGGGCGCTTGCAGGCATTACTCAGGTCGTGGTGTGACTATAGGCCGCGCGCAACTAGTTGGCCGCGCCTTAGGGGTGTGGGAGGTGGGACGCAGGGGCGCTTGCAGGCATTACTAAGGTCTTGGTGTGACTATAGGCCGCGCGCAACTAGTTGGCCGCGCCTTAGGGATGTGGGGGGCGGGGGGCGCTTGCAGGCATTACTAAGGTCGTGGTGTGACTATAGGCCGCGCGCAACTAGTTGGCCGCGCCTTAGGGATGTGGGAGGTGGGACGCAGGGGCACTTGCAGGCATTACTAAGGTCTTGGTATGACTATAGGCCGCGCGCAACTAGTTGGCCGCGCCTTAGGGATGTGGGAGGTGGGACGCAGGGGCGCTTGCAGGCATTACTAAGGTCTTGGTATGACTATAGGCCGCGCGCAACTAGTTGGCCGCGCCTTAGGGGTGTGGGCGGTGGGACGGAGGGGCGCTTGCAGGCATTACTAAGGTCTTGGTGTGACTATAGGCCGCGCGCAACTAGTTGGCCGCGCCTTAGGGGTGTGGGCGGTGGGACGGAGGGGCGCTTGCAGGCATAACTCAGGTCGTGGTGGGACTATAGGCCGCGCGCAACTAGTTCGCCGCGCCTTAGGGGTGTGGGCGGTGGAACGGAGGGGCGCTTGCAGGCATTACTAAGATCTTGGTGTGACTATAGGCCGCGCGCAACTAGTTGGCCGCGCCTTAGGGATGTGGGGGGCGGGGGGCGCTTGCAGGCATTACTAAGGTCTTGGTGTGACTATACTCCTCAATACCAGCGTAATCAGCAATTGATGCGATGATCTCAGCGAGATCAATAAGCGTCCAAAGGCAGTTGTAATGGCTTTCGAAGTATCTATTAGTATATCGCTTATATCTGGAAGGTATGAAGAAAATAGTACAGTCAAAATCCTCACCGCACATCTGATACACCCACTCTTGTGCACCATTCCCATATGACGTTTCAGTTTCTCCTTCAACACATACGCATCGCACAGTTCACACTTAACCTTCCTGCGGTCAGCGCCAGGGTGTCTCCGGGCCATGTGACTGTCGATACTCCTGATAGAGAGCTCTTTTTGACACAATTTACAGGTGACTCTATTTGCTGTCAATATTTCATAGGGCATTTCTGAATTTTGATCCTTTTTCCTGGTTTTTATATTACAATTTTGAGATTTGATATTGTATTCAAGTTCAATTTTTGCATGCCTTTCTTCATTCTGTGAGTTGTCACTGTAAGTGTTGTCTGGAATACTATCCGAATGCTCTTGTTCCTCGAATAGGTCTGCCTCGGTATTCTTTCCAATGAAGTACTTTAATGGTGTCTCATCATCATCATGTTCCGTTCCATATGCAATATTGTCATCGTAACCTGATGTATGTTTTACGTCACTCAAACTGACAACTTCTGTAAAACATTGTGGTGTCACTTCAGCTATGATTTCTGTATTGTTTATTTCCTTCCCATTTTCTTGCACTTTCAGCCTTAATAGCTCATTTTCGGTGACTTTACAGTTTTTGCGGAATTTAAAAGCTTCATTGAGGAAATGTATACAATCTGAGCATATATTCTGCGGTAGGCCATCATTTATATGAACCTGCAGGGAAAGAATTGTATTTATATATATTGTCTGGCCGCAAGGGTCAAAAGGGATAAGCAGAGGTGTGTAAATTAGGTAATACCCAGTTAGCTCCAGTAATATTTTAAGTTTGAATGTCTTCTCAGGTTCCCTCTCGATGTTTTCCTTCACCGTAAAGCTCGTTTTATGGCTACTCACTGTACTTAAGTTCAGGAAAAACTCATTGGTACCGGGTTCTAACTTGAAACCTTAGCTTTGCACGCGACTGCTCAGATCAGTCGGCAATCACGGCTCTATATGTTGTAATATAAATATTATTTGGATAGTACCTTAATACCAGTAATAAGATACACAGCCAGCGAGTGTCGGTTGTGTGTTTCTTCATCTCGAAATATCGGATTCAAAGATTTTGTGCTAAGACACGTTCGACAAACGCAAGAAAAATCCATATTTTATGACATAAACTGATGTCCATTTAAGCAACTAACATTCGTGAAAGTTCTATGATTAGTTCATTAACTTGAAAACTATGTTCAAGGTACAAGGTACAATTAAAAGGTTTAATTAAATATTTATCATCTTTCTTAATTTATTTGGATGTACTGACAGACTGTCAGTCAGTCACTTGTTTACAAAAAATTTAAGCAGAATATAAAAAAAAAATATTCTGTGGTTTGCCTCACAACGACTGACTACTGAAGGAATACCATACCAGAATACAATAGCAGAAAGACCATACATCTTTTCCTATGTATTTTTTAGTTTGTTGTACAAACGTACAGTATCTTTCCCTGTTGAGAGCGAGATATTCGCCAATCTTCCTATCACAGAGGCTCCAAATGGTTTCTCAATATGTACCTACTTACAATAAAGAAGAATATCTAGTCTTCGTGGCTTTAGAGTTTGAACCCCTTGGTAGGATATTTGCGGCGGTTGAGTTAGCTAGTTTGTATTAGCAATAACGAAACGTAAACGCAGTTTAATTTACAGATAATAAACTATATGTCATGTCATCATTGTATAAATAAGTCAAGTATAAGTCAAAAACACGTGTTTTGGTGTTGTGATTTTGCGATGTGCTTGTTTTTATAAATCGTAAATTTTATTAGATACGCGAGGGAATAATTGAGAAAAATGATTATAACAGAAGATAAACAATATGACATCTTCGTAGCTAGTAAAATAGGATCTTTCAAACGTAAGTATCAGTCTTCTTTTAAATTTAGCCTTTTCCGCTATCAAATTGAACATAGGCACGTCGAATCCCTCGCGGCGTGGGAAGAGAGAGAAGAGCGCCAGTTCTCTTTACACTAAAATCTCTATGTTTTTCCATATTTATCAGTTTGTTCCAAAGATTACTAAATAATAACTGGTTGCCGGTTTCGAAAACTCTTGACATTCCCATCCTTTGTGCAATGCCGGATTTAGAGGTATGGAGTCCTCGGGGCAACAAAGACGTGGTGGCACCCTTCTTCTTCTTCTTCTCAGCATTTATGCGTCCACTGCTGGACATATGCCTCTTGCATGGATTTCCAAGCTGATCTTGATGCGGCGATCCTACTCCAGGTCGGCCCTGCCGTCTTTTTAATGTCGTCCGACCATCTGGCTTGCGGTCTTCCAACGCTTCTGCCACCCGTTCGCGGCCTCCAGTGAAGCGCTCGCTGACTCCACTCTATCGGTGGCACCCTGGCCCCAAATTATCTTCCAAATATAATGGTAAATTTTTTAAGTTGAGTCTTCCAATAAATAATATAATAATTTATTGTGAAAGCAAGTATATTCTTTTATGAAATAAAATTTTAGCATTACCGTAAACGCGAAAAAAAATTCAAAGTTGAATTCAAAAGTTGTTTACTAGTGTTTATGAGTCTGTTTTTTTTTCTGTCTCTATTTCCTGGGCCCTTCTTTTGTGGAGGGGTTGTAGCCCCAGTTGCCCTGCCTTAATGGTGAGATTTGACCAGAAATAAACTGTCAGAAAATACATTTTTTAAATATCTAATATATTACCAAAGCCAGTTTACATCTGGTGCTCTATTCTCTCTGCCTACCCTGTTAGAGACTCGATTAATAATAATGTATGTATGTAAATATTTAGATATAAGAAATAGATTCTGTATGTTTGGGACTTATCAATTTGAAAACCTATAACAAAGTAAAATGTCTACTGTTGTGACCAATCACCCATATGCAACGTCGGCTGACTGTTCTTTGAGGTCATTCCGGTGCATACAATTATGGAAGGAGCTCCCGATTGACTGTCAGAGTACAGCATGGAGTTAAGAAGGGGATGAAAAGGATCCTGCCGCGTCCACAATGCATGAGTAATCACTCTTGATGTTCAAAATCAAGCATCCATAAGCAGCGTTGGTCGCTTACCATCAGGCCATTTGTGTGCTTGCCATAAAAATTTTTTTTTTGCCGGACAATGGCATGTCCTAGGCCTCCAGCCGGGCACTTTAATGTGCCTAGCAGCACAGCTAAGGGTACCCCCTGTGGGGTACGGACCTCTGCTTAGAGCGTTGCTGGATCGCAAGCAAGGGAGCTGAGCTGGACTGGGTATTTAATATGCTATATATCTATTTCAGATGTCAAATACAATACAGATCTGTCGAAAAACACTAAGAAATGTATAGAAAACTTGGTTGATGTCAAAACGCTGCAAAAAGATGACAGTATTACATGTATGGAGTATGGTAATATTGATCAGACGGAGATATTAATAGGGAAGAGGAATAAACAGGTTTGTTTTTATACATCTAGTGACCTCTTCTTATGAGTACATACACATATTTTTAACATATTGAGATACTTTTTACCATACCATAATAGGCGTAGGCGGCGTAGGCAGAGGTGTATAAATCAAATCAAACAAAATATTTTTATTTCACATAGGCCCAAGTGGGCATTTATGAAACGTCGAAAAAGAAGCACGGTTCGGGTTGGTCGCTTCCATGAAGAAGAACCGGCAAGAAACTCCATGGTTACTCTTTTAGGTTTTTAGTACCCACACACCCACTTTAATTTATTCAAACATTCCTCTCCGTGTTTTCTTTCACCATAAGCTTGTAGTGTGACTAATCACTGTACTAAAAGTCAGAAAAAACTTATAGGTGGAGACAGGATTCGAACTTGCGATCTTTGTGTCGCAGGCAACTACTCGAACCACTCGGCCACCACGGCTCTTAATTTCATAATTCAATATAATTTCATAAGTGGTTGTCCTATTTTAACCAATAGACCTAAATCTAAAACTAAGAAAATAAAAACCTGCATACCTTTGAGACGACATCCAAACACCTATCTATGAATACATAGGTGTCTCGATAGTACTTCTCACACACCTTCTGGACACTGGGTATATGAAGAGAATAATGAGCCCAGTAATGAGCTCCTTGGGGAGGGGGGAGGATTGTTATATTGGCATTTAGCAGAAGATTAGTCCCATTAGGCTACCAACACATATAATTATATAACTTGTAACACATATAACTCTCCGAACACAGAGTGGCAACGCGCAAGTGATACTTAGGTATCGTGAGCGTAAATAGGCTACGGTAACCGTTATCCGGATGGGCCGTATGCTTGTTTGCCACTCTTGTTGTATAAAAAAAAGAGAGAATTGGAAGTTAGCCACAGATAATATCTTCCACAGATACAAACATACCACACAATCCACGGTTTCACAAACTCTTACACGTCGGATTTCGCCCCCGGTGACGTTGTGGGTCTCGGCCGGTGTAAACGTAAGCTCCTGGCCGCCACTGCCAGTGGGGTCGTCAGGGTTTGGAGCAAGAAGGTGGACGAGACCATCGACGTGGGCGGGAAAGTGGATAGAATGAGGGTCTGTGCTGATGAACCGGCTTTTGCTACTGGTGAGTGCTGGGGAAAAGGATGTGTCTGTCACACATGTCTGAAAGACTGCGATAGGGTTGTCATCTGTCATGTTGGCCTCCCCAGAATACACCCTTGGTTGGTTCTATACTAGTTGTCTCGCCCAGCCTCGACCGGTTAAAAAAGTAAAATTACCTGATACAGGACCGAAGCGCCACCTATCAGGTCCAATTGAGAATCTAAACCACCACATTTGAATCCACCTAAACACAGAAAATTTCATTTATATCGGTCCAGCCGTTCAGGTGGAGTTCAATGAAATCTAACTTAGTTTGCACTCATTTTTATCTAATTAATAGGCTTTGAAAAAATCCCATAAAGCCATGTTTTTCCAATTGCCTATTTACATAAGTATGCATATCATTGTCCAGTTCCCACAGTACAAGCTTTGCTTAGTTTAGGACTAGGTAAATTTGTGTGGAATTGCCTATCTATATAAGTATGTATATTGTTGTCCAGTTCCCACAGTACAAGCTTTGCTTAGTTTGGGACTAGGTCAATTTGTGTGTAATTGCCTATCTATATAAGTATGTATATCGTTGTCCAGTTCCCATAGTACAAGCTTTGCTTAGTTTGGGACTAGGTCAATTTGTGTGTAATTACCTATCTATATCAGTATGTATATCGTTGTCCAGTTCCCATAGTACAAGCTTTGCTTAGTTTGGGACTAGGTCAATTTGTGTGTAATTGCCTATCTCTATAAGTATGTATATTGTTGTCCAGTTCCCACAGTACAAGCTTTTGCTTAGTTTGGGACTAGGTCAATTTGTGTGGAATTGCCTATCGGCAGGTGGTGAAGAGAACGACTTAAGGATCTATGCCATTGGGGAGTCAACGCCGACGTTTTGTGCCAAGAACTTGGCACACGATTGGCTTCAGTTACGGAGACCAGTATGGGTGACCGACCTTGCCTTCATGCCTGGAGAGGGGGGGAGGCTGGTCGCAGTATGCTCCCGACATGGCTACGTCAGGTAAACAAACAATCTTCCATCATCATATCACGCTGTCTCTCACGGGGTAGGCAGACGAAGACCACGTTCCAACTACCTAGATCACATCGATCATACACTAAAAGATGGAAACGTCAAGAGTACTCGAAACTGGAGAACATGTGAAAAGACTGATGAATTTGGATGAAGCGAAAGAACTATGTAAATCTAGAGAGAACTGGCGCTCTGCTCTCTCTGCCTACCCCGTGAGTGACTTGGCGTGATAATATGTATCTCCTAACGCCTTCCCACACACCCACTTTCCGCTAGAGATATATTTCAGATGCCAACGTGACAGATGGCGAGTCCATCGCCGTTACTCAAGCACGACTATACACACGCCTTTGGATGTCGTCTCAGACGTATGCAGGTTTCCTCTCGATGTTTTCCTTCACCGTAAAGCTCGTGGTGTGACTAATCACTGTACATAAATTCTGAAAAACTGATTTGTACAGTCGGGATTCGAACTCACAAAATTTGTGATGCAGGCAATTTTGGGACCACTCGGCCATCACGGCTTTTCTATATATAAGTATTGTTTCTGATCACAGACTGTATGACACGAGGGTCCAGCGCAGGCCGGTGTGCAATGTAGATTTTAACATGGCGGCTACTTGCATCACGCCGGGGTTGGATGAACGGTGAGTTAATTTTTTTTACAACACTAGGAGACCCGGCCACGCTTTGCTGTGGCTAAGGTTCCTCTTATATTACATTGTAAATAAATTAATACTTCAACAGGTATCGCCATCTGTTAGAATCGCTTGGAGCTAACAGATAATTGTGACTGTCAAATAATAGACAAATAATTTGCAATAAAATAATATTGCGACTATAAATTGTGATGTAAGCTATCCTATCTTTCAAGTTGGATCAAACTGCACACGGTGTGCAAATTTGATTGAAATCGGTTAAGGAGTTTAGGAGTCCATCGCGGACAAACAACGTGACGCGTAATTTATATATATTAAGACTAGTTGTCCCGCCTTAGCTTCGCTTGCGTAAAAAATAAAAGCCACAAACCCAGTGGCGGGTCCAATTGTGAATCTAAACCATTCTCAAATCCACCTGAAGACACAGATAATTTCATTAAAATCCTTTTACGATTCTATGAAGGACATACGGACAAACATTCATTTTTATATATATAGATAGTTATAGAAGAGTAACAAACAAGCATACGGCCCACCTGATGGAAAGCGGTTACCGTAGCCTATTTACGCTCACGATACCGAAGTATCACTTGCACGTTGCCACTCTGTATTCTTAGAGTCTAATGGGTTTAATCCCTCTGCTGCCAACACAATATAACAATCCTCCCCCTCCCCAAGGAGCTCATTACTGGTAACCTTATTCACCGCGCAGGAACACAACACTGGACAGGAGGTAATGCCCCAGGCTGCCTGCTATTGTGGACGGGAGGTCCGTTGTGCCCCACCTGCCTTCCTAACTCACCTTAGGACCAGCCCACTGCACTCGCAGTGCCATGTGTGTGCGACCTCCTGTAAGGCGGAGGTACTGCCCCAGGGTGTCAAGGCTGAACAGTGCGTTCTCTGGCCCCCAGACAAGTGGTGGTAGGGTTCGGGCGCGGTCAAGTCCACCAGGTCGACCTCCGCAAGGCTCGCCCCGACAAGGGCTTCAAGGGCGCAGTGGGGGCCGTGTCTACCATAGCCCTGGTGAAGGACTCGCGGCTTCTGGTGACTGGCAGCTTGGACCGGCATCTGAGGGTACACCAGCTCGACACTAAGGAACTGGTGTATAAGGTGAGTTTCTTTGGCTCGTGTGGTGGTAATCGGTCACCAAATTCTGAATGCGTTGCACCTGATCGAGGGCTTGCTAACTCAGTGTGAGCATATAGATCTTTTTACTGACTGCTGAAAGCGTTTTTTTTATACTACTTAAGTGGCAAACAAGCATGCGGCCTGTCTGATGGTAAGCGGTTACCGCTGCCTATGGACGCTTGCAACACCAGGGGTATTACTCGCGGGTTGCCAACCCTGCAGGAATCCCTTCTTGAAGAACTCCTTACTATACGAAGCTTCCAAATACATATATTAAAGCGTGTTGGTGTGTTGGAGATCTCTCTATAAACCGCATGTTATTGTAATTTCATACATACATATCATCACGCCAAGTCCCTAACGGGGTAGGCAGAGAGTATAGAGCGCCAGTTCTCTCTAGACTAACATATCTCTTTCGCTTCGTCCACATTCATCAGTCTCTTCATACATGCTCGTCGGTTTCGAGTACCTACTTAAAATCCTCACGCCTTCCCACAAGGGTCCCCGAAGGGGTAGGCAGAGGGGTATAGGTAATAGCCACACACCCACTTTCCGCCAGAGGTATATTAGGTGCCAACGTGATAGATGGCGAGTCCATCGCCGTTACTCAAGCACGACTACACATACGCCTTTGAATTTCTTCTCAGACGTATGCAGGTTTCCTCACGATGTTTTCCTTCACCGTAAAGCTCGTGGTGTGACTAATCACTGTACTTAAGTTCAGAAAAACTCATTGGTACAGTCGGGATTCGAACTTGCGATCTTTGTGTCGCAGGCAACTGCTCGAACCACTCGGCCACCACGGCTTTCTTAAAATCAAAATATTTTATTCATCGTAAGGGACACAGGGAACACTTATTGAACGTCCATATATTTAATATAAACTAAAGTTACCACCGTTTCTAGGAAAAAAAGTACCTGCCAGGAGAAGAAACGGCGAAACAAACTCCGCGGTTTTCTTTTTTAACATTTGTTTTTTTACCCTTTTACGTAGGGATAGAAAAGATTACATATATAAACTCTGTACCAGAGGAGGAATTCATTGGCCATCATTCAAACTCTTGACGTTCCCGTTATTGTAATTAAAAAAATAAATAAACAGTTACCATAGTCTATAGGCGGTGTAGTCCGCGCGGAACTAGTTGGCCGCTCCTTGTGAGGGGCCGGGGGCGAGGCGGGGGGTTGCCCAGTGATCGCAACGCACAAGGGATTAGACCCAGGACTTATCTCGAGATATGGCACTTAATATAATTGGAAACAGATGTGGCATGCCTAGTAACTGAACGATAGATATGTAAATAATATATCCTTACGCCTTCCCACAAGGGTCCCCGAAGGGGTAGACAGAGGTGTCTAGGTAATACCCACACACCCACTTTCCGCCAGAGGTATTTTAGGTGCCAACGTGACAGATGGCGAGTCCATCGCCGTTACTCAAGCACGACTATACATACGCCTTTGAATGTCTTCTCAGACGTATGCAGGTTTCCTCTCGATGTTTTTCTTCACCGTAAAGCTCATGGTGTGACTAATCACTGTACTTAAGTTCACAAAAACTCATTGGTACAGTCGGGATCCGAATTTGCAATTGTGTTGCAGGCAACTAATCGAACCGCTTGGCCACCACGGGTGATAAAATCAATTGCTTCTTATAAACCCCTGGATATTTAAACTAATAAAATTATTGAGAGGAAAGATTTGATTGATTGTTTGTGTTGAATAGGCTCCGAAACTACTGGACCGATTTGAAAAATTCTTCACCATTGGAAAGCTATTCACCCTGAGTGATATCCAATTAATATTATAAATGTGAAAGTTTGTAAGTTTGGATGTTTGCGGTTCTTTCACGGCCATACTGATACTGATACTGAACCGATTAGGCTGAAAGTTAAAATGGTGATAGCTTATACCCAGGAATAGGACATAGGATACTTTTTTTTTTTAATCCTGTAAAATTCAAAGTTCTTATACCTATAATAATGTATGATGCTCTTACACGGCATAGCGGCTGAACCGATTTTAGCAGGAAAATTTCCAAAGCTACTTTTTCGAACTCCACGCGGTCGAAGCCGCGGGCATAAGCTATTAGGCTATAATTTCTTATATAAAAAAAAATCTTATGTCCACCCGTGCGAAGCCGGGACGGGCCACTAGTTATCACATACATACATATCATCACGCCGAGTGGTTATAATTTTTATTCCTTCCTAAACAGCAATACATGACCTCGAAGCTCTCGTGCGTACTGGTCCAGACAGAGTCCTCCACTCCTCTGCAGAAGAGTGAAGTTAAGGGAGAAGGAGAGGGCGGAGACGAGGTGAAGGTAGAAGATGATGATCTGGACGCCCTATTCGAGATCATGGAGACTGTTGGGTAAGTATTTAGATTTGCACTAATTGGTGCCACACACATTCGCATTGTATATCTGTTTCCAGTACACTTGACGTCCCCGTCCTTGAGCGTCCGATCGATGTGATCCAGGTAGTTGGAACGTGGCCTTCCTCTGCCTCTTCTTGCACACACTTTTGCTTTGTATATCTGTTTCGTCAATCTTTCTTCACTCATCCTCTCTATGTGTCCAAACCAACGTAACATGCCTTTCTTCTTTACAATCACACCCTCGTTCACGCCAGTTGCTTTACGCCGCACAATGTTCTAAGAAGAAGCCACGCATTTCAGCATGTTTTAATTACTTTCAGTGAAAAACCAAAGAAGAAAAAGGTTGAGGCAACAGAAAAGTTGCCAGCAAAGAAAATGAAGCCGTCGACAGCTGGAAACATCGAGGGCGAATATGACAGCAGTGACAACACCGAGGAGGCGATTGTGAAGCTTCTGAGAAGCACGGAGAAGCAGAAGAAGAAGAGGGAACAGAAGAAGCGTGAGAAGAAAGCCAAGAGCGTGTTTCACAACGCTTAGAATAAATGACTATAAATTAATGTGTATTTTAAGTGCTATTGTCCGAGCCCCGCAGTTTAAGCCGCGTAAAATTTGATTTTAATTGTAGATTCATGATAACATAGGTATCCCATAAGTTGATCCATCCAATTTCATCCGTTTCCGTTCAGTCGTTTTTGTGAGAGAAGAACAATTATACAGACTAACTGTCGCATTTATTAAGTAAATTGGTGGGATGAAAACGAAACTGCAGCATTTGTTAGGTAGGTAGGGACATCGAGAACTAGCTGGCTAGAACTAGCTACACGATGTTAATTTCGGCCGTAAGGCGAGACGAGACAATTAAACTGATGGTTGAAATTGAAATTCCTTTTCTGGTTGATGAACAAGAACACGTCTCCTTATCCTCCACATACAAACCAACCCTAAGCCTAACAGCCCTTAAAAAAATCTATATACAGTTTGTAGGTGCAGGGAAAAAAATTATGGTTACACATTTGTTTATTAATAATTAAGTAAAAAAACATTGATCGTACAAATGTATAAATTGAATTCAATTGGGGGCACAATCAGCCCGCAATCAAAGCTAAAATATAAACTAAGCACACAAATGTCGTAGCTGAAAAACACTTTGCAGAACTAGTACTAGAAGTCACACTCCCAGTGAAAGTAGAAAAGCTTACAAAATGGCCGACATCTTCTGTGGAAGACGTCGGCCATTTTGTAGGCTTGACTTGCGTTAAGCGTGACTTTGACATCGTGTCCCACTCGAATAAAATTTTATCTTTGTGGCGGGGGCCATGCCCATTAGTGTCGTTATTAATCTGATTTTTAATACTTTCCAAATATTCGTCATCCAAAATAGGGCCGCTAGGGTTTACAATATTGTTCTCACCGTCGATAACAACATTGTGCATGTCAACAATAGTGACATTGCGTGCATTCAGCACGACAATGTTGGTAGACTGCACGATCGTCACTGCCGTAGCGTTGGTAACACTGACGTTGTTGGAATATGCCACTTGCAACCAATCAGAGTTAACGAATTTAACGTCTTTGGATTTCGCAACCAACATGTTTGTCACCTTGTAAATTGAAATATTGCTTGCGTTGCTAATAAGACAATGAAACCTGTAGTCCTTTATATAATTGTATCCCACACTGCTTGCGTTATAAACGCGTGCTGTTTTCGGTACGTGGTTATTGGAAAAGATATAGAAAATTCCCTGGCGGACACTGTATAAATATCCTTCTTCCATTCTGCAGAACATTTCATCAAATAAACTTGCTTGTTGCTTGCTTGCTTGAACACACACTGCACAAAGTACTAGCAATAAATATGAATTATACATGTTGTATGGATTTGGATTGAAACACTAAGGCAAGAAAGACCGCGAAGCTCAGCATACAGGACAGGAGTGGCCATAGTAGTCTTTATGTACTATGCAATGATGACCGGCGGAGTTGGTGGTAAATCCCCGCCAATCCGGGGAGTCTTACGATATATAACAAGAGTAAATCCCCGCCAATCCATCCAACCCGTCAACAGTTCTTAATAATAATACCTTACTTGTATGCTTTAGTTATTGTTCTGAGGTCATAACATAACTTGTATCATAATATTACTATTGTAGCACCTCTAGGTATAATATATGTATGTATATCCGTAAGTATATAGCAATAACCATAAGCACTTTATTAATTAGGTACGCAACTAGCTAATAGTAAACTTTTGTTGAATTATACGAGGTTTGGTAATGAAACATAACGAGCAGATATTCATATACATTTATTAAAATAGTACATGGAAATATTTTCCCTTTTCTTCTTTCTACCCTTATGTTTGGACTTGTTTCCTTTCCTTATGTTGTTAGCATCCCAAAAGGTTGTCTTATCAGTGAGAATGTTGTCGACTTTTTGGCAGCAATTACGACATGACTGAAGGGCACTGTTCACTTTTAACAATTGACTTGAATAACTTGAGGGAGATAGCATAGATTGCTCAAAATGTGGATGTTCTTATGATTCTTTGTGTGCTAATATTTGTATGAAGGATCATAGTAAATTAACCTCAGAGTTCACCAAGACTTGGCTATGCCTTAACTGTCGCAGTAAACTGCCAAAGGGGGATAACACGAATACGCCAGTTCGCCATGGGCCTCGTTGCGCCTCACCCCTCGAACTTGATGCACCCGCTTTAACGGTGTCTTGCATCGACTCTGCCAATGTAAATAATGTCCGGGGAGGAAGTCGCCGTGGGCGTTCAACCACTGACAGTCCCTCTATTGATACCATCAGAGATGTTATTCGGGAGGAATTGGAAAGAGTAGTTGTAAACCGTCTTACTCCTATAATTAATGGACTAATTTCGGATCACCCGGCCAACTGTGAAATCAAACAATGTATCGTATTGCTAGCTGAGAGAATAACCGCCTTGGAGGGAAAAATAAAAGATCTTGTTGCTGTGAGCAGTAGCATTAGTTGTGCTGATCAAATCATTTTGCCTACCACAAAACCAGTTAATGTGATTAGCAATCACACGCCGCTTACGACTCCAATGGTTGTGTCCTCTGGGAACGCAAAAATAGCATGTGCTGATAACAATTTAAGCACGGCTCCTAGGGTTTTGTACCCAAACACTGCTGGAGATGCATTTTCTAAGACAAAAGGAGCGCGCAAGGTCAGCACGAGCTCAGAGCAAAATCAGAGCGTAAGTGCAATAGAAACAGCTACCATTTTATCACAGTCCATGTCCATCACGAACCTACCTGCGGATACCGACCAATGTCAAGCACTCAACACCATTCATACGACTTCCGTCGCTACCAACGAAGCAAATAACGATTGGACCGAAGTACGGCGAAAACATAGTCGACGGTCACTCAGCTCTGTTTTAAGGGGTATTGCTACTCCAGGTTCCTCAAAACTAGAGGCCTCAGAAAGATGGAGGTACCTTCACCTATTTTATGTAAAACAAGGTACTACTGAAGACCAAGTACGGGAACACCTTAAAGAACTTTGTGAAAGCGACGTCTGCACAGTGGAAGCTCTAAAATCCCGCGGTAACTATGCGTCTTTCAAGCTAGGGGTGCCTACACGGTTGGTTGAGCGTGTTCTGGCGGTTGAAGCATGGACGGCGAATATATGTATCAAGCCATGGCATCAAACTTTTCGTAACAATAGGCAGACCCAATAATGGCATACCTTGCAAAACTACACGTCACGCAAATTTGACTATCTTGTATCAAAATGTACGGGGACTGAAAACCAAGCTAGCCAAATGGAGAGTCAGCTTAATGCTCACTGAACAAGACCTAGTAGCCGTCACTGAAACCTACCTAGACAATTCAGTTGAAGAATTTGAGATTACACCTGGTAATTGGAACATTCTCCGTAGAGATAGATCAACTCTAGGTGGTGGAGTATTACTGGCTGCTCGTCCAGAACTCACCATTAGTAGGCGAAGGGATCTGGAGACTGAAAGTGGAGAAGACTTATGGTCTGTTCTTACAATATGCGGTCATAGCATATTTGTGTGTGTAGTCTATATTAGGCCAACGGCGAGTGATGAAGAATATATGAAATGGTTTACGAAGGTTGAAAGTTTAATACATCATTTAAATGGAAGTGCTATGATTATGGGTGACCTAAACCTAAATAGTGCATCTACAATTATTCAAAACTACTTTTGCTATTTTTTGTCATTTTGTAGTCTGGCTGACATGAATGATGTGATGAATATGCGCGGGAGTAAGTTAGATGTAGTGTTGGCACGGGAGGACATTGCGGTATGCTGCGTACTTGGGAAAGATATGGAGCTCGTACCTATTGATCACTATCATCCCCCACTAGATATTTCTTTACCAGTCGTTACTCCTAAATGTTGTGACAAATTGGATCCTAGTAACATTGATCGTAGTAAAGACTGGAACTTCAGCAAAGGTGATTACACACTTTTATATCAATTGTTTTGCACTGCTCCATGGCAAAACATTCTTGAGTGTACTAGTGCAGCTATTGCAACAAATATTTTTTATGAGATGATGTACGATATTTTTGACGCTTGCGTTCCCAAGAAAAGTAGATTCTCCTCAGGTAGCAGACGGTATCCGGTCTGGTTCACTATCGATTTAATTTTGGATACTGTCCGAAAAAATAAACTTCATAAAAAATGGAAGCGATCTCGCTGTGAACGTGCCTACACTGAGTTTAGCCATTTACGATCTAGTCTCAAAGAAAGAGCAGCTAAAGCCTACACTTCGTACTGTCACGCCATTGAAACTAGTTTCAAAAGAGATCCACGACAGTTTTGGCAGCATGTAACTAGCATGCGATCAAAGGGTGGTTTTGAGCCAGAAGTCACATACAATGGCCAAACAAAAACTGGAGTGGAGGCTGCTGAAGCGTTTGCCCATTTCTTTGCAAGTGTATTCTTAGCAGATACACCAAAATTGAAGGCTCGTAACATTTTCGTAAACAGTGAAGGAGGCAATGTCCCCATTCCTAGTCTGACACCAGAAGATGTAATACTTGCTATTACTAAACTCAAGCCGTGTAGTGCTATCGGTTCTGACTGTATTCCCCCCTATGTTCTCAAAGGATGCTGCAAAGTTCTAGCAGTTCCTTTATGCCATATATTTAACCTGGCACTTATGTCTGGAGTGTACCCGAAACAATTCAAACTATCTAGGGTCACTCCTATTCCGAAGACCAATGATAAAGCCTCCGTTACAAAGCATAGGCCTATTGCAAATCTTGCCACTGTAGCAAAAGTATTTGAGCATATTCTTCATGCTAAGATCTCCACCCATATCAATGTGTATCTTTCAGAAGCTCAACATGGTTTCAGACCAGGTCGCTCGGTTAATTCGAACCTGATGATACACGTAAATTTTGTTTCTGAATGTTTGGATGCAGGGGAACAAGTCGATACTCTGTATTTTGACTTCAGTAAAGCCTTTGACAAAGTTGACAATGATATATTGCTGGAAAAGTTAGCAATGATTGGGTTTACATCTGGATTTTTACTTTTTTTTGCCGATTACTTATGCGATCGGAAACAGTTTGTAAGATATGGTTGTTATGAGTCGGAGCCTTACACTACCAGGTCTGGAGTGAGTCAGGGATCCGTTTTAGGTCCATTATTGTTTTTGGTCATGATTAACGACCTCACTTGTAGGATTGATTTCTCCAAGTGTCTCCTATATGCGGACGACCTCAAGTTGGCAATGGCAATAAAGACTGAAGATGACTGTAGACTTCTACAAAGAGACATAGATGCAGTCGTCCAATGGAGCGTCGAGAATAAACTCTTGTTTAACACTAGTAAGTGCTACGTCATGACATACGGCCGAAAATCACGACCCATCCATTACAATTACTGTTTGGATGGTGAAACTATTACTCGTGTATTTTCAATTAACGACCTTGGAGTGACCTTCGACCGAGCCCTTACATTTAAAGATCACATCTCCACCCTGTGTAAAGAATCGTTTAGACGCCTAGGTTTTGTTTTACGCAATGACCGGGATTTCCAGGACCCTCTCATTATTAAACTCTTATATACTTCCCTAGTCCGGAGTAAATTGGAGGCAAGCAGTTGTATCTGGAGTCCCCACACCGCGTCTCAAATACTTACGCTTGAGAAGATACAAAAAACTTTTCTAAGATTCATGTATAAAAAAATATACGGCTATTATCCATACATGTATCCCACAAACTTTCTGCTGGGCACATTGGGAATGAATTCACTAGAGGTACGGAGGGGCTTGGATCAGCTACTATTTGCCTGTAAAATCCTTCACGGGGCTATAGACAGTCCCATGCTCCATGATTTATTCTGTCACCTGAATGTCCCAAATAGACACACCGCACATAGACCTCCTAGACGACAACATAAATTGTTCGTGCAACCATCGAGCCGAACAGTCGCTAGGGACCAGTCACCGGTTTGCCGTACTCTGAGCGCGCTCAACGCCCTCCTTGTTGCCAACCCTGAATGTGATCTGTTTGCGGATGGATGGAATAAAATTGTATCAGAATGCTTGCAGTTCTGTGAGGATCAGTATGCGAGAGTGTCCTCTGTTTTGTAATCCATGTTTTTTATTTTGTTATGTGAAAAAATTGTTAATTATTGTAATTGGTGAATCCGTTATAGTTAACAATAAATAAATAAATAAATAAATAAATAAATAAACAATTATGGGTTCAAGCTACACAGATAGTGCTTAGACGATAATAGTTCACAATCACAACATCGCGACCCGGAGGAGTAACACAGTTCATCATGGACGTGCGGAATATATAATTACTAGCGGCCCGTCCCGGCTTCGCACGGGTAGACATAAATAAAAAATATTTATGTTATAAGCATGCTAATTAAAACGACCATGAATCACTAAATTAGAAAAAAAAATTATGCGAAACATATAAGACAAATTTTATTCATTGCTCCGCTTTGGATGAGCATATTCAATTTGAGGATCGTAACTAAATGCCGACCTATTAGCTAAAATTCTATTGCGCGTCCTAGCTGTTAACGACCGTTTTCTATCTCGCTGTGTCAGGAGCCGCTGCGAGCGTTCAGTGCTAGATTCCCGTGCACGCGTTCGCGAGTCCCTAGCTCTATTTCCTTCAAGTCGCTGCGAGCGCTCGGCGCTTGACTGTCGTTCGTATAACTGCGATGATCTCGCATTTTGCTCTGCAAGACGAAGTGAACGATCAGTGCTACATTCTCTTGCCCGTATTTGCGAGTTCCTAGCCCTATTTTCAGCAAGTTGCTGAGAGCGCTCAGCACTTGACTGTCGTTCGTATAGCTGCGACGATCTTGCATTTTGTTCTGCAAGACGAACTGAACGTTCCACGCTATTCTCTGGCTCGCGATTGGGACGCGTACACTCTCATACTTTCCAGACGATCTGCATTTTCAGAAAAAGACTCTCCAATACGACAAACTTTTGCTAATCTCGCTTGGGAACTATTCTTAGATAGCTGCGACTTTCTTCTTCTAGGCATATTGCTATGAAGGATATTTATTTTAAATCAGACAAATTAAGAATAAACTAATAATAATAATAAAAAAGAAATTATTCAAGTTCAAACAGATAGTTCTGAAAATTACTTTGACAAATATTATGAAAAAGTGTGATTCCTAATACTAAAACTAAGTAGCTCTGAAAAGAACTTTTTAAGTGAAGCATAAAAATGTGTTAAAAAACTCGAAATATTCAATGTCGCTTGCGTCCACTGCGGCTACCTAGTTCATAATGGTGCACCCCCTTCTCCCGCACTGCCCCTCTCACGAAGAGTTAGTTACTCGATGCGCTGCGTGGCGGCCGCCGCCGGCGTGTATTGTTATTTTAATTTCATGATATCTTTTGAATGGAGTGTCCGATTTCAATAATCCAAAAAGTAATCATCAGGTATTGAGACAGTCTTGAATTTAAATTATTTATTTGGATAAAAATTTATAAATGGTATGGGTAACACGGTCTGATTTTGATCGGCATTTCTATCAATTTGTTAAATGTAACAAAGTACTTGTAGTGACGTAACTACAATAGTTAGACATATGGTCTCGCGAAGTTTTTTGTAGATATTGATATATTCTATAATATTGTTGAACATTTTTTGTCCTATCGTTAATACTCTTCGCAGCGTATGCGATGAAAGACATTTTATGGCAAATTATTTACACCTTCGGTTGGTTTTAATAGAAATTTCTAAAGATTTCTATAGTAATCTAGTACGAAATATAGCCTATGTTACTCAGTGATAATGTAGCTTTCTTTTGAAAAAATAATTATCAAAATCGGTCCAGTACTTTTTGAGTTTATTCGCTGTCCCGCCCAGCTTCGCTCGGGTGAAAAAGTTAAATTGCCCGTAACACGATCGCAGCGCCACCTATTGGGTCCAATTGTAAATCTAAACCATTCTCGAATCTAGCTTAAGACACACAGAAACACACAGAAAGCTTCGCCCGGGTAAAAAGGTAAAATTCTTGAAACTCGATCGCAGCGCCACCTATCGGGTCCAATTGGATATAGCCTATGTTACTCGGGGATAATGTAGCTTTCCAAAGGTGAAAGAATTTTTGAAATCGGTCCAGTAGTTTCGGAGCCTATTCATTACAAACAAACAAATCTTTCCTCTTTATAATATTTGTGTAATGTAAATACCGCGGCACGGGGATACGGAGGAACAGAAGCTCAACTCAGCTCAGCTCAGTTGATACCAGATGCACTTGCGAATTGTAAAATAATTATGTCTATATTGCAAAATATGAGCTTATAACAAGCAACACATGCGTTGACATCACTAGTTCTAATATAGATGTATGTCCGTGAATAGCTAATAGTAAACTTTTGAATTAGACGAGGTTTGACGGTACAGTCGGGTTTCGAACTTGCGATCTTTGTCTCGCAGGCAACTGCTCGAAGCTTTCGGCCATCACGGCTTTTTACTTGCTATAGAGGACGGAATTGTACCACTGGTCCTGTGCTGCCGATACACCGCTTCCTGCTGGAGCCTGGCGGTGGCGACCTTACTCAACGCCGGAGACGGTTATACCATTTGGCTGCGATCTCCTGTATTTGAACCTAATTATGTCCTGAATTTGAACGGGTAATACCGTTGTGGCCTCTGATCAAAACAACTGTGGGTATTGCAATTGTCGTACAAGAATATTGCGTAGCTTGGAACCAAAAAGGTCTCGCACTGCGCGATGCCAAAGGAGTTCCCTTCCGCGAACGCGCAAGCTGTGGAATGAGCTCCCCGTTGCATCAATAAAAATTTACTATTTGTGTCCAATCATTTATTTCGTCAATTTTGTATCCTTTGAATAGTTGCAAATGAACAAAACATATTTTGGAAATAATATAATAAACAATCATCTTTCTGATTTTAGATATTCACACCTTCCCACAATGGTCTCCAAAGGGGTAGGCAGATGCCAATCTCTGCCAGAGATATATTTCAGGTGCCAACGTGACAGATGGTGAGTCCATCCCCGTTGCTCTACCACGACAAAACATACGCCTTTGACTGTATTTTCAAACATAAGCAGGTTGTTCAATGACGCTAAAATACATTGCATTGCATTTTTATTAACTTCCTCTCATTTAGCATTTACATAATTGAGAGTATTGTCTTATTATGTCTTAAGATAGCATTTAACATATACCCCGAAAACATTACGCAAAATGTAACAATACTTTGTGTCGGAATGAATTGGTAATAGACAGTTGAGTAAAAACTTAAAAATACACTATTCTTCACTCACAATCCAAGGATATTCAGTTCCTTTATTTAATACATCATACTTGGGGGGCAATTCGGTGAATTGGACACATTTCCCCAAAAAAGCCATCAGTAATGGCCATCGCTCAAAGGCTGCGAATTTTAACATTTTTTTTCGCAGTTTTTAATTAAAATTAATACATAAATTAACTTGTGGTATGTACAAGTGGGAACGAATCTTTAAAGTAATTTGTAATGTTAATTCTTCAAAAACATTCACGTCTCTTCTTAGAGTATGTAAAATAGCAATTTCCAAGGGACCACAAATTCTAAACATAAAAAAAAACAAAACTGTTTTTTTTTAAACACTGAAAACCTTTCCTTTTCAGCATCACAATATTCCAGATTATGTGTAGAGCAAATTAAGCATGACTTTAGATTTGTATAGCATTCTCTTGTAATTTGCTCAATATTATATCATAGACTGAATTGTAAACTAATATCATAAACTAATCTGGTTCAGTCCTGTGATTACAACATAGTAATTCAACTCACAATTCTTTTGACAATCTTCAAAAAAACCTACATTCTATGTAGACATGTTGCAGGTGGCAACAAATTATGCACCAAATTAAACATTCATCTTTTGTTATTCAGGTTGTCTCAGAAAATACACCAGTTGTCTTCTAGCAGTTGTCGCGTGTTGTCAATATATCCTCATGACGATGCAATAAAACATATAGCTCCAAAGATGACACAATGACTACATTATTGATAAGAGAATAAATACTCACATACAAATGTGGTTTTAGGGGATTTTTTGCAGAAACTATTAAGCAATAAGTTAATATAAAATTAGACCTTTTAAAATGTGGCGTAGAATTTTATTAAAAAGGTTTATATATTATTATTATATAAACCTTTTTAATAAGATTCTACACCACATTTTTCTGCAAGAATAAGTAAAACAAAATTCACAATTTTTATTATATTAAAATTTTTATTGTGCCCCTATCACACATTGGAGCAATTGTTAAATTTTCTGAGGCACCTGTACATCGGAGGTTGGTTTTACAAAATAAGTGTTTCAAAAAGGTATCGGTAAAAAATAGTTTTCAGTACAAAATTACAGATATTTCAGTTCAGATCCATTCGGTTTGTGCGAGTGTTGTGACAATCACAGCGGAGACGTTGAGAGATCGACATAAAATCGCCGCCAACACCCCCCGCGCGACACGTGTGTTCATTAATTACTTTAAAATATCACAATAAGCAACTTGTGTATAAAATTGTATATGGGCTATGGAGGCTGCGAGCGCAGAGTATTATGTTATTGGACTGAGTAAAAACACAGATTCAACATCTACGGAAAGAGTAACCATGGAGTTTCTTGCCGGTTATTCTCCATGGAAACGACCAGACCGTACCACCGTGCACCTTTTTCGACATTTTATAAATGCCCATCTCGGCCTGTGAAATTAAACATTTTGACTTGATTTGATTCAGGCAGAGATGTAAGGATGAGGGAGATATCTAGGTGTCAAAGTGACAGATAGTAAGTCTGTCGATGTTTCTCAAGCACAACTATACATACGCCTTTGAATGTCATCTCAGACAAATGCAGTATTTATCTAGGCGTTTACCTTTATTTTTAAGCAATTGACTGTACCGGAAAAAATTGCTTACAAAAGCAATTGATTGAACATAATTTCGGAAAAAATCTGCCTAAAAATTGAACAAATTTCAAAATTTTCCAGTCTTGAGAGTAGAATCTGTGAGTTTTTTCCAACCAAGAACACAATACTCTGGACTGCCAACCAATACTATTGTACATTATGGAGGACAGGGGGGTAAGGGGGAGGTGAGTGTATAAATAACTCTGTACTATTTGCTAAGTGTGTGTGCGTGACGTGCGGGCAACTAGCAACCGAAGTGTTGGGGCGTCAGTCTTATGAGGGTGGTATACACATAGGAGACCACTACCCGAGGCTAAACAAGTCTTTGGCCATTAATGAAAAAGCCTGATACCTTAATATCAAGACTAACGGGATTGTATCCTCAATGAAACAGTAACTATTTAAATGCTCAATTTAATAGTCGATTTACAGTGTGCTAATGTGACCAGGTCAACGTAGAAGCTCTCATATCGGATAAGCTTGAGTAATTTTGATGCCGCTACCTTGCAAATGACATTATTGGGTTGGCAACTTAGAGTTATTCTGGTTATAAGGATGTCTCGCAGGAGTAACTGACCTCATGGTCTACATTGATTAAGTCGTTACGCTGCCTGGTCTCGCTGTGAAAGTGGTCTCCCTTGATCTGTCTTTAGACCGATACCACTGAAGGGTCTGATCTCTCACCCACTCCGCTGAGACTCATGGTGCGCAGAGCGCTTAACTAGGCCCGCGCGGGCAGAGCAGCGCGCGGGTACGGTATAACGGACTTAAATTCTATTCACTTACTACTAAGGAGGTTTGTAAAAGACGTCCATCTTAAAACTTGTCATGTATTCCATATGTCATTGAATGACACACGAAACACAGGAATAATTATTCAAGTTTAAATGGTGCGAAAAATATCTTGCTAGTACAATTTTTTATTGTCACATTGTTAACTCGATGAGGTAGCCAAAAAATTTTCGTGATCGTGAAACAATTGAAAGTGATATGACATTTGAAATATTCTAAAAATAAAGAAACCTCAATAGAAATTTCGCTCTAACACTGTTTAGTTTAAAAATAAGTCATTTTTCTTAATTTGTAGTACAATGTGTCAGTTGACAGATGTCAGGCAAGATATTTTTCTTAAGATCCAGGATATTGGCGGTGATGGAATCAAAAGCTTTTGGTTTTTAACTGTCAGATGTTATGTCACAATGATTTTGCAGATTACGATCAAAAAAATAGTGGTCTCGATGTATGGTAATCGATATATTTACCATAAGCCCAGTTTGGATCATAGACAGACTCGTATTAAGTAAAATTGTTCCATCCCAGCCAGTATCAACAAATGAAAACGAAACACAGTAACACTTATAGATTAGCATTAAATCACATTGATATATTCAGTTTGTGTGGGCGTGTGTGCTTTGAAAGAAGGGTAGTGCTGACCTCTGTATGAATGACCTAGTCCCAAACAGATATATACATATCTATTTATATGTAGGATATTGGGATATTGGTAAAACATAGTAGTGTTAATCGAACATCTGCCCCCAGCAGGAATCGACCTGGTAGCCTTCAATTTCACAAATTTCGAAGGCCAATAAGAACAGTGTTTACAAATCAATTTGTGTAAGTTTCTAGGTTGCTTACCAAAAGTTTTTATAATATTTTTTACCGAGGAACCATGCTTCAAAATAATAATATCAATCAATTTCTTAGGCCCTGTAGAAGCCAGTACAGCTATAGCAAATCGTAATGCCATAACTGATATGATATAAAGAGACTAAGTAGATCACAAAATCATGGCTTGATCAAATTGGTTTAAGCATGATTTCGCAGAACTTTAATGGAAAAATGGCAAGACCAAAATGCCTGCATTCAGGAGTTCAGGTGTTACAGGGAGCTATGCAGCACTGCAACTTTGGCACTGATCAATCGATGAATACATATACACACAGACATCCACACAAACAGACAAGTCAACAGCGTATCACATGTAGAAGTGTAAAAAGAAATGCGACCCTGCAAGTCTGTTACGCCACGAAGTCCAGGGGCCTGTTGAACCCACCCTTTCTATTCATGTACTGTCGGTACTTCCTCTTCAGCACCACATGTACCTCTCCATCAACATTATCATCCACCTTTTTGCCTTTGGTGGTGTCAAAGCCGCAGAAGCCCATGGTTTTGAGCATTTCCTGCTCCTCGGGGGTCTTACCTTCGAGGTCAGCCGGCGTGATGATGGGGCGCTCGTAGGTCTTGGGCTTGGGAGCGAAGGAGGTGGTCGGCGCAGGGGAGGCTTCGCGGCGGCGGCGGGGCGAGGGCTCGCGGCGGCGGTCGGGCTCGCGCCGTCGTCTGTCGAGGTCGAGGGAGCGCGAGCGGGTGCGCCGGCGGCGGTCGCGCGAGCGGTCGCGGCGGCGCCGCGGGCTCGGCGACCGGCCCATCGTGCCTGCAACCATTGCAAGCATACTTAATAGATGGTTTGACATAAAATCATCTTTATGAAGTTGAATTTTTACAAGTTTCCGAAGAAATTCAAAGACATATTTATAGACATGCCATGTATACTTGGGACTGGTAACCCTCAGGCCTACCATCAGACAGTCAAATGGGTATTACCGCTTTTTTGAGATTTTAAATCTTTCCCTGAACTTAAGTACAGTGATTGGTCACACCACAAGCTTTACGGTGAAGCACAACATCGTGAGGAAACCTGCATACGTTTGAGAAGACATTCAAAGACGTATGTAAAGTCGTGCTTGAGTAACGGCGATGGACTCGCCATCTTTCATCTAAAATGTATCTCTGGCGGAAAGTGGGTGTATGGGTACTACTTAGATACCTCTGCCTGCCTACGTAATAAAAGTACCCATTCCTTTTTGAAAGGTGAAGAAAATATATATTATGTTGAAACGACAACTGAATTCCATATTCAAAATGATAAATCCCATTGTCCAGGTTAGCCAGGTGTGTGGTCGTGAGTTGTAGCTGACGAAAAACTTGTTTTGATCATAAAGGCACGCCTCTAACGATTTAACCTTAATTCTTAAATATATTTTACTTATTTAAATTAATTATTGACAAAATATACAAATAACGTTAATTCTTAAATATTTATACAATATTATTATAGAGAAAATATTAGGTATAGAGAACATGTTGGACTATACCAAGTTAAACAGAATCAGCATATGAATTAATTTATATGACCGTAGTAAATCATGGTAAAATACGAATATACTTGTGTTATAATAGGATAAATCAATTAATTCTTACCTTAAACTAAATTAAACAGCTTTTAAATTTTGGAAACAAAAAAAGTTATAACGTACAACCTAAAGTTCCGCCATTTTGATAATGAATGAGAGAAAAGTACATTTTAGATTTAGGCTTGGACATGACGTTTACGTTTCGTTTCGTGGTAACTTTGGTTTCATATTTAATATTTAATACATGTGTATCCCGTTACGTTGAATAAAAGATTTTTGATTTGATTTTCATATTTTTGGCACAGAGTCCAGAAATACCAGTATATTTTTTTTGTCATCTATTTACTTATATTTTGAAAATAAAATGCTTCACCGTAGTTTTAACTAAAGTAATGAAATATATTAATTTAATTTGATTCCCTTGAAAAACCTAAACGTTGTTAATAATGTTGCAAAAGGATAATTTTACCTTAAAGTTGGGTACTTCAAAATAATATATCGATATTCAATTGAATTATTTATTGCTATTCCACATAATACATAATACAATGGGCCCTTATGGGCCCTGTTGGGCACAGCAATTTTTGAGACGAGCAGGAATTATGAATTAATGGATAAAAATACTGTTGCCTTAATATCTAAATACTCCAATTTATTTACAAAATTAATAATAAAAAAAAATATTTTGCATGGTTAATTTGAGTTATATGTGAGAGAATTAATTAATTGTCATAACGAAGGGGAAAGGACGTAGTCGTGATGTTGGTTTATTAATTTATATTTGCGTCTCAACGAATAGATAGTTAAAGCTTTTTATCTCACGAAGTGTAGATCTGATGAATGTGAACGAAGCGAAAGGGGTATGTAAGTCTAGAGAGACCTGGCGCTCTATACTCTCTGCCTACCCCGTTAGGGACTTGGCGTGATGATTAATATTGTTACGAGCTGGGGTTCGGGATAATTTAATGATGGCCGGTTGATGCACTTAAACGACACTTTATTCCAACACAGAATAATTCCGGAAACTTGTACGATGAATCCTTACACTATTCGCTACAATTCTATTCACTATAACACTGATCACTACAACACAGTAATAGTAAAACACAGTAAACCCTAGGTACTGAAACACTTTTACTCTGTGTACACTACAACACAGTAACAGTAGAACACAGTAAACACTAGACACTGATACACTTCTACTCTGTGTACACTACAACACAGTAACAGTAGGACACAGTAAACACTAGGCACTGAAACACTTCACTAACACTGTAACAATCACTATAGTCACCGATAAAACACTTCTGATCACTCTGAACTCAACTCACTAACTCTAACTCAGACTGACTTCTCACTGGACTAACTCTCTAAACTGACTAACTGTGCCTTTTTTTTTTTTTGTATTGTCTCTCGTAGCGTGAGCTCCGAGAACTTTTGCTACTTAACCGGTCAATGGCGAGACCTAGGCCTCCAGCCAGGCACTTTATTTTTAAGCAACACAGCTAAGGGCACCCCCTGTGGGGTACGAACCTCGGCTTAGGGCGTTGCTGGATCGCGAGCAAGGGAGCTGGGCTGGACTGGTAGCTAACTGTGCCCATCGGGTACCGCCTTATATATGGCACCGGCACGATATACTAGATATCGGTGGAAGGCTCTAGACCACCATTAAGAAGTTCGTAGAATTGCTGTGTGAATGTATCCGTAGAACACTTTGTATTTTTGCTTTGCTTTGTATATCTGTTTCGTCAATCTTTCTTCACTCATCTTTTCTATGTGTCCAAACCATCCAACCACGTATTATGCCTTTCTTCATCTTTACAATCACGCCTCTTTCACGCCAGTTGATTTGCTTTAATTGCTTTTGATTCGATCTAATGGCCGGAGTAACGATATTATAATTAATTATTATATTAATTTTTGTGGCTAGGTTAGCATGTTTTGTATTTTTAGGTCCTTTAAGGATTGGCGTTTTTAGTCGAATATTGAGTCGTTGCTGTCGCTGTTATCGTTGATACACTTGAACACGTTAGGGCCCAAACATAATATTTGAGCCTTTGGGAATCTTGTAATCAGTGACTAGCAACACAAAAAGCGCCATCTGAGATGTCACGCAAACTTATCGTCAATCGACATCAGCGACGCTACGACAAAAAAACGAAACTCGTTGCACACCGACATCGATCTACCTACTCCGGTAGCGTGTTGAACGGATCTTTTTCTACGAATCGAATTATTTGAAAATAAACGCGTTTATGTGTTACAACAGTGGTGCTAGTGCATTGAAAATCATCTAACAATATTCTGTGCATCTTACATTGTATAATGTTACTTCGTATCCGTGCCTAGTGATAATTACAATAGCTACTCAATTGAAGTGTCGAGTGATTGTGGGAAGTGATAAAAAATCGACTTGGAGCGTCTCACAGCCAACTGCCGGTGCGTATTTCGTACTTTCAGCTTTCTTTTGCACAATATTGTTTACATTTCCAATAAGAGCACGTCGATTATTGAGCTAAGTATATAATTTGGCTGGCTTCGATTAGGGTGTGTCATACCTAGCCAGACGAATTTGGGTCGGCTTTTTTTTGGTACAAACATTTATAGACGT
This sequence comes from Drepana falcataria, assembly GCA_945859725.1. Lineage (NCBI taxonomy): Eukaryota > Metazoa > Arthropoda > Insecta > Lepidoptera > Drepanidae > Drepana > Drepana falcataria. The sequence continues at coordinate 828,699 of OX243949.1, forward strand.
GCTTAAAAGCTGATCTTATTGGCTTGATGCCGTGGTCCGCTGCTATAAGTAATTTCCAGCGAAACTCTTAAATACAGTACGACGTTTTCACGCCTTTATACTTTATTTTAGTGTAAACTTTGATTTTACAACAAAAATATAGATTTCGTGAGATACTTCAGCGGTATAAATCTTGTATAATTGTATTAAACCTGGGTGTGACTGTAATCTATTGCTTATTATCAACCCAATAAGGTGGGTGATGTCACCGCCGGGCGGGCGCGGATCGCGTATAATGCGTCCGTGTGAAATTGACCGCGACGGGATAAAAGACCCATTGAATGCGTGGTTTTTTAATTCAACCGGCTTATACACCTACATCGCTGGCGCTAAATTACGTTCCACGGATATCTCGTGATTTTGTAGTAACGATTGAGTGCGTTTTTGATGTGAATTTTATTCATTCATTTTGATGTTGAGTAGAATTTCGTTCTAAATATGAAATAAACTGCTTTCCCGCTTATGTATGAAACCTAATTCGTTCGGAAACGCTTTTACGTACGATATAAATGGGTGTTTATTTACGGCTTATAAGTACATTTTATGTCATCATCCTATCATCACTCCGAGTCCCTAACGGGGTAGGCAGTCAGGATAGAGCAACTGTTTCCTCTAGAGTTACAGACCTCTTTGGCTTTGTCCAATAACTACAATATAAACCAATTTTTACACAGTTGAAAACAAATATATTTTTTCTGTTATAAAATATCCAGAATTTTAATTTATATAGCTAATAATCTATCTCTGTAAAATTTCATCCAATTCCATTCAATTTGTGCATACAAAATGTTATTTTATAATATTAAGATAGCAGATTCAAAATCAAAATATTTTATTAAACTTAAGGGACACAGGGAACACTTATTGAATGTCACGTTTAATATAAACTAAAGTTACCACCATTTCCAAGAAAGGATCAGGAAGGAAGGCAGAAAGAAGGAGAAAAGAATCCGAAAGGAACAGGATCACAATGTTTTGACACTCAAGGATGAGAAAGTCAAGAGTACTCGAAACAGATCTACAATGCGAATGTGTGTGCAAGAGGCAGAGGAAGACCACGTTCCAACTAACTAGATCACATCGATCGGACACTCAAGGATGAGAAAGTCAAGAGTACTCGAATCCCGACTGTACCAATGAGTTTTTCTGAACTTAAGTACAGTGATTAGTCACACCACGAGCTGAATGGTGAAGGAAAACATTGTGAGGAAACCTGCATATGTCTGAGAAGAAATTCAAAGGCGTATATATAGTCGTGCTTGAGTGCTCGTTATTTTTCCACACTGTCAAAGTCACATCTGGCTATTAAGATTCTCAACATGTTGTCAACATGAATAGTTAATATGCTCAGTTGTTAGCTAGCATTGACTAAATAATAATGCTTTGGTTTATATAAGTGTTGGGGACTTGCTTACTTCCATTATTACATACCTAGCTACAAGTAGTGTGACTAGCTACAGTGCCATCCACACCGGCACACAGTTTAGTGTATGTACACTAGTGCTTGGCGGCAGGATATCTGGCACTGCGGTGGTCACCTAGCCGGACTGTTGCAATAAGAGGCCTACCACCTAGTACTCAGTCCCTTATGGCCAGTAATGTGACTAGCTACAGTGCCCTCCACACCGGCACACAGTTTAGTGTATGTACACTAGTGCTTGGCGGCAGGATATCTGGCACTGCGGTGGTCACCTAGCCGGATTGTTGCAATAAGAGGCCTACCACTTAGTACTCAGTCCCTTATGGCCAGTAATGTGACTAGCTACAGTGCCCTCCACACCGGCACACAGTTTAGTGTATGTACACTAGTGCTTGGCGGCAGGATATCTGGCACTGCGGTGGTCACCTAGCCGGACTGTTGCAATAAGAGGCCTACCACCTAGTACTCAGTCCCTTATGGCCAGTAATGTGACTAGCTACAGTGCCCTCCACACCGGCACACAGTGTAGTGTACGTACCTAGTGCTTGGCGGCAGGATATCTGGCACTGCGGTGGTCACCTAGCCGGATTGTTGCAATAAGAGGCCTACCACTTAGTACTCAGTCCCTTATGGCCAGTAATGTGACTAGCTACAGTGCCCTCCACACCGGCACACAGTTTAGTGTATGTACACTAGTGCTTGGCGGCAGGATATCTGGCACTGCGGTGGTCACCTAGCCGGATTGTTGCAATAAGAGGCCTACCACTTAGTACCCAGTCCCTTATGGCCAGTAATGTGACTAGCTACAGTGCCCTCCACACCGGCACACAGTGTAGTGTGTGTAGGATGTTAGCCTAAAGAATTAGCTCTAATTTCGTATAAAAAAAATAATACTAGAGTTCGTCGATATCTTAACACAATGACTGGATTGGCTCATTTCCAAATCACGTCATCTAATGTCCATACCTTGGTTTGTTTTTAGTATTTTAATGAAATTTGTTGAATAACTGTAGAAAAAGCCGCGGTGGCCGAGTGGTTCGAGCCTGCGACACAAAGATTTCAAGTTCGAATCCCGACAATTTCTTCGTAGTAGTTCGAATGTAACAATAAGTTTTTTTAAACTTAAGTACAGTGATTAGTCCCACTACGAGCTTTACGGTGAAGGAAAACATCGAGAGGAAACCTGCGTCTGAGAAGACATTCAAAGGCGTATGTATAGTCGTGCTTGAGTAACGGCGATGGACTCGCCATCTGTCTCGTTGGCACTTAAAATGTATCTCTAGCGGAAAGTGGGTGTGTACTAAGTATACACCTCTGCCTACCCCTTCGGGGACCCTTGTGGGAAGGCGTGAGGATATATTATTATTGTTAATAAAGTGAGGAAGATTGTTATTAAAGTGAGGATATATTATACAAACACTCATCCACTACAAATTGGTAAGGTGCGTCTTTGCGGATAGCACTATCTATTATGTACTCTCCACGTTCCCATACTTGAGTGTCCGATTGGTTTCAAAGAATTGGACGGATATTACTTTGAGGACGTGATTGTAAAGATGAAGAAAGGCATGTTACGTTGGTTTGGACACATAGAAAGGATGAGTGAAGAAAGATTGACGAAACACATATACAAAGCAAAAGTGTGTGCAAGAAGAGGCAGAGGAAGACCACGTTCCAACTACCTGGATCAAATCGATCGGACGCTCAAGGACGGGAACGTCAAGAGTACTAGAAATCGACGAGCATGTATGAAGAGACTGATGAATGTGGACGAAGCGAAAGAGGTATGTAAGTCTAGAGAGAACTGGCGCTCTTTACTCTCTGCCTACCCCCGTTAGGGACTCGGCGTGATGATATGTATATATGTATATTACTTAGTACCAAAATTCAAGACTGCGGTCCTGCAGACGTTATACTTAGTTATACTCAAACTTTAAAAGTCAAATTTGCTATCTCCCAGACAACTTTAAACTGGCTCCGCGTTAGGACAGTTGACCACTTGGCTTTGTTAGTCATGCTACGCTATGCTATATAGTAACTTATACACGCTAATGAGCCGTGGTCGAAAGTGGTTCGAGTAATCGGCATCTTATAGAAGTCCGTAGCTAAATACAAAATGTAACACAATTTTTTGTGTTCTGTTCCTACGCGATGAGGTACCAGTAATGAGCTCCTTCGGGAGGGGGGAGGGATTAGTCCCATTATGCTGCCAACATAGTACAACTCTCCGAACTCAGTGGCCACGCGCAAGTGATACTTCGGTATTGAAAGCGGAAATAGGTTGCGGTTACCGTTTTCCATCGGGTGGGCCGTATGCTTGTTTGCCACTCTTGTTGTATAAATAAAAATACGTTTAAGGAAACAATCAAAGGCGTATGTATAATCGTGCTTGAGTAACGGCGATGGACTCGCCATCTGTCACGTTGGCATTTTAAATATATATCTGGCGGAAAGTGGGTGTGTGGATATTACCTATACACCTCTGCCTACCCCTTCGGGGACCCTTGTGGGAAGGCGTGAGGATATATTTTTTTATATTATTATATTATACTAGTTGTCCCGCCCAGCTTCGCACGGGGTAACGACGGCGGCGCCACCTATCGGGTCCAATTGTGAATCTAAACCATTCTCAAATCCATCTGAAGACACACAGAAAATTTCATTAAAATCGGTCCAGCCGTTTAGGAGGAGTTCAGTGACATACACACTCACAGAAGAATTATATATATAAAGATATAAATATCTTGAGCGTAGCTTTCTGTGTTCTACAAACATTACCCAAACCGGTCCGTCTGTTAGTATCGCAAGCTTTTAGCGACGTCTGGATTGTGTAGCGGTAATGTCCTTCGTGTACTCATTGCGATGGACTTACCAAATCAGGTCGGTCCAAAAGAGGCAGAGGAAGACCACGTTCCAACTACCTAGATCACATCGATCGGACACTCAAGGACAGGAACGTCAAGAGTACTCGAAACAGATATACAATGCGAATGTGCGTGCAAGAGGCAGAGGAAGACCACCTTCCAACTACCTAGATCACATCGATCGGACACTCAAGGACGGGAACGTCAAGAGTACTCGAAACAGATATACAATGCGAATGTGTGTGCAAGAGGCAGAGGAAGACCACGTTTCAATTACCTAGATCACATCGATCGGACACTCAAGGACGGGAACGTCAAGAGTACTCGAAACAGATATACAATGCGAATGTGTGTGCAAGAGGCAGAGGAAGACCACGTTTCAACTACCTAGATCACATCGATCGGACACTCAAGGACGGGAACGTCAAGAGTACTCGGAACAAATATACAATGCGAATGTGTGTGCAAGAGGCAGAGGAAGACCACGTTCCAACTATCTAGATCACATCGATCGGACACTCAAGGACGGGAACGTCAAGAGTACTCGAAACAGATATACAATGCGAATGTGTGTGCAAGAGGCAGAGGAAGACCACCTTCCAACTACCTAGATCACATCGATCGGACACTCAAGGACGGGAACGTCAAGAGTACTCGAAACAGATATACAATGCGAATGTGCGTGCAAGAGGCAGAGGAAGACCACGTTCCAACTACCTAGATCACATCGATCGGACACTCAAGGACGGGAACGTCAACAGTACCCAAAATTCGATGCGATGCAATTACTATGTACATTTAAATATCACATTATATAACTAACCTTGTTCTGGCGAATTAATTATTTCATTTCGTTAAACACTTTTGTTTACCGTTAACGGTTATCGAAGTCGCGAACTTAACAGTAGGGCCGGCCCTCTATGTCAATTCTTTTTTGACAATTCCACAAATTGATCTAGTCCCAAATTAAGCAAAGCTTGTGTTATGATAACTAGACAACGGTATATTTACTTATATGGATAGATATATACATAAATACATAGGACATCCAAGACTAAGGTGCAAATACTCGTGTTCATCACACAAAAACCTGCCCTCAGCGGGATTGGAACCCACGACCTCAAGTTTCGCAGTCAGGAGCTCTAACCACTAGACCAGACGGCCGTCAAAGTTTGCCAGTCTAGAGTGACATACATCACATAAATATGACATTCGGTCTGTTTGAACCAATGTATGCGACCTTGCCAGCCACTTGGGTAGGAGCCGTATCCGCTGATGTCATTCTCGTCATCTCAGGTCAGGGTTAAGTGGTCGGAAGACGGGGGTGTATTCCTGCTTCATCTACTGTCCATATAATTACATACATAACTCGTCACGCCAAGTCCCTAGCGGGGTAGGCAGACTGTATAGAGCGCCAGTTCTCTCTAGACTTACATACCTCTTTCGCTTCGTCCACATTCATCAGTCTCTTGATACATGCTCGTCGGTTTCGAGTACTCTTGACGTTGCTGTCATTGACCGTCCGATCGATTTGATCTAGGTAGTTTGAACGTGTAATTATAAAATACATATCATCACGCCTGCCCATAAGGGTCCCCGAAGGGGTAGGCAGAGGTGTGTAGCTAGAACGAACACTCTACTTTACGCCAGAGATATATTTAAAGTACCAACGTGACAGATGGCGAGTCCATCGCCGTTACTCAAGCACGACTATACATACGCCTTTGAATGTCTTCTCAGACGTATGCAGGTTTCCTCTCGATGTTTTCCTTCACCGTAAAGCTCGTGGTGTGATTAATCACTGTACTTAAGTTCAGAAAAACTCATGGGTACAGTGGTTAGATATTGCAATATTTGCAGGTGACCTTTTTTTTATATACCACGGGTGGCAATCAAGCCTGCGGCCCGCCTGATGGTAAGACGCCTATAGACGCTTGCAACACCATGGATATCACTCGCTCGTTGCCGACCCTGCAGGAATCTCTTCACACCCTCTTCACACCCACAGAACTCCATGCTGTACTCTCCAGGGAAAACCTCAACGGGGAGCTCATTCCACAGCCTGAGCGTTTACGGAAGGAGACAAGTCGAACCACTGTGCCACTGCGGTTCTTTAGAATGATAAGACCGAACTCTTTTAAGGGACTTGATATGCAATTCTTGCTAGCTGGTCTTATCATACGTGTTGTAAGAAACCTATCTATATTTCCAACCTGATAACAAATGATAACGTACCGATTGTATGACACAATTCACTCCACTTTGTAATGTATATCTTTATATATATAATTCTTCTGTGAGTGTGTATGTCACTGAACTCCTCTCAAACGACTGGACCGATTTTGATGAAATTTTTTGTGTGTGTTCAAGGGGATCTGGGAATTGTTTAGATTCACAATTGGACCCGATAGGTGGCGCCACCATCTTTTTTTTTCCACCCGAGCGAAGCTGGGCGGGACCACTAGTTATATATATACATTATCATCACGAATCGTATGAGAAGAGCGGCAGTTCTCTAGACTTACATACCTCTTTCGCGTCCGTATTCATGTTTGAATTTTGCCATCGAACGTCAAGAGTACTCGAAACAGATATACAATGCGAATGTGTGTGCAAGAGGCAGAGGAAGACCACGTTCCAACTACCTAGATCACATCGATCGGACGCTCAAGGACGGGAACGTCAAGAGTACTCGAAACAGATATACAATGCGAATGTGTGTGCAAGAGGCAGAGGAAGACCACGTTCCAACTACCTCGAACGTCCAAATTGGATGAACATTTGGCACAGAGATAGATTAACTACCTGGACTAAATAAAGGGTCGTGGTGGCCGAGTGGTTCGAGCAGTTGCCTGCGACACAAAGATCGCAAGTTCGAACACCACGAGCCTTACGGTGAAGGAAAACATCGAGAGGAAACCTGCATACGTCTGAGAAGACATTCAAAGGCTATGTATAGTCGTGCTTGAGTAACGGCGATGGACTCGCCATCTGTCACGTTGGCACCTAATATACCTCTGTCGGAAAGTGGGTGTGTGGGTATTACCTATACACCTCTGCCTACCCCTGCGGGGACCCTTGTGAGGAGGCGTGAGGATATATTATTACACTAATATAGCATAGGTTATGTTCTATTACAGACATAAAAATCTACCGAAAAATCATTTATTATTATTGGGCCACAACTGACTAATTTTATTGTTAGGGTTGCTGTTAAACTGTATCCGAAAATAGTAGCTTCGTGTTACAGATAACACAGTACCCCAATTGTGTTAGTGGTTACCCTAAATACTTGTACAGGCATGTGCCACAAGCGAGCTATATATAGCATACACTACGTGCTCCTCGCTGCGGTAGGTCCGTGTGTATATTGACGTCTGTACCCGTGTCTTTGCCTTAATAATGTACCAGGAGAGCATGAACTAAAAGGTAATCCTCTCCACACCCTTCTTGAAGAACTCCATGCTGCACTCTCTAGGGAAAACCTTTAAGAATGTACCAGGAGAGCATGAACTAAAGGTAATCTCTCCCCACACCCTTCTTGAAGAAGTCCATGCTGCACTCTCTAGGGAAAAACGGTTAAGAATGTACCAGAAGAGCATGAACTAAATAAAGGAAATCTCTCCCCACACCCTTCTTGAAGAAGTCCATGCTGCACTCTCTAGGGAAAACTTTAAGAATGTACCAGGAGAGCATGAACTAAAGGTAATCTCTCCACACCCTTCTTGAAGAACTCCATGCTGCACTCTATAGGGAAAACTTTTAAGAATGTACCAGGAGAGCATGAACTAAAGGTAATCTCTCCACACCCTTCTTGAAGAACTCCATGCTGCACTCTATAGGGAAAACTTTTAAGAATGTACCAGGAGAGCATGAACTAAATAAAGGAAATCTCTCCCCACACCCTTCTTGAAGAAGTCCATGCTGCACTCTCTAGGGAAACCTTTAAGAATGTACCAGGAGAGCATAAACTAAAGGTAATCTCTCCACACCCTTCTTGAAGAACTCCATGCTGCACTCTATAGGGAAAACTTTTAAGAATGTACCAGGAGAGCATGAACTTAAGGTAATCTCTCCACACCCTTCTTGAAGAACTCCATGCTGCACTCTATAGGGAAAACTTTTAAGAATGTACCAGGAGAGCATGAACTAAATAAAGGAAATCTCTCCCCACACCCTTCTTGAAGAAGTCCATGCTGCACTCTCTAGGGAAACCTTTAAGAATGTACCAGGAGAGCATGAACTAAAGGTAATCTCTCCACACCCTTCATGAAGAACTCCATGCTGCACTCTAGGCAAAACTTCCAACAGAGATTTCATTGATGAATGATGAAGATGATTTCTTTTCGTAATTTTTACCTACCTAACTTTTAAATACCTAACCTAAATTTATCATATAAACCCAATTTTTTTTTCCAAACTTTGGTACCCAGTTCACACCGCCGAAATCAGTTCGCAGCCTTACCTATATGGGCGAAAACAAGCAGGCGGCCGGTCTTATGATAAGCGCTTGCCGCCGCCTATAAGCACTTGTACCTACCAGCCAATACTTTGAAAATATGCTTATTGACAAATATCAGTGTTTAACACTGTAAGTTTTATCATGGCTACCAATGGAGCACCTCAACCCTGATTGTAAATTCATCCGTCTACGCTGCAAGTATTCAAACCACTTTTTTCACTGGTCTCGTTGAACCGGTTCCCCAAAATCCTGGGTAGAGGGAGACGCCACACGCAAGATGGAGACTTCGTTCCGGGATAGAGCGAGATGCAAGGCGGGCGTCGTTAACGAACGAGCTTCAACTTGCTGGACTGGGTTTTTGCTTTGAGAAATGCGTTCACTTGCGGATAATAATAATATTGTGTTCATCTAACAGCTGACCCTACACTAGGCAGAGCCTGTACTATAGGTATCCGCGACTGATATACACACTTATATAGATGTAACAACAATAATATTGTGGACATCTCACACAAAGCCAACTGGCACCCTAAACTAGGCAGAGCCTGTACTATAGGTATCGGCGACTGATATACACACTTATATAGATGTAACAACAATAATATTGTGGACATCTCACACAAAGCCAACTGACCCTAAACTAGGCAGAGCCTGTACTATAGGTATCGGCGACTGATATACACACTTATATAGATGTACCAACAATAATATTGTGGACATCTCACACAAAGCCAACTGACTCTAAACTAGGCAGAGCCTCTACGGGCAAAACGTCGAAAAAAATCACGTTTGTTGCCTGGAGGCTTCCAGAAATATATATTTTATTGTTTTTTTTTGTATTTGTTGTTATAGCGGCAAAAGGAATAAATCATCTATGAAAATTACATCTGTCTAACTAACACGGTTCATGAGTTACAGCCTGATGACAGATGGACAGACAGCGGAGTCTTAATAATAGGGTCCCGTTTTACCCTTTGGCTATGGAACCCTAAAATTGTCTTAAAATCAAAATCAAAATACTTTTATCTCACATAGGCCCAAGTGGGCACTTATAAAACCTCGAAAAAGTTTCGGCTTGGTCGTTTACATGGAGAAGAACCGGCAAGAAACTCCATGGTTACTCTTTTCAACTCATTTGGTATACAACAATAATATTATTATGTTACAGCATTAGTACCCAAGTATGAGGGAACAGCGTAGGCCCGACAATAGGTCGTTGCTTTCTATACAAAGCATACATAAAACAAGATAAGTATAACAAAGTTAGCTTATTGAGAGTCGACTTAAAAATAGCAGCCCAATCGTATTGGAATTCCTTATCTATTATCAACCGTCGTCAGCCATGACGCCAACCCTGTTATCGTTTACGTATCATCCCTTATCGTCGCCCCATTGCGCCCCTACTTAAAAGACACTTAAACGATAAAGCACCAACGAGTTGAACTTGATTAAAATTATAATTTTACTACATACTTACACATACATACATATCGTCATGCAAAGTCCTTAACGGAGTAGGCAGAGAGTATAGAGCGCCAGTTCTCTCTAGACTTACATACCTCTTTCGCTTCGTCCACATTCATCAGTCTCTTCATACATGCTCGTCGGTTTCGAGTACTCTTGACGTTCCCGTCCTTGAGCGTCCGATCGATTTGATCCAAGTAGTGGGAACGTGGTCTTCCTCTGCCTCCTGCACACACTTTTGCTTTGTATATCTGTTTGGTCAATCTTTCTTCACTCATCCTCTCTATATGTCCAAACCAACGTAACATGGCTTTCTTCATCTTTACAATCACGCGTGAATGATCACGCCAGTTGTTTTGCGAATCTCTTAATTGCGGATTCGATATGAGATCGTTACTCCGCACATTTTTCGAAGGGATCGCATTTTAACTGCATTCATACATCCTCTGACATACCCAGGATTGGCTGCCGTAGAATAAAGTAGGCACCAATATCGCGTTGTGGACAGCTACTCGAACTTAAGTACAGTGATTAGTCACACCACGAGTTTTACGGTGAAGGAAAACATCGAGAGCAGACCAAGGTTGCGCCTGCACTGCGATACCATACCACTTATACGTCAGGACGAGAGGAGGCGGCGTGGCCGAGAGGTCACAGCACTCTCCTGGCACGCTAACGACGCGAGTTCCAATCCCGACTGGGTTGAGGAGTTTTTATACATTTAAGTACAGTGATTAGCCACACCACGAGCTTTACGCTGAAGGGAAACATTGAGAAGAAACCTGCATACATCTGAGAAGACATTCAAAGGCGAATGTATAGTTGTGTTGCTGTTGGTTGGTTTTCTCTCGTCGTTTTGATTCGAACTCCAATAATGATTGAAATTCAGTTCATGAAGCGAGACAGGTATGTAATTCTCTACTATCTCTGCCTACCCCGTTACGGCATGATATGTGTGTGTGTACATTCTAAAGAAGACTACACTCAATTCACCTAAATGTGAGTTTAATTTAAACATCAATTTACATTGTGTTGCTAAGAGATTGTTACAAATTGTTATCAATATGAGAGGCAAAGGTCGCGTGTAGACCACCTTTGTATCGCTCTGAAGATTTAGGGCGATATGATTGGTTCTTATTACTATGAAATTGTACTTGAAATAGGCGAGCGTGTGTGAGTCTAGAGAGGACTGGCGCTGTACTCTCTGCCTATCTCGCGGGGCAGTCCGCGTGATGATATATTTGGTACTAGCTTATGCCCGCGGCTTCGCCCGCGTGGAGTTCGAAAAAGTAGCTTATGTTTTTTCATGCTAGAATCGGTTCAGCCGCTATGCCGTGAAAGAGCGACATTCTTTATAATATTAGGTAGATTTTTGAATTTTCGGGATAAAAAAAACAAATAAAGTAGCCTATGTCCTATTCCTAGGTATAAGCCATCACGATTTCAACTTTCAGCCAAATCGGTTCAGCCGTTTGGGCGTGAAAGAACCGCAAACATCCAAACTTACAAACTTTCACATTTATAATGTCGTTTAATAGTGACATTTATATTCCTAAACATACACATTTTTCTGCTAATCCTTACAAAACATAAACTTGCAAGGTTTTACGATTTTTCTGATGATAAAATCTAAATCTTTTTATTTCACATAGGCCCAGGCCTTATAAAACTCCGAAAAGGAAGCATAAGTAGGCATATATCTACACGCAGAGTCCCTCAGGTCCATATATATATATTTTTTTTATACAACAAGAGTGGCAAACAGGCATACGGCTCACCTGATGGGAAACGGTTACCGTAGCCTATTTACGCTCACGATACCGAAATATCACTTGCGCGTTGCCACTCTGTGTTCGGAGAGTTATGTGTGTGTGGCAGCATAAGGTTTAATCCCTCTGCTTCCAACACAATGTAACAATCCTCCCCCCTCCCCAAGGAGCTCATTACTGGAGACCTTATTCACCGCGTAGGAACACAACACAATAAATTGTGTTATTTGGCTACGGACTTCTATAAGGTGGAGGTCCTGCCCCAGTCGGGCAGATACAAATTCGAACGAGAAACCCGTTATGCCCTACCTCTCTCATAGTGAGTAAAGCCAGTCCTTTCTAGACTTACACACATGCAGCATATAATATGGCCAACAAATGGACCAATGTATTCTATATGTATGATTGTGGACCGCTTTGGCCTTGCGTCTATTTCAGATATGTTTGTGTCCGCCATTATGGGCTCATTGGTAGTGTGTAATCATGTTGTTAAGGCTGTTATTTGCTTGGCAGGTGATTTTTAAGGTTACACAATGATATGACTCTCACATCCTCACGCCTTCCCACATGGGTCCAGACCCACTTTCCGCCGGTGATGTATTTTAGGTGCCATCGTGACAGATGGCGAGTCCGTCGCCGTTGCTCAAGCACGAGTAAACATACGCTTTTGAATTGCTTCTCAGAAGTATGCAGGTTTCCTCCCGATGTTTTCCTTCGTCTAATCACTGTTTAAGTCCAGAAAAACTCACCGGTAAAGTCTGGATTTGAACTTTTTAAGACGAGCTACTACGGGTGAACAAGCGAGATACATATATTGTATGCGATTTCATCCGTGTAGTATAAATTATCTTGTGTTTATTCAGCTTACAATCGCTATGGCAATTTCAACCCATCAACACTTATTATATGTTTAAAACATATACTAAGTGGCCGAGTGGTTCGAGCAGTTGCCTGCGACACAGAGATCGCAAGTTCGAATCCCGACTGTACCAATGAGTTTTTCTGAACTTAAGTACTGTGATTAGTCACACCACGAGCTTTACGGTGAAGGAAAACATCGAGAGGAGACCTGCATACGTCTGAGAAGACATTCAAAAGGCGTATGTATAGTCGTGCTTGAGTAACGGCGATGGACTCGCCATCTGTCACGTTGGCACCTAATATACCTCTGGCGGAAAGTGCGCGTGTGGGTATTACCCATATACCTCTGCCTACCCCTTCGGGGACCCTCGTGGGATGGCGTGAGGATATATTATATTATATATAATAATATATCTCTGTGCAAATTTTCATCCAATTCTGTTCAGTAGTTTTTGTGTGAAAGAGGACCAAACAAACACACAAACTATCACATTTACATGTGATGCTCGAAGCTGATTCATTGCCCCGTAATATAAAAGTTTAGCTACCAAAATGGTTGCGGAACCAATGCTGTGACGTCACCGCGCTCGGTGCACCCAGCGGACAATACATGCGCATGCGCATACAATAGGGTAGGGCGCCATTAGAGAATTTCGACTAATGTCGGCCGCCTGTTCTAGTGGTTAGAGCTCGGGCGAAGATTGAGGTGGCTCGGATCCCGCTCAGGGCAGATATTTGTGTGATATATACCAGTATTTGTACATTAGTGTTGTATGTCCTATGTATTTATGTATGTGTATATATAATAATAATAAACACTTGGGACAATTCCACACATATTGACCTAGTCCCCCAAATTAAGCAAAGCTTGTGTTCTCTTTGCACACACTCCCACTTTACTTGTACTATGGTAACTAGACAACGATATATTTACTATATAGATAGATATTTACATAAATACATAGGACATCCAAGACTAAGGTACAAATACTCGTGTTCATCACACAAATATCTGCCCTCAGCGGGATTCAAACCCGCGACCTCAAGTTTCGCAGTCAGGAGGTCTAACCACTAGACCAGATAGTCGTCATGTATCGTTGTCTAGTTACCATAGTACAAGTAAAGTGGGAGTGTGTACTACCTATACGCCTTTGCCTACCCCTTCGGGGACCCTTGTGTGAAGGCGTGATTATATATTATTACATAATTATTTGAATGATGGCAATGAATTGCTCCTCTTGTACCGAGTTTATATGTAACTTTAATCTTTCTCTAACCCTACGTAAAAGGGAACAAATGTTAAAAAAAGCACCCCACGCTTTTTTTTAAATTATTTATTAAGAATTTTTACGCTATTATTAATTCAAATTTATTAAAATTTATTTTTTATTTTTTAGTTTAGTTTTCTGTAAAAAGCGTGTCTTTTTAGTTTTTTTTTTAAACTATATTTATTATTAACTTTTTAGTTCGATATTTTTCAAAAGGGAGCCAGAGAAACGGCTACGAGAACCAAGAAAGGCCGCAGGCGCGCTTATTACCCACGGAGAGTTACATACTGACATACTGACATACAAGTGAAGCTAATAAAAAGCGTGTAAAAAGAAAACCGGGCAGTTGGTTTCACCGTGTCTTCTCCTGGCAGGTTTCCTTGTAAACTGTGGTAACTATAGTTTTATATTTAGTATGGCTGTATCCGCGTCTTCGTCCGCGTGGAACTCAACAAAAAAGTTATTGTTTAGTTTTTCTAATAAAAGTAGACTACGTTACCCTTTTTACAGGCTATCTGCCAGTGAAATTCCCGTCAAAATCGGTCCAGCCGTTTCAGAGATTAGCCGGAACAAACAGACAGACAGACAGACAAAAATTATAATAAATGATATTTTGGTATATGTACCGTGTATACATCCATATGCATTTAGTAAAATGCTGATATTTTAATGTTACAAACAGACACTTTGCTTTTATTTATTTTGTATATATGTGACGTTCTATGTGTTCCCTTTATCCCTTGCGTTGGATAAAAGATTTTTTTTTTTTAACTCTTGTCTAATTGTTTATGTTTTCTTCCAGGGTCGTGTATGACTCCTAGAAGACTAAGATTAACAGTCAACACGCTTTATTGAGTGAGTACATTTTAATACTAGTTCTGCTTCGCGATTACACACCCGTAATTTTTTTTCTAGGATAAAACTGCGACACAGTTTATAACTGCTGCAGGCATTATCGCATACAATTTTATACTCAACTAATTGTCCTGCCCGGCTTCGCCCGGGTGAAAAAGTTAAACTTCCTGAAACACGATCGCAGCGCCACCTATCGGGTCCAATTGTCATATGTAAGCTATCATATTTTTCAAGTTAGATCCAAATGCACAAGGTGTGCAAATTTGATTGAAATCGGTTTAGTAGTTTAGGAGCCCATCGCGGACAAACAACGTGACACGTAATTTATATATATATAATAAGGTATATTTTTGTTCCTTTAATAAATAATAAAAACTAAACTAAAAAATAAAAAATAAATTTTAATAAATTTGAATTAATAATAGTGTAAAAATTCTTAATAAATAATTTAAAAAAAGCGTGGGGTGCATGGTGTCAATAGTTCTAAATATTTTACTGATATCTGTCAATAAAATACTTATATCTATAAGAATAGAAGATTTATTATTTCGACAATATCTTAAAAAGCACCCCACGCTTTTTTTAAATTATTTATTAAGAATTTTTACACTATTATTAATTCAAATTTATTAATTTTTTTTTTTTATTTTTTAGTTTAGTTTTCTGTAATAAGCGTGTTTTTTAGTTTTTTTTTTAAACTATATTTATTATTAACTTTTTAGTTCGATATTTTTCAAAAGGGAGCCAGAGAAACGGCTACGAGAACCAAGAAAGGCCGCAGGCGCGCTAATTACCCACGGATAGTGACATACTGACATACTGACATACAAGTGAAGCTAATAAAAAGCGTGTAATAAATAATAATAATAATAATAATAAATAAATACTTTGGGACAATTCCACACAAATTGACCTAGTCCCAAATTAAGCAAAGCTTGTGTTATGGTAACTAGACAACGGTATATTTACTTATATAGATAGATATATACATAAATACATAGGACATCCAAGACTAAGGTACAAATACTCGTGTTCATCACACAAATAGCTGCCCTCGGCGAGAATCGAACCCGCAACCTCAAGTTTCGCAGTCAGGAGCTGGCCTGACATAGTCACGCTAACCCTTGGCACTAGAAAGCAGCAGGCACAACAGGTACCGGTGTGCCGGAAGTAGCGTTCCGCAGGACGCGTCCAATTGGGTACGTGGCGGAAACGCTGCGGGGACTGGGCTTAGCGCTCCAGGTACTCTAATTTGAATACTAGCTCACTCCTCTCGGTGTCCCTTTCTATACTTATATACTTACTAGCTGTGCCCGCGACTTCGTCCGCGTGTAAGTGGCATTGGGCAGCACTGTACATTTTTCATCCCCCATTTTTATTTTACAAAGTTTGAATGTTATATTAACACATACAGACATGTCATCACGCCAAGTCCCTAGCGGGGTAGGCAGAGAGTATAGAGCGCCAGTTCTCACTAGACTTACATACCCCTTTCGCTTCGTCCACATTCATCAGTCTCTTCATATATGCTCGTCGGTTTCGAGTACTCTTAACGTTCCCGTCCTTGAGAGTCCGATCGATTTGATCCAGGTAGTTGGAACGTGGCCTTCCTCTGCCTCTCCTTGCACACACTTTTGCTTTGTATATCTGTTTCGTCAATCTTTCTTCACTCATCCTTTCTATGTGTCCAAACCAACGTAACATGCCTTTCTTCATCTTCACAATCACGCCCTCTTTCACGCCAGTTGATTTGCGAACCCCTTCATTGTGGATTCGATCTAAAATCGTTACTCCGCTCATTTTTCGAAGAGATCGCATCTCAACTGAGATGTAATATTAATGTATATGGTAATCAAGAGTCTAAAAAATAAGTTTCAAGCTTCTAGCTTCTACATTCATCAGTCGCTTCACATTCATGACGGCCATCTGGTCTAGTGGTTAGAGCTCCTGACTGCGAGACTTGAGGTCTCGCGTTCGATTCCCGCTGAAGGCAGATATTGGGTTGACTTGGATGTCCTATGTATTTATGTATATATCTATCTATATAAGTAAATATATCGTTGTCTAGTTACCATAACACAAGCTTTGCTTAATTTGGGACTAGGTCAATTTGTGTGGAATTGTCCCAGGTATTTATTTTATACGCTTACCGGTTTCGAGTACTCTTAACATTCCCGTCCTTAAGTGTCCGATCGATGTGATCTAGGTAGTTGGAGCGTGGTCCTCCTCTGCCTGTTTAAGCTCTTCAAATTCTCTCTGAACTATACACCCCGTGACAAGGAAAATAATATATCCTCACGCCTTCCCACAAGGGTCCCCTAAAGGGTAGGCAGAGGTGTATAGGTAATACCCACACACCCACTTTCCGCCAGAGATATGGACTCGCCATCTGTTACGTTGACACTTAAAATGTATCTCTGGTGGCGTGACTAGTGTGTTGCACATCATCATCAATGACGTCATCGTTAGCCATTACGTAAGTGGACTTTGCGATTCATTATACTCCAATTCACATCATTTATTGATTACAATAGGGTTGCTATTCGCTTGGTGAGTTAAATAGGTAATTAAAGTACTACTATAGATAGTGCCATCCGCGAAGACGCGCCCCACCAATTCGTAGTCGAGGGGGTCGCGACATGCGGGCAGTATGACCCGAGTGTATTAATTGTAGTGTGTGTGTGCACTCATAGGTAATCTGTGTGTACCGTCAATACTGGCACATTAAATCAAAATCTTTTTATTTCACATAGGCCCAGGTGGGCACTTATAAAACGTCGAAAAAGAAGCACGGTTCGGGTTGGTCGCTTCCATGGAGAAGAACCGGCAAGAAACTCCATGGTTACTCTTTTCAAATCATTAGGCATATACAATAACAATATTTTTTCGTTACAGCAATATTACACAAGTATGGGGGAACAACGTAGGCCCGACATTAGTGGAAGGTTGCACACTTACACTGTACACTGTAGGGGATGATAGTGGGGCGCGTCTTCGTGGATGGCACTATCTATATTCCTAACGAAGCGAAGTATTAGCTCGGGATACGGGAGCTAGGAATTTTCATAGTTGTGACTTATCGCCACGCTTCACGTACGCGTTTCGCTGACCCTTGTTCGCCCGAAAGGAGGTAGTTTTTGCTCTGCGTATAAAGTTCAACGGCCGGTGAGTCACTGCGCCCTTTCTAGCATTGCCATTAGGTGGGCGTACCGACAGTTCTCCTTCTCTAACATGGAGTTATCAAACGTAATCATTGGTTTGAAAGTGGCATTTGTTTTATCAGTTTGTCCTATAGCTGTTAGCCGACTGTGCCATTGAGTTGTTCTGGACTTATGCACAGTGGTTGCCCACACCACAAGCTTTACGGTTTAGGAAAACATCGAGAGGAGACCTGCATACGTCTGAGAAGCAATTCAAGCAGGACTTTGCTTACGTCTTTGTTTTTAAACGCAATGCAGCTTTCCTACATATTCCTTCACCTACATAATGGAGGTGTTGTCCCACTGGTTCTCCCTTCTAAAATTTTATAAAATTAAATTTGAGGCAAGGTACTATTTCTTGAGTTTTTCTGAACTTAAGTACAGTGATTAGTCACACCACGAGCTTTACGGTGAAGGAAAACATCGTGAGGAAACCTGCATACGTCTGAGAAGAAATTCAAAGGCGTATGTATAGTCGTGCTTGAGTAACGGCGATGGACTCGCCATCTGTCACGTTGGTACCTATTAATATACCTCTGGCGGAAAGTGCGTGTGTGGGTATTACCTAGACACCTCTGCCTACCCCTTCGGGGACCCTTGTGGGAAGGCGTGAGGATATATTATTATTATTATTACTATTTCTTAAAGCAAAGGTGTTTCTCATGGCGTATAGGGAGGTCAAAGAGATTATGCTGGAACAAATACCGGCTCTTTAATTTACTGTGATGGCTGTAGTTCTGATAACATACTTGCGTATCGAATTGATAGCCTAGAAAAGCAAGATTTCTATCGCGCCTAAAAGTAGCATTCCCGAGTATGACTAACTGACGTGAACGCCCGTTTGTCTACAAATTAACATAATTAGGTGAATTAGGCTCTTGGCCGGCTGACTCGGTAGTTTGTTGTGACGTGCGTGCCAAGAAATATATACACGTACGTGTACTGAATTTTTTAACCACTAAGATTGCAAAGCTGAACGCTTATGGACGCTTGCAGCTCCAGGGGGAAACGCGCGTTGTCGACCCTAGTGGAGGAGGGAACTTAAGTACAGTGATTAGTCACACCACCAGCTTTACGGTGAAGGAAAACATCGAGAGGAAACCTGCATACGTCTGAGAAGACATTCAAAGGCGTATGTATAGTCGTGCTTGAGTAACGGCGATGGACTCGCCATCTGTCACGTTGGCACCTTAAATATAAATATGGAAAGTGGGTGTTTATGGTACGACCTATACATCTCTGCTTACCCCTTCGGGGACCCTTATGGGCGTGAGGCGTCAGGATATATTATTATTATATTTGTTATTCTCATTGATGAGCGAAGAACGGTTGAAGAAGTAATTATACAAAGCAACAGTGAGTCCAATAAGAGGCAGAGGAAGGCCACGTTCCAACTACCTGGATCAAATCGATCGGACGCTCAAGGACGGGAACGTCAAGAGTACTCGAAACCGACGGGCATGTATGAAGAGACTGATGAATGTGGACGAAGCGAAAGAGGTATGTAAGAGTTGAGAGAACTGGCGCTCTATACTCTCTGCCTACCCCGTTAGGGACTTGGCGTGATGATATGTATGTATGTATGTACTTATTAAGCGTGGGTGTGTGGGTATTACCTATACACCTCTGCCTACTGCCTTATTAAGCACGCAATGGACAATGTCGGGAATCATATCCCTTGAAAGTGATTTATATGAGCTATATCAGGACAACGTAGGTAGATATAACGTAGTAGATATCACATATATATGTCATATGGTCCTGTACCTACCGCTAGATGTCGCTGTATTTCTCACTACAACTCGTTATAGAGATTCTCCACGCGTATGATATATAGGAAAGTGTATTTTTGATACCACAACCTCGCTTACTTACCTAACCATGGGCTTTTAGTACCTCACGCCTTTCCTAAAGGTCCCCGTAGGGGTATGCAGGTGTATAGATAGGTAGTACCAACACAGTACACACCCGCTTTCCGCCAGACATATATTTTAGCTGCCGCCAACGTGACAGATGGCGAGTCCATCGCCGTTACACAAGCACGACTATACATACGCGTTTGAATGTCTTCTCAGACGTATGCAGACTTCCTCTCGATGTTTTCCTTCACCGTAAAGCTTGTGGTACATCATGATTGAATCGATATACTTATGGTCAGAAAGAGTAATTGTTACAGTCGGGATTCAAACCTACAATGTTTGCCTTGCCGACCTCAAAAGTATATGCCCACTATACCGTCAATTAG
The DNA here is from genome assembly GCA_945859725.1 of Drepana falcataria. NCBI lineage: Eukaryota > Metazoa > Arthropoda > Insecta > Lepidoptera > Drepanidae > Drepana > Drepana falcataria. The sequence goes on from OX243949.1 coordinate 849,146, forward strand.
TCAGATTATATACGTACAAAAATTAATGACAGCCCCAGGACATTGACCTCGCTACGTGCGCCCGACGGTCGCCTATATAATACGGCTAGGGTTGCCAACGCCAATATTTTGACCGACTTAAAAAAAGGAGACTAAGTAGATCTTTATTTGTATATTCAAAGACGTTTCTTCCGCGGACGCTCAGGCTGTGGAATGACCTCCCCGTCGAGATTTTCCCTAGAGTATCTGTAGAGTAGCATGGAGTTCTTCAAGAAGGGTGTGGAGAGATTACCTGTAGTTCATGCTCTCCTGGTACATTCTTAAAGGTGTTCCCTAGAGAGAGCAGCATGGAGTTCTTCAAAAGAAGGTTGTAGAAAGATTCCTGCAGGGTCGGCAGCGCGCGAATGATAACCCTGGTAGTGCTAGCGTCCATAGGCGGCGGCAACCGCTTATCACTGCATGCTTCCCGTGTGGTATAAAAAAAAGTGCCATTAAAAGTGTCCCGTGTGTTAATCCATCTATTAATCTATCTCTGTGTCAAATTTCATCCAATTGCGTTCAGTAGTTTGTGCGTGAAAGATGAACAAACATACAGACAAACTTGTTCATTGATCTCACCTTTAGGTTGGCAGCCCTACGTACGCCTCTGTCATTCGGTGGTATTATCGACCTTGATGTGACGCGTCCTATTGTATTGAATGTTGTATGGGTGGGGTTTGTATTGAATATTGACTTATTGTGAGCACATCGTGTATCTAAAGCGAACACAGTGCACCATAGAAACCATGTATATACTAGATTATGCCCGCGGCTTCGCCCGCGTGGAGTTCGAAAAAGTAGCTCTGGAAATTTTCCTGCTAGAATCGGTTCAGCCGCTATGCCGTGAAAGAGCATCATACTTTATAATATAATAACTTTGAATTTTTCAGGATTAGGAAAAATAAAGTATCCTATGTCCTATTCCTAGGTATAAGCTATCACCATTTCAAGTTTCAGCCAAATCGGTTCAGTCGTTTTGCCGTGAAAGAACCGCAAACATCCAAACTTACAAACTTTCACATTTATAAGAGATATAGATACTAGTAGGCCCGGCCACGCGTTGCTTGGGCTAAGATTTTAATTTTATAACATTGTAAATTATTAATATCATGCCAAAAAGAATATTTTGTCCAAGTTTCATACCTATGCAATCAATAATTGAAAAACCTATTTTTTTTATTAAACGCCTCCACGTTCAACCTTGCGGGTGTGGAGTTCCATATAATCCGTTCTTAGCTGACCTAGAGAGATACCAAGAGAGGTAGGGCATAACGGGTTTCCCGTTCGAATTCGGAGCTGCCCGCCTGGGGCAGGACCTCCACCTTATAGAAGTCCGTAGCCAAATAACACAATTTATTGTGTTGTGTTCCTACGTGGTGAATTCGAATACTCATTACTGGAAACATTTTCCAGTAATGAGCCGTGATGGCCGACTGGTTCGAGTATTTGCAAAACATAAATTTCGAGTTTTCCTGAACTTGAGTACAATGATTCACACCACGAGCTTTACGGTGAAGGAAAACATAGAGAGGAAACCTGCATACCAGGCCACTATGGAATCTCAAAGGTCGTTAATATTCTGGTTGCTATGGCGACAAGGGTTGACACATCAATTAGAGGAAGCAATTATTTTTTTAGGTAAAGCGTGAAATGGAGTCCTAACAGGGATCATGTTGGGGCCGCTGGTACAAACTAAGCCGTCTCTTCGGGGGTGGCAAACAAACCGCCTTACAACACCAGGGGTATCACTCTCGTTGCTTACCCTGCAGGAATCTCTCCGAACTCTTCTTGAAGAACTATGTTGCGTTTTCAAGGGAGAACCTTTATGAATGTACCAGGAGAGCATGAAGTAAAGGTAATCTCTCCACACCCTTCTTGAAGAACTCCATGCTGCACTCTCTAGGGAACACCTTTAAGAATGTACCAGGAGAGCATGAACTAAAGGTAATCTCTCCACACCCTTCTTGAAGAACTCCATGCTGCATTCTCTAGGGAACACCTTTAAGAACTTACCAGGAGAGCATGAACTAAAGGTAATCTCTCCACACCCTTCTTGAAGAACTCCATGCTGCACTCTCTAGGGAAAACCTTTAAGAATGTACCAGGAGAGCATGAACTAAAGGTAATCTCTCCACACCCTTCTTGAAGAACTCCATGCTGCGCTCTCTAGGGAACACCTTTAAGAACTTACCAGGAGAGCATGAACTAAAGGTAATCTCTCCCCACACTTCTTGAAGAGCTCCATGCTGCACTCTCTAGGGAACACCTTTAAGAATGTACCAGGAGAGCATGAACTAAAGGTAATCTCTCCACACCCTTCTTGAAGAACTCCATGCTGCACTCTCTAGGGAACACCTTTAAGAATGTACCAGGAGAGCATGAACTAAAGGTAATCTCTCCACACCCTTCTTGAAGAGCTCCATGCTGCACTCTCTAGGGAACAATTTTAAGAATGTATTAGGAGAGCATGAACTAAAGGTGATCTCTCCACACCCTTCTTGTAGATCTCAACAAAACCTCAATGGGGAGTTCATTCTACAGTCTGAGTGTTCGCAGAACGAAACCCCTTTGTAACCAGGAACGTTAATGTTTACCCTCCCCCTCTCATACTATTAGCACGCGCCGGTCATTATAATTGTGTGTCCACTCCCCGGCCTTCGCAGAAGCGGCTTAAATATATTTGCTAGTACTAGCTGTCCCGCCCGGCTTCACTCGGGAGAAAAATTTCCTGAAACACGATCGCAGCGCCACCTATCGGGTCCAAATGGGGAATCCAAACCATTCACCTGACTTACTACTGCTTAGGAGGAGTTCAGTGACATACACACGTACAGTAGAATTATCTATATGTATACTAGCTGTCCCGCCCAGGTTCGCACGGGTGAAAAGTAAAATTTCCTGAAACACGACCGGAGCGCCATCTATCGGGTCCAATTGTGATGTAAGCTATCCTATCTTTTAAGTTGGATCAAACTGCCCCCGGGTGCAAATTAATACATTAAGATAGGAGATCCCATTTGCGAACTCACTCATCACGAAATCTCAGCAACTATAAGGCCGATTGACTTGAAATTTGGTAGGAGTATTCCTTACGCGGTGTAGAGGTCAGCTAAGAACGGATTTTATGAAATTCAACTTTTTAAAACACGTTTTTAACTATTGCCTCCATAGGGGAAGCAATAGTTGAAAAACGTGTTTTGCTTACTTTTTCACCCGGGCGAATCTGAGTGGGACAGCTAGTATTATATAAACTTTAAAGCGTATCCCACCTCGTGGCTCAGCTAATGATTTAACATTTAAATTGTAGTAACTTTTCCTCACGTCTAGCCGTCGCGATGTTTCTCGTGCCAGCCCCATGTCGGGCGCCAACATTCCTGTCGTTTCGAATCAATATAGCTAGCACGCGCCGGGTTTTATTGCATACCGCACCCCCTTTCCTTGTAACCGAGTGATGACGTCATATTTAATGAACGTACACACCATCGTGGCTTCGGATTTATGGAATAATTAAAGGGTTAGTAAACTGAAGACCTGGTTCCAAAATCTAAATCCAAATGGTCGAACACGCCAGCGTCAAGAGCGACAATGACATGAATGTGGCTGAAGCTAGGACTTTAAGTCTGGAGGGAACGATCTCCTCTCCCTGTTTACTCTCTGCCTACCCCGTGAGGGACTCGGACGTGATGATAGTAGGTCTAGTGGGTGTGTGGGTATTACCTATACACCTCTGCCTACCCCTTCGGGGAAACTGAAGAGAACTAGAAAATATTCGTAAGACCAAGTACACACACACACACATATCATCACGCCAAGTCCCTAATGGGGTAGGCAGAGAGTATAGAGCGCCAGTTCTCTCTAGACTTACATACCTCTTTCGCTTCGTCCACATTCATCAGTCTCTTCATACATGCTCGTCGGTTTCGAGTACTCTTAACGTTCCCGTCCCTGAGAGTCCGATCGATTTGATCCAGGTAGTTGGAACGTGGCCTTCCTCTGCCTCTTCTTGCACACACTTTTGCTTTGTATATCTGTTTCGTCAATCTTTCTTCACTCATCCTTTCTATGTGTCCAAACCAACGCTACATGCCTAAGACCAAGTAATTGGTTACATTGAGGTTAAGTTGGATTACGAATCTTTTTATTATGGCAACAACGTTATGTAAAGGTTAAAGGTTGACAAAATTCATTAAATATAGGTCAATAATATTTTCTATATACATTCTGCACTCAAAATCAAAATCTTTTTATTTCACATAGGCCAAGATGGGCACTTATAAAACGTCGAAAAAGAAGCACGGTTCGGGTTGGTCGCTTCCATGGTGAAGAACCGGCAAGAAACTCCATGGTTACTCTTTCGCTGATGCAAAATTCGTTATTAAGAGGTGTTTGATAAATGTATGCGTAATGTAAAAGTATATTTGACATTAGCTCTTATGGGAAGTCCTAGTGGATATGTGGGTACTACCTTTACACCTCTGCCTAGCCCTTTGGGGACACTCTGGGAAGCCCTATGGGAAGTTCTAGGGAATTTTGAAAAATTCGTTAAGTCGAGAAATCGTTATATTAAGGCTACACTGAATGTAGGACTGTTAGTCTAGAGGGAACTGGCGGTCTACTCTCTCTGCCTACCACTTTAGGTACTCAACGTGATGTTAACTGTATATATCGTGCTTATAATTAAAGGTCACTATATATTATAAGCAAAAGTGTGTGAGAGCCGTGGTGGCCGAGTGGTTCGAGCAGTTGCCTGCGACGCAAAGGTCGCAAGTTCGAATCCCGACTGTACCAATGAGTTTTTCTGAACTTAAGTACAGTGATAAGTCACACCACGAGCTTTACTGTGAAGGAAAACATCGAGAGGAAACCTGCATACGTCTGAGAAGAAATTCAAAGGCGTATGTATAGTCGTGCTAGAGAAACGGCGATGGACTCGCCATCTGTGGCGTTGGCACCTAATATACCTCGGCGGAAAGTGGGTGTGTGGGTATTACCTATTCACCTCTGCGTACCCCTTCGGGGACCCTTGTGGGCGTGAGGATATATTATATTATTATACAAAAGTGTGTACAAGAAGAGGCAGAGGAAGACCACGTTCCAACTACCTAGATCAAATCAATCGGACGCTCAAGGACGGGTACGTCTAGAGTACTCGAAACCGACGAGCATATATGAAGAGACTTATGAATGTGGACGAAGCGAAAGAGGTATGTAAGTCTAGAAAGAACTGGCGCTCTATACTCTCTGCCTACCCCGTTAGGGACTCGGCGTGATGATCATGATATCTCATAATATCTCGAACCTTTAATTAGGATCCTCGATGGGGTAACAATACGTTTTACATATCTTTACGATTGGTGTGACTAATCAAGAAATATTGAATCTTCGTTGGGTATTTCGTAATAGGTGAGTGTATGAAATGACTGATGAGTTTGGATTAAGGAAAGTGTGTAAGTCTAGAGAGGACTGGCGCTCCTTGCCTTCCTTGTGTAAAACTGAATCTCATGATGCCAGGAATCCACAAACAAAAGCCTTTGTTCATTTGACCTCGTGACCTCAATAAGGGGGTGTTATTGGTGAGGGTGGTTGCGACATCCTGCGCAAACACCCCAATCGCAATAGCTAGTTTTATTCACAAGCCTCCCTTTGCATAAATAGCGCACATAATGTTACAATAATATTGTGGACATCTCACACAAAGCCAACTGACCCTAAACTAGGCAGAGCCTGTACTATAGGTATCGGCGACTGATATACACACTTATATAGATGTAACAACAATAATATTGTGGACATCTCACACAAAGCCAACTGACCCTAAACTAGGCAGAGCCTGTACTATAGGTATCGGCGACTGATATACATACTTATATAGATGTAACAACAATAATATTGTGGACATCTCACACAAAGCCAACTGCCCCTAAACTAGGCAGAGCCTGTACTATAGATATCGGCGACTGATATACACACTTATATAGATGTAACAACAATAATATTGTGGACATCTCACACAAAGCCAACTGACCCTAAACTAAGAGCCTGTACTATAGGTATCGGCGACTGATATACACACTTATATAGATGTAACAACAATAATATTGTGGACATCTCACACAAAGCCAACTGACCCTAAACTAGGCAGAGCCTGTACTATAGGTATCGGCGACTGATATACACACTTATATAGATGTAACAACAATAATATTGTGGACATCTCACACAAAGCCAACTGACCCTAAACTAAGAGCCTGTACTATAGGTATCGGCGACTGATATACACACTTATATAGATGTAACAACAATAATATTGTGGACATCTCACACAAAGCCAACTGACCCTAAACTAGGCAGAGCCTGTACTATAGGTATCGGCGACTGATATACACACTTATATAGATGTAACAACAATAATATTGTGGACATCTCACACAAAGCCAACTGACCCTAAACTAGGCAGAGCCTGTACTATAGGTATCGGCGACTGATATACACACTTATATAGATGTAACAACAATAATATTGTGGACATCTCACACAAAGCCAACTGACCCTAAACTAGGCAGAGCCTGTACTATAGGTATCGGCGACTGATATACATACTTATATAGATGTAACAACAATAATATTGTGGACATCTCACACAAAGCCAACTGACCCTAAACTAGGCAGAGCCTGTACCTGATATAATAATAAATATAGATACCTAGGGACAATTCCACACATATACATATATTGAATATGTTGATTTAGTAATATAAATGTTTGTCTATGGCATGTCCATTTTATGAGTTTCATCTGCACTGGTTTATTGCATGCACATGCAACCATGTTTATTGACAGATGAAGTCATGCTCAGCCTTCGGCTTACCACATATACCGTAAAACATAATAAAATTGACGAAACAAAATAGTTAAAAAAAACTAAAAAACACGCTTTTTATAGAAAACCGAACTAAAAAATAGAAAATAAATTTCGATAATATCTTAAAAAGCGTGGGGTGCATGGTGTCAATAGTTATAAATATTTTATTGACAGATATTAGTAGAGTGATTATCATTTCGGTAATATCTTAAAAAGCACCCCACGATTTTTAAGATATTATCGAAATTTATTTTCTACTTTTTAGTTATTAGTGTATTGTCATCGGTCCTCGATAAGTCTACAAAGTTTGAACGAAATCTGGCCGTTTAAAGTGGGTCAAAATCGAGCTCAAAGAAGTCGGTTACATACATACATTCATACATACAGGTGAAGCTAATATAAAGCGTGTAAAAATACAAAGCGAAAGTGTGTGCAAGAAGAGCAGAAGAAGACCATGCTCCAACTACCTAGATCACATCGACGCTCAAAGACGTCAAGAGTAATCTAAACCGACGAGCATGTATGAAGAGACTGGTGAATGTGGACGAAGCGAAAGAGGTATGTAAGTCTTGAGAATACTGGCGCTCCATACTCTCTGCCTACCCCGTTAGGGACTCGGCATGATGATAATATGATGATGATTTACGCACAAGTACGAAAAAGTCGGTGAAATTTTAAATATGGAACGGAAGCACATTCCTCGACTGCACTCCGTCTATTTCGGACGCGTCTGCGGAGCGTGCCATAAAAACAATTCTTGTTTTGGCGACGAAAATAAAACCTTTTTTATTTAAGATTTGTTTTGACAGTTCACTGAGATAGTTCCGCCGCGCGATAGCACGCTCTCAACAGCATGTGATATGTTTAATTTTGTTGTATCACAATTCTTGGTAGGTTACGTGGTGATTAAAGTTAGGGTTGTCACCTTCATTAAATCTATATATAATATTATAAAGAGGAAAGATTTGTATGAAAATATGTTTGTAAGGAATTGGCTCAAAACGCACTGGACCGATTTTAAAAATTCTTTCACCAGTTGATTGCTACATTATCACTGATTAATATTTTAATTGCAAGAAAAAAATACATTTAATGCCAATATGTTTAAAAAATAAATGTCCAACCGTGCGGAGCCGGGATGGGCTGCTAGTATATATATATATATATATCCTAACGCCTACAAGGGTCCTCGAAGGGGTAGGCAGAGAGTATAGAGCGCCAGTTCTCTCTCGTCTTACATACCTGTCGCTTCGTCCACATTCATCAGTCTCTTCATACATGCTCGTCGGTTTCGAGTACTCTTGACGTTCCCGGCCTTGAGCGTGCGATCGATGTGATCTAGGTGGTTGGAACATGGTCTTCCTCTGCCTCTTCTTGCACAAACTTTTGATATGTATATCTGTTGCGAGTACTCTTGAAGTTCGCGTCCGATCGATGTGATCTAGGTAGTTGGAACGTGGTCTTCCTCTGCCTCTTCGTGCACAAAATTTTGATATGTATATCTGTTGCGAGTACTCTTGAAGTTCGCGTCCGATCGATGTGATCTAGGTAGTTGGAACGTGGTCTTCCTCTGCCTCTTCTTGCACAAAATTTTGATATGTATATCTGTTGCGAGTACTGTTGACGTTCCCGTCCTTGAGCGTCCGATCGATTAGTTGGAATCATCCTCCTATGCCCCTCCCATACACTTTCGGCGGTAACCGCTTGACACCAAAAAAACCTTAAAGTATCAACGGTCTAACATTACGCCATCTCCGTTCACACAAAACATTAACATGAGCCAATGATTATATCAGTTTTTCGCAATGCCCTGCGAATCTCTACGGGATCGTTTGATTGCGCATACGCAGCGGCGGCGGGGCAATTTGACAGCTGAAGCGTATAATTATAATAATAATAATATTTATTTGGCAAAAAACATACAACAGGAACATAATAATAAATGTGAAAAAGAAGTTTGTAAAAATGTTTGTTGCTTAATCTCGCAAGAATTACTGAACTAAATTTGCGGCATAGATTAGTGGCGTAGCTAGGTTATCAAAGGCCCTGGGGCAAAAAATATACTAGGGCCCCAACTAAACTATATAAAGTAATTTGTTCCGTATTCGACGGACTCCAGACTTGTCGTAATCCAGATTCCTATAATAAAATTTGAGAACCAAATACAAATTGTAACTCATTTTAATATATAATAATAATATATCTTTACGCCTTCCCACAAGGGTCCCCGAAGGGGTAGGCCGAGGTGTATAGGTAATACCCACACACCCACTTTCCGCCAGAGCTATATTAGGCGCCAACGTGACAGACGGTGAGTCGAGTCCATCGCCGTTACTCAAGCACGACTATACATACGCCTTTGAATGTCTTCTCAGACGTATGCAGGTCTCCTCTCGGTGTTTTCCTTCACCGTAAAGCTCGTGGTGTGACTAATCACTGTACTTAAGTTCAGAAAAACTCATTGGTACAGTCGGGATTAGAACTATGTTGCCATTATTAAAGTCGCATGGAATCTGGTTTATTTATATTCCGAATGTGGTACAAATTTTCACTAGTTCAATATATAGTTTGTAAGTCAGTGTCCTCGGCCCCCTGAGCTTGGAGGCCCCCGGGCACTGCTCCGTATAGGCCTCCGGTAGTTACGCCACTGGCAAGGATAGATTAATAGCTGGATTAACGCAGGGTAAGTAATAATTATACATACATACATATCATCACGCCGAGTCCCTAACGGGGTAGGCAGAGAGTATAGAGCGCCAGTTCTCTCTAGACTTACATACCTCTTTCGCTTCGTCCACATTCATCAGTCTCTTCATACATGCTCGTTGGTTTCGAGTACTCTTGACGTTCCCGTCCTTGAGAGTCCGATCGATTTGATCCAGGTAGTTGGAACGTGGCCTTCCTCTGCCTCTTCTTGCACACACTGTTGCTTTGTATATCTGTTTCGTCAATCTTTCTTCAGTATTAATTAACCAGTGAAATAAAGTGTGTGGGCGATTTTGCGGCTAACTCAATAAATACGGCTATTGCATGCCAATTACTATAATCAAATTAGTAAAGAAATCCTCATAAGTGGCTAGTACGGAAAACCTTTGATTGAGGGTTAACTGACTGTGAGTTAGATTGAGGATTTGGTACAGTCTGGGTTCGAACATGGAATCTTTATATTGCAAGCGACTACTTGAAACAGTCGTCCACCACGGCTCTTCAAATTTATTTATTTATTTATTTATTTGAGTTTCCAACAAGCAATACACTAAACATTCATATGAGCTAAGTTATAATTATTATAGAATTGTGATTCCTCAGTTATAGGAAACCACAGCATGCAGTACAAAACATTAAAGTAAAATAGAAGTTCAAATAGATTTGCTCGTTACAATTAGATTTGTGAATTTAAATTTAAATTAAGCAACGAATTTATTTATTAATCGAGGTAAGTTAAGCTAAGATTTACAAAGTCGGTAACTAGACTTTTGTAGTGGTTCAGCGTATTGTTAAACATATCAATGTCTCCAGAGGAACTAGCTAAGCGGTTGTATTGAGTAGTCATTCTACTTATTGGTGCGTGTTTGCACAGATTAGTTCTAGTAAATTATTCCTCATATACCTTTTGATTTAACTTTATATGTTTTAATATCTAATGTTATTAATTAATTGTTGTTTCATAATATTTCTATACCACTGTTCCAATGAGTATTATCTTAAGTACAGTGATTAGTCACACCACGGGCTTTACGGTGAAGGAAAACATCGAGAGGAAACCTGCATACGTCTGAGAAGACATTCAAAGGCGTATGTATAGTCGTGCTTGAGCAACGGCGATGGACTCGCCATCTGTCACGTTGGCACCTGAAATATACCCCTGTCTACCCCTTCGAGTACCATTTTGGGATAACGTGAAGAGATAATAATTATTAAAAAAATATTAAGGTCGCAGTCTGCCGCCTATGCTTGTGACTTGTACTGTTGGTGTAATTGCAAAACATTAACGATTATGTAGCCTCGAATAGTGGTGGCCTTACGACGGAGTCTGCTGTGGGAGCGGTCTCGACACTCGTTGGTATTTGGATAGGTACACAAACATTCCGTATATGGCGCGGTGGTTAGTTCAGCGCAGCGCGGGTTCGAAACATGGTGGCCGTTTCTTTTTCAGTTAGTTAATTTCTTTTTGGATGGCAAACTAGCACTAAGCGGTTACCGGCTGTGGATGTTTGCAACACCGGAGGTATCCTACGCGCGCTGATATCCTAGTCCCTCACGGGGTAGGCAGACAGTGTAGAGCGCCAGTTCACTACCGACGCGTGCTTAACGATGCATGTAGCTGAGTTAATGTAACAAATTGTTAAGCTTGTTTTAACACACTTTCTCTCACCGGCTTTAACTTTTAACGGTTTTTGATTGGACGTAATTTACATTTGTGAAGAAAAACTCTTGTAATTGAGAACCGTTTAATTATTTTTTGTCGAAGGAATTGGGACTCGTTATAAAGTTCTTCTGTACGCGTGTTTGCTGGATCGATTTGGATGAATCTTTATGTAGTATGTAGATATGGGACTGCAATTGTGTTTCAAGAGGGTACACGGAGGTACCCACACACCCACCAGGGATATATTTTAGGTGCCAACGTGATATATGGCGAGTCCGGCCGTTACTCAAGCACGACTATACATACGCCTTTGAATGTCTTCTCAGACGTAAGTAGGTTTCCTCTCGATGTTTTCCTTCACCGTAAAGCTCGTGGTGTCACTAATCACTGTACTTAAGTTCAGAAAAACTCATTGGTCGGGATTCGAAGTTGCAATCTTTATGTCGTGTGTGTGTGTTTGCCAATGACAAATCGCTGTCCGGTCCGGGTGTTAAAAAATAGCAAACCGGGCAGTTTGTTTCGCCGTGTCTTCTCCTGGCAGGTTTCCTTGTAAACGGTGGTAACTATAGTTTTATATTTAGTATGTGACGTTCAATAAGTGTTCCCTGTGGCACTTGGATAAAAGGGTTTTGTGTTTTTTATTACTTACATAATATTTTAAGAGTTTTACGCGTGGAAGCCGCGAGGCGAAGCTAGTTCCTAGTAGCCTTTGTATCTGTAATAACAGTATGTTTATGGCCAAGGTTTATACTCTATTAGGTCGTGACCCTATTGACCGATTAGAAGCCGTATCGAACCGGCCACCGCGCGATTGTAATCCGATCGAAGCGGAGAACTGCTGGCGTGGCCTTCGATCGAACCACAAATCGGGCGACAGTGTTAAAAAGTATACGTATGTATCATCCACGAAGACGCGCCCCACTATCCCCCCCTACAGTTTACAGTGTAAGTGTGCAACCTTCCACTAATGTGTGAGTATTGTCGGTACACACAGATTACCTATGAGTGCACACGCACACTACAATTAATACACTCGGGTCATACTGCCCGCATACCGCGACACCCTCTTGGTGGGGCGCGTCTTCGTTGATGGCACTATCTGTAGTGTAATTTTCAAGTGTTCTATTAAATTAAAAGGAGAGAAGAAATTCAAAGGCGTATGTATAGTCGTGCTTGAGTAACGGCGATGGACTCGCCATCTGTCACGTTGGCACCTAATATACCTCTGGCGGAAAGTGGGTGTGTGGGTATTACCTATACACCTCTGCCTACCCCTTCGGGGACCCTTGTGGGCGTGAGGCGTGAGGATATATTATTATTGTTATTATAATTGAAGAATATTATGAGGTATAATTCACTATTACACAATATACACAAAAGACATTTGACATACATTCCTAAATATACTCATTACACGCTTTATATTAGCTTCACCTGTATGTATGTATGTATGTATGTATGTATGTATGTATGTATGTATGTATGTATGTAACCGACTTCTTTGAGCTCGATTTTGACCCACTTTAAACGGCCAGATTTCGTTCAAACTTTGTAGACTTATCGAGGACCGATGACAATACACTAATAACTAAAAAGTAGAAAATAAATAATAGTTAAAAAAAACTAAAAAACATAATATCGATAATATCTTAAAAAGCACCCCACGCTTTTTAAGATATTATCGATATTATGTTATATCCGAAATTTATTTTCTATTTTTTAGTTCGGTTTTCTATAAAAAGCGTGTTTTTTAGTTTTTTTTAACTATTATTTTTTTCTGATAATCCTTACAAAACATAAACTTGTAAGGTGTTGAGGTTTTTCTGCTGAGAAGTACCTATAGTTGACATCCCTAGTTATACTGAACAAATCGAATATCTGTGCTCACAGAACGCAAGCAAACATAAGTCATGGCCAGACCATGGCCCCATGGGGTCGTTCAACCGCCGCCACGCTGGAAATTTCACTTGGACAATCGGACTGTCTGTCTGTTGATTTGGAGGTTAATACACTATTGTGCTCAAGTGTATGGATGTATGTATGTATTGATGATACATACAGAGAGCCGCGGTGGCCGAGTGGTTTGAGTAGTCGCCTGCAACAAAGATTGCAAGTTCGAATCCCGACTGTACCAATGAGATTTTCTAAAAATCACATATCCAAATTTTAAAACGTCGAAAAAGGTGCACAGTTCGGGTTGGACGGTTCTGAACTTAAGTACAGTGATTAGTCACACCACAAGGTTGACGGTGAAGGGAAACATCGAGAGTACGCCTGCATACGTCTGAGAAGACATTCCAAAGCGTATGTATAGTCGTGCTTGAGTAACGGCGATGGATTCGCCATCTGTCACGTTGGCATTAAAAATATATCTCAAGCTCAAGTAAAGTGGTCGGTACACCTCTGCCTACCCCTTCGGAAGGCGTGATGTCATAAAGGAACATGTCATTTAATGTTACTTGTTAAAACTTCCTACTTTGATCCGCTGTCTCGTTAGGAGTCATAAATCTTAGTTTAATAATTGGGCCAAGAAATGGCCGACATCCGCCTATGACGGAAGTGGATACAATAAAATGATCTTTTTTAAACTATAGGTTATAGGTTTCAATTTGACTGGTTTGAGAACTGACTTCTAAGAGAGATAGGGCATAACGGGTATCCCGTTTGAATTTGTATCTGCCCTACTGGGGCAGGACCTCCACCTTATAAAAGTCCGTAGCCAAATAACACAATGTTTTGTGTTATTTGGTACACAAAGGTTTACAATAATGGGCTTCTTGGGGAGGGGGGAGGATTGTTATGATATGGTGGCAGCAGATTACCCCACAGGGGGTGCCCTTAGCTGTGTTGCTTAGCACTAAAGTGCCTGGCTGGAGGCCTATGTCTCGCCTTTGCCCGGTTAAGTAGCAAAAGTTCCCGGAACTCACGCTACGAGAGACAATACAAAAAAAAAAAAGGTGGCTCTAATATCATAATAATCTTCCTCTTATGATTGGTCGAGATACTGTCAATGTTCAACGACCAATCACAAGCGAGTAAATTGGTTGCGTAAAGACAGAACGGCAGTCATTCGTGATCGGAGATAGAGAACAAGCTGGAGCGTCTTTTGACTGTTAAGCGGGAGAATTAAAGGCTGTACTGTTAAAATCTAGCAATAAATCTGATGATTGATATCTCATTAATTGTTTTTGCATCCAAAGTCCCTGTTTCTGGTTGATGAACAAATACGGATGTACACTTACATCACCCGGGCGAAGCTGGGCGGGACAGCTAGTTACGCTATAAAATTCGAATCCCGTCTGTACCAATAAGATTTTCAATATTTTTTTTTATCTGTCTAGCCGTTTTCGATGCTATGAACGACATACAGACAAACATTATTTTTTATATATATATATACAGGTGACGTTCAATAACTGAAACATTTTAGATTTATTTTCATTTTTCTTTCAGAGTGAACGTCGCGATGGCAGATACAGACACTGAGACGCTGCCTAATGGCGTCGGGGCGCTGTCCATTGAGGAGGAGGAGAGGTTGAAGCAGAGGCCCGCGGACATCGACGCGGTGAGTGTTCTGTCAACCTTGGACCGGGCTGTTGGTGACCAGGGGGTACAATATACATGTAAGGTGTTTGGGTGTTATAAGTTATTTAAGAGAGGTAGGGCATAACGGGTTTCCCGTTCGAATTCGGAGCTGCCCGACTGGGGCAGGACCTCCACCTTATAGAAGTCCGTAGCCAAATAACACAATTCTTTGTGTTGTGTTCCTACGCGGTGAATAAGGTTTCCAGAAATGAGCTCCTTGGGGAGGGGGGAGGATTGTTACATTGTGTTGGAAGCAGAGGGATTAAACCCATTATGCTGCCAACACACTATAACTCTCCGAACACAGAGTGGCAACACGCAAGTGATACTTCGGTATCGTGAGCGTAAATAGGCTACGGTAACCGTTTCCCATCAGGTGGGCCGTATGCTTGTTTGCCACTCTTGTTGTATAAAAAAAAAAAAAAGTTGTAAGGTATTTCGTGGTCTAATAGACGCCCCAAACCTGAACAACGAGCTTTGTCGTTTTTTCGTGCCCAATAATTACCTTCGGGGGCGGAAACACAATTTATTTGATGTACCGCTCTCACGCACTGTGGCGCGAGCCCAGTCTCCCATTCCGCGAGTCCTTACCGCGCTCAACGCTCTCTTAAACCACAATCCTGAGTGCGATCTGCTTGCGGATGAATGGATGAAACTACTGTCGGAATGTATGAAGTATTGTGAGCGCCAAGCATGTTAGGATCCTAGATAAGTAATTTGTTATGTATTGTTAATTATACATACATACATACATATCATCACGCCAAGTCCCTAACGGGGTAGGCAGAGATTATAGAGCGCCAGTTCTCTTTAGACTTACATACCTCTTTCGCTTCATCCACATTCATCAGTCTCTTCATACATGCTCGTCGGTTTCGAGTACTCTTAACGTTCCCGTCCTTGAGAGTCCGATCGATTTGATCCAGGTAGTTGGAACGTGGCCTTCCTCTGCCTCTTCTTGCACACACTTTTGCTTTGTATATCTGTTTCGTCAATCTTTCTTCACTCATCCTTTCTATGTGTCCAAACCAACGTAACATGCCTTTCTTCATCTTTACAATCACGCCCTCATTCACGCCAGTTGATTTGCGAATCTCTTCATTGCGGATTCGATGTAATATCGTTACTCCGCACATTTTTCGAAGAGATCGCATCTCGACTGCATTCAAGCTATTTTCATACTTCCTCTGACATACCCAGGATTCGCTGGGTTATACTGGGTTATACGCTTCGCTGGTTAATTATATGGTTCTTTAGTTAATGTGATTGGTGTATACCGTTTTAACTAAAGTAAAATAAATTAAGCCGTGGTGGCCGAGAGGTTCGAGCAGTTGCCTGCGACGCAAAGGTCGCAAGTTCGAATCCCGACTGTACCAATGAGTTTTTCTGAACTTAAGTACAGTGATTAGTCACACCACGAGCTTTACGGTGAAGGAAAACATCGTGAGGAAACCTGCATACGTCTGAGAAGAAATTCAAAGGCGTATGTATAGTCGTGCTTGAGTAACGGCGATGGACTCGCCATCTGTCACGTTGGCACCTAATATACCTCTGGCGGAAAGTGGGTGTGTGGGTATTACCCATACACCTCTGCCTACCCCTTCGGGGACCCTTGTGGGAGGGCGTGAGGATATTTATAAATAAATTAATAAATAAATGTATAGAGAGTGCCGTTCACATAGACGCGCCCCACTATCCCCCCCTACAGTTTACAGTGTGAGTGTGCAACCTTCCACTAATGTGTGAGTATTGTCGGTACACACTGATTACCTATGAGTGCACACGCACACTACAATTAATACACTCGGGTCATACTGCCGTGTCTGGAGAGTTTAGTTCCATGACGATATGTTAAAAGGGTAAACGCATGACAGTAAGACGGTGCCAGAGAGAACTAGAGAGCTTTTATTGATACTGCATTTATATTATTATATATATCTTTATATACATAATTCTTCTGTGAGTGTGTATGTCACTGAACTCCTCCTAAACGGCTGGACCGATTTTAATGAAATTTTCTGTGTGTCTTCAGATGGATTTGAGAATGGTTTAGATTCACAATTGGACCCGATAGGTGGCGCCACCATCTTTTTTTTTCCACCCGAGCGAAGCTGGGCGGGTCAACTAGTATATATATATATATATATACTAGTGGTCCCGCCCAGCTTCGCTTGGGTGAAAAAAGTTTATGCCCTAAAACACGATCACAGCGCCACCTATCGGGTCCAATTGTTAATCTAAACCATTCTCAAATCCATCTGAAGACACACAGAAAATTTCATTAAAATCGGTCCAGCCGTTTAGGAGGAGTTCAGTGACATACACACTCACAGAAGAATTATATATATAAAGATATACTAGCTTATGCCCTTGGCTTCGAGCGCGTGGGGTTCTAAAAAGTAGCTTATATTTCCCTGCTAGAATCGACTCAGCCGCTATGCCGTGAAAGAGCAACGTACCTATGTCCTACTCCTAGGTATAAGCCATTTCAACTTTCAGCCAAATCGCTTCAGCCGTTTTGCCGTAGAAGAGCAGCAAACATCCGAACTTATAAACTTTCGCTTTCATTATAAGTGGTAGGCTATGTGACATAGCCTATGTGCTCCCTAGGGTTAGGACACAGCCTTCATTTGAATCCTGAAAAGTTATAATGTTATAAAGTATGTTGCTCTTTTACGGCATAGCGGCTTAGCCGATTCGTCGGGAACGTCAAGAGTACTCGTAACCGACGAGCATGTATGAAGAGACTGATGAATGTGGACGAAGCGAAAGAGTTCTGCAAGTCTAGAGAGAACTGGCGCTCTATACTCTCTGCCTACCCCGTTTGGGATTCAGCGTGTTATGATATTTATATGATGATATACATTACAATGACGACCGTCTGGTCTAGTGGTTAGAGCTCCTGACTGCGAAACTTGAGGTCGCGGGTTCGAATCCCACTGAGGGCAGATATTTGTGTGATGAACACGAGTATTTGTACCTTAGTCTTGGATGTCCTATGTATTTATGTATATATCTATCTATATAAGTAAATATATCGTTGTCTAGTTACCATAACACAAGCTTTGCTTAATTTGGGACTAGGTCAATTTGTGTGCTATTTTCCCAGGTATTTATTATGTCCCAGGAATGTCTTTTACAACGACGCTATTCGTTTGCAGGACGTGCGCGAAATGGAGAGACGCAAGCGCGTGGAGGCGCTGATGTCGTCCAAGATGTTCCGCGAGGAGTTGGAGCGTGTCCTGGACCAGCAGATGCACGAGGGGAACGACGCGCCGCTCCTGCAGCGCATCAGGGAGATGGTCGGGGGGAGGCTCCACACAGGCAGCCTTAGGGTGAGACAGTACTGCAGTGGACGCTCTGCCTTGGAATTTGATTCGATGTATTCCCCACGCCTTCTCACAAGGGTCTCCGATTAGGTAGGCAGAGAATGCGGCGGAAAGTAAGTGTGTAGGTAGCACCTACTTTCCGCTGGAGTTATTTAAGTGCTAACGTGGCGGATGGCGAATCAATCGCCGTTACTCAAGCACGGCTATACATACGCCTTTGAATTGCTTCTCAGACATATGCAGGTTTCCTCTCGATGTGGCCGAGGGGTTCGAGTAGTTGCCTGCAACACAAATTTCAAATTCAAGTCCCGAGTGCACCAATACGTTTTTCGTACGGTGATTAGTCACACCACGAGCTTTACGGTGAAGGAAAACATCGAGAGGAAACCTGCATACGTCTGAGAAGACATTCAAAGGCGTATGTATAGTCGTGCTTGAGTAACGGCGATGGACTCGCCATCTGTCACGTAGGCACCTAAAATATATGTCTGGCGGAACGTAAATGTGTGGGTTACTATCTGTACACCTCTGCCTACCCCTTCGGGGAGTGAAGATATATTTCTATAACACATACATACATATCATCACGCCGAGTAGACAGAGAGTATAGAGCGCCAGTTCTCTCTAGACTTACATACCTCTTTTTTATATCATAAATTCTTAATGGTTCCCCAGGGTCCAAGCTGTGTGCTGCCCATCAATGACATCCGTGGCATCGAGGGTATAGGATATGAGAAGGGGGAGAAGATCCTTCGCTGCAAGCTGGCCGCCGTCTACCGTCTGGTGGACCTGTTCGGGTGGACTCAGAGTGAGTAGGCCAGGATTGGATGGGAACACATCCAAGTGTTACATACATATCATCAAGCAGAGTCCCTCATGCTGGGCAGAGAGAGTGGAGTGCCAGTTCTCTAGACTTATCGACCTGCGGACTTTATTATCTATTTATATTTATAGAAATAAATAAATTTCCAAAATATAAGTAGCCTAAATAACTCCTATCTATACTATCAGCTATCTGCCAGTGAAAGTCCCTTCAAAATAGGTTCAGCCGTTACAAAGATTAGCCGGTACAAACAGACAGACAGAGATAAATTTGAGAAATATTTATTTTGGTGTATGTACCGTGTATACATCCATATGCATTAAGTAAAAAGCGGTTATTTTAATATTACAAACAGACACTCCATTTTTATTTATTTCTTTAAATGTATAGATCTAGGCTAGCTATCGTAATTTAATAAGTATTCTTTGTGTCATGGTTAAAAAGATTTTTGATTTCATCTAATTCCATACATAACATACATTTAAGAGAGGTAGGGCATAGCGGATTTCCCGTTCGAATTCGGAGCTGCCCGACTGGGGCAGGACCTCCATCTTACAGAAGTCCGTAGCCAAATAACACAATTTTTTGTGTTGTGTTCCTACGCGGTGAATAAGGTCTCCAGTAATGAGCTCCTTGGGGAGGGGGGAGGATTGTTACATTGTGTTGGAAGCAGGAGGGATTAAACCCATTATGCTGCCAACACACTATAACTCTCCGAACACAAAGTGGCAACGCGCAAGTAATACTTCGGTATCGTGAGCGTAAATAGGCTACGGTAACCGTTTGCCATCAGGTGGGCCGTATGCTTGTTTGCCACTCTTGTTGTATAAAAAAAAAAAAAAAAAAACATAGTCTTATGAAATCCTCCATACTGTTCCAGCCGGCTTGAACGGTCAGATCACCGCCCGTCTGAACACCGCCGTGGAGCAGGTGCTGACCAGCCCGCGTGGTCTGCTGCCGCACGAGGTGACCGCTTCCTCGCTGGTGAAGGTCGACATGCAAGGAGGGGTGCAGGACCAGGGCACTACCAACTTCCCCATCAATGTCGAAGGTGGGTCAATGAAGTGGTCAACTTACCGAGTAAGAGCCCTAGTCAGCCAGTCTAGAGCGCTGGTTCTCTAGACTTCAGCCACACTCATCAGTGTCACGCCTGCCTACCCATAAGGGTCCCCGTAGGCGTAGGTGTATAAGTGCCCATTTTGTATTTTATAAGTGCCCATCTAGGCCTATGTGAAATAAAATATTTAGATTTCGATGGTTTTAAGGTAGACATATATAGTAGTGCTTGAGTAACGGCGATGGACTCGCCATCTGTCACGTTGGCACCTAATATACCTCTGGCGGAAAGTGGGTGTGTGGGTATTACCTATACACCTCTGCCTACCCCTTCGGGGACCCTTGTGGGAAGGCGTGAGGATATTATTATTTTTATATATTCTTAATGCCAACGTGACCGATGGCGAGTCCATCGCCGTTACTCAAGCACGACTATACATACGCCTTTGAATGTCTTCTCAGACGTATGCAGGTTTCCTCTCGATGTTTTCCTTCACCGTAAAGCTCGTGGTGTGACTAATCACTGTACTTAAGACCAGTTTTTTTTTAATATTGTAAATATATAATTATTATTACGTAGGTTTCTCGCTCCACGCCGCTGTGCACGCGGCGCGGCCCGACGTGCGCTGCGTGCTTCACGTGCGCTCGGCCGCGGCTCTCGCCATCTCGTGCATGAAGGACGGACTGCTGCCGCTGTGCCACGAGGCCGCGCTGCTCGGGGAGATTGCCTACCACTGCGTGCCGCAAGGTGAGGACTCGCCGAGCGCACTGTACACTGCCTGCTCACGCCTATTATCAATACATATAATAAAAATGTTATGGATCAAGAATATGCACCCAATATCCTTATGGTAGACAAGAATACGCACCCAATATCCCCATGGTAGACAAGAATACGCACCCAATATCCCCATGATAACCAAGAATACGCACCCAATATCCCCATGATAGACAAGAATACGCACCCAATATCGTCCGAACAGCCTCCAATATCCTCCGGACAGAATACGCACCCGATATCCCCATGGTAGACAAGAATATGCATCCAATATCCTCCGAACAGAATACACACCCAATATTCACCAGACTAAAGCCAAGTGTCGTCTGAGCATCCCCTCTCGGCCCCCAGACGGCGTGATGGACAACGCGGCGCACGACACGCTGGTGCGCGCGCTGGGCCCCGCGGCGCGCGTGGTCGTGCTGCGGGGGGCCGGCGCCCTGTGCTGCGGCGCCACGCTCGAGGAGGCCTTCCAGCTGGCGCGCGCCCTGGCCGCCGCTGCTGACGTGCAGCTGCGCCTGGCCGCCGTGCCCCGCGACTGCCTCGCGCTGCTGGACGAGCGCAGCCGAGCACAGGTGACCCCCCGCCCCCCGCCCCCCGCCCCTACGGCAGCTGCGCCTGGCCGCCGTGCCCCGCGACTGCCTCGCGCTGCTGGACGAGCGCAGCCGAGCACAGGTGACCCCCCGCCCCCCGCCCCCCGCCCCTACGGCAGCTGCGCCTGGCCGCCGTGCCCCGCGACTGCCTCGCGCTGCTGGACGAGCGCAGCCGAGCACAGGTGACCCCCCGCCCCCCGCCCCCCGCCCCTACGGCAGCTGCGCCTGGCCGCCGTGCCCCGCGACTGCCTCGCGCTGCTGGACGAGCGCAGCCGAGCACAGGTGACCCCCCGCCCCCCGCCCCCCGCCCCTACGGCAGCTGCGCCTGGCCGCCGTGCCCCGCGACTGCCTCGCGCTGCTGGACGAGCGCAGCCGAGCACAGGTGACCCCCCGCCCCCCGCCCCCCGCCCCTACGGCAGCTGCGCCTGGCCGCCGTGCCCCGCGACTGCCTCGCGCTGCTGGACGAGCGCAGCCGAGCACAGGTGACCCCCCGCCCCCCGCCCCTACGGCAGCTGCGCCTGGCCGCCGTGCCCCGCGACTGCCTCGCGCTGCTGGACGAGCGCAGCCGAGCACAGGTGACCCCCCGCCCCCCGCCCCTACGGCAGCTGCGCCTGGCCGCCGTGCCCCGCGACTGCCTCGCGCTGCTGGACGAGCGCAGCCGAGCACAGGTGACCCCCCGCCCCCCGCCCCTACGGCAGCTGCGCCTGGCCGCCGTGCCCCGCGACTGCCTCGCGCTGCTGGACGAGCGCAGCCGAGCACAGGTGACCCCCCGCCCCCCGCCCCCCGCCCCTACGGCAGCTGCGCCTGGCCGCCGTGCCTACGGCAAGAAGTGGGTTCCGACTACCCTTTCGTGGGGACCCTTGTGGAAAGGCGTGAGGTTATTAATAAAATGATAATGCTTTGCAGATTTACGAGGCCAACCGCAAGCCCCCCGCCGAGGGAGGCAAGTGGCGTGTGGGCGGCGAGGAGTTTGAGGGGCTCATGCGCATGTTGGACAACGCCGGGTTCCGCACCGGGTACATCTACCGCCACCCCCTCGTCAAGGTCAGTCTCTCATATCCTATATCCTATTCCACCACTGTAATCTATCTCTGTCCCAAATCTCATCCTATTCGGTTCAGCCGTTCTGGCCTGATCATACGAAAGTTTTTTTGCTCTTTCATGCAAAAACTACTGAACAGAATTGGATGATATTTGGCACGGATATAGATTATTTTTTATTAGCTGGATTAATACATAGGATATGTTTTGTTGCGAAATAAATCTAGATACAATTATACAAATGAATTTTGTACGCAGACGAGCCCGCGGGGCACTCCGAGTACCTATACCACACTTTAATCTATCTCTGTGCCAAACTTCATCCAATTCCGTTCAGCCGTTTCTTCACATTGATAATATTAGTACCGTCGCGTATAGTTTCATGGGTATCGCGTGCAATAATAAGCATTGACAGCTTAGTGTTAAAGTCTATTTTCCGTTGACAGAACGACGTGCCCAAGCCAAAGAACGACGTGGAAGTGCCGCCAGCCGTCTCGTCCCTGGGCTACCTCCTGGAAGAGGAGGAGATGTACAAGCAGGGGTACGATTATGCTTATAATACACTTTGTTTAACCTCAACGGAGATTTCGCCTTAAGGAAGATTTCGCCATAAGGTAGACTTCGCCTTGAGGAAGAATTCGCCTTAAGGAAGACTTCTCCTTGAGAAAGATTTCGCCTTCATAAAGACTTCACCTTAATAGAGACTGCCTTAAAGATGATTAATCCTTGATGAAGAGTTCGCCTGAATAGAAATTTCTTGACGAAGATTTCACCTCGATAGAGACTTCACTTTAATATAAACTTCGCCTTAATGAAAACTTCATCCTATAGAGGCTTGCGTACATGTAGATGATGAAGATTTTGCTTTTAAAAACATTAAGGCCAAGTGTTTCGAGCAGTTGCCTGCGACGCAAAGGTCGCAAGTTCGAATCCCGACTGTACCAATGAGTTTTTCTGAATTTAAGTACAGTGATTAGTCACACCACGAGCTTTACGGTGAAGGGAAACATCGAGAGGAAACCTGCATACGTCTGAGAAGACATTCAAAGGCGTATGTATAGTCGTGCTTGAGTAACGGCGATGGACTCGCCATCTGTCACGTTGGCACCTAATATACCTCTGGCGGAAAGTGGGTGTGTGGGTATTACCTATACACCTCTGCCTACCCTTGTGGGAAGGCGTGAGGATATATATATCTTAATATATATATTTCTTGTGTGCGTGTGTATGTGACTGAACTCCTCCTAAACGACTGGACCGATTTTGATGAAATTTTTTGTGTGTGTTCAAGGGGATCTGGGAATGGTTTAGATTCACAATTGGACCCGATAGGTGGCGCCACCATCTTTTTTTTTCCACCCGAGCGAAGCCGGGCGGGACCACTAGTATATTTATAAGTTTTAAATATAAAATTCGCCTTAATGTAAACTTCTCCTTAATGACTTCGCCTTTATTCGAGAGGCCGATCTTAGTGGCTAGTTTTAAGTTTTTAACGTACTTTAAAAAAGGAGGTTTCTCAATTCGACCGTATGTAGGTATATCGTATATTTTTTTGTTGCTGTCCCCTCCCTATTACCTCGGCTTCCTTCGCCCCCAGGCTGTGGAAGAAGGGCGGCAAGACTGGCGAGCGCACACGCTGGCTGAACTCCCCCAACGTGTACCAGAAGGTGGAAGTGCTGGAGACGGGCACCAACGACCCCAAGAAGATCACCAAGGTAGAATACTTGAGGGTTGAGGCCGAGTAGGGGGACAGTACGGTGACGTCACATTAAAAAAAACTTGTACTCGAATAGGCTACGGTAACCGTTTCCCATCAGGTTACGGCCCGTAAGCTTGTTTGCCACTCTTGTTGCATAAAAAAAAAAAAAAAAAAAACGTTCTAGTTTCCCAAGCTTTTCTTATTTAGATGCAAGAAATAAAAAAATAGCTTACCCTTAAGGTGACTTAGTTGTTTAAAAAAAAAAATATATTTAAACAGCGTGTTCCAGAAAATACAACAGTTGTCTTCTAGAAGTTGTCGCGTGTTGTCAATATATCCTCGTGACGATGCAACAGACACAGTTCTTTATTTGTATAGAATTTGTAATTTTTTTTTTATTTCCATATCTACAAACTAAAACAAGTTTTAGTTAAGACAACTTTGATTTAATTATTAAGTGTGACTTCATCGCATTTTTTTAATTTATACTAAATATATTAAAATGTTAGTAATTCTTCTAAGATCTACTACTGCTGCTACTCCCGCGATTTCCCTTTTTACATATATATATAATGGTATTTACGTAATTTAAGAATAAAAAAAACCTTTGTTGTTACATTCCAACATTATTAACAAGTATGTAATTCAAATGTGTATTTATATACGTGTTACTTGGTGTTGCATCTATTCACGGTGTCTTAGAAAATACACCAGTTGTCTTCTAGCAGTTGTCGCGTGTTGTCAATATATCCTCATGACGATGCAATAAAACATATAGCTCCAAAGATGACACAATGACGACATGACATAGAAACGTGTTTAAATGGGTTTATTTAGAAACTATTAATTACATAAAAAAACCTATATAAATAATAGGTTGTCCATGTTTCTATTTATTCATTCTACAAATCTATCATTACATCAGATTTTATCTATCACTAGCTGTCCCGCCCAGCTTCGCCCGGGTGAAAAAGTAAAATTTCCTGAAACACGACCGCAACGCCACCTATCGGGTCCAATTGTGATGTAAGCTATCCTATCTTTTAAGTTGGATCAAACTGCACACGGTGTGCAACTTTGATTGATCGGTTAAGTTGTTCAGGAGCCCATCGCGGACTTAATTGCCATAAAAAAGGTTATAGTGAGTCAATCTTAAAAGATAGACATATGCTGTCGCGGACTTTTTTTTAGAACTTTTAAAGAGGAACAATTCCCTCATACATGATATTTTCGTAACTTAAACCGTTTACGCAGCGCACGCAACGGAAGCTCTCAAAAAGGAATATTTTTTCCCGTTCTGGCAACCATTATTCATTTGTGCTTCGCTCCTATTGGTCGTAGCGTGATGTTATATAGCCTAAAACCTTCCTAGAGAAATGGACTATTCAACACAAAAATAATTTTTCAATTCCAACCAGTAGTTCCTGACATTAGCGCGTTCAAACAAACAAACAAACAAACTCTTCAGCTTTATAATATTAGTATAGATTACATTATATTTATTATCTTCCATTCGTTGTGCCCCATCTCATATTTGAGCAACTGTTATATTGTCTGAGACACCGTGAATAATTATTACGACCAGTAGCGCCATCTGTCGTCTAAAAATGGCATTAAAATAGCAGCTCTTGTATCGTTATATATGTATATAAATGATTGTCTGACGCTTGAGGCATACCTTGCTTAGACTTACAACTTGAGTATGCATACTTTTGATGTGTATTCAATAATTTTCGCTGAATCTGATCTCAAATATGCAAAACCGGTGTAAAGATTTCTCTTTGTGGTATATAGATGGCGTTAGTGTTGACAGATTTTTTTAAAATAGTTGTTACGACATAATTTGTCGATTTTTAAAGTAACTAAATTCTTAAATATATACATTTATTATGCAATTTGAATCGAACTATTTAACCGTTAGCGAATCATGAGATCGTTTCGTATCCATCGCTCAAAAACTCCTTCGAAATATAGGTGTTTTTTGCTTAAACAGAAGACTTTTTCATCGAATTATGTTGAAAATAAAGGTTGGTGTACACTTGTGCGATTATAAGCGGAATATAGGATGTTTATTCAACGTAAGGGATACAGTGAACAACTATTCAAACGCGAACATGTATATAAAAATTATATACTAATTTGTACTCGAAACCGACGAGCATGTATGAAGTGACTGATGAATGTGGACGAAGCGAAAGAGGTATGTAAGTCTAGAGAGAACTGGCGCTCTATACTCTCTGCCTACCCCGTTAGGGACACGGCGTGATGATATGTATATACTAAGTAGAATATCTTTTTACCTTATTTTCGCTTAAAATCTGCTGTAACGATAGTTATCTATGTAGAATCCTCCTAAGATTTTATTAAATTAATAGTTTCTAAAAAAACAAGACCATGTTTCCATGTGAGTATGACTCCCTTCAACAATGTCATCATCGTTTTATCTTTGGAGCTATATGTTTTATTGCATCGTCATGAGGATATATTGACAACACGCGACAACTTCTAGAAGACCAGTGTAATATTTCTGAGGCATTCTGTATCCAATAAATGTTCTATAATTGTGTTAAATATGGATATCTTCACGTCTCCCCGCATGGGACACCTAGGGGGTAGGCAGAGGTGGCAACACCCCCTTTTCGCCGTAGATATATTTTAGTCAAGCGTTTCTCAAGCGCGACTTGACATTCTTCTTTAAAGGTGTTCTAAAATGTTATTAAGAATAATATAGACTGATCGCGCAGTGTGTACCAGCCTTTATGTTATATTGGTGTATATTTATTATACTGTTTATAATTAATATATTAACACTATAATTGTAATGCGCTTAGTGTGTAGACTTCGGGAGATATTACATCTGAGCTCGAAATAATTTGCGATAAAAAATAAATTTTAGCATAGTCTCACTGATCCGGCACTATTATGCTGGATGCCGGAAAAATCAAAATAAAATGCCGGAAAAATATATATTTATTGTAAACTTCCTGCAAACATTGTTGCGAAGGCGAACTTAACGCAGAAGGCATTTTCTCAGCAGACAACCAACTATGTAAATAAAATAGGCATTTTATAGAGAGAAAACGTTTATTTAAAATAAGGCACATGTATTGCGCATACATAAGTGAATATTATATTTAAAAAACAACAGGTTAATATGTACCTACATGCCATAGTGATTATATTTGAGGTCATACTGATGGCAGTGTGCAAGCGAGGAACATGAGTTGGGAGGGTTGAGGAGGCCTGAGCCGAGAGTGTCGGATTACTGAAGTGCCGGATTACTGAAGTGCCGGATTACTGAAGTGCCGGATTACCAATGTGCCGGATTAGTGAGACTACTGTAACCTAATTGTTATTGTTTTATATTAAAATATGTTTACATCATTTATTTTAAAATATTTGCGATATATTTTTTTCTATTTAATATTTTTATATGTTGAAATTCGCGAAATATATCGAGGCCATATATTTAAAGCTTTCTATTGCTTATTTATAAAACGTATAACATGTGTTACTTATAACAGATTTGAATTAATTTGTATATTAAATCATATTTAAAAATTAAACGACATGTATTTTTCAAGACTCTCATTGTCGTGAAATGCTTTTGAGAGATTAAATTCTTAACGGTTTTAAATTCGTCTGTTTAATACGTATCCAATAATAGAAAAAATATGCGCTTTTGCGACATCCCTCACCTTAGACCATTGATTGATTCGCCAACTAGATACATACATATCATCACGCTAAGTCCCTCACGGGGTAGGCAGAGAGAGTATAGCGCGAATTCTCTAGACTATCGTCCACATTTATCAGTCTCTTCATACATGCTCGATGTGATCTAGGTAGTTGGAACGTGGTCTTCCTCTGCCTCTTCTTCGCACCTGTATCTAGTCGGTGAATGACAATCAATGGTCTGACATTGAAGTTGGAGTCATACAAAAAAGATGCGTATTAATCAGTACATACGGCTCTAATTTGTTTGTGTTTTTTTTTTGTTACTAATATCATAATGTTTTGCAGTGGGTGGACGCTAACAACGACGAGGTAATTTTTGTTGACGATGATTTATTATCTTTCCTCATCTTTTCCTTTCTTTTCTTTTCTTTTCTTTTCTTTTGGGTACTATAAAGGTGATGATTCAATGGCTCGTTTAGTTTGGTCCCTTAAATAGATCTCTCGGAAGTATTGTCCGCTTGATTTTAGACCTTATGTTAATACAAATATGATGTAGAAACGCTTTTACTAACTTTACAATAAACTAGCCATAACTCGCGACTTCGCTCGCATTGGTATTTTAGAGAATATAAGAGAAACGTGTGAATTTACATCCAGCACGTTCCAGCTAACAACACCTAAAATAAATACACTTCTCATTAAATAAATCGAAACACCTTGCAAGTTTATGTTTTGTAAGGATTATCAGAAAAATGTGTATATTTAGGAATATATGTCAAATGTCGATATTATTATAATACAACTAGCTGTACCGCCCAGCTTTGCCCGGGTGAAAAAGTTAAACTTCCTGAAACACGATCGCAGCGCCACCTGTCGGGTCCAATTGTGATGTAAGCTATGCTATCTTTCAAGTTGGATCAAACTGCACACGGTGTGCAAATTTGATTGAAATCGGTTAAGGAGTTTAGGAGTCCATCGAGGACAAACAACGTGACGCGTCATTTATATATTATGATAATATGAGGTATTAATCGACATTTGACTCATATATTCCTAAATATACATATTTTTCTCATAATCCTTACAGAATATAAACTTGTAAGGTGTTTTGAATTTTCCGATGAGAAGTAAATATCTCTTCCCTACTACCTACACCTCCGCCTACCCCTTGGAAGATCCTTGTGGAAGGCGTGATGTCATACTGATATTGTAAACGCGAAAGTCAATGTGATAATGATACTGAATATTCAAGAGTCATTGGATCTATTGTTGAGCTCTAACTGGTTTTACACTAACGGGAATTATAGATAGTGCCACCCACGAAGACGCGCCCCACCATTTTGTAGTGGAGGGGGTCGCGGCATGCGGGCAGTATGACCCGAGTGTATTAATTGTAGTGTGCGTGTGCACTCATAGGTAATCTGTGTGTACCGACAATACTCACACATTGGTGGAAGGTTGCACACTTACACTGTACACTATAGGGGGGATAGTGGGGCGCGTCTTCGTGGATAGCACTAGCTATGAAGGGTTCTTTGTAATGTACAAGTACAGTCGACTAACGAACGAAAATAAGTACTGTCAAACTTAATTATAATGAGCGCATTAAAACGTTGTGTGTGGTGGTAAAAAAACCGTTTGAGAAGAAATTCAAAGGCGTATGTATAGTCGTGCTTGAGTAACGGCGATGGACTCGCCATCTGTCACGTTGGCACCTAAAATATATCCCTCGCGGAAAGTGGGTGTGTGGGTACCTACTACCCCCTTGTGGGAATCCATGAACATATAATAATTATTAGATAATCATTCGTTGGCTGTGCTTGTACTTTTCGTTTAGAAAATTGTATTTTTTTTATTTGTGTTCTTTATATTTTCTCTTTTTTTTTCAACTGTATATTGGTATATCATCGTGGTTTATATCGTAGGGGGATTTTAATAATTTTATAACATTTTAAATATAAAAGCTTATTTAATATGTAATAATAATAATAACAAAAGCATTTCACGAAACACTTACCCTGATTACAAAAAGATGAGTAAAATATATTTATTCATTTTTTTAATACATCGAGACTGTACAGTGTAGAAAGGAAAAAAGCTAAAAGTTGGATTGGTAAAAATGTTGCCATATTAAACGACCCCCATTCCCTGCACTATCTGTTTTACGCCTTTCAGTGCTGCCAACCTTCGTTCCGTTTATTTTTAATTTGTAACTTTTATGTCGAAAATATTATTGTATTATTTTTTGCACATGATTTGATATCCATATAAATAGATAAACATGATTTGTATTGCAAGGCAGTGGGCTCGAAGCCAAAAAATTATCAACTGTACTTGTTTTTATTTCGTTTAAATAGATAAGACTGCATGGGAATGACTAATGCTTGGATTTTTATAAAAAAAAAAACTGTACATGCTCGATGTCAATCAGGATGAGAAATCATTTGGGCCCTTATATTATCTTTCTTTCGCCATATCTTTTCCTATCTTCGCACGTTCGCATCTCTCATCGCACTACCGGGCACTAACCGAACGAATCGAGATTCGATTTCAATCCAACATCGGTTCTCAATAATGGCAACATTTTGAACTAATCCCTGCTTTTTCTCTCCTTTCTACACACGACACTGAACGCGCCGTGGGATTTTGAACCTTGTCGCGTACCGAAGTGGGTGCAAGATGGATCGCCGGCTCACTCGAGCACACCCGTCAAAATTGACACGCTCCAGTTCGTACCCAAGAATACCAACCCCAAGGAGTTTAAGCAACTGCAGCAACAGGTAGGCTGTTCCAATTTATTTGAATTTATCTCGTCCCCGAATGGGTAGGCAGACGTGAAATTACTCTCGCAGTGATATACGTTAACGTGGCAGATGGCGATGCCGTTACTCAAGCACGGCTGACTATACATAAGCCTTTGAATGTCTTTGAACGTATGCAGGTTTCCTCTCGATGTTTTCCTTCACCGTAGAGCCGTGAAATTCGATTCCCGTTGAGGGCGCATATATCTGTGATGAACACGAATATTATGTATTTCGTTGTCCAGTTCCCACAGTACAAGCTTTGCTCAGTTTGGGACTAGGTCAATCCATGTGGAATTGCCTATCTATATAAGTATGTATATCGTTGTCCAGTTCCCACAGTACAAGCTTTGCTTAGTTTGGGACTAGGTCAATTTGTGTGTAATTGCCTATCTATATAAGTATGTATATCCTTGTCCAGTTCCCACAGGACAAGCTTCGCTTAGTTTGGGACTAGGTCAATTTGTGTGGTATTTTCCCTCGTTATTATTATTACCCGTGTGTAGATCAAGGACAACCGGCGCGCGGACAAGATCAGCGCTGGTCCCCAGTCACACATTCTGGAGGGAGTGACTTGGGATGAAGCTAGCAAGTTGGTGGGTGAGGATGCTGTCAACACACACACCGGGGATCACGTGGTGAGTTGTGGTCCAATTTTGAATCTGAACCATTCTCGAATCCACCTGAAGACAGAAAATTCTATTAAATACGGTCCAGCCGTTTAGGATTCTATAAAGGGCATACAGAAATTTTTACACATATATAACTCAAATATATATCTATATAACTCAAAGCTGACTGACTGACTGACAGTGATCTATCAACGCACAGCCCAAACCACTGGACGGATCGGGCTGGAATTTGGCATGCAGGTAGATGTTATGACGTAGGCATCCGCTAAGAAAGGATTTTGATTAATTCTACCCCCGAGGGGATAAAATAGGGGATGAAAGTTTGTATGAAACTTTGTCAATTTTAAACCGATCTGGCTGAGACTTTGCATGCATAAAGGTACTATGACGTATGCATCCCCTATACACACACACACATCCAAAATAAATAAAAAAATACTGCGCAAAGTCACTATCCCACGCGGGCGAAGTCACGGGCCCAGCTAGTATATTTATAAAGAAAATATATTTTGTTTCTTATTCATATATAAATATAAATATATCCTCACGCCTTCCCACAAGGGTCCCCGAAGGGGTAGGCAGAGGTGTATAGGTACACACCCACCCACTGTCCGCCAGAGGTATATTAGGTGCCAACGTGACAGATGGCGAGTCCATCGCCGTTACTCAAGCACGACTATACATACGCCTTTGAATGTCTTCTCAGACGTATGCAGGTTTCCTCTCGATGTTTTCCTTCACCGTAAAGCTCGTGGTGTGACTAATCACTGTACCTACTTAAGTTCAGAAAAACTCATTGGTACAGTCGGGATTCGAACTTGCGACCTTTGCCTCGCAGGCAACTGCTCGAACCACTCGGCCACCACGGCTCTATTGTATCTTATTAATCTATTCTTAATTTAAATGTATTGTTTGGATTTTCTTTAAATGTGTGTGTTTTTTTTTATTTTATTAAACTATAACCTTATAGAAGGCCGTAGCCAAATAACACAATTTATTGTGTTGTGTTCCTACGTGGTGAATAAGGTCTCCAGTAATGAGCTCCTTGGAGAGGGGGAGGATTGTTATACTGTTTTGGCAGCAGAGGGATTAGTCCCATTATGCTGCCAACATAGTATAACTCTCCGAACACAATTACGGCTACGGTAACCGTTTTCCATCGGGTGGGCCGTATGCTTGTTTGCCACTCTGGTTGTATAAAGATTCCTGCAGGGTCGGCAACGCGCGAGTGATACCCCAGTTGTGTGAGTGTGTGTTGTACGAAACACCCTTCTTGAAGAACCCCATGCTGCACTCTCCAGGAGAAACCTCAACGGGGAGCTCATTCCACAGCCTGAGCGTTCGCTTAAATATATCAAATCAAAATCTTTTTATTTCACATAGGCCCAGGTGGGCACTTATAAAACGTCGAAAAAGAAGCACGGTTCGGGTTGGTCGCTTCCATGGCGAAGAACCGGCAAGAAACTCCATGGTTACTCTTTTCAAATCATTAGTAACTAACCCAAGTATGGGGGAACAGCGTAGGCCCGACAATAGGTCGTTGCTTAGTATACAGAGCATACATAAAACAAGATAATTATAACAATGTTAGCAAGATCTGGGAATCTACAAAGCCTACAATGTTCTCACATTCACAAATTGGACAAATTAAACAAGTGACACAAACATTGTCATCAGTACTGTAACTAATTCTGGGCAAGATATGACATAAAATGCATACCTTTAAGAATGTGCCAGGAGAGCATGAACTAAAGGAAATCTCTCCACACCCTTCTTGAAGAACTCCATGCTGCACTCTCTAGGGAAAACCTTTAAGAATGTACCAGGAGACCTTTAACTAAAGGTAATCTCTCCACACCCTTCTTGAAGAACTCCATGCTGCACTCTCTAGGGAACACCTTTAAGAATGTACCAGGAGAGCATGAACTAAAGGAAATCTCTCCACACCCTTCTTGAAGAACTCCATGCTGCACTCTCTAGGGAAAACCTTTAAGAATGTACCAGGAGAGCATGAACTAAAGGAAATCTCTCCACACCCTTCTTGAAGAACTCCATGCTGCACTCTCTAGGGAACACCTTTAAGAATGTACCAGGAGAGCTTTAACTAAAGGTAATCTCTCCACACCCTTCTTGAAGAACTCCATGCTGCACTCTCTAGGGAACACCTTTAAGAATGTACCAGGAGAGCATGAACTAAAGGAAATCTCTCCACACCCTTCTTGAAGAACTCCATGCTGCACTCTCTAGGGAAAACCTTTAAGAATGTACCAGGAGAGCATGAACTAAAGGAAATCTCTCCACACCCTTCTTGAAGAACTCCATGCTGCACTCTCTAGGGAACACCTTTAAGAATGTACCAGGAGAGCTTTAACTAAAGGTAATCTCTCCACACCCTTCTTGAAGAACTCCATGCTGCACTCTCTAGGGAACACCTTTAAGAATGTACCAGGAGAGCATGAACTAAAGGAAATCTCTCCACACCCTTCTTGAAGAACTCCATGCTGCACTCTCTAGGGAAAACCTTTAAGAATGTACCAGGAGAGCATGAACTAAAGGAAATCTCTCCACACCCTTCTTGAAGAGCTCCATGCTGCACTCTCTAGGGAACACCTTTAAGAATGTACCAGGAGAGCATGAACTAAAGGAAATCTCTCCACACCCTTCTTGAAGAGCTCCATGCTGCACTCTCTAGGGAACACCTTTAAGAATGTACCAGGAGAGCATGAACTAAAGGAAATCTCTCCACACCCTTCTTGAAGAGCTCCACTCTCTAGGGAACACCTTTAAGAATGTACCAGGAGAGCATGAACTAAAGGAAATCTCTCCACACCCTTCTTGAAGAACTCCATGCTGCACTCTCTAGGGAACACCTTTAAGAATGTACCAGGAGAGCATGAACTAAAGGAAATCTCTCCACACCCTTCTTGAAGAGCTCCATGCTGCACTCTCTAGGGAACACCTTTAAGAATGTACCAGGAGAGCATGAACTAAAGGAAATCTCTCCACACCCTTCTTGAAGAGCTCCATGCTGCACTCTCTAGGGAACACCTTTAAGAATGTACCAGGAGAGCATGAACTAAAGGAAATCTCTCCACACCCTTCTTGAAGAGCTCCATGCTGCACTCTCTAGGGAACACCTTTAAGAATGTACCAGGAGAGCATGAACTAAAGGAAATCTCTCCACACCCTTCTTGAAGAGCTCCATGCTGCACTCTCTAGGGAACACCTTTAAGAATGTACCAGGAGAGCATGAACTAAAGGAAATCTCTCCACACCCTTCTTGAAGAGCTCCATGCTGCACTCTCTAGGGAACACCTTTATGAATGTACCAGGAGAGCATGAACTAAAGGAAATCTCTCCACACCCTTCTTGAAGAGCTCCATGCTGCACTCTCTAGGGAACACCTTTAAGAATGTACCAGGAGAGCATGAACTAAAGGAAATCTCTCCACACCCTTCTTGAAGAGCTCCACTCTCTAGGGAACACCTTTAAGAATGTACCAGGAGAGCATGAACTAAAGGAAATCTCTCCACACCCTTCTTGAAGAACTCCATGCTGCACTCTCTAGGGAACACCTTTAAGAATGTACCAGGAGAGCATGAACTAAAGGAAATCTCTCCACACCCTTCTTGAAGAGCTCCATGCTGCACTCTCTAGGGAACACCTTTAAGAATGTACCAGGAGAGCATGAACTAAAGGAAATCTCTCCACACCCTTCTTGAAGAGCTCCATGCTGCACTCTCTAGGGAACACCTTTAAGAATGTACCAGGAGAGCATGAACTAAAGGAAATCTCTCCACACCCTTCTTGAAGAGCTCCATGCTGCACTCTCTAGGGAACACCTTTATGAATGTACCAGGAGAGCATGAACTAAAGGAAATCTCTCCACACCCTTCTTGAAGAGCTCCATGCTGCACTCTCTAGGGAACACCTTTAAGAATGTACCAGGAGAGCATGAACAAAAGGAAATCTCTCCACACCCTTCTTGAAGAGCTCCATGCTGCACTCTCTAGGGAACACCTTTAAGAATGTACCAGGAGAGCATGAACTAAAGGAAATCTCTCCACACCCTTCTTGAAGAGCTCCATGCTGCACTCTCTAGGGAACACCTTTATGAATGTACCAGGAGAGCATGAACTAAAGGAAATCTCTCCACACCCTTCTTGAAGAGCTCCATGCTGCACTCTCTAGGGAACACCTTTAAGAATGTACCAGGAGAGCATGAACTAAAGGAAATCTCTCCACACCCTTCTTGAAGAGCTCCACTCTCTAGGGAACACCTTTAAGAATGTACCAGGAGAGCATGAACTAAAGGAAATCTCTCCACACCCTTCTTGAAGAGCTCCATGCTGCACTCTCTAGGGAACACCTTTAAGAATGTACCAGGAGAGCATGAACTAAAGGAAATCTCTCCACACCCTTCTTGAAGAGCTCCATGCTGCACTCTCTAGGGAACACCTTTAAGAATGTACCAGGAGAGCATGAACTAAAGGAAATCTCTCCACACCCTTCTTGAAGAGCTCCATGCTGCACTCTCTAGGGAACACCTTTAAGAATGTACCAGGAGAGCATGAACTAAAGGAAATCTCTCCACACCCTTCTTGAAGAGCTCCATGCTGCACTCTCTAGGGAACACCTTTAAGAATGTACCAGGAGAGCATGAACTAAAGGAAATCTCTCCACACCCTTCTTGAAGAGCTCCATGCTGCACTCTCTAGGGAACACCTTTATGAATGTACCAGGAGAGCATGAACTAAAGGAAATCTCTCCACACCCTTCTTGAAGAGCTCCATGCTGCACTCTCTAGGGAACACCTTTAAGAATGTACCAGGAGAGCATGAACTAAAGGAAATCTCTCCACACCCTTCTTGAAGAGCTCCACTCTCTAGGGAACACCTTTAAGAATGTACCAGGAGAGCATGAACTAAAGGAAATCTCTCCACACCCTTCTTGAAGAGCTCCATGCTGCACTCTCCAGGGGAAACCTCAACGGGGAGCTCATTCCACAGCCTGAGCGTTCGCTTAAATATATGCGTGTATACGTCAGGTGCTGATGGGTGCGGCGTCCAAGGGCATCATCCAGCGGGGGTACCAGCACAACGCGACCATGTACAGCGCCCCCTACGCGAGGAACCCCTTCGACCACGTGACCGACACCGAGATTGACGAGTACCGGCGCATCGTCGAGAGGAAGCAGAG
Organism: Drepana falcataria; assembly: GCA_945859725.1. Classification (NCBI taxonomy): domain Eukaryota; kingdom Metazoa; phylum Arthropoda; class Insecta; order Lepidoptera; family Drepanidae; genus Drepana; species Drepana falcataria. The sequence continues at coordinate 885,609 of OX243949.1, forward strand.
ATCAGACTGTGAGTTACATGTTGAGGAAACCTCCATACGTCTGAGAAGACATTCAAAGTCAATGTGTGCGTGCGTGTGCGTGCGTGTGTGTGCGTGTGTGTGTGTGTTTGTGTGGATGTGTGTGTGTGTAGGTGTGTGTGTATGGGTGTGTGTGTAGGTGTGCTTGTGTGGATGTGTTTGTGTGGATGTGTTTGTGTGTAGGTGTGTGTGTGTGTGTGTGTGTGTGTGTGTGTGTGTGTGTGTGTGTGTGTGTGTGTGTCTAACCTTCGGGGAGCCTTGTGGCAGGAGGAGGAGGCGTGAAGAGATGAAAGGACATGGCGTGCTGGAGAGGCCTATGCCTAGCCGTGTGCTGATTACTTTTGTTTTGTCTTTCAGACGACACCGACTTTTCGGAGTCTGAGCCGATTAGCGCTGCGCAGATCACATCTCCTGCCAGCGCACCCTCGGAGACTGAGGAGGAGTCGCGGGATGGTATGTTCTTCGTGAAGGGTGTGGAAAGATGCCTGCAGGGTCACGCGATATCTCGTGTTCTAGCAACATAGGCTGCGGTGATCGCTTGCCATCATGCTGACCGCACGCTTGTTTGCTACCTTAGTGGTGAAAAAAATGGCAGTGACGGTCATATGACCACGTTCACGGTCGACGATTTTAACGATCATGTATTTAAAAATACAACAGTTGTCTTCTAGCAGTTGTCGCGTGTTGTCAATATAGTCTCATGACGATGCAATAAAACATTAACATAGCCTATATTAATCAGTGATAATGTAGCATTGAAATGGTGAAAGAGTTTTTAAAATCGGTTCACTACTTTTTGCCATGCCGATTTATATATATATAAACTATTTGTCTGTTTGTAGAACACCGGGTGCTGAGAATAGAAACCAAGCAAGTTCCAGTGAGGAGCCAGCCGGAGGTCGTGTTGAGTGATGGTGAGGTGTTTTTTTATTACTTTAATTTGCAATAAAATAATATTGCGGCTATAAATTGTACATCACAATTTATAGCCGCAATTTTAGCTATCATATCTTTCAAGTTGGATCAAACTGCACACGGTGTGCAAATTTGATTGAAATTGGTTAAGTAGTTTAGGAGCCCATCGCGGACAAACAACGTGACACTTAATTTATATATATTAAGATTTAAGAGAAGAAGGTTGCATTTGGTGTTATTTTTAAGAACTACCTTATTTTTTTTTTCTAGAAGCCCCCCCCCCCCCCCCCCCTTCTTTTGGCATGGCAAAGGAATGTAACTTTTTGCAATTGAAAACTTATCCTATTGGCATGGTGTATTGTTTTGTAGTTAGCGTTTCTGTGTACAGATGGCGGTATAGTAGATCGTATTCAGTAGAATATATTTTTTAAACGAAAGTTTTTATTGTACACACATACATATTATCATCACGCCGAGTCCCTAACGTGGTAGGCAGAGAGTATAGAGCGCCAGTTCTCTCTAGACTTACATACCTCTTTCGCTTCGTCCACATTCATCAGTCTCTTCATACATGCTCGTCGGTTTCGAGTACTCTTGACGTTCCCGTCTTTGAGCGTCCGATCAATTTGATCCAGGTAGTTGGAACGTGGTCTTCCTCTGCCTCTTATTTTTTTATTGTATTCTATGCTACTCAATGTATACTAGAATTTCTGGTCTCTCCCCCCCCCCCCACCACCAGATGAGGATTCCGCTTCCGAATGATTTACATTCGCAGCGTTTTATTCACTTGTTATATTCACACCCACCTCAAAGATTGACCCCATACCAGTGGGATTGACCTCTCACCATAAATATACCGAATGGTTCCGAAACCATGGAGATTGACACCTCAATATGGAAGTTGACCCCCATCTGTGAGGTTTATCCCCCACCAATAAGATTGACCCCTCCATGTTGGCCCCTACTAGTGGGATTTATCCCCACCAGTGAGATTGACAACCCAGCATATTACTTGATCTCCTCCCACCTGGAGGATGGAGGCTTACCCCCACCGTGGATTTGACCGCCCTATCCACCATCGACATTGGCCCCCCCCACCATGGATGTTCACCCCCACCATGGACGTTGACATCCTACTCTGGACGTTGACCCCCCACCGTGGACGTTTATCTCTGACCTTCCACCGTGGACGTTGACCTCTCGCCGTGAACTTTGACCCCCCGCCATGGACGTTGACCCCCCACCGTGGCATTGACCGCCCTACGGTCAGTAAAGTACGATTGTCTATTGTCTTTATTCAAGTGTATTTATTGTATCGCCATCCGTACCCACTGTCCCTCGGCATGTGTTGATATGATCTTGTTTGTAGTGGATACGACCGACTTTTTGAACGCCGAGCGAGTGCACGCCGATCGCATTAGAGGTGAGACTATTCATATTACCTAATCGCATGGCGAGTCCACTTGCAAACTCATTAAATTAAAAAAAAAACCGAACTTGATTGGTCAAGCCACCATCGCGATATATAGCTCGCTAGCGGCCCGTCCCGGCTTCGCACGGGTGGACATTTATTTTTTATACATTTTGGCATAATTTTTTATTTCTTGCAATTAAAATAGCCTATGTTAATCAGTGATAATGTAGCATTCAAATGGTGAAAGGATTTTTAAAATCGGTCCAGTAGTTTTTGAGCCAATTCCTTACAAACATACTTACATACAAATCTTTCCTCTTTATAATATTAGTACAGACTAGCTGTCCCGCCCACCTTTGCTTGGGTAAAGAATAAAACCTTCTGAAACACGATCGCAGCGCCACCTATCGGATGCAATTGTGATTCTCGATTCTCGAATCCACCTGAAGATACACAGAAAATTTCATTAAAATCGGTCCAGTTTACGATTATATAAATTACATACAGACAAATATTAATTGTATCCACCTGAAGACACAAATTTCGTTAAAATCGATCCAGACGTTTACGATTCTATATTAAAGGACTTACAGACAAACATTCATTTTTATATCTTTAGATCATATATCGCGATGGAAAACGTCGCTATGAAACCAGCATACGTTTGTGATGGCAACACTTTGAGGGACGTGTGTATTATGATGAAGTCGGGCTTGGGTAACTGCCATGGACTCGCCATCTGTCACGCTAGCACCTAATCTTTGGCGAAAAGAGGGTATTATTGCACCTCTGCTTACCTTTTGGGAGGGTTTTTAATGTGGGTTTCCTGAGTAATATATAGAACCAGGGAAATTCAATTGGCTTTTTATTTAACTTAACTAACACTTGCTCGCCGCTTGCATGTTTTTGTTTCAACATTCCAGATATCCGCATGGAATCTACACTTATTATTTGTTTACGGAATAATTTAGGTTTATAATGTAGTCGTATCGCCATACTGATATGTATGTATGGACATGATCTAGTGTGAACATTCCGTTGAGACAATGGTGTTGGTCCTTGAAATGATTTTTATCTATATATATATATATATACAGGAGATCCCATTTGCGAACTCACTCATCACGAAATCTCAGCTACTATAAGGCCGATTGACTTGAAATTTGGTAGGAGTATTCCTTACGCGGTGTAGAGGTCAGCTAAGGACGGATTTTGTGAAACTCCACTCGCAAGGTGGAACGCGGGGGCGTTAAATAAAAAAAAAACACGTTTTTCAACCATTGCTTCCCATATGTAAGCAATAGTTGAAAAACGTGTTTAATTTACTTTTTCACCCGGGCGAAGCCGGGCGGGACAGCTAGTATCATATATAATATACTAGCAGACCCGGCCACGCGTTGTTGTGGCCAAGTTTTTTTTTATATGTATTACATTGTAAATTAATATCATGCCAAAAAAAATATTTTGCCCAAGATTCATACTAGAAGCAATAGATGAAAAACGTGTTTGGTTTATTTAAAGCCCCCGCGTTCCCCCTTGTGGGTGGAGTTTCATAAAATCCGTTCTTAGCTGACCTCTACACGGCGTTAGGAATACTCCTGCCAAATTTCAAGTTAATCGGCCTTATAGTTGCTGAGATTTCGTGATGATTGAGTTCACAAATATATCCCGATAGGAGGTATAGGAGATCCCATTTGTGAACTCACTATATAGATTTTCTCCCCTTCCCATAAGCGTTCCCGAAGGGGTAGGCAAAGGTGTGTGGGTAGTACGTACACACCAACTTTGTTTTATAATTATTTATAACAATTTAATTTTTTATTGCCATTCAACTTAAATCTAATACATATTTGTAAAGGGTCCATAATATACATTATGGACATTGTGGGGGACATGGTTAAGTTAAAGATCAGAAATTTTAAAGAGGGGAAAAATACATTATTTACTAATTATAATTATGTATAGAACTACTTAAATTGTTTTTTTATTTATTACATATTTATGTGAGTATGACTCCCTTCAATAATGTCGTCATTGTGTCATCTTCGGAGCTATATGTTTTATTGCATCGTCATGAGGATATATTGACAACACGCGACAACTGCTAGAAGACAACTGGTGTGTTTTCTAAGACAGTCTTTTTAAGTCTTCTTGAATGAAGGTGTCGACCATTTAAGTGTTCATACAGTTCCTACTCTATGGTGATACATATTATGTTTTCTCACGTTTCCCTTGTGGTTTCTCTTTCCTGGTACGAAATAATACTCTTAAGACTCCACCCGCGATCCGAGCATACAGTTGGAGGACGATGTGTTCGAAGCCCCGGTTGTGACGTCACGCATGTCCCCCTTGATGGCCCGAGCGCATCACGTGGTCATACACCAAACTGTCCGAGGTGGGTGCCGGTACTTCTGTGTAAATGGTTGTCTCTGTGTAAATAGGTGTCTGTAAATGGGTGTCTGTGTAAATTGATGTCTCTGTGTAAATGGATGTCTCTGTGTAAATAGGTGTCTGTAAATGGGTGTCTGTGTAAATAGGTGTCTGTGTAAATGGGTGTCTGTGTAAATGGGTGTCCGTGCAATGGGTGTCTGTGTAAATGGGCGTCTCTGTGTAAATAGGCGTCTCTGTGTAAATGGGCGTCACTGTGTAAATGTGTGTCTCTGTGTAAATGGGTGTCTCTGTGTAAATGGGTGTCTCTGTGTAAATAGGTGTCTGTAAATGGATGTCTGTGTAAATGGGTGTCTATGTGTGAATGGGTGTCTCTGTGTAAATGGGTGTCTGTGTAAATAGGTGTCCGTGCAAATGGGTGTCTGTGTAAATGGGCGTCTCTGTGTAAATGGGCGTCTCTGTGTAAATGGGCGTCTCTGTGTAAATGGGTGTCTCTGTGTAAATGGGCGTCTCTGTGTAAATGGGTGTCTCTGTGTAAATGGGCTTGTGTAACGGGAGTTGTATGACCCTTTATTCGTGGGGGAGGGAGTCTTGTGTCGTCAGCTAGGCTAGAAAATATTTGTGTTGGTAGTAATAAATAAATTCGAATAGTTCTAGTAACTAAATAAAGCCAGGATGAGCCGTGGTGGCCGAGTAGATCGATAGTTGCCTGCGACACAAAGTTCGCAAGTTCGAATCCCGACTGTGCCAATGAGTTTTTCTGAACTCAAGTACAGTGATTAGTCACACCACGAGCTTTACGGTGAAGGAAAACATCGAGAGGAAACCTGCATACGTCTGAGAAGACATTCAAAGGCGTATGTATAGTCGTGCTTGAGTGACGGCGTTGGACTCGCCATCTGTCACCTAAAATATATCTCCGGTGGGAAATTGATGTTTTTCCACTTTATTATTTTAAGGAATTTTATTTTATCATAATGTGACGTCCATTCCACATACGTTGTTGTCTATGGTGCAATTATATGGCCTGCCTGACGGTAAGCGGTCACCGCATTTGACTCCATGGCAATCGCTCGTTGCCGACCTTTCAGGAATCATTTCACACCTGAGAAGTACTCCTGTAATCTCTAGGTGTTCTGTCGTTAATCTGTCAATATGAAATATTTCGATATAAGGACCGACCCGGGATCCTAACCTCCTGTCGGACGATGAGGTCTTCTCCGATTCCGCCGTGTCCACCGGCACATCGAGCGCGGCGATAAATTCACCACCTGCGCTGCCTGTGCGCACCCACATGGTTGTACACATGGGTGTACACAGCACCGTCGCCAGAGGTGGGTGTTGAACTTTGAAATGGGTGTTGCGGTGTCTTGTGTGTGTGTAAACGGCAGTGGGTTGAGAATAAATGTGTGAGTTGTGGTGGGTTTGGAAGGCGTTGCGGTGTCCATGTTAAATTTAGGAAGCTTTAAAAAAATATGAAATGATATTTAATAATAAAGTGGGTGCGTGGGTATTACCTATACACCTCTGCCTACCCCTTCGGGGACCCTTATGAGAAGGCGTGAGGATATATTATTATTATTATTATATTTAATAATGTATTCGTCACAACTCGGGTTGTGACAAATTGATCTTTAATGGTCCATTTTTTATACCACACTAGCGGCCCGTCCCGGCTTCGCACGGATGGACATAAGATTTTTTTATAAAAGTAAAATATATCCTATGTCACTCAGGGTGAATGTAGCTTTCCAATGGTGAAAGGATTTTTCAAATCGGTCCAGTAGTTTCGGAGCCTATTCAAGTATAGAAGAGTGGCAAACAAGCATACGGCCCACCTGATAGAAAGCGGTTACCGCAGCCTATTTACGTTCACGATACCGAAGTATCACTTGCGTGTTGCCACTCTGTGTTCGGAGAGATATACTGTGTTGGCAACATAATGGGTCTAACACCTCTGCTGCCAACACAATAACAATCCTCCCCCTCCCCGAGGAGCTCATTATTGAAAACCGTATTCACCGCAGGAACACAACACAATAAATTGTATTATTTGGTGTGTTTGAGTGTGTATATGAATGTGTGAGTGATCAGTTATTGTTGTCATTGTATATAATACGGTTTGTTGAGGGTGTATCTGTGTGCGTTTTTTGTCATTTTGTGTACAGTCGTGGGTCGCCTACGACTACTCCGTGTGGGTATGCAGGTGTCTTTATGCTTCCCTCATTGTTCAGCGTTTATGTCGAGCTATTGTGTCCACATCCATGGCTAGAGTGTGGTGTTCGAACTTTATATGTTATCTCTGTAAGTTATGCTATTTTATGCTCTTCGGTTTCGAGTACTCTTGACGTTCCCCTTGAGCGTCCGATCGATGTGATCTAGGTAGTTGGAACGTGGTCTTCCACACACATTCGCATTCTATATTGTATATTACTCATCCTCTCTATATGTCTAAACCAATGCAACATGCCTTTCCTCATCTGTACAATCACACCCTCGTTGACGCCAGTTGCGCCGTTTGACGCCGTTGATTCATTTCATTGCGGATTCCATCTGAGATCGTTACTCTATGATCTCGATATCGTTACTCTTTAAGTATTACCATTAAAACAACACATGTACTCGACCTCTGGCTTTATAAAATATATTTAAAATATGTATGTAATATTAAGTGCTATTAGAGAAAGTAATAATAAATATAAACAAACTATAAATAGAATAAATGACCCAAATCTGTGTCACGCGGAAGGGTGCCAAGAAGACTAGCGGCATTGCCACGTTGTATGGCAATGCTGATTCGCTGAGCGAAATATTCGCCAGCCCTCTTGTCACGGGAGGCCTCAAAGAGTTTCCTCGAGACATCCCTATAAAAATGAAGAGCATCCGGTCCCCACGGCCCTAGAGTTTCGACTCCAAACGCCACAAAAACGTAGTCTTGGCTCAAGGTAGCATAATAGCACTTAATATTCTTTTTTTCTGTATTTGTATGTAATTATATGTACGTAAGTATGTATATCAGTTGCTGATCATTATGTTATAGGCACCCTAAAAAAACTACTATATCTTACGTATATAATATCTAACTAGTTGGATCAAACTGCACACGGTGTGCAAATTTGATTGAAATCGGTTAAGTAGTTTAGGAGCCCATCGCGGACAAACAACGTGACACGTAATTTATATACCCCGCGTTAAGAACACCATAGTGCCAACCCTACTGCTAGCACCCACTGCTATCGTGCCAACCCTAACATATCACCAGCTTACTAATTGCTTGCAGGTACTAACGCTATGCCAGATAAAGAAGTGCTATCGGTTAATAAGCGCTCCCAACACGAATATACCCGTAACTTAAATTTCGATAACGTTGTGCAAATTTATGAAGACAAACCCAACCCTAGATGTAAGCAAAATTTGAACCCGCGACTAAACGGTGAGGAGGGCAACGGAGGTAATTACAGCAGTCGTTCTAGTCTTTACTCTATACCGTCCATAGAGTGGGATGGTAGGTGCAGGTCCGAATATGCTCTAAGAACCAGATCTTTGCCCCGAAAACCACCGAAATTGTTCCGGACTCGCTCCCATAGCGGCTTCATCAACACTTCCTCTAAAGATCCGGAGCCTACACACTTCCATTTACCTAGGTGCATGTCCTGCGGCGCGACGAATAATTCCTACGCTTGGGAGCTTTCGAAAAGCAACCCTAAGTTGCATGCGCAAAGTTCCATTTACCGTTCCTTCGATAGCTTACCGCAGAAATGCGAAGAGGTAGCCAGGGTAAAAGAAGTACAAGTTCCAATGTACAAGGTTGAAAGGGAGTTTGTTGAGAGTCAGGAATTCACGGAAGATAATTACCTAGGCGATATAGGTAGCTTCTCGTCGGAAAATCAAACTGTTATTGAGACGACTGTTTTTACAAGTGATACTCAAAACAATGGTAACGTATCTGTTGGTACTAACAAAGACATTTATAGAGCAGAAACAGTTACTATAGGAACAGATGCAAAAGAAGATGAAACGTTAGGATCTACGGAGGGTGAATACCTTAGTTTTACTGATTTGGAAGATTCGTACGAAAGTCCAGTGAAGGAATTAGTCGAGAAAGACATAAGAGATTACTCTGTACCCATTGATTGCTATTGTGACGATTTTGGCCAGAAAGGCGACGCGAGAAAGTCTCCGCTTAAACGTGAATTACCAAATATTCTCGAACCTATTCTTGAAGAGTCCAAAAGTTCTTACGGAGACGAGTCCAATGATAAGAATGTAGAAATCACCACAGATAATGCAGCATCAGCAATAGATAATGTAAGTAATGCTGATTCTGCGGTTGATTCAAAGGTAGTCAATAATGATGATTCAAAAGTACAAAATAAAGATAAATGTGATGATGTAATTATTGCTGTAGGTGACTCTAAATTAGATATATCACATGTTAATTTTAAAGCTCATTTAACTATGGACAGTTGCACTTTATCTCACAAAGATGACGCAAATGAAATAGATGCGCATCAAATTCATGACGACGTCAATTGTTGTGAACATGATGAAGAAAAGGCAAATGAAACCGATAAAGAAGTTACACTACCCTTCTTACTTCCCTTACTACCCTTCGTTTCTGCTTATGTGAAACTGGAAATTCCAAGACCGAGCGAAGAGTATAGTGGGATAAGTTCCGATGGTCCAACAAGCTTCAATTCCACAGTTGAATTTGAGAAATACGAAATTATTTCCGAGATACTCGTATCTTTGATCAGTAAAATAAATTTCGAAGACAATGCTTTTTTTGATGCTGTTGGACACCGACATGTTAATATTGAGTTCGATATAAGCGAAAAGAATACTAGTTTTGAGAGACTGGGCACAGATAAGGAATCTGAGATCGACACTAATAGTCAATATACCGTTGATAGAGATGTTGAAATACTCAAAATACCTGAAGATTGTGAAGAAATCGTTGAAAGAGATTCTCTTGAAATGGGGCCAGATTCTAATGCAATTGAAGGAGACACGTTTTCAATAGCAAAGATGATTGAAAATATCGAGAACAACTACAGTGTATCCACGGATACCAGTGTACTGGACAGACAGACTGATAGGATAGTTGAAGGAGTATTGTATTACCTGTTCGATAGAGTCATGTATATATCTAATAATAAAAATAAAATTAAAAAATGCAAGCAAGTAGTCACTGTGGTTGATAGTGAAGATATTTTGTACACTACCGACCCCCATTGGTTTCTACGCGATAACTCAAAAGAATTTGAACTTAAAACTGATACTGCTAAAGACCAAATTAGAATGACGCCCACCGATCACACAATAGAAGTGGTTTTGCAAAGTAAACTCGATGTGCCAATTGAGAATGAACCTTTAAACTATAGCGCTACTGAAGAAATTTGTATGAACTTTAATCCTGAATATGATGACGATGATGTCCAAAACAAGTGTTCTGAAAATTATCATAAATTTAATGAGACTTTTTATGTAGAGTGTGATGGTACTGATGATAATAATAATGGCATAGAGTATACAGATGAAGTACTACCTAGGCTTCACGAAGCTATTGTCAATGATATCAACGAACTAGATATGAATACTGCATTCCTCGAAGATTACCAGCGGTCTTCGCCAAACAATTCTGTAGTCTTTGAAAATTGTACCGAATCACCAATTAAACGCGACTTTATTTACAACAAAGATGATACCCTACTGGAATCTCCATTTGTGAAGAAGGCTCAAGTTATTGCAATGTCCCAAACGGCTAATAAGGGTGGAATTAAATATTGGCTCTCGTTCGATGACAGTATTAATGAAAAAGACGTGAGATCCTTGTCCAAATCACGGAAGAATTTTGAAGAATCGTTTCCGAGTTTCATAGCTATTGGTCATAGAAAGGAAAGGCGTTCGGGTCTGCTTTCGGACTTCAGTAAAAATACAGTTGATAGTCCGAGATCCTCAGTCGACTTCTCGGAACATTTGGTCCATGAATCTGATACAACTCTATTCGAACTGCATACCGGGCCCAGAATACGTATGTATTCAAGCTGGCCCCCGTTTGAGAAAACTTTGTTCTACAGGATTCTGTCGAAATTCAGAATGTCTGAGAGTTTTAATCCTAGCGATTTGGACAATTCTCGACTTGAAAATTCATTCTAGACGACCCATAATTATTTCTATGCCGATGTTTATCGACTCATAATTCCTTAAATGTCGTCTTCTTAAATGAGATGGCAGTGTAGTGCGGGATTATATTATGCAGTCATGTTAGTTCATCCACTCTCTTCGTACACACACATATCGCCACGTCAAGTATACTCTGGAACGTCAGAATAGGCCAGTCCACTCTCTTCGCTTCTCTGCTTGTTTTGGCGCGTCTCATGCGAAATTTCAGCGGTATTGAAACAAATCTGTGTGTTAAAAAAAATTGTTAGTAAAATAAAGTTATTTAGTTAATGAAAAGATTTACGTCACGGGTTACGTCGTGTTGGGAGTTTTCTTTTAATTGTAAATATTTTTTTTATGTTTTTGTTTTTAAGTATTGCTACTCGTAATTGTTTGTGATTCGTGAAATGGAATTTACCGAGCCTACTAAAAGCTAACAAAACATTACAATTTACGATACAGACTATTAAAAGTAGCATTTTTATTTTGGTATTCTGTGTTATTTTGTGAACGTTGGACGGAATGTTGTAGCTCGTAGCTTGATGTATTGGAATGTACCCTTTAATGTGCCGTTCACAGCTATGCAACTGTTTTATTTGTATTGGAAGAGGGCACTTTTAATATGCCGGTCACAGTTATGCGATTCTTTTATTTGATACATTCACATATATTTATAGTCGTGCTTGTAAAACGGCGATGGACTCGCCATCTGTCACGTTGACAGCTGAATTTATCTCGTAAATGTAGAATCGCGTAGATGTGAAGAGCTGCTTAAATGTATTTGTAATAACTTTAAAGCTAAGTTCATGATGTGTTGTGATTAATAATAAATGCATGTTTTAGAATATTTTGATTTTAATTTGCACTAGCAAACCGAGCGGGCTTTGTTTGCGTGGAATAATAATAAGCCTAAGTTACTCCCCTTTACATCAGCTATCTGCCAGTGAATGTCCCGTCAAAAATTAGTTCAGCCGTTTCAGAGATTAGCTGGAACAAACAGAGTAACAAAAATAAAAAAAGAAATTTTTGCTATATGTACCGTGTATACATCCATATGCATTAAGTAAAAAGCGGTTATTTCAATATTACAAACAGACACAACAATTTTATTTATTTATTTATATAGACTAGCAAACGAGCCGGCTTCGCTTGCATGCATTTTATAGAGATAAGATACTAGTTTAAGGGTTAAGTTGTGTCTCTTTGCATGAGTTCTGGGCCTTCCTACTTAACCCAACAGAAGCCGAAGGGTTAGGTATCAAGGCAAAATCCTGTTTTGTTAGCGTTCACGCTTTTCTAAAAAGCTTTCCAACACCTTATGTTATTGTCCAAAAGGATTTTGTCTAGGTCTTTACGTGCTTTTAAGGGCGTGTGGTCCGCCTCCTTGTTTCTTAACATGTAGGTTTGATATATCAAAGGTATTTCTCACGCCTACCCAAAAAAGGAAACTCTAAAACCGCAACGGGTAGTTTATTTTAAAGGAGTTCCCTTCCGCGAACGCTCAGGCTGTGGAATGAGCTCCCCGTTGAGGTTTTTCGTAGGGAGTATAGCATGGAGTTCTGTAAGTTGTGAGATTCCTGCAGGGTCTGTGCGCGAGTGATACCCCTGGTGTTGCAAGCGTCCATAGGTGGCGGTAACCGCTTATCATCAGGCGGGTCAGTGGTAAAAAAAAGTATTCGCCTAAATAATAATTCGCCAAAGAGGAATGTAAGTCTAGAGAGAACGCTCTATTCTCTGCTCACCCCGTGCATGACGATTGGTATGTGTATTGTTTTTTTCGTGTTTAGCTTAATTTTATGCATGTTTAACCTGCTTTGATGCATGAAGCTTTGGGCTGGATCAGGGAGAAGCGGTTTATAGTCACAGTGGCAGGTAAGCAATACAATTGTACTAGTCACACCACGAGCTTTACGGTGAAGGAAAACATCGAGAGGAGACCAAGGTTGCGCCTGCACTGCGATACCATACCACTTATACGTCAGGACGAGAGGAGGCGGCGTGGCCGAGAGGTCACAGCACTCTCCTGGCACGCTAACGACGCGAGTTCCAATCCCGACTGAGTTGAGGAGTTTAAATACATCGAGAGGAAACCTGCATACCTTTGAGAAGACATTCAAAGGCGGTATATATAGTTGTGCTTGAGTAACGGCGATGGACTCGCCACCTGTCACGTTGCGCTTAAGAATACGGTGACAAGTGTTGTTACAATTAATAGACTCGGGTCATACTCCCCACATCCCGTGATCCTCTCGACTAGACATTGGTGGGGCGCGTCTTCGTGGATGGCACTATCTATAACTATGTAAAAAAACATGCCGCCAAATAGTGGGAAACACTGAGGCTGTAGCTAGTCCTATATATTGAACACTAGCTGTCCCGCCCAGCTTCGCTCGGGTGAAAAAGTTAAATTGCCCGTAACACGATCGCAGCGCCACCTATTGGGTCCAATTGTAAATCTAAACCATTCTCGAATCTAGCTTAAGACACACAGAAACACACAGAAAGCTTCGCCCGGGTAAAAAGGTAAAATTCTTGAAACTCGATCGCAGTGCCACCTATCGGGTCCAATTTAATATAGCCTATGTTACTCGGGGATAATGTAGCTTTCCAAAGGTGAAAGAATTTTTGAAATCGGTCCAGTAGTTTCGGAGCCTATTCATTACAAACAAACAAACAAACAAATCTTTCCTCTTTATAATATTAGTATAGATGGGTATTAATGATCTGATTGCCTCCCCAGGAGAACATACCCTCAATGGAGATCATTCTGACGCGCACCAGAGCACATTCTCGCATAGCAGTAAAGAGGTAAGCGAACACGCGAAAATCCTATATAAGTATACCAGTCGCCGATACCTATAGTACAGGCTCTGCCTAGTTTAGGGTCAGTTGGCTTTGTGTGAGATGTCCACAATATTATTGTTGTTACATCTATATAAGTGTGTATATCAGTCGCCGATACCTATAGTACAGGCTCTGCCTAGTTTAGGGTCAGTTGGCTTTGTGTGAGATGTCCACAATATTATTGTTGTTACATCTATATAAGTGTGTATATCAGTCGCCGATGCCTATAGTACAGGCTCTGCCTAGTTTAGGGTCAGTTGGCTTTGTGTGAGATGTCCACAATATTATTGTTGTTACATCTATATAAGTGTGTATATCAGTCGCCGATACCTATAGTACAGGCTCTGCCTAGTTTAGGGTCAGTTGGCTTTGTGTGAGATGTCCACAATATTATTGTTGTTACATCTATATAAGTGTGTATATCAGTCGCCGATACCTATAGTACAGGCTCTGCCTAGTTTAGGGTCAGTTGGCTTTGTGTGAGATGTCCACAATATTATTGTTGTTACATCTATATAAGTGTGTATATCAGTCGCCGATGCCTATAGTACAGGCTCTGCCTAGTTTAGGGTCAGTTGGCTTTGTGTGAGATGTCCACAATATTATTGTTGTTACATCTATATAAGTGTGTATATCAGTCGCCGATACCTATAGTACAGGCTCTGCCTAGTTTAGGGTCAGTTGGCTTTGTGTGAGATGTCCACAATATTATTGTTGTTACATCTATATAAGTGTGTATATCAGTCGCTGATACCTATAGTACAGACTCTGCCTAGTTTAGGGTCAGTTTTTGTGTGAGATGTCCACAATATTATTTCTCTCTTTCAAACTTTGGAATTGTTCTGTTCAGGGGTCTCCCTCAAAGGAGATTTCCACGGAGGACTCTCCAAAGAAAGACAAGAAAAAGAAGAAGGGTCTGCGGACACCCTCTTTCCTCAAGAAAAAGAAGGAAAAGAAGAAGTCGTCCACGCCACAACCCGCCTAGAGGTACCTAGTTTTTAACATTACATATAATTCATGGGATAGGTGATGTTGGTCTCTCCGTCACGCTGAAACCGCTGGCCCGATTTGGACGAAATTTGGAATTGAGATACCTTGGCCTACTAAGGTGGTAAATCAGCATGCTATCCGCCTGCTGGTAAACGGTTACCGCTGCCTAAAGCTGCTTTCTTAGTTATGTATTTTCAGTCAGAAACCTGCATACGTTTAAAAACAAATTCAAAGGCGTATGTATAGTCGTTGAGTAACGGCGATGGACTCGCCATCTGTCACGTTGGCACCTAACAATATATGTATCTCTGGCTAAAAGTGTGTGTGTGTGAATCTAAACCATTCTCGAATCCACCTGAAGACAGAAAATATCATTAAAATTAGTCCAGCCGCTTAGGAGGTCAGTGACATACAAACGCACAGAAGAATTATATAATAGTGATATTTATAAATATATGCATGTTTATCCACACGTTTGGAGGTGGGTATGACAGGTAAGGGGGCGTCCATAAATTACGTGAGATGTATTTTTTTATTTTCCGTCCCTTCCTCCCCCATGGTGAGATATCGTGAGATTTTATTCAACCCCCTCCCCCATCCCCCAATGTCACGTGAGATTTTTCAAAATGTGGGTCTCTTACGGAAACGCGTTGGATTTTTATTGTAAAAAGAAAAAAAAATTGCTTCGTGCTTTTATTTACGACTAGTTAAGACTAGTAATCAATATTGCTGAGAGTTTAATTATAAGATTAAGTCTTACGCATGTTCAATCTGGATTAAATGGACCAAAATAGTATATATATTTTTGTTTAATCAGAAAAAGAATTGCGTGATATTTGCCGAGACCCCCCCTCTCTCCAACGTAAGGTTAGATGAGATTTGACTCGACCCCCTCCCCCCTTAAACACCTCACGTAATTTATGGACGCCTCCTAAGGGAGGGGGGAGTCTCATATTCCCCCCCCATGTTAAGTAGTTACTCCAAGAAAGTAATTAACGATTTTTTTTCCTATTCCAGATAAACTCACATCCCTACACTGCCATCTTGCTTTGAAAATACTTGTAATATTGTGAAAATTGAAGTTTTTCTGTAAGACCACTCTGGAACGTATCATATTGTCGCTTTATACAGCGTGTAGTCGCGGTGGGATGTACATAATTATTTGACGAAACTTGAACATGCTGTGTAAGAGGTTGTTTGTATGTATTACGCGTCCCGTTATACAACAGCTTTTTTTCATAATGTGCTTATTAGATTTAAGATCAGTATTTGCACGGATACCCGAAGAAGTGGGCTATCGAATGATACAAGTTCTATCAAAATCTGACTAGCAGTTTCTAAGACTCACCTTAAAAACCAAATTTCATGAAATCTAAAATTTATATTGCTTCTAATGGGTCGAAGTCGCTTAGCATCAAGAGGCACATACATCCTTGCGGTAGTGTATTAAAAAAAACACCTCTTAACAGCAAATTCAAAATGGCGGATTTGCTCTGAACACTAATCGTTAAGATGTCTCATAGAAAACATTTGGACACTTTGCCTTCGAATTTCGATAATATTTAATATATAAGTGACACGTCAACTGCGCCGTCGGGTGGTACGTGTCACTGTGACATACGTCAACTTCCCTAGCGGATGACAGCTGTCAGCTGTCACACTGACATGCGTCACTCTGACGTAATGGTTCAAATTATTTTTATTTGTCTACCCACCTAGCAGATGAAGTATATGGTGCAAAGGTGCATTGGTGGAAATTATTCTTTTAAAATAATATGACCGCCAAGTGTTGACTGTCCCCCGGGCGTCCAGAGGCCTGAAAGCTAGGAAAACTTACCTGAAAGTTAGATGAGGTCTAACCAGGTTTATCGTTAAGTTTCGAAGACATGCTCGCTTTGACGCCTGAGGTGCAGTTGCATTTATACACGGTAGAGGTCGCACGTATATTTATTAGGCTATGCTTAGACTTGAGGAGTTAGGTTAGGAGTTTTGTTTTTTTTAATAGTGGCCAGTCCGAGCTGAATAGTTCTGTATCAGTGGCTCTTTCTAAACTTTTTATCGCACCACGAGCTTTACGGTGAAAGCTTACGTCGAGAGGAAATCTGCATACGTTTGAGAAGACATTCAAAGGCGTATGGATAGTCGTGCTTGAGTAACGGCAATGGACTCGCCATCTGTCACGTTGGCACCTGAAATGTAACAGCGAAAAGATTCCTTTGAAAATTGTAGTGGTAGAGCATGAAGATATACAAGTTTTTATTTTAATCCTAAAGATAGCGTTTTCCTAATGCAATGGTTTTTTAAATGACTGACACAAATCTAAGCATAGTTTATTGAAGTAAAATTTTATAGTTTGAGGCAAAAATTGTTTTAAAATGTATTAATGAAATGTATATCACTTAATTTGTTACTACACTCGATATTTGCGATCCTGTTTTACCTAAAACTTGCCAATTCTTTTGACGACGTAAAATGTAAAACGAGTACTTTTTTAATGTTTTTTGTTTCTCATCGTCCTTTGCGTTTTAGACGAAAAATGGCCTCTTTCAACTCTTATTGGCAGCTTTCGTCAGACAACTTTTACTGCCTACTTAGGTTATGGAAAATATGTTAGTACAATATTATACTTTTTTTAATTGATATTTTAAAAAGTTAAAAAGTACAAATATCTGGCATCTAGGTTTTAGAGTAAAAAAAGGAAGCCATTTTGTATTTTTTTAATACACATTGACCAAATCAACTCTTGTTAGTTGTAGGTTTTCGACGCCAGTTTTCGTCCAAAACGCGCCTAGTATGATGTTTTGGTGCATTATTTTTAATTACAAGTATTTTGGCATAAAATGCTTATCAGCGGGTCACGTGACGGGGCCCTATGCCATTCGTGCTTTTAAAAATTATTATTATTATTAATGAGCGACCAGTTTGTAAGTATGTAATATTTGAAATTATATAGAAATACGAAAATGTTTATTTTTTATTTGGATAATTTTGAGATGTTTTTTTGACCATTACTTGCGTAATTAGTATATTTTTTTATATTTTAAATATTTGCTGCTCCATAGAGCATCTCGAGCAGTAGTAATGATATTTGAAAAGTACTTTTTTAAATCATTTATTTTTAATGTATCTCGTTTTATATATAAAATTTTTTTACTACACATCTTTTTTAATGATTTAATATGTATTTTAAATCTTATATACTCGTGAACTGGTCTAACTATTATTAAATGCTAAGGAAATACTATAATATATGTTAGTATATATATAAAAATGTACATTTAAGATATTCGCATTCTACTCTTGTAGACTCTTTAAATTAACTTATTTTTCAGACGTTTATGTTTTTATGGCTTCGAGAAATTAATCGCGATTTTTTATTTTTTAAAACCGACTTCAATTTTTTTTAAGCATTTGACAAAGGAATAATTTACGATACAGTTTGACGCAAAATATTTTAATCGCGATATTTTTTTAACTTTGAGTTAGATTTTGAAGCATTTTTTGAATGAATTTGACGCTTAATTTGATGAAGAAATAATTCACGATCAATTTATAACAGCATTTTAAATACATTTTTTTAAATACGATTCCGACACATATTCTGTTTTATATCAATTTGAAGTTACCTAGAGTTAAAATCTAGTGTTAGTAAAAATGGCAAATTGAAAGAAAGTGTAGTTGAGTGATGAGATGAATCAATTAGTAAAAGCGAAAACAGTGTTGTCACAGGTAACTTTTGCCTACGTCATATGATGATATGACGATGGCAAAACGCCGAGCCCCTCACGGGGTAGGCAGACAGTAGAGCGCTAGTTCTCTCTTTTGGCATATAAATCTGGTTCACTCACAAGCGAATGTGACAGTACTCAATGAAATAGCCAATAACAGATTTTCAGCTATCGCCAGGGCCCGGGGAATTATTTTTTTGTGTGTCACCAACAAAAATAAAACCGATTTTGGGTGTAAAAACCTTGTGGCTTTGAATATCGCGTAATTAATGTTCGATCCTAAGGCCCCAGACTGGACACGAATCGGATTCTAGAATATCTACTTAATTAAAAATTCAATATAAATGTAATTTCAGCCATTTTTTTTTACATTTAAATGTTTTTTTCCAATAAAATTTTATTTAGTTTTATCACTTCATGGTTTTAGTTGTTCTCCTTGTCACAAATGTCGGTTTTTTTTTATAATTAAGTTTTTTTAAGATTAAAGAGAGGTTATTCATTGATGTGTATCATGTATTTTTTTATTTCTTAATATAATATATGCTATTTGAAGGATTTATTATATAGATGTTGTTTTATTTTCTTTTTTTTACCAGTTTGAACCAGAAAAATTCAGTTTTTTTTTTTCATTTTACCAGATTAAACCAGAAAAATTCAGTTTTTGTTATGTTGAATGGCGATACGGGCAGTTATTTTTTTACTGTTTTATATTTTTTCATCAGTACGCCGAGTCCATCACGTTCTATGCAGAGTAACGGCGATGGACTCGCCATCTGTCACGTTGGCACCTAAATATATCTGGCGGAAAGTGGGTGTGTGGGTAAGTACACCTCTTACCTACTTCTGAGGGGACCCTTGTGGGAAGACAAGAAGATTTATAGAAGATATATTATTTATATACAACATACGCCCCGCAGTTTCCGATATACGAAAATTTTGGCCAACTAACACAATTCTTTATAAATTATAGGTTATTCTGATGACAGTATTGTAGAGTTTAAATATAATCTGTGGTTTTTGTGTGAAAGATAAACAAACGTCAAACAAAGAAAATTACAGCAGGATGCATTTTTCTGGTTCTATGTAGTTTATAGTAATTATTAATATCTGTGTAAAATTAGCTCCATTAATTGCATAGCTACTAACAATATTTCCCACTTAAATCGTTGTTTTGCTCATACATCAATGTAAGTGAGCAGCGCCATCTGTTGGTGAAAGAGTGCAACTTTACCTTACGCTGTAAGTTGCCCTAGATTTATATATTTTTACTTGAAAATTCTGTAAGTTAGAGTTTAAAGAATGCTGGCACACAAGCTTGATATTGCAATAAAGTTATAAATAAAATAGATAATGCGTTTCTTTTCGTTAAATGATGAGATTTAATCGTTAACAAAAGTCGTGTACACAGAAGTGCCAACCACAAAGACGCCCCCCACCACTTTGTAGTGGAGGGGGTCGCGGCATGCGGGCAGTATGACCCGAGTGTATTAATTGTAGTGTGCGTGTGCACTCATAGGTAATAGGTGTGTACCGACAATACTCACACATTAGTGGCAGGTTGCACACTTACACTGTAAACTATAGGGTGGATAGTGGGGCGCGTCTTCGTGGATGGCACTATCTATAGCCTACAACGCGATACTGGTGCCCGCTTTTTTATACTGCAGCGAATCCTTGGTATGTCAGAGGAATTATGCAAAAAGCATAAATATACCAAAAATAGCTTCTCATTAAAGAAATTGTTCGGCATAACGCTATCAGATTTGATCCACAATGAAGAGATTCGCGAAACAACTGGCGTGAACGAGGGTGTGATTGTAAAGATGAAGAAAGGCATGTTACGTTGGTATGGACACATAGAGAGGATGAGTGAAGAAAGATTGACAAAACAGATATACCTACAAAGCAAAAGTGTGTGCAAGAAGAGACAGAGGAAGGCCACGTTCCAACTACCTAGATCACATCGATCGGACACTCAAGGACGGGAACGTCAAGAGTACTCGAAACCGGTAAGCCTATTTGAAGATACTGTTGATTGTGGACAAAGCGAGGTCTGTAATGTCTAGAGAGTGCTTGCGCTCTACTCTCTGCCTTGAGGGGCTTGGAGTGGGGTTATATGTGGACCAATCAGGTGCCAGAGTTACAAGAAAATATTTTTTAAATTTTTTTTTACGGTTTTTGTCCAAAGAACCTTTTGCAACGGACAAGGTAAGGCCATTAAGACACCAACTAAACGTTCCATAAATTGGCAGAAACAATGCGAGAAGAAAAAAACGAAAAAAAATTGATTTGTCATTTTGACGTTTCAATTTGCATGAACAAAATTATGTGTTGTACCAATCTATTGTAAAATGTTTAACAGATAACACAATATTCCATTAACAATATGGAATCTAACGAGCCATGGTCATACAAGGTACTTGCTCAGCGCCACATTAAATTTATTTATCCGTTACTTTGGACATGATATTTATGTACTTAGCTTTCCTCATTAAACGGGGTACAGAGTCTATTAATTGTAGTGTGCGTGTGCACTCATAGGTAATCAGTGTGTACCGACAATACTCAAACATTAGTGGAAGGTTGCACTTACACTATAAACTATAGGAGAGGATAGTGGGGCAGGTCTATGTGGATGGCACTAGCTATAGCTGAAAGCCGGGTGCGTTAATACGCTAAGAAAAATATATTGTACTTATTACTTATGTGTCTGATACTATCTTCGCATGCCTTTCAAATGACACCAGTTTCGCGGACTTTAGTTGAACAGTTTCAGGCTAAAGATAGTACAAAATTAGATTTGTATTTTAATTTTAACTGGCGGTCCGTCCTCGCACGGGTGAATATAAGATTTTTATAAAAGGAAATATAGCCTATGTAACTCAAGATGGATGTAGCTTTCTAATGGTGAAAGAATTTCTCAAATCGGTCCAGTAGTTTCGGAGCCTATTCAATACAAACATACTTACAAATCTTTCCTCTTTATAATATTAACAATTAGTATAAATTTCACTTGGATCTTTCAGGCAATCCCTTGATCTTTCAAGCAATCCCGTGATCTTTCAAGCAATCCCTTGATCTTTCAAGCAATCCCTTGATCTTTCAAGCAATCCCTTGATCTTTCAAGCAATTCCTTGATCTTTCAAGCAATCCCTTGATATAGATTTTCCATTGATCTTTCAAGCAATCCCTTGATATAGATTTTCCCTTGATCTTTCAAGCAATCCCTTGATATTTCAAGCAATCCCTTGATATTCCAAGCAATCCGTTGATATAGATTTTCTTTTGATATTTCAAGCAATCCCTACAAGTTTTGAAAGCGGAGAAGAAACCCGATAAGAAGAAGGGATATAGCACGCCATCTTGTGTCGAGACCTGTCCGGGGTACGAGCCGCCTTGTCCTCCTAAGAAATGCGACACGAAACCCAAGAAAAAGCCCGCGAGCAAGAAAAATCTGACATTCACAGACCTGTCAGCGTCAGCTGGCAAGAACTGCTGCCTGTGTTGCCAGCTGCTAACCGATTATTTGCGAGGTGTATGCCTTTTGTTCTGTTGCTACAAAGGCTGTAAGTACGAAGGGAAGTTGGCTGAGATCTTCTGCCAAATGCTTGACGTGGCGGGCTCGCTGTGTGCCGACTGTTTCCACATGCTTAGATACATCGTACGGTGTCTCGTTGTCATAAAGAAATAAAATTGTTTGTGGATTTGTTTTTCTTTTTTTGTCTTTTGAAGATTTTTATGTTTCTCAAACACGAATTGCATTACATAAGCATTTGAATGTCTTCTCAAACGTATGCAGGTTTCCTCTCGATAGCCGATAGCCAAAGCACGAAGACGCGCCCCTCCACTTGTAATTTAGTGTGAAGTATGTACCGTAGTGTGCGTGTGCACTCATAGGTGATCAGTGTGTACCGACAATACTCACACATTAGTGGAAGGTTGCACACTTACACTGTAAATTAATTGGGGGCGTCCATAAATTACGTGAGGTGTATTTTTTAATTTTCTGTCCCTCCCTCCCCCCTGGTTAGATATCGTGAGATTTTATTCAACCCCCTCCCCCATCCACCCACATCTCACGTGAGATTTTTCAAAATGTGGGTTTCTTACGTAAACGCGTTGGATTTTTATTGCAAAAAGAAAAAAAAAATTGCTTCGTGCTTTTATTTACGACTAGTTAAGACTAGTAATCAATATTGCTGAGAGTTTAATTATAAGATTAAATCTTACGCATGTTCAATCTGCATTAAATGGACCAAAATAGTATATATTTTTTGTTTAATCAGAAAAAGAATTGCGTGATATTTGCCGAGACCTCCCCTCTCTCCAACGTAAGATTAGATGAGATTTGACTCGACCCCCTCCCCCCCTTAAACATCTCACGTAATTTCCAAATTACGTGAATTTCAAATTCAAATTCCCCCTATAGGGGAGGATGCAAAAAAAAAACCAAGTAGATATTTTCCCAGTGTATTTATTGTACATCGTGGTGGCCATAGACAAGGGAAAATAAACCCAAATGCTCTATGAACAGTTTATTATAACGTTTACGACAAGTCCGGCGCCCACAGTTTGAAGGTCCTGTCGTAAGAGGATGTTGCAATGTACTTGTTGTCCGACGAAATATCAGCACTCATTACCTGAAAACACGACAAAATGACAAAGCGCTGAGTAAGGTTTCAGTAATGAGCTCCTTGAGGAGGAGGGAGGATTTTTATATTAATAATAATAATAATAACTAGTTCTAGAAAATGGTCATGTCACGTTGTACTGGGATCGATCTATCATCACGGACAGGTGTATAACCGCTAATAAGCCGGATATAGTGGTGATAGATCGATTAGAGCGCCGCACAATGATTGTGGATATTACTGTCCCGCATGATGGGAATCTCGTGAAAGCCGAAAAAGACAAACAAATAAAATATTTGGACTTGGCTCACGAGATTGTCAGCATGTGGGATGTGGACTCTACAATCATTGTGCCGATAGTAATAACGGCCAATGGCCTAATGGCAAAGAGCCTCGACCAACACCTCAAGAGGCTCTCGTTAGAGAGTTGGATCAAGTGCCTGATGCAGGAAGCAGTACTGCTCGAAACGGCACGTATTGTGAGGAGATTTCTTTCTCTGGGACCCTAACCAGCGGTACCTTGGACCCTGATCCCGATACCGGTGGGCCCTATATTTTATATTTTTAAATATGTTTTTATGTATATATATTTAAAAATGTAATCTATAAGATGTATTTCAAATAAAGGCTAATAATAATAATTTCTTTATTTTCTCACACAAAAGTAAGTAAGTTTAACACTTAATAATGTGTGAGACTGGTGCCTGAGATAGGTATACAATACCTGTAGTACAGGTCACCAGTGCCCCACTGTGCTTTAGAGGATTAATTTTACTTACTTTAAATGTGTAACTTACGGTAAATATAATACTTATGTGCATGTGTGCTTGTGTGCGTGAGTGTACATGTGTATGTGAAAGTGTGTGTGTGTGTGTGTATGGAGATGGGTGTGTGTAGTGGAAGTTTAGTGTGGGGAGATATTATGAGTGTGTTATATATTGTGTTGGAAGCAGAGAGATTAGCCCCATTATGCCAAAACAGTATAACTATTGTTTTTTTTGGACAATTCCACACAAATTGACCTAGTCCCAAGTTAAGCAAAGCTTGTGTTATGGTAACTAGACAACGATATATTTACTTATATAGATAGATATATACATAAATACATAGGACATCCAAGACTAAGGTACAAATACTCGTGTTCATCACACAAATATCTGCTCTAACCACTAGACCAGACGGTCGACGATTTTGGCAGCATATTATACGGCCCACCTGATAGGAAGTGGTTACCGCAGCCTATTTACGCTTACAATGCCGAAGCATCACTTGCGCGTTGCCACACATGTTCGGAGAATTATACTATGTTGACAGCATAATGGGACTAATCCCTCTGCTGCCAACACTACATAACAAAATCCTCCCCCCTCCCCAAGGAGCTCATTATTGTAAACCTGAAAAAAAAAAGCCGTGGTGGCCGAGTGGTTCGAGCAGTTACCTGCGACGCAAAGATCGCAAGTTCGAATCCCGACTGTACCAATGAGTTTTTCTGAACTTATGTACAGTGATTAGTCACACCACGAGCTTTACGGTGAAGGAAAACATCGAGAGGAAACCTGCATACGTCTGAGAAAAATTCAAAGGCGCATGTATAGTCGTGCTTGAGTAACGGCGATGGACTCGCCATCTGTCACGTTGGCACCTAATATACCTCTGGCGGACAGTGGGTGTGTACCTATACACCTCTGCCTACCCCTTCGGGGACCCTTGTGGGAAGGCGTGAGGATATATATATTAATCGCAGGAACACAACACAAAACATTGTGTTGTTTGTCTACGAACTTCTATAAGGTGGAGGTCCTGACCCACAGCTCTTAAATAGAACGGCCTATGCCCTACACTCTCAAATTCGGATCAAGAGTTCAGAAATGTACTCTATAGGACTGTTAACCTTCGCTGACCTTGTTGTCGTGTCCGGAGAGTGTCCGCAACGGGTGCCAAGTGGGGTTGGACCACAGCTTCACAGTCTTGTCGTAGGACGCGGTCAGCAGGAAATGGCCATGACTCCGTTGGTAGCGGATATCTGGGAACATACGCTCCAAGCTAACTCCCGTGAAGTTAGGGATTGTAATGCTATAAGTAACCACGGTCTGGCACTGCGCGGTTCAAAAGGAGTTTCCTTCCGCGAACGCTCAGGCTGTGGAATGAGCTCCCCGTTGAGGTTTTCCCTAGAGTGCCCTTCCCTAGTGCAGCATGGAGTTCTTCAAGAAGGGTGTGGAGAGATTACCTTTAGTTCATGCTCTCCTGGTACATTCTTAAAGGTTTCCCTAGAGAGTGCAGCATGGACTTCTTCAAGAAGGGTGTGGGGAGAGATTTCCTTTATTTAGTTCATGCTCTCCCGGTACATTCTTAAAAGTTTTCCCTATAGAGTGCAGCATGGAGTTCTTCGTTCTTCTTGAGATTCCTGCAGGGTCTGTGCGCGAGTGATAGCTCTGGTGTTGCAAGCGTCCATAGGCGGCGGTAACCGCTTACCATCAGGAGGACTGCATGCTTGTTTGTCACCCATGTGGTATAAAAAAAAACCGGATCCGGAAAACCGGAAACATCACCCTGACGAATTACCCGCTCCGTCCGGTAGTCACTCTACACTTATCGGCGAAGTAAAACATCGAGAGCAGACCAAGGTTGCGCCTGCACTGCGATACCATACCACTTATACGTCAGGACGAGAGGAGGCGGCGTGGCCGAGAGGTCACAGCACTCTCCTGGCACGCTAACGACGCGAGTTCCAATCCCGACTGGGTTGAGGAGTTTTTATACATTTAAGTACAGTGATTAGTGACACCACGAGCTTTACGGTGAAGGGAAACATCGAGAGGAAACCTGCATACGTCTGAGAAGACATTCAAAGGCGTATGTATAGTCGTGCTTGAGTAACGGCGATGGACTCGCCTTCCACGTTGGAACTTAAAATATATCTCTGGCGGAAAGTGGGTGTGTGGGTACTACCTATACACCTCTGCCTACGAGGGGCCCTTACAGGAAGGCGTGGTGGATAAATAAACAATGCGATAAGTAGGTAAAATCGGGTCCGGAAAACCGGAGACTGCACCCGGACGGATTATAGGATCCGTCCAGTAGTCAGCCTACACTTATCGGTGCGTAAAGTAGATAAAGCCGGATCCGAAAAACCGGACGCCGGCTCCCTGAAACCGGCAGCAACATCCGTATAAACATGTTTATATTGTATAGTTTTATGGGAAACTTGAATGGAATACGTACCGCTCAAGAGATGCGTGTGCGCAGGTATTGTGTACAACGGAGCTCTCTTCCTGAGATCCCAAATCTTAGCCTGAAATAAATTCGCAATGATGAGATTCGCAAATCAACTGGCGTGAATGAGGGCGTGATTGTAAAGATGAAGAAAGGCATGTTACGTTGGTTTGGACACATAGAAAGGATGAGTGAAGAAATATTGACGAAACACATATACAAAGCAAAAGTGTGTGCAAGAAGAGGCAGAGGAAGGCAACGTTCCAACTACCTAGATGGTGAGAACCAAGGACTCCCAATCTGCTGTTGCTGCTCACATCACCTCCACTAACACATCAACTATTCGTGCCATTCATACATTCTCTCCTCACTTACATACTTTTTCACCCATGCCACTAATACTTTCACTAACCACTCACTCCACATAACATACACTCATTAATTATCCCATACCGTTACTATAAATTTCCAAAGACGTTTTGTGATTAAGAAAGTGAGTGAGTAAGTAAGTGAGTAAGAAAGTGAGTAAAAAAGTCAGTAAGAAAGTGAGTAAAAAAGTCAGTAAGAAAGTGAGTAAGAAAGTGAGTAAGAAAATGAGTAAGAAAGTGAGTAAGAAAGTCAGTAAGAAAGTCAGTAAGAAAGTCAGTAAGGAAGTAAGTTAGAAAGTGAGTAAGAAAGTGAGTATGAGTAGGAAAATAAATGAAATTTATTATTATTATTATTATTATTATTAATACCAAGAGCATGTATGAAAAGATGAAAGATGAACGTGAATGTAGTGAGGTCAGTAAGTCTAGAGAGAACTAGTGCTCTGCTATCCCCACGGGGGACTCGGCGTGAGGGTATGTGTATAGTGCACCTGGTTATCGGCCCCGGCGGTGGCCAGGTGGTGTCCCCTTGGGGCCCAGTCGGCCCCCAGCAGCGGCCCCAGGTGGCCCTCCAGGAACATCACGCAGCGCCCCGTGCGCAGGTCCCACACGCGCCCGAACGCGTCCATGCCGCTACATACATGTACATACATACACCTAGTGCCATCCACGTAGACGCGCCCCACTATCCCCCCTACAGTGTACAGTGTAAGTGTGCAACCTTCCACTAATGTGTGAGTATTGTCCGCGACCCCCTCCACTAGACATTGGTGGGGCGCGTCTTCGTGGATGGCACTATCAAAACAGTTCCAGATTAGAGAATAAAAAGATATATTAACATATTTTTCATGAATTTAAAATTATAAATAATAATATATTATATTATTATTATTTATAAAATTATGTCCACAATGTTAATGTATCGTGGTGTGCGCTTACCCTGTGGCAGCTAAGGAGCCGTCTCCCTGGAAGGCTATGCTGTACACAGGCTTGGCGTGTCCCTCTTGATGGAGCACCTCCTTGGCTAAGACACAGGAGAAAACATATATATACTAGCTGTCCCGCCCAGCTTCGCCCGGGTGAAAAGATCGCAGCGCCACCTATCGGGCCCAATTGTGAAACTAAACCATTCTCGACTCCACCATAAGACACACAGAGAGGAACAACTTCACCCGGGGGAAAATGCTAAGCTTCCTGAAACACGATCGCAGCGCCACCTATCGGGTGCAATTGTGATGTAAGCTATCCATCTTTCAAGTTGGATCAAACTGCACACGGTGTGCAAATTTGATTGAAATCGGTTAAGGAGTTTAGGAGTCCATCGCGGACAAACAACGTGACACGTAATTTATATATATTAAGGTTAAGATTAATTAACACGTTTTAATTGGCTTCTTACGTATGTAACGGAAACTTTGAACATGATTTTTACATCACTCAAAACGTCGGATTAAAACGAAACTTGGCATACTTATCAAGGACCGATGAAAATCCCTACTAATCCCTAGTAATATTATAAATGCGAAAGTAACTCTGTCTGTTTGTCTGTTACCTTTTCACGCCTAAACTACTGAACCGATTTAAATGAAATTTGGTACAGATATAGCCTAGAGCTTGAGGAAGGACATAGGCTACTTTTTAATGCGAAAAAGGGTTGTAAGGGGTTGAAATAGGGGATTAAAGTTTGTATGGAAGTTTCGTCATTTTTGAAGCTAGAAGCTTGAAACTTATTTTTTAGGCTCTTGATTACATATAAATTAATATTACATTCAAAGTTTGTAAAAATGTTACCCTTGAGGGGGTAAAAAAAAATACTGCTTAATCACTTTTCCGCGCGGACTAAGTCGCGAGTACAGCTAGTTTAATATAAAGAGTTAAAACAACTAAAAAACACGCGTTTATACAAAATTCAACTAACAAATAGAAAATAAATTTTAATTAACTTGATGGACTCGCCATCTGTCACGTTGGCACTTAAAATATATCTGGCGGAAAGTGGGTGTGTGAGTACTTCCTATACACCTCTGCCTACCCCTTAGGGAAACCTTGTGGGAAACCTTGAAAAACCTTGTACATATATACATATATATATCCTCACGCTTTCCCACACAAACATATATATATATATATAGATTTATATAGATTTGAAAAAAAATGAGATACTGTTAATAAGAAAAAAATATATAACAAAAATTACATGATAGTCAATCAAATCAAAATCAAAATCTTTTTATTTCACATAGGCCCAGGTGGGCACTTATAAAACGTCGAAAAATAAGCACGGTTCGGGTTGGTCGCTTCCATGGAGAAGAACCGGCAAGAAACTCCATGGTTACTCTTTTCAAATCATTAGGCATATACAATCCTACCACCCATATCAAAAAATACCCCTAAACATTGACTTTAAATTTGACAATAAAATCCTTGAGAGAGTAGAACATTTCCCATTACTCGGCTTAACAATAGACACACATATAAATTGGAAAACACACATAAAAAAATTGAAACTAAAATATCTAAGTTTACATATGCTCTCCGTGAGGTAAAAAAAACTACAGACTATAACACAGCACTCACTACATATTATGCATATGCCTACTCGTGGCTCACATATGGCATAATTCTATGGGGAAATAGTACTAATGCACACTCACTCTTCATACAACAAAAAAAATTGGTGAGAATACTAGCCAATATAACTAATACTGACAGTTGCAAGCCCTACTTCAGACTATTTAAAATATTACCACTACCATGTATTTATATATTAGAAATTTGTAAATTTATAAAGAAAAACCCAATCTTTTATACCAAATATGACGACATACCCATAAAATACTCGTTGAGACGTAAAAATAAATTAATTAAACCAACATCAAGACTGACACTACACACTAACAGCCCCTTCGTTATATCAATTAATATATTTAATAAACTCCCTAATAGAATAAGGAGTGAAAATAATTTTAATAAATATATAAAATTAGTTAAAGAATTATTGTTTGAAAAATGTTATTACACTATAGAAGAGTTTATGCAAGATAAGATTAGATAATTGTTTCCTAAAAATAGTTTCTTAAGTTTCTATTTATATAAATATTTTTCTTTTTTAAGTTTCTATTAATATATATTTTTTTCGGTAAATAAATGTAAGTTATGTTTATATTTTAAGGTTAGAATAAGTTAGCAAGTACCTTCATTGTTCCCCTTTTTATAATTTGTGTCCCTCTCACAAGTTGCTGTGCCCAACAGGGTCCACTGTATACCCTGATATTATATATAATGTGATATTATTGTAAGTGGAAGAGCAATAAACAATTATGATTATGATTATGATTATGACAATATTTTTTTCGTTACAGCAATAGTACCCAAGTATGGGGGAACAACGTAGGCCCGACAATAGGTCGTTGCTTACTATACAAAGCATACATAAAACAAGATAATTATAACAATGTTAGCAAGATCTGGGAATCTACAAAGCCTACAATGTTCTCACATTCACAAATTAGACAAATTAAACAAGTGACACAAATATTGTCATCAGTACTGTAACTAATTCTGGTCAAGATATGGAATAAATTAAATAAAAGTAAAATTATTATTGTAAAAAAAACCCGAATTGAGAAAAAACCCAAATAGTCATACATACATACATATCATCACGCCGAGCTCCTAACGGGGTAGGCAGTTGTGATACAAAGCAAACATATGTGCTTACCAGTATGAAGGTCCCAGAGACGCCACGAGTGGTCAAACACAGTGGTGGCCAGAAACCGTCCTGAGGGATGGAACTCCACGCGAGCCACGCGGGAGGGACTGTGGCCCTCGAGCGAGGCTATGGGGGACTCGCTGGGGAAAGAAGCAGCTGCTATAGATAGCGCCATCCACGAGGACGCGCCCCACTATCCCCCCCTACAGTTTACAGTGTAAGTGTGCAACCTTCCACTAATGTGTGAGTATTGTCGGTACACACTGATTACCTAGGAGTGCACACGCACACTACAATTAATAGTGAGTTAAAGTGGGTGTGTGGGTACTGTCTATACACCTCTGCCTACCCCTACGGGGACCCTTATGGGAAGGCGTGAGGATATATTATGTAATTTTTATAAGTATTTATTCCTGTAATAGATTACATGAAATCTTATCTAGTGGCAAAAGCCATTTTTTTTTTATACAACAAGAGTGGCAAACAAGCATACGGCCCACCTGATGGGAAACGGTTACCGCAGCCTATTTACGCTCACGATACCGAAGTATCACTTGCGCATTGCCACTCGGTGTTCGGAGAGTTACAGTGTGTTGGCAGCATAAGGTTTAATCCCTCTGCTTCCAGCACAATGTACCAATCCTCCCCCCTCCCCAAGGAGCTCATTACTGGAAACCTTATTCACCACGTAGGAACACAACACAAAAAAATGTGTTATTTGGCTACGGACTTCTGTAACGTGGAGGTCCTGCCCCGAATTCGAACGGGAAACACGTTATGCCCTACCTCTCCAGCCAGCAAATATTGTAGCTACCTCACCTAATGAAGTTCCAAAGGTGCACCGTACCATCGTATGCACACGACGCCATACTGCACACGCCAGAAGCGTCGTTGGGGACGTCCATAGGCTCCAACTCTTCACTGTCCTTCGACGACACCTAAAAAACAAGGTGTCTCAGACAACACAACAGTTGTCTTCTAGCAGTTGTCGCGTGTTGTCAATATATCCTCATGACGATGCAATAAAACATATAGCTCCAAAGATGACACAATGATGACATTATTGAAGGGAGTCATACTCACATGGAAATGTGGTTGTTTTTTTTTCAAAAACAATTAAAGAGGTAAAAATCTTCTTTTTATACTACAAGAGTGTCAAACAAGCATACAGATAAAATAATACAACATTCTCCCCCCCCCCCACATCCCCAAGGAAATACCTGGGACAATTCCACACAAATTGACCTAGTCCCAAATTAAGCAAAGCTTGTGTTATGGTAACTAGACAATTATATATAGTTGAAAAACGCGTTTGTTTTTTAATAACGCCCCCACACTCCACCTTGCGGGTGGAGTTTCATAAAATCCGTAATTAGTAAGTATAGTAATTCTTAGCTGACCTCTACACCGCGTAAGGAATACTCCTACCAAATTTTAAGTCAATCGGCCTTATAGTTGCTGAGATTTCGTGATGAGTGAGTTCACAAATGGGATCTCCTATATGAAGAATATAGATTAACCTCCTTTCAAGACGTTACCTTCTTAGCGAAGTGGTGTGGCATGACGGCGTCAGGGTGGAACGTCACGCAAGAGACGTTACACGTGTGACCCTTGAGCTGGTGCAGGGGAGTACATCCCGGGACCGACCAGACTGTACTCAGCCCCGACCAGCTCGCAGTGGCGAGCATCTTGCTGTCGCTGGAGAATCTACAGAAGCTTATCGGCCGGGAGTCGCCTATCTGGTGGAGACATGTACTTGTACATTATAGAGCCGTGGTGGCAAAGTGGTGGAACAAGGATCGCAAGTCCGAAACCCGACTGTACCAAAGAGTTTTTCTAAACAGTGAACAGTACAGTGATTAGTCACACCACGAGCTTTACGGTGAAGGAAAACATCGAGAGGAAACCTGCATACGTCTGAGAAGACATTCAAAGGCGTATGTATAGTCGTGCTTGAGTAACGGCGTTGGACTCGCCATCTGTCACGTTGGCGTGTGTGTGGGTACTATCTACACACCTCTGCCTACCACTTCGCCAACTTCCTTGGGAAGGCGTAAAGATATTACATATATGTACTCTATATAGGTATGTTCAGAAAAACTCATTGGTACAGTCGAGATTCGAACTTGCAATATTTGTGTTGCACGCAACTGCTCGACAAAGCCACCACATTCGCATTGTCTTGCATATATCTGTTTCGTCAATCTTTCTTCACTCACCCTTTCTATGTGTCCAAACCAACGTAACATGCCTTTCTTCATCTTTACAATCACACTCTCGTTCACGCCAGTTGATTTGCGAATCTCCTTTTTACCTGCGAGCAGTAGATCGCTACAGCTGAAGCCTTCCTCTGAGACTCTTGCTTGGCGGCTGCTCGAATGCTGCCAGCCAGTTTGAGTTCCTCCCGTGCCTTGTTCAACCTGTAATACAGGTATAATAATAATAAATATTATAATATATCCTCACATATATATCCTCACGCCCACAAGGGTCCCCGAAGGGGTAGGCAGAGGTGTATAGGTAATACCCACACACCCACTTTCCGCCAGAGGTATATTAGGTGCCAACGTGACAGATGGCGAGTCCATCGCCGTTACTCAAGCACGACTATAAATACGCCTTTGAATTTCTTCTCAGACGTATGCAGGTTTCCTCTCGATGTTTTCCTTCACCGTAAAGCTCGTGGTGTGACTAATCACTGTACTTAAGTTCAGAAAAAACTCATTGGTACAGTCGGGATTCGAACTTGCGACCTTTGCGTCGCAGGCAACTGCTCGAACCACTCGACCACCACGGCTTCAAACCTGTATTAATAATATAAACCAGATTTCCAACTACCTGGATCAAATCGATCGGCCGCTCAAGGACGGGAACGTTAAGAGTACTCGAAACCGACGAGCATGTATGAAGAGACTGATGAATGTGGACGAAGCGAAAGAGGTATGTAGGTCTAGAGAGAACTGTCGCTCTACTCTCTCTGCCTAGCGTGAAGGACTCGGCGAGATGATATGTATGTAGGTCTGTAAGTCTAGAGAGAACTAGTGCTCTACTCTAGGCTTATGATAAGTACCTGTTCTTGGCTCTGGGGAGGGAGTACCGAGCTATCCACAGTCTCGCCTCTCGGAGGTCAGCAGGACCCTCGTGGTACCAAGTCCCTTCGCGACCTCTGTCCCTCTCGATACGAGCCTCCTCCTCCTCCAACTTCTTGTGGATCGCATCCTCTCCCAGGCTGGGGAACAGTTACTGTATTACACCAAGAGCAGCGGTCACAAAGTATGCAAGTTCGTATTCCGACTGTACCAATGAGTTTTCTGACCATAAATAGAGTATAGAGGTTTCCCCTAGAGAGTGCAGCATGGAGTTCTTCAAGAAGGGTGTGGAGAGATTACCTTTAGTTCATGCTCTCCTGGTACATTCTTAAAGGTGTTCCCTAGAGAGTGCAGCATGGAGTTCTTCAAGAAGGGTGTGGAGAGATTACCTTTAGTTCATGCTCTCCTGGTACATTCTTAAAGGTTTTCCCTAGAGAGTGCAGCATGGAGTTCTTCAAGAAGGGTGTGGAGAGATTACCTTTAGTTCATGCTCTCCTGGTACATTCTTAAATGTGTTCCCTAGAGAGTGCAGCATGGAGTTCTTCAAGAAGGGTGTGGAGAGATTACCTTTTCTAGTTCATGCTCTCCTGGTACATTCTTAAAGGTTTTCCCTAGAGAGTGCAGCATGGAGTTGTTCAAGAAGGGTGTGGAGAGATTACCTTTAGTTCATGCTCTCCTGGTACATTCTTAAAGGTTTTCCCTAGAGAGTGCAGCATGGAGTTCTTCAAGAAGGGTGTGGAGAGATTACCTTTAGTTCATGCTCTTCTGGTACATTCTTAAAGGTTTTCCCTTGAGAGTGCAGCATGGAGTTCTTCAAGAAGGGTGTGGAGAGATACCTGCAGGGTCGGCAACGCGCGAGTGATATCCCTGGTGTTGCAAGAGTCCATAGGCGGCGGTAACCGCTTACCATCAGGCGGACTGCATGCTTGCCTTCCCAAGAAGGTTCTCGAAGGGGTAGAGAGAGCTGTGTATGCGAATACTTATACCACACATACACTAAATTTTCGCCGGAGATATATTGTCAGGTGCCAACGTGACAGATGGCGAGTCCATCGCCGTTACTCAAGCACGACAATACATACGCCTTTGAATGTCTTCTCAGACGTATGCAGGTTTCCTCTCGATGTTTTCCTTCACCGTAAAGCTCGTGGTGTGACTAATCACTGTACTTCAGAAAAACTCATTGGTACAGTTGGGATTCAAACTTGCAGTCATTGTTTACAGGTGCCAGTTCGAAAGACTCGACCACCGTGGCTCTTCCGTACTTAAGTAAGTACTTTACTTATAACTAGCGGTCCGTCCCGGCTTCGCACGGATGAACATAAGGTTTTGACGTGATAACGTCTTATAATCAATTAACGCCGGCTGCACTCACGAAAAAGCATGACTCATTGTAACGTTCCGCCTGAGCCCAGCGTGCAAATCTACCTCTCTTTCACTCCATCGGTCGATGCGTCCGAGTAGAAGATCACGTAAATTTATAATACATACATACATATCATCACGCCAAGTCCCTAACGGGGTAGGCAGAGAGCCAGGCAGAGCGCCAGTTCTCTCTAGACTTACATACCTCTTTCGCTTCGTCCACATTCATCAGTCTCTTCATACATGCTCGTCGGTTTCGAGTACTGTTAACGTTCCCGTCCTTGAGCGTCCGATCGATTTGATCCAGGTAGTTGGAACGTGGCCTTCCTCTGCCTCTTCTTGCACACACTTTTGCTTTGTATATATGTTTCGTCAATCTTTCTTCACTCATCCTTTCTATGTGTCCAAACCAACGTAACATGCCTTTCTTCATCTTTACAATCACGCCCTCATTCACGCCAGTTGATTTGCGAATTTCTTCATTGCAGATTCGATCTAATATCGTTACTACGCACATTTTTCGAAGAGATCGCTTCTCAACTGCATTCAAGCTATTTTCATACTTCCTCTGACATACCCAGGATTCGCTGCCATACAATAAGGTAGGTACCAATATCGCGTTGTGGACAGCAACTCGAGCATTCTTGCTCAGACTTTTATAATAATAATAATATAACATAACAGAAATTTATAATAATAATAATATATGTTCACGCCTTCCCACAAGGGTCCCCGAAGGGGTAGGCAGAGGTGTATAGGTAATACCCACACACCCACGTAAATTTATCGTCCGTAAACCGACTTTACAGAGAACCATTTTTTTTGTATAAAAGAAAATATAGCCTATGTCACTCAGGGTGAATGTAGCTTTTCAATGGTGAAAGAATTCTTCAAATCGGTCCAGTAGTTTCGGAGCCTATTCAATACAATCATACTTAAATACAAATCTTTCCTCTTTATAATATTTGCATAGATAACTCATTGGTACAGACGAGCTTCGAACCTGTCTTCTTCTCTCCTCCTTCTCTACTCCTCAAGCCTAGTCAAATACTCACTAGCTCAGCAGATCTCGCAGCCTGACCCTCCTCTCCGCCGGCCCCTCCCCGAAGAGACACACCGGCTCACCCAACTGTCTTAAACTCCTACGAACCTGTTAACGTCAAGAGTACTCGAAACCAGTGAGCATGAAAAAAAAAGAGACAGATGAATGTGGATGAAGCCAGGTCTACCCACCCCGTGACGGACTCGGCGAGATGCGGCGTATTGTAATCTCATATGCATTTTTTTTTTTTTTTTAATACAACAAGAGTGGTAAACAAGCATACGGCCCACCTGATGGGAAACGGTTACCGTAGCCTATTTACGCTCACGATACCGAAGTATCACTTGCGCGTTGCGTCTGTGTTATAGTGTGTTGGCAGCATAATGGGTTTAATCCCTCTGCTTCCAACACAATGTAACAATCCTCCCCCCTCCCCAAGGAGCTCATTACTGGAAACCTTATTCACCGCAAAGGAACACAGCACAAAAAAATGAGTTATTTGGCTACGGACTTCTATAAGGTGGAGGTCCTGTCCCAGTCGGGCAGCTCCAAATTCGAACGGGAAACCCGTTATGCCCTACCTCCCTTAAGAAGGCATAGGAAGGAAGTAAGGAACTAGGAAGTCAGTAATGACAGCAACTGCCCATTTCCCTCCGTTCCAGTGCCCACAAGCGTAGCTACTCCTCAGCAAAACTCTACAAAGATACTTGTCACATACCTCATCATCATCAGTAGACACATTCAGCTGACGAGCTTTCCGTCTCCGCTCAAACTCCTCCAGTAGAGCCTTTTTGTCCTTCGACATCTCTTCTTCCAACTCCATGTATTCTGGTGGGAGTAAAAGGAGTTATACATCTGGATACACTTTAGATCTGCGAGTTGCAGCTGGTTGTACAAATCAAATCAAATCAAATCAAATCAAATAATTTATTTCGTGAACATAGAAAATAAGATGGTATTAAATTACACAGGTATAGGTGCTATGTTCCGCCGCTAGGCATACAAAATATTTAAAATAGATAATATTATTTATAACACTATCTTAAGAATAATTATTTAATATCGAGTTTATGCTACTACTCATATTATATATAAAAATAAACATATTGTTGAAAGTTTCCTTAAATGACGGCTCTATAATGTTATCATATAACTTTCTTAAAATTATTAAAACTTATCAACTAGGTATTCATTAATGGTATAATATGCTTTCTCAACAAGTAAATTAAAAACTTTATTTTTAAATTCTTTTATGTTTTGGCAATGTTTAATTTGCTTTGGGAGTTTATTGTATAGCTTTGGTGCCATTGCAAACACACTTTTATGTAGAAATGTGGTTTTAGTTTTCGTTAAGGAAAGCTCTGAACGTCGTTGACTTGTAAATACTTGGAATAAGTGTATATTGGTTTTGACAAACATAATAATTTCATAAATGTAAAGTGACGGCAATGTTAATATTTTTAAAGTTTGATAATGTGGTTTACACGTGTCTCTGTGTTTAATTTGACATATAGCTCTAATAATTTTTTTTTGTGATTTGAAAACATTAGTGCTATTACTGGCATTACCCCAGAAGATTATGCCATATCTCAAAGTAGATGCTACATATCCGTGGTAAGCCGCCAAGAGTGCGCTAAGGTTGCTTACCTTTCTTAACATATATAAAGCATAAGAAAATTTGTGTAATTTATTACATACCTTTTCAGTATGTGTCAGCCAATTCATGTTATTATCTATATGTATTCCTAGAAATTTCCTTACCTTAGTTTCCTCAATAGTTTCGTTTTTATAGTTTATGCTTAAATTTGACATTGGTTTTTGTTTCAATTGAAAATTCATTATTTTAGTTTTTTTCATGTTAATTTTTAGGTTGTTCGTATTAAGCCACGCAATGATTGATGTAAGGCTGTTATTTATATCTGTTTCTATATCTTTAAGGTTACCATTATTAAAAATTACCGTGCTGTCATCAGCAAATAGGGACATCCTGTGCTTGATGGCTTTAGGAAAGTCATTTATATAAATGAGGAAAAGCAGCGGACCCAGAACACTCCCTTGGGGTACGCCAAAAGATACCTCTTGAGCATCTGACGAGTAGATTTCTTCCGTTTTTGTTTTCATATTAATATGTTTTATTTGCGTTATTTGTTTTCTTCCTATTAAGTACGACTTTATCATATCTAATACATTGCCTCTGATCCCATAATTATATAACTTGTTTAATAATGTTTTGTGGTCCACGTAGTCAAAAGCCTTGGTCATGTCCATAAATAGTGCGACTGCGGGTTTTTTGTTGTCCATGTTATAATGGATTTTATCTAAAAAGTTATATATTGCCATATTAATGGTCTTGTTTTTTCTAAAACCCATTTGCTGTTGTTTTTATCAAGATACTCATTTAAGTTATAATATATTATCTTTTCAAAAATTTTGGAAAATATTGGTATTAGTGCCAGAGGTCTGTAATTCAAAATATTTGTTTTATCGTCCTTTTTGTGTAGCGGCTTTATAATAGACACAATACAAGTACATTGCCTGCAACACAAGGGTATTGAGATCGAATCCAACTAATACCAATAAGTTTTTCTGAACTTAAGTACAGTGATTAGTCACACTAAGAGCTTTACGGCGAAGGAAAACATCGAGAGGAAACCTGCATACATCTGAGAAGACATTCAAAGGCGTATGTATAGTCGTGCTTGAGTAACGGCGATGGACTCGCCAACTTCTAACATATATCTCCGACTAATATTGAGTTCATGGGAACTACCTAGACTACCCTCTCTGCCTACCCCTACGGGGGACTTGCGGGTAGGCGTAAAGAGCAGACTTGCACACTTTACGGTTTTGCAAATTAAGCACAATTTTATTATTGTAAATATATCCTCACCCACTATAATATCCTCACGCCTTCCCATAAGGGTCCCCGAAGGGGTAGGCAGAGGTATATAGGTATATCCACACACCCACTTTCCGCCAGAGATATATTAAGTACCAACATGATAGATGGCGAATCCATCGCCGTTACTCAAGCACGACTATAAATGTAAATAGCTATGAATGTTGATACCGTTCGAGGTCTGTATATCCCCCAGTTCAGTTCCGCCAGTGTCCTCAGTGCCTTCCCTGGCTGCAGCAGCGAGGGCTGCGAGCCTGGCTTTCTCTTGCTCCTCCAAAGACCCATAGTGAAGCTGTTTACTTCTCTTCGCTGCTGTAACTTCAACATCATCATCGTCAGACATTTTAAGGTTATATTAGTATTTAGCGAAATAACAAAATGCAATCAAATATATTGAAGTTTTCCAAAATTATTGTTACGAAAACTTTGGTAATTCCGTTTCAAATTAACCTACGCTATTAGGTTATTTCATTGACAACATAAACAATGTATCGCGTTATGTCCACAGAGTGTGTATCAATCTATTTTACATTATTTGTCAGTTATGTCACCGATAATCACAGATTATCTAGGAAACATATGTACAATGTATAATGCTACCATACCTAACCGTTGACACAGGAATCAATCGGAGAGACAGAGAGGCTAGAGAGAATAGATCACCAGTGTTCTCTAAACTTACAGATAATTAGTCTCTGTCGCCAAAATATAGCACCGACTACGGACCAATAAATAAATGACTGCAATTAAATTAAGAATAGCCATGCCAATAAAGTCACGTTCTCTGACTAGAATCCCTGAATAGATGTGAGTATCTGTATCTGTATTTAAAAATTAAAACAGTCAACAGAAAATTACAATCTATTTATGTTTATATTCTGTGCAGCAAATATACTTTGTCTATTGGAAGAATTTTGATTAGTTATCAGATTTTTGCTTGTTTACGTCAGTGATAGCAAAAATACATTATTTTCCTTAGGAAAATATGATAGAAATGTAAAATGAAATGTTTAAAAAACCGCATTTCTTTATATTAATCTAATAAGACAAGAAAAAACTGTCAATTCATTAGTTGTGAATTAATGGATATAACCTCAAAATAATTGTAGCTGTGCGTTTCTTGGCGTTTGCATCACAATAATGGCGTTACAATTGTCTCGGCGAGAGTTGGAGGACCTGAGGTCGTCACTGGATCGCGCCATTTACAGGACTATCGGCAAATCCGATAGCTCTCTGCTCTCAACAATATCATCATGTTTGGCCAATGGGTAATCCTACCAATATTATTGACTGGCAGTTCCTCCGGATTTCAGCAGTGTAAAAATTCATGAGTCAAACTGAGTGACAGGATAAGAAATAGTGAGATAATAATTGTGGTCTGAAAGAAGATGTAGTGACAAAAATTGAGAAAGGTATGCTGAGATGGTTTGGCCATGTCGAGAGAATGAATGAAGAACGATTGACGAAAAAAGTGTATAAGGCGAGTTTGAATGAAAGTGTTGTTTCTAGACCAAATTAGGGACATCTTGAAAACAGGACAGGTCAAGAGTACCCTAAACCGAAGAGCATATATGAAGACGAAGCGAAAAAAGTATGTAAGGATCGTAGCAAGTGGAAAGAAGTGGTGTCTGCCTACCCCTACGGGAAAGAGGCTTGATTATATGTATGTATGTATGTATTATTGACTGGCAGTTCCTCCGGATTTCAGCAGTGTAAAATTTCATGAGCAGTTATTAAAAATAAATTCAAAGTCATGATTGAGTAACAGTTATAGACTCGCCATTACCCAATACTATGAGGAAGTCTATTGTCTGACGAAATTAGTGGATTAATACCTCCCTTCAAAACATTTTCAGGGTGTCCACTATAATTTATTTTAACTTCATTCCAGTTATGAACGTAGAAAAATCATAGACAAAGTATCCTCCCACATTGACTCAAAAAAAGCAAGCAAGTTAGCTGATAAAATAATTGCGCTGGCCCAAGAGTTTGTCTCTACGTCCAAGAGTCAGAAACGGAAACACGAGTCGACTGACAAGGATAAAGAGAGTAAACGATCCAGACACAATGACAGAGAACGAGAAGAGAAGAAGGACAAACAGGTACTAGGTTGGGGGGTTGCTAATATGTTTCGTAACTGCAAAACTTTAGAATATGATAAATGTAAGGGCATTTATCACATTATAAAGTTAGTTTAGAAAACTCATATTGTTGAAGTACAAGCTTTGCTCAGTTTGGAACTAGGTCAATTTGTGTGGAATTGCCTATCTATATAAGTATGTATATCCTTGGCCAGTTCCCACAGTACAAGCTTTGCTTAGTTTGGGACTAGGACAATTTGTGTGGAATTGCCTATCTATATAAGTATGTATATCCTTGGCCAGTTCCCACAGTACAAGCTTTGCTTAGTTTGGGACTAGGACAATTTGTGTGGAATTGCCTATCTATATAAGTATGTATATCGTTGTCCAGTTCCCACAGTACAAGCTTTGCTTAGTTTGGGACTAGGACAATTTGTGTGGAATTGCCTATCTATATAAGTATGTATATCCTTGGCCAGTTCCCACAGTACAAGCTTTGCTTAGTTTGGGACTAGGACAATTTGTGTGGAATTGCCTATCTATATAAGCATGTATATCCTTGTCCAGTTCCCACAGTACAAGCTTTGCTCAGTTTGGAACTAGGTCAATTTGTGTGGAATTGCCTATCTATATAAGTATGTATATCCTTGGCCAGTTCCCACAGTACAAGCTTTGCTTAGTTTGGGACTAGGACAATTTGTGTGGAATTGCCTATCTATATAAGCATGTATATCCTTGTCCAGTTCCCACAGTACAAGCTTTGCTTAGTTTGGGACTAGGTCAATTTGTGTGGAATTGCCTATCCATATAAGTATGTATATTGTTTGGCCGTAATGGTTCTATTTAATTTGGGTTGCTAATATGCCTCGAACTTTCAGGACAAGGATGAGTCTTACAAAGATAAGGAGAAGAGGCAAGAGAATGGCATGGAGCTTCCCTCCATTCTGACAGAGGAAACTGTCGGCTCCAAGATTTCTGTCCTCAGTGCTGATAGAATAAAGGTAACTAGATTATTTTTTCTCTCGCGTTAGTGTAAGTGGCTGGTAACTGCTCTTATTATCTTCTCCTTCTTCTTCTTAATATATATAAATCACGTGTCACGTTGTTTGTCCGCGATGGACTCCTAAACTACTTAACCGATTTCAATCAAATTTGCCACACCGTGTGCAGTTTGATCCAACTTGAAAGATAGGATAGATTACATCTCAATTGGCGCTGCGATCGTGTATCAGGAAGTTAAACTTTTTCACCCGGGCGAAGCTGGGCGGTACAGCTAGTATAATATGGCATAACGCCGAGTCCCTATCGGGGTAGGCAGAGAGCACCAGTTCTCTCTAGACTCGCATAACTCCTTCGCTTCGTCCACATTCATCAGTCTCTTCCTACATGCTCGTCGGTTTCGAGTACTCTTGACGTTCCCATCCTTGAGCGTCCGATCGATGTGATCTAGGTGGTTGGATCGTGGTCTTCCTCTGCCTCTTGCACGCACATTCGCATTGTAGATCTGTTTCGTCAATCTTTCTTCACTAATATGTCTATCTCACTTCAGCTCATGATGGCGAACGCCCAGAAAGAGATAGAGGAGCGTAAGAAAGCTTTGATAGCCATGAAGGGAGACGTGAAGCCCGGTGTGAACGCAGCTGTGGCTGCAGCACAGCATCTCAAGGTCCAAATGCAGCAGAACAACGCCATACCTCCCCCCAGTGTGATCAAACCTGTACTCTATTCCAAGCCTGGTAAGGTACAATTTACATATACCATCGCACAGTATGAAGTCCACACTCCCTTGTACCTCGCACTGTCACTGTCAAATACCTCTTGGAGTTCAAACCTGACTGTGATGTGTTCAAGGACGGATGGAAGGCTATTTCGGTATGTATGGAGTTTTGTGAGATAATAATAATAATATCCTCACGCCTTCCCACAAGGGTCCCCGAAGGGGTAGGCAGAGGTAATACCCACACACCCACTTTCCGCCAGAGGAATATTAGGTGCTAACGTGACAGATGGCGAGTCCATCGCCGTTACTCAAGCACGACTATACATACGCCTTTGAATTTCTTCTCAGACGTATGCAGGTTTCCTCTCGATGTTTTCCTTCACCGTAAAGCTCGTGGTGTGACTAATCACTGTACTTAAGTTCAGAAAAACTTAGTGGTACAGTCGGGATTCGAACTTGCGATCTTTGTGTCGCAGGCAACTGCTCGAACCACTCGGCCACCACGGCTATTGTGAGATGAGTGTATGAATGAGGTTCTACATCCTGTACATACATACATACATACATATTAGTGATGTAACGGATATTCGCATTCGCATTCGCGAATATTCGCGTATTTTTCAATATTCGCATTCGCAAAAATTATGCGAATATTTAGCGAATGTTTTTAATAATCAAAAAGGAAATTATTATATGCATGCATATGAAATAATAATACAATAGATAACACTTAGATATTTTTATTAAAAAATACTTCTACATTCTAAATTAAAGCCTCATTTATGAAAAAGAACTTCAGAGATCTTATCAAATCTATAATTAATCAGCGTTGTTGCAACTATGTAAGGTTTGCATTCATTTAGTAGTATATTAAATTTTGATGTGTGCTTTACTCATGTTTTTATGCCACTTGCCGATGCCAACTTAAATATCAGTTAAATTTGACAAATAACATAAAACTAACCTCAAAACAAAATAAAACAAATCTTTTAGAATGAACTTTCTGTGACTAAATTCATTCAATTAACCAATATGGGCTCGGCTATTTATTTATTTATTTACAATTAGCACGACGACGTGGTCATTAACGCTAATGAGGAGGTATAAGTTGAAAAAAAAATACATATGAGCAATCTATACTAATATTATAAAGAGGAAAGATTTGTTTGTTTGTTTGTTTGTTTGTTTGTTTGTTTGTAATGAATAGGCTCCGAAACTACTGGACCGATTACAAAAATTCTTTCACCTTTGGAAAGCTACATTATCCCCGAGTAACATAGGCTATATTAAATTGGACCCGATAGGTGGCGCTGCGATCGAGTTTCAAGAATTTTACCTTTTTACCCGGGCGAAGCTTTCTGTGTGTTTCTATGTGTCTTAAGCTAGATTCGAGAAAGGTTTAGATTTACAATTGGACCCAATAGGTGGCGCTGCGATCGTGTTACGGGCAATTTAACTTTTTCACCCGAGCGAAGCTGGGCGGGACAGCTAGTAATAAATAAGGTTAATATAAATGTATTACCGAGAAGAAGATGGCCTCCTTATGCGTATGCCAGACACTCATTCACTCAAAATCACCTTCCATTCACCTGCCAGCACATCACATTCAGGGTTTACACTTGAGTCCAGGAGGGCATTGAGTGCTGTCAGTGACCTCGGGATCGGAGACTGAGCGTGCGCCACTGTTCGGCAATATGGCACCGCGAACAGTTTGTGCTTTCTATTTCGGTAATAGTTTTTGGGTTAGTAGTTTTTAGTTCAATTTAAACATGGTCG
Source organism: Drepana falcataria (assembly GCA_945859725.1). Classification (NCBI taxonomy): domain Eukaryota; kingdom Metazoa; phylum Arthropoda; class Insecta; order Lepidoptera; family Drepanidae; genus Drepana; species Drepana falcataria. The sequence goes on from OX243949.1 coordinate 929,967, forward strand.
ACACGAAACGTCAAACCTGTCAAACATTTTACGCGCGCTTTTTTTGAAAATTTCAAATATTCGCATTCGCATTCGTATTCGCGAATGTTAAAGATAAATTTTCGCAACCGCATTCGCATTCGCGAATGTGAAAAATCCAGCATTCGTTACATCACAATAATAAATAAATAATAAATACATATCATCAAGCCGAGTCCCTCATGGTGTAGGCAGAGAGAATGACGCCCGTCTCTATAATTACAAACTTCGTTTCCATCACATTCACACACATCACATCACATCCCCCTGGCTGGAGGCCTAGGTCTCGCCTTTGCCCGGTTAAGTAGCAAGAGTTCCCGGAACTCACGCTACGAGAGACAATACAAAAAAAAAAAAAAAACATCACATTCCTCAGTCTCTTAAGCCAGCTAATAATCTATCGTTTTGCCAAATTTCATCAAATTCTGTAGTTCAGTAGTTTTTGTGTGATTGAGTAACATACAAACAAACTCACATTATTTAGTATAGATACGATTTGACGACTGCCTGGTCTAGTGGTCGCGGGTTCGAATCCCGCTGAGGGCAGATATTTGTGTGATGAACACGAGTATTTGCACCTTAGTCTTGGATGTCCTATGTATTTGTGTATATATCTATCTATATAAGTAAATATATCGTTGTCTAGTTACCATAACACAAGCTTTGCTTAATTTGGGACTAGGTCAATTTGTGTGGAAGTGTCCTGAGGTATCTAAAAAAATAATTTAAAAGTATGTATTATTAAATATACCTCTGGCGGAGAGCGGGTGTGTGGGTACTGTCTATACACCTCTGCCTACCCCTTCGGGGACCCTTGTGAGAAGGCGTGAGGATATATTATTATTTAATACTTAAATATTTTTAAACATGCGAAATATCACTTCACGTTCTACAATTTGTGTGTATGTATGTTGCACTAAAAAACTACTATAGATTATTCATCATTGTTTCATCACGCCAAGTCCCTAACGGGGTAGGCAGAGAGTATAGAGCGCCAGTTCTCTCTAGACTTGCATACCTCTTTCGCTTCGTCCACATTCATCAGTCTCTTCATAGGTGCTCGTCGGTTTCGAGTACTCTTGACGTTCCCGAGATTGATATTGATATGTATAATATTTTTGTTTCCAGAGTCTGGTCCCATGAGCCACGAGGAGATGGAGAAGCAGAGAAAAATTGCAGAGCTACAGGCTCGTATACAGAGGAAGCTTGCGGGTGAGACCTTGCCTTGCCTGAATCTTCATAGGCATAGTGTGAAGCTACTTTTGCCAGAGATATATTTTAAGTGCCAACGTGACAGATGGCGAGTCCATCGGCGTTACTCAAGCACAACTATACATACGCCTTTGAATGTCTTCTCAGACGTATGCAGGTCTCCTCTCGATGTTTCCCTTCACCGTAAAGCTCGTGGTGTGACTAATCACTGCACTTAAATGTATAAAAACTCCTCAACCCAGTCGGGATTGGAACTCGCGTCGTTAGCGTGCCAGGAGAGTGCTGTGACCTCTCGGCCACGCCGCCTCCTCTCGTCCTGACGTATAAGTGGTATGGTATCGCAGTGCAGGCGCAATCTTGGTCTGCTCTCGATGTTTTCCTTCACCGTACAGCTCGTGGTGTGACTATAGTCAGCCAGGTCTATAACGGGATTAGAACTTCCGCAGTTCCCCAGTCTGGTGTAAGTAACCAGTAGACTAGACGGCCGTTTATATATATATATATCTTTCTGTCTATATAAGTAAGTAAATACAATTATCACCAGAAAAATAGAAACAATTTAATAGTGAATACCTTTTTTTTTTTTTTTTTTTTTTATACAACAAGAGTGGCAAACAAGCATACGGCACACCTGATGGGAAACGGTTACCGTAGCCTATTTACGCTCACACGATTCCGAAGTATCACTTGCATGTTGCCACTCTGTGTTCGGAGTGTTATAGTGTGTTGGCAGCATAAGGTTTAATCCCTCTGCTTCCAACACATTGTAACAATCCTCCCCCCTCCCCAAGGAGCTCATTACTGGAAACCTTATTCACCGCGTAGGAACACAACACAAACAATAGTGTTATTTGGCTACGGACTTCTATAAGGTGGAGGTCCTGCCCCAGTCGGGCAGCTCCGAATTCGAACGGGAAACCCGCTATGCCCTACCTCTCTTAAAACCTTATATTAAACTATTGAACGACATCTATATATATATATATATATATATAAGTAATGTTGGTTTGTGTACGTTTCAAAAGCTCAAAAAGTTCTGCACCGGTCGAGCTGAAGTTTTAGCATGATATAATCCGCATCAAGGATTGTTTTTATCAATTTTTTGCATCAGTCACATATCCACAGCGAAGCGGGGCAGGGTACAGCTAGTTAAATATATATTTCTAAATATACACATTTTTCTGATAATCCCTACAGAACATAAGCTTGCAGTGTTTCGATTTTCTGATAAGAAGCGTATACCGTTGTCTAGTTGCTCATGTTAGGGTCGCCGCAAGCGCGAATCGAACCCGAGACCTCAAGGTCCCCGAGCTGTAGCCACCAGCGCAGCCCTAGCGCAGCCCTTGTCTTTAGGCGGCGCCCTGGTCAGCAGTCCCTCGGGCCCGGCGCCGCTCATCCTGGACCGCGAGGGTCGCACCGTGGACACGGCCGGCAGGAGGGTGCAGCTCACACACGTGGCTCCGACCCTCAAGGTAGGCAGCTCATGAAACATATCGTCACGCCGTCCTCACGAGAGAGGAGACGGAAAACTATAAAAAAAATAGATATCTATACAAATACGATATAACGATATCAGATTGCATCCGCAATGAAGAGATTCTCAAATCAACTGGCGTGATTGTAAAGATGAAGAAAGGCATGTTACGTTGGTTTGGACACATAGAAAGGATGAGTGAAGAAAGATTGACGAAACAGATATACAAAGCGAAAGTGTGTGCAAGAAGAGGCAGAGGAAGGCCACGTTCCAACTACCTGGATCAAATCGATCGGACTCTCAAGGACGGCAACGTTAAGAGTACTCGAAACCGACGAGCATGTATGAAGAGACTGATGAATGTGGACGAAGCGAAAGAGGTATGTAAGTCTAGAGAGAACTGGCGCTCTATACTCTCTGCCTACCCCGTTAGGGACTTGGCGTGATGATATGTAAGTATGTATACAAATAAATAAAATTGGAGTGTCTGTTTGTAACATTAAAATATCAGCATTTTACTAAATGCATATGGATGTATACACGGTACATATACCAAAATATTATTTTTTACAATTTTTGTCTGTCTGTCTGTCTGTCTGTTCCGTGTAATCTCTGAAACGGCTGGACCGATTTTAATGGGACTTTCACCTTCTCCTTTAACACTTTCCTTTTAACATCAGCTGATGTTAAAAGGTTAACTTAGTGAATTCTTCTACCACCGCACCTCTCGCCATCGACGGGGAATTCATCCCCATACCTTGGAACCACAAAGGTCTCGCACTGTGCGCTTCCAAAGGAGTTTCCTTCCGCGAACGCTCAGGCTGTGGAATGAGCTCCCCGTTGAGGTTTTCCCTGGAGAGTACAGCATGGAGTTCTTCAAGAAGGGTGTGAAAAGATTCCTGCAGGGTCGGCAACGCGCGAGTGATACCCCTGGTGTTGCAAGCGTCCATAGGCCGCGGTAACCGCTTACCATCAGGCGGACCGCATGCTTGTTTGCCACCAAAGTGGTATAAAAAAAATAGCTGATGTTAAAAGGTTAACTTAGTGAATTAAGTGACTTTAACTTAGACTACTTTTATTTTGGAAACTTAACGATATTTTTTTGTGAAATTCCACGCGGACCAAGTCGCAGGCACGGCCAGTTTACAATATAATAAATGCCGTTAGATTATAATCTATCTGTCTGCATCTGCGAAGAACGCAGTGCAGGTACGCAGACCGGTTTACTGCCACGCCGACCAATCAGATACAGCCTTCGGACATTTGACAGTTTGACGCTCGATAGATTATAATCTACCGAAAACTAATGCGTTAAATTGTAAACGACGTGTTACGGTTCGCAATCTATCGACAGTTTATAATTTCGCGAGATAGATTATAATCTAACCGTATTTACAATTTAACTGTGTCTTGATTATACATCCATTTAGCAAAAAGCGTCTATTTCAATATTATAATAATTGAACAATGTGTCTTATCGCCACAATCAATATATGGTATAGATAGTGCCATCCACTAAGACGCGCCCCACCAATGTCTAGTGGAGGGGGTCGCGTGCTGCGGGCTGTATGACCCCAGAGTATTAATTGTAGTGTGCGTGTGCACTCATAGGTAATCTGTGTGTACCGACAATACTCACACATTAGTGGAAGGTTGCACACTTACACTGCACACTATAGGGGAGGATAGTGGGGCGCGTCTACGTGGATGGCACTATCTATACTATTATTATTGTCTACTAGCTTATGCCCGCGGCTTTACCCGCGCGGAGTTCGAAAAAGTAGCTTATGTATTTTCCTGCTAGAATCGGTTCAGCCGCTATGCCGTGAAAGAGCGACATACATTATAATATAAGAACTTTGAAGTTTTCAGGATTTAATAAAAAAAAAGTAGCCTATGTCCTATTCCTAGGTATAAGCCATCACGATTTCAACTTCCAGCCAAATCGGTTCAGCCGTTTTGCCGTGAAAGAACCGCAAACATCCAAACTTACAAACTTTCACATTTATAATATTAGTAAGATAGGGGAGGATAGTGGGGCGCGTCTTCGTGGATGGCGCTATCTATACGCTTATTATTGTCTATGGTATCTATAACAAGTCTGTACACACTTCAACCCCCCCCCCCCCCCCCCCCCCCCTCTAGGCCAACATCCGTGCGAAGCGACGTGAGGAGTTCCGCGCGCAGCTGTCGGGCCCGCTGGGGGCGGAGGCCGAGGCCTGCGCCCCCTGGCAGGACCCGCGCCTCGCCCCGCGCGCCCCGGGCCGCGTCAAGCGCGCGCTGCGCTTCCACGAGCCTGGCAAGTTCCGCCTCATGGCTGACAGGCTGCGCATGAAGGTGGGTCGCATCCTCCCTCTGCCCCCCCTCTACCCCCCCCCTACTAGTCACATGGTTGCCCGCTGATTATGAGTAAATGAAGCTGTTTTTTTTATACAACAAGAGTGGCAAACAAGCATACGGCCCACCTGATGGGAAACGGTTACCGCAGCCTATTTACGCTCACGATACCGAAGTATCACTTGCGCGTTGCCACTCTGTGTTCGGAGAGTTACAGTGTGTTGGCAGCATAATGGGTTTAATCCCTCTGCTTCCAACACAATGTAACAATCCTCCCCCCTCCCCAAGGAGCTCATTATTGGCAACCTTATTCACCGCGTAGGAACACAACACAATAAATCGTGTTATTTGTCTACGGCCTTCTATAAGGTGGAGGTCCTGCCCCAGGCTGGGAGATACAAATTCGAACGGGAAACCCGTTATGCCCTACCTCTCTTATTATTAGTAAGATAGTAAGATTTGGAAGGACTAAATCCATTTATTTGTCTCCCATCAGGCCCAGTTGGAGAAACTTCAAAACGAGATATCGCAAATTGCAAGAAAGACCGGCATCTCATCGGCAACCAAATTAGCTCTGCTCGCCACAGACGCGCCCGACTCGGATAGGGTTCCGGACATCGAGTGGTGAGTTCATACGTGACAGGTGGCGAGTCCGTTTCTCACGCCCCTGTGGTATAGATAGTGCACGAAGACGCGCCCCACCAATGTCTAGTCGAGGGGGTCGCGGCATGCGGACAGTATGACCCGAGTGTATTAATTGTAGTGTGCGTGTGCACTCATAGGTAATCAGTGTGTACCGACAATACTCAAACATTAGTGGAAGGTTGCACACTTACACTGTAAACTGTAGGAGGGGATAGTGGGGCGCGTCTTAGTGGATGGCACTAGTTGTAGTAGGTAGCATGACGAGCGGTTCTAGTAGTTCGCCTGCGTCACAAACATTGCAAGTTCGAGTCCCAACTGTACCGTTGAGTTTTTCTGAACTTAAGTACAGTGATTAGTCACACCACGAGCTTTACGGTGAAGGAAAACATCGAGAGGAAACCTGCATACGTCTGAGAAGCAATTCAAAGGCGTATGTATAGTCGTGCTTGAGTAACGGCGATGGACTTGCCATCTGTCACTTTGTGTGTCTAATCACTGTACTTAAGTTCAGAAAACGTCATTGTTACAGTCGGGGTTCGAACTTGCGATCTTTGTGTCGCAGGCAACTACTCGAACCACTCGGCCACCACGGCTCTTTTGCATAGATGTGACGTTCAATAAGTGTTCCCTGTGTCTTGGATAAAAGGTTTTTGATTAGACGTATGTGGTCTATAGATGTAATAATATCTATATATATATCCTCACGCCTTCCCACAAGGGTCCCCGAAGGGGTAGGCAGAGGTGTGTAAGTAGTACCCACACACCCACTTATATAGATACATACATACATCACGCCGAGTCCCTAACGGGGTAGGCAGAGAGAATAGAACGCCAGTTCTCTCTAGACTTACATACCTCTTTCGCTTCGTTCACTTTCATCAGTCTCTTCATACATGCTCGTCGGTTTCGAGTACTTCCCTGTGTGTTGGATAATAATAAATAAATAATAAATAAATTCTTGGGACAATTCCACACAAATTGACCTAGTCCCAAATTAAGCAAAGCTTGTGTTATGGTAACTAGACAACGATATATTTACTTATATAGATAGATATTTACATAAATACATAGGACATCCAAGACTAAGGTACAAATACTCGTGTTCATCACACAAATATCTGCCCTCAGCGGGATTCGAACCCGCGACCTCAAGTTTCGCAGTCAGGAGCTCTAACCACTAGACCAGACGGTCGTCATGGTCGTCGTGGATAAAAGGTTTTTGATTAGACGTATGTGGTCTGGTCTGCCCACCCCAGGTGGGACAGTGTGATCCTGATGACGCCGGCCGAGCGCTCGGGCCGCGGCCGCCAGGCCTCGGGCGAGGCCCGCAGCGGCGCGCAGCTGGTGGAGGCCTGCCACGTGGGCGGGGACGACATCGTGGCCAACCTCAACGAGGACGCCATCACCAACCTGGTGGAGCACCCCCAGCAACTGCGGCCGCCGAGTAAGTTGACGATATCTTACCATCAGCCATTTTTAGGGTCCTCGAATATGTAGGCAGAGGTGCATAGGTAGCCCTTTCCGTCAGAGATATATTTTAGGTGCCAACGTGACAGATGGCGAGTCCATCGCCTTTACTCAAGCACGACTATACATACGCCTTTGAATTGCTTCTCAGACGTATGCAGGTTTCCTCTCGATGTTTTTCTTAACCGTAAAGCTCGCGTGGGTACTACCTATACATCTCTGCCTACCCCTTCGGAGACCCTTGTGGGAAGGCGTGAGGGTATATTATTATCTTATCTTAATATATATAAATTACGCGTCACGTTGTTTGTCCGCGATGGGCTCCTAAACTACTTAACCGATTTCAATCAAATTTGCACACCGTGTGCAGTTTGATCCAACTTGAAAGATAGGATAGCTTACATCACATTTGGAGCCGACAGGTGGCGCTGCGATCGTGTTTCAGGAAGTTTAACTTTTTCACCCGGGCGAAGCTGGGCGGGACAGCAAGTTATTATATAAATAAAACAATGTCGTGTTGTTTTCACCATTTATAACTCACAAGAACGGATGGATAAAAATGGTTACTGTGGGTTAACCTTTACATATAAATATATACCATCGCGGACTTTTTTTATAGACTATTTTAAGGTATACAGTTCCGTAGTACATTAATTTGATCTATCTCGTAAGGTTTAGCCAGCGTTTGCGGCTTAAGCGCACAAAAATATGTTTGTTACGACATCACATTACAAAACTTTGAGTTTTTCAGCTTTTCTGTACTATAATATGTATATATTAAACATTTAAACCTTCCTCCAGAATGACTATCTATTTCTGAAAACTGCATTAAAATCCGTTGAATAGTTTTAAAGATCTAAGCGAACAGACGAGGGAAGTGACTTCATTTTATTACACGCTTTTTATTAGCTTCACTTGTATGTCAGTATGTCAGTATGTAACTCTCCGTGGGTAATTAGCGCGCCTGCGGCCTTTCTTGGTTCTCGTAGCCGTTTCTCTGGCTCCCTTTTGAAAAATATCGAACTAAAAAGTTAATAATAAATATAGTTTAAAGAAAAAACTAAAAAACACGCTTTTTACAGAAAACTAAACTAAAAAATAAAAAATAAATTTTAATAAATTTGAATTAATAATAGTGTAAAAATTCTTAATAAATAATTTAAAAAAAGCGTGGGGTGCTTTTTAAGATATTGTCGAAATAATAAATCTTCTATTCTTATAGATATAAGTATTTTATTGACAGATATCAATAAAATATTTAGAACTATTGACACCATGCACCCACGCAATTTTTAAATAATTTATCAAGAATTTTTACACTATTATTAATTCAAATTTATTAAAATTTATTTTTTATTTTTTAGTTTAGTTTTCTGTAAAAAGCGTGTTTTTTTAGTTTTTTTTTTACTAAGTAAAGATGAGCTTATTGCCATCCACGGAGACGCGCCCCACTATCCCCCCCTACAGTGTTCAGTGTAAGTGTGCAACCTGCCACTAATGTGTGAGTATTGTCGGTACACACTGATTACCTATGAGTGCACACGCACACTACAATTAATACACTCGGGTCATGCCCTCTCGACTAGACATTGGTGGCGTCTTCGTGGATGGCATTTTAGGTAGAGGAAAGCTAGCATCTATAAAAGCTATACATATCTTAAAAGTATTTACAAGTAGGGAATAAAGCTCAAATTCGCCGAGCATATTATTCGTCAATTTCCTCTTCTGGTAAACAATATATGCCAATTTTTCTAAAGAAAGCTGGACAACCGATATTACACCCCAATACACAAACCTTATCAATCCTCGGCTTGCTGATCGTTACAACCGTACCGTTATAACGAACAGTCGTTACGTTATAACGGTTAAGTTTACCGTTTGTAATATTAACGTTGGAGTGAAAATTATTACGTTGTAAATTTGTCGCATTATTATTTTGATTGTTATTCGGTTGAAAGTTGGGATAATAACCCTTTTGGTTATTGTAATTCGTGAAGTTATATGGGCTTATGTTGTTTGAGTTATTTGAGTATACGTAGTAAACGCCGTGGTTGTACTTGATCATTCTGTAAGGTTGAGTTCTATTGTACTGGTTGTTATAACCGGTTTCGTTATTATTATTTTGGTAATAACCGTTTCGTATATTGTTCATATTATTATTATTTTGGTTATAACCGTTATGTATATTGTTCATATTATTATTATTTTGGTTATAACCGTTATGTATATTGGTCATATTATAATTATTTTGGTAATAACTGTTCTGTATATTATTGTTATTTTGACTATTTGTTTTAATATTGTTATTATTATCATTCTGGTAGCTTCTCCTCGTCCTGTATTTTTCTATCGAACTGTACTGTGATAATTGACTTAAATAGTCCTTTATTCCAACTTCTGTAGACTTCACCACAGCATTAACAACCTTATTATCGTCTACATAAGGTTCTACAGGATCTAGTTTCCAGTCTTCCGGGCGTGTCAGTCGTCTCAAGGTGTTTCCGACTGTATTCTCAAAGGAATTGGTTTCAAAATCGACTTGTCGCCGCACACGGATGTCCATTTTTGGATTTCGATTTGGGTTTATGTTGAAATTTTGAGAGTTGGCCAGAATATTGAGGACTCCCACTAACAAGTAGATGGGGAGAAGCATCGTTGGTGTCTGGAAAATAAAAAAAAAACATATAAGGTGACCACAGCAGTGTCAGATATCCTGCCGCCAAGCACTAGTGTACGTACACTACACTGTGTGCCGGTGTGGAGGGCACTGTAGCTAGTCACATTACTGGCCATAAGGGACTGGGTACTAGGTGGTAGGCCTCTTATTGCAACAGTCCGGCTAGGTGACCACCGCAGTGCCAGATATCCTGCCGCCAAGCACTAGTGTGCCGGTGGAGGGCACTAATTATCAAACAATCGTAATTAATAGGTATTTAAATGTCTACTCACACAAAAGGAAGGATTAATCACAGTTTATTCACTTAGTTATTTTTGTATTGTGTTCTCATTAATATAAAATAAATAAATTAATAAAACTCGCGGTTTGTCCAAGTTCCCGATAAGTACGTCTCGTCGCAAAGATAATTATAAAGCAATTGCTTTAACTACGCAATTATATTAACATCTTGTAACTACTAATAGTTAATTTGTGTACGTGTGTTTGTATGTCAAGGAATTTGTTTGTTGTATGTCTTTCCACATGGGTCCCCGAAGGGGTAGGCAGAGGTGTATACTTAGTACGCATACACACAATATAATTGCCAACGTGACAGATGGCGAGTCCATCTCCGTTACTCAAGCACTACTATACTATACATACGCCTTTGAATGTCTTCTCAGACGTATGCAGGTATGGTCGTGCTTGAGTAACAGCGATGAACTGCCATCTGTCACGTTGGTACTGAAAATATATATCTGGCAAAGATTGGGTGTATGCGTACTAAGTATACACCTCTGCCTACCCCTTCCCGGGAGCCTTGTGGGTAGGCACGGTGATATATTATTTCATTATTGCTTTGTATTTAATGATCAATTTATTATTATGTCCGAATTGGCAACTTCGGTAGAGGGAGTAGAGCCGGTTCTCTAGACTAGACTTTCAGACTTCGCTTCATAGACATTCATCAGTATCTTCATACACGCTCGCCTATTTCATATTTAAAATTAATAATGCAAGGCTCCCCCTGTTTGTTAATGCTAACTAGTATGTAATTATCGCGAAAAGGTTATCACTTCGACGAATTATTGTTGTATGAGGTCACCGTATTTGGTCTGAATACCCTGGTCTCTTATATTCTACTGATGTAACAACAATAATATTGTGGACATCTCATACAAAGCCAACTGACCCTAAACTAGGCAGAGCCTGTACTATAGGCATCGGCGACTGATATACACACTTATATAGATGTAACAACAATAATATTGTGGACATCTCACACAAAGCCAACTGACCCTAAACTAGGCAGAGCCTGTACTATAGGTATCTGCGACTGATATACGCACTTATATAGATGTAACAACAATAATATTGTGGACATCTCACACAAAGCCAACTGACCCTAAACTAGGCAGAGCCTGTACTATAGGCATCGGCGACTGATATACACACTTATATAGATGTAACAACAATAATATTGTGGACATCTCACACAAAGCCAACTGACCCTAAACTAGGCAGAGCCTGTACTATAGGTATCGGCGACTGATATACACACTTATATAGATGTAACAACAATAATATTGTGGACATCTCACACAAAGCCAACTGACCCTAAACTAGGCAGAGCCTGTACTATAGGCATCGGCGACTGATATAGACACTTATATAGATGTAACAACAATAATATTGTGGACATCTCACACAAAGCCAACTGACCCTTAAAGGCAGAGTCGGTACCCCTCATTTTTATCCTTATGGTATTGCTGCCTCTCTGATGAAACGCTTGTTCTCTGCAGCGGAGACGATGAAACCTACCTACATGCCTGTGTTCCTCACGAAGAAGGAAAGGAAGAAGCTTCGCCGGCAGAGTCGCCGTGAGGCCTGGAAGGAGGAACAGGAGAAGGTCCGTCTAGGACTGGAGGCGCCGCCGGAGCCTAAGCTAAGGTGAGTTTTTTGTGCAAGATCGCAATTAGCATGGCCTGATGGTAAAGAACATGGTCTCTAGGGAAAACCTCAACGGGGAGTTCATTCCACAGCCTGAGCTTTCGTGGAAAGAATCTCGGTACTGGGATGAAGAAGAGGTGTAAGGATGTGTTCGTAGTTGGTGGTGAGAGAGACACACCCCGCTAGACATGCAGACTTCGTAGATTTACGGATCTAGTAGACTTGCAGATTTCGGAGACTTACGGGCCTAGTAGACTTACATACCTCGTATGCTTACAGAGCTCGTAGACTTACAGACTTCGACGACTTACATAGCTCGTATGGTAACAGAACTCGTAGACTTACAGACTTCGTAGACTTACAGACCTCGTATGCTTACAGACTTCGTAGACTTACAGACCTCGTATGACAGACCTCGTATGCTTACAGAGCTCGTAGACTTACGGACTTCGTAGACTTACAGACTTCGACGACTTACATAGCTCGTATGCTAACAGAACTCGTAGACTTACAGACTTCGTAGACTTACAGACCTCGTATGCTTACAGACTTCGTTACTTACAGACTTCGACGACTTACATAGCTCGTATGCTAACAGAACTCGTAGACTTACAGACTTCGTAGACTTACAGACTTCGTAGACTTACAGACTTCGACGACTTACATAGTTCGTATGCTAACAGAACTCGTAGACTTACAGACTTCGTAGACTTACATAGCTCGTATGCTAACAGAACTCGTAGACTTACAGACTTCGTAGACTTACAGACTTCGTAGACTTACAGACTTCGACGACTTACATAGCTCGTATGCTAACAGAACTCGTAGACTTACAGACTTCGACGACTTACATAGCTCGTATGCTAACAGAACTCGTAGACTTACAGACTTCGTAGACTTACAGACTTCGACGACTTACATAGCTCGTATGCTAACAGAACTCGTAGACTTACAGACTTCGTAGACTTTCAGACTTCGTAGACTTACAGACTTCGTAGACTTACATAGCTCGTATGCTAACAGAACTCGTAGACTTACAGACTTCGTAGACTTACAGACTTCGTAGACTTACAGACTTCGACGACTTACATAGCTCGTATGCTAACAGAACTCGTAGACTTACAGACTTCGTAGACTTACATAGCTCGTATGCTAACAGAACTCGTAGACTTACAGACTTCGTAGACTTACATAGCTCGTATGCTAACAGAACTCGTAGACTTACAGACTTCGTAGACTTACAGACTTCGTAGACTTACAGACTTCGTAGACTTACAGACTTCGTAGACTTACAGACTTCGTAGACTCACAGACTTCGTAGACTTACATAGCTCGTATGCTAACAGAACTCGTAGACTTACAGACTTCGTAGACTTACATAGCTCGTATGCTAACAGAACTCGTAGACTTACAGACTTCGTAGACTTACAGACTTCGTAGACTTACAGACTTCGTAGACTTACAGACTTCGTATGCTAACAGAACTCGTAGACTTACAGACTTCGTAGACTTACAGACTTCGTAGACTTACATAGCTCGTATGCTAACAGAACTCGTAGACTTACAGACTTCGTAGACTTACAGACTTCGTAGACTTACAGACTTCGTAGACTTACAGACTTCGTAGACTTACATAGCTCGTATGCTAACATAACTCGTAGACTTACATAACTCGTAGACTCGCATACCTCGTAGGCTTATAGCTACACACCTTGTAGACTTACACACCTACACTTACAGCTACATACCTCGTAGTCATTTATAGTAGTAGGTATTTTTCTTGGAAACGGTGGTAACTTTAGTTTTTATTAATTATATGACGTTCAATAAGAGTTCCCTGTGTCGTTGAATAAAATATTTTGATTTGATTTTAAAGACGTCGCTAGACATACCTCCCCACATTAATCAGTGCCTTACTACCGTGTGCGTTAATGCAGGATATCCAACCTGATGCGCGCTCTGGGCACGGAGGCGGTGCAGGACCCGACTGCCATAGAGGCCAAGGTCCGCGAGCAGATCGCCAAGCGGCAGAAGACCCACCTCGACGCGAACAAAGCCAGGGCCCTCACCAAGGAACAAAAGAGGGATAAGGTAATTAGTCACCGTGGGTGCATACGCTGGGTGGCTCAGAAAATTAACACCTCTGCCTACCCCTTCGGGGACCCTTGTGGGAAGGCGTGAGGAAATATTATATATTATTATTATTATTATATCAATACTAATATTATAAAGCTGAAGAGTTTGTTTGTTTGTTTGAACGCGTTAATCTCAGGAACTACTGGTTGGAATTGAAAAATTCTTTTTGTGTTGGATAGTCCATTTCTCTAGGAAGGCTTTAGGCTATATAACATCACGCTACGACCAATAGGAGCGAAGCATAAATGAAAAATGTTGCCAGAACGGGAAAAAATATTCCTTTTAGAGAGCTTCCGTTGCGTGCGCTGCGCAAACGGTTTAAGTTACGAAAATATCATGTATGAGGGAATTGTTCCTCTTTAAAAGTTCTAAATAAAAGTCCGCGACAGCATATGTCTTTTAAGATTGACTCACTATAACCTTTTTTATGGCAATTAAGTCCGCGATGGGCTCCTGAACTACTTAACCGATTTCAATCAAATTTGCACACTGTGTGCAGTTTGATCCAACTTAACAGATAGGATAGCTTAAATCACAATTTGGACCCGATAGGTGGCGCTGCGATCGTGTTTCAGGAAGTTTTACTTTTTCACCCTGGCGAAGCTGGGCCAGACAGCTAGTTAAATATAAATTTTAACAATGAACTATAATTCTCGTTCATTGCCACAATACGCCACAGTGAAGCGTTGCCAGGTACGGCTAGTTATATATATATTTATTATTATTTACTAGTTGTCCCGCCCAGCTTCGCTTGGGAGAAAAAATTAAAGCCACGGACCCAGTGGCGCCACCTATCGGGTCCAATTGTGAATCTAAACCATTCCCAGATCCCCTTGAACACACACAGAAAATTTCATTAAAATCGGTCCATCCGTTTAGGAGGAGTTCAGTGACATACACACTCACAGAAGAATTATATATATAAAGATTATTTATTACGGAACAAAAAATATATCGTACAAAATTGTATGCGATAATGCCTGCAGTAGTTGTAAACTGTGTCGCAGACATTAACACTAATCCCCGGACACAGATGGTCACAGTTCCTATAGATACAGGATATACAGGAAATAACAGTGTGTGTGTGTGTGTGTGTGTGTGTGTGTGTGAGAGAGAGTGTGTGTGTGTGTGTGTGTGTGTGTGAATGTGTGAGTGTGAGTGAGTGTATATGCGTGTATATGTTCCAGATCGACCGTAAGATACGGGAGGACACCACTGTAGGAGTTCACGTAGCAGTGTATCGGTGAGTCACCAGCTCATATCTACAAAAAAAAAGAAATACACGCATGCAACATACATACATACATATCATCATACTGACCCCCTCACGTGGTGAGCAAGAGAGCAGAGCATTCGTTCTCTCTAGACTTACATAACTCTTTCGCTTCGTCCACATTCATCAGTCTCTTCATACATGCTCGTCGGTTACGAGTACTCTTGACGTTCCCGTCCTGGGGGCGTCCGATCGATTTGATCCAGGTAGTTGGAACTGGTGTGCATGTATGAAGAGACTGATGAATGTGGACGAAGCCCAAGAGGTATGTAGGTTTAGAGAGAACTGGCGTTCTACTATATCTGCCTACCCCTTTAGGGATTGACGCGATGATATGTAAGTATACCCAAGTACCAGGCGTACATAAATTAAAGTAGTTGGAACGTGGTCTTCCTCAGCCTCTTGCACACACATTCGCATTGTGTGTAGATCTGCTTCAAATTTCTTTTAGAATCAAAATTCGTTACAAATATAATAATAATAGTTATTATATCCTCACGCCTTCCCACAAGGGTCCCCGAAGGGGTAGGCAGAGGTGTATAGGTAATACCCACACACCCACTTTCCGCCAGAGGTATATTAGGTGCCAATGTGACAGATGGCGAGTCCATCGCCGTTACTCCAGCACGACTATACATACGCCTTTGAATGTCTTCTCAGACGTATGCAGGTTTCCTCTCGATGTTTTCCTTCACCGTAAAGCTCGTGGTGTGACTAATCACTGTACTTAAGTTCAGAAATAACTCATTGGTACAGTCGGGATTCGAACTTGCGACCTTTGCGTCGCAGGCAACTGGTCGAACCACTCGGCCACCACGGCTAATAATAATAATAATAATATTTTTATTTGCAAAAACATGGTATGTACAGGTGTTACAATTTTCAAATAGACAGTACAGACATGTTTTGCTGGATATATTCCAGCGTGCAAATATAGTGTTCCTTTTGTAAGAGCTACCTTCTAAACATTCTTGTACACTATAATAATTTTTGTTCCTCGGCCACTTAAACAAATTCGTTTTAAACTGTGTACAGCTTAATAACTAAACGTATTGTTGTATACTTTTAAGCACAAAACTAAACAACTTTTAGTATACTTGGCTAGTCTGGGAGTGTCGCTTGTCACAAGTTTGTATGGGTCTCTTCTACTCCGAGGGCAGCCATCATTTGCCATTTTAAATAAGTTTTTATGCTTCCGTACAAACATGCAAACTTCCTATATATAGAGACAAGGCAGCGGCAGTAAGCCAAGCTTTTTAAATACTGGTTTACATGAGTCTAAAGGCGAGAGTCCATAAAATGCTCGAATGCATAATGCAATGCTGTAATTCAATTTATAATTTCGTTTCATTTTCAATTTAAATGGATGTCCAGAATAAAGGACCTATTCGAGTGCGCGTCGGCCAAGTTCAAAGTGGAGGTGAACGCCCAGCAGCTGCACATGAGCGGCTGCGTGGTCCTCCACCGAGGCTGCTGCGTGCTCGTGGTGGAGGGCGGGCCCAAGCAGCACGCCAAGTACAAGAGGTACTCGCCACCAGACACACATCGCCACCAGACACATCGCCACCAGACACACATCGCCATCAGACACACATCTCCACCAGACACACATCTCCACCAGACACACATCTCCACCAGACACATCGCCACCAAACACACATCGCCACCAGACACACATCTCCACCAGACACACATCGCCACCAGACACACATCTCCACCAGACACATCGCCACCACACACACATCGCCACCAGACACATCTCCACCAGACACATCGCCACCACACACACATCGCCACCAGACACACATCAGCGCCCAATTCCTTACCCCCCCTTAGCTGTGTCTGCTTGGCACCTAACAAGGGCTTGGCTGGAGGCCTTGGTCATAGCGAGTCGCAATTATTCGCACTTATATAAGTCTGCAGCCAAATAACACAATGTGCTGTTTGTTGTGTTCCTGCGATGAATAAGGTTTCCAATAACGAGCTCCTGGGAGAGGGGGGAGGTTGTTATATTGTGTTGGCAGCAGAGGGATTAGTCCCATTATGTTGCCAACACAGTACAACTCTCCGAACACAGTGGCAACGCGCAAGTGATACTTCGTTATCGCGAGCGTAAATAGGCTACGGTAACCTGTGGAATGTGATAATTAAAAAAAAACTGTTTCTAAATTAAAAGTACCGTTCGTAGTACTCCTTTTTACATCAGCTATCTGCCAGTGAAAGTCCCGTCAAAATCGGTCCAGCCGTTTCAGAGATTAGCTGGAACAAATAGACAGACAGGCAAAAATTGTAAAAAAAGATATTTTGGTGTATGTACCGTGTATACATCCATATGCATTAAGTAAAAAGCGGTTATTTCAATATTACAAACAGACACAACAATTTTATTATTTGTATATAGATATATATCTCCCCACCCCCCTCAGGTTAATGTTGAACCGTATAAAGTGGGAGGAGGACTTGGTGAAGGATGCGGACGGCAGCGAGGTCCCCAACACGTGTCACCTCGTGTGGGAGGGCGTCGTCAAGCAACGCGCCTTCAGGGACATCAAGTTCAAGGTATGACAGGTTGTGCGGATACATGTTCTAACGCCATGAGGAGACCTGCATACGTCTGAGTAGACATTCAAAGGCGTATGTATAGTCGTGCTTGAGTAACGGCGATGGACTCGCCATCTGTCACGTTGGCACTTAAAATATGTCTCTGGCGGAAAGTGTGTGTGTAGGTACTAGCTATACACCTCTGCCTACCCCTATCCCTAAGATATGTGCTAACTAATAAATGGTTTTCTTCACATAGGTTATCCCGACCGAGAAGCAAGCCCGCGAACATTTTCAAAAGCATGGCGTGGAACATTACTGGGACCTCGCGTACAGCGGCGCGGTGCTCGCCGGGGCCGACGAGGCCTAGGGCCCAACATTAGGCCCTGGGCCCACACTATATCTATGTGTATATTAAAAATATGGAGGTTTCAAATGTGTTTTATTTTATTGTCAAATTCGTGTTAAGAGACGTTCAGACCCGATCAGACGACTGCTTGCAATCAAATATCAACTTGACATCGCCACTCGTTATCATCATCATCACATGGTCATAAACATCACAATTCATCATCCTCGTAATCATCACTCATCATATATATCTAGTACTCGCTATCAGACCTTAAGTACTTGATATCATTATCATAATTCATCATTACCGTTAACATCAATCATCATCATAATTAATCATCATCGTCCTCATCATCATAATGCATCAACATCGTAATCATCACTATGGGATGCTTACTTTAGCTTTGCGAATTAAACACACAGCTAATAACAATTTTCATGTATTCAATACAAGCGGCTAGTCCCGGCTTCGCACGGGAGGACATAAGCATTTCTTGTAAAAGAAAATATAGCCTATGTCACTCAGGGTGAATGTAGCTTTTCAATGGTGAAATAATTTTTCAAATCGGTCCAGTAGTTTCGGAGCATATTCAATACAAACATACATACAAATCCTTCCTCCTTATAATATTAGTATAGAAAACCGTCTTACAAATCAATACGCCTTCCTCCACCTTATCACTATCTCTATACCTTTCTTATATCGCCATCTCACTCACACTTACGTTCCGTTCCTACATCACTTAACATCATACGCCTTCATACATGCGTACTCCTTGTCCCCTAGTACTAGCCATTAACCCCAATCCCTTTCCCACAGACCTCAAGTATAAATAAAATTCAAAATAATATTTATCCTTCATTTACTCAACACAATCTTTGGCACAGTTTGAAAAAAATATACTTTTAAACCCAGCTACGTTCACCCATCCGCTCGCCGGCCGCGTTGGTCGTTCCTTAACGTCATCTTAGCGCAATTCCTTCATACTCTTGATCGGCAGGTGCTGGCCTGACGGAACCCCGTGGACTTTAAACAAGTGCTTCTTTACCGATCCCAAATTCCTGTATCTGATAAGAAAAGTTATTTAAAGTAAAACGTCGAGAGGAAACCTGCATACGTCTGAGAAGACATTCAAAGGCGTATGTATAGTCGTGCTTGAGTAACGGCGATGGACTCGCCAACTGTCATGTGGGCATTTAAAATACATTTCCTATCTATATAAGTACAAGCTCTGCTTAGTTTGGGACTAGGTCAATTTGTGTGTAATTGCCTATCTATATAAGTATGTATATCGTTGTCCAGTTCCCACAGTACAAGCTTTGCTTAGTTTGGGACTAGGTCAATTTGTGTGTAATTGCCTATCTATATAAGTATGTATATCGTTGTCCAGTTCCCGCAGTACAAGCTTTGCCTAGTTTGGGACTAGGTCAATTTGTGTGTAATTGCCTATCTATATAAGTATGTATATCGTTGTCCAGTTCCCACAGTACAAGCTTTGCTTAGTTTGGGACTAGGTCAATTTGTGTGTAATTGCCTATCTATATAAGTATGTATATCGTTGTCCAGTTCCCACAGTACAAGCTTTGCTTAGTTTGGGACTAGGTCAATTTGTGTGTAATTGCCTATCTATATAAGTATGTATATCGTTGTCCAGTTCCCACAGTACAAGCTTTGCTTAGTTTGGGACTAGGTCAATTTGTGTGTAATTGCCTATCTATATAAGTATGTATATCGTTGTCCAGTTCCCACAGTACAAGCTTTGCTTAGTTTGGGACTAGGTCAATTTGTGTGTAATTGCCTATCTATATAAGTATGTATATCGTTGTCCAGTTCCCACAGTACAAGCTTTGCTTAGTTTGGGACTAGGTCAATTTGTGTGTAATTGCCTATCTATATCAGTATGTATATCGTTGTCCAGTTCCCGCAGTACAAGCTTTGCTTAGTTTGGGACTAGGTCAATTTGTGTGTAATTGCCTATCTATATAAGTATGTATATCGTTGTCCAGTTCCCACAGTACAAGCTTTGCTTATTCCGTATAGGTACTTACGTCTGTGAGCACATGTAGCAGTAGTACGTGTACACCATCAGGTGTACCTTGTTCCGGTGCCAAGACAACTCGGAGCGACTCCTGAACATGGCAGGACAGCGTTCGCACTAAGACAAGAGAACAACCATTCTAACTCCTGGAATATACAAGTGGTTGTTATGCCAGCTTATGCCCGCGACTACGCCCGCGTGGAGCTAGAAAAAATTGCTTATGTATTTCTCTGCTAGAATCGGTTCAGCCGCTATGCCGTGAATGAGCATCATACTTTATAATATTAGAGCATTGAATTTTTTGGGATTCAAATGTAGCCTATGTCCTATTCCTAGGTATAAGCTACCACCATTTCAACTTTCAGCCAAATCGGTTCAGCCGTTTAACCGTGAAAGAACCGCAAACATCCAAACTTACAAACTTTCAAATTTATAATATGACAACTTTGAATATTTCTGGATTCAAATGTAGCCTATGTCCTATTCCTAGGTATAAGTAATCATGTTTCGTCAATCTTTCTTCACTCATCCTCTCTATATGTCCAAACCAACATCCCTTTATTCATCTCTACAACCCCACCCTCGTTCACGCCAGTTGCTTTTCTAATCCCTACGACCTCACCTGGACATTTTTCACCCCAAAATGTTTCCTCATGTGTTGAGCTATTGTGCTGCGTACACGGAACGTGTCCCCACACACGTCACAGATGTAGGGACGCTCGCCTGTGTGGGCAGCGCGCACGTGATTCTACGACAAGATTTGTGTGAGATGTCCACAATATTATTGTTGTTACATCTATATAAGTGTGTATATCAGTCGCCGATACCTATGGTACAGGCTCTGCCTAGTTTAGGGTCAGTTGGCTTTGTGTGAGATGTCCACAATATTATTGTTGTTACATCTATATAAGTGTGTATATCAGTCGCCGATACCTATGGTACAGGCTCTGCCTAGTTTAGGGTCAGTTGGCTTTGTGTGAGATGTCCACAATATTATTGTTGTTACATCTATATAAGTGTGTATATCAGTCGCCGATACCTATGGTACAGGCTCTGCCTAGTTTAGGGTCAGTTGGCTTCGTCAACAACTATGCCTACCTTACCTGTAGTTGCTGCAAGTCCACAGCCCGGTAGGCACACTGGGCACAAGCCAGTCGCTTCAGCTTCCCGTGGACGCGCTGTTGGTGGTATCTTAGAACGCTGTTGAATACAAACTTCTTTCCGCATATCTATGGAATTAAAACAAGAAATTTTACAATCCCTGTGACGTCACATCCAACAAAACAATTTAGATCAAGATATTTTGTTCAAAGACCTAGAGTATCAACTCCGCAGTCTTCCCGAACTTCAAACAAATCTTAAAACTTAACTTTTTCTCTCTCACAGTGCGAAATTCTATAGATCTTCTTCACGTCCTCCCAGAAGGGTCCCCGAAGGGGTAGGCAGAGGTGTATAGGTCGTACCCAAAGTAATGCCAACGTGACAGATGGCGAGTCCATCGCCGTTACTCAAGCACGACTATACATACGCCTTTGAATGTCTTCTCAAACGTATGCAGGTTTCCTCTCGAGGTTTTCCTTCACCGTAAAGCTCGTGGTGTGACTAATCACTGTACTTCAAACTCCTCAACCCAGTCAGGATTGGAACTCGCGTCGTTAGCGTGCCAGGAGAGTGCTGTGACCTCTCGGCCACGCCGCCTCCTCTCGTCCTGACGTATAAGTGGTATGGTATCGCAGTGCAGGCGCAACCTTGGTCTGCTCTCGATGTTTTCCTTCACCGTAAAGCTGGTGGTGTGACTAATCACTGTACTTAAGTTCAGAACTCACGACTTACATATATTTTAGTAGGATATATGTATCGTACCTCACATGAGAACTCAGGGTCGAAGTGTGTTTTGGCGTGACATTTAAATATAGGTATGTTCTTCAATTGCTTCTTGCACACCTTGCACTTCACGGGACCATGGCGGCTGTAAGGACTCATCGCCAACTCCATGCATTTGCGAGTTATTGCCTGAAGATATAACTTATTGTATATAACTGGCTGGCATATAACTCAGTGACATATAACTCAGTGGCATATAACTATTTGGCATATAACTGACTGACATATAACTCAGTGGCATATAACTATTTGGC
Organism: Drepana falcataria; assembly: GCA_945859725.1. NCBI lineage: Eukaryota > Metazoa > Arthropoda > Insecta > Lepidoptera > Drepanidae > Drepana > Drepana falcataria. Next base: position 952,204 of record OX243949.1, read on the forward strand.
ATATAACTGAGTGACATATCTATTTGGCCAATAGCTGAGTGATGGTCACTTCATCAATTATATCATAATTATATATGTATAATTGATGTCTTGATATAATTGTATATCTTACTAATATTATAAATGTGAAAGTTTGTAAGTTTGGATGTTTGCGGTTCTTCCACGGCCAAACGGCTGAACCGATTTGGCTGAAAGTTGAAATCGTGATGGCTTATACCTAGGAATAGGAAATTTTTTTTTTATCCTGAAAAATTAGAATTTCTTATATTATAATGTATGATGCTCTTTCACTGCATAGCGGCTGAACCGATTCTAGCAAGAACATTTTCAAAGCTACTTTTTTGAACCCCACGCGGGCGAAGCCGCGGGCATAAGCTAGTCTTTATATATATAATTCTTCTGTGAGTGTGTATGTCACTGAACTTCTCTCAAACGACTGGACCGATTTTGATGAAATTTTTTGTGTGTGTTCAAGGGGATCTGGGAATGGTTTAGATTCACAATTGGACCCGATAGGTGGCGCCGCCGTCGTTACCCCGAGCGAAGTTGGGCGGGACAACTAGTAGTATATAATATGCATATACTACTGTATTTATTTAATATGTATTAGAAGGCCGTGGTGGCCGAGTGGTTCGAACAGTTGCCTGCGACACAAAGATTGCAAGTTCGAATCCTGACTGTACCAATGAGTTTTCCTGAACTTAAGTACAGTGATTAGTCACTCCGCGAGGTTGATGGTGAAGGAAAACATCGAGAGTACGCCTGCATACGTCTGAGAAGACATTCAAAGGCGTATGTATAGTCGTGCTTGAGTAACGGCGATGGACTCGCCTTCCACGTTGGAACTTAAAAAAAAAACCCTGGCGGAAAGTGGGTGTGTGGATGGTGTATGTGGGGGTGTGGGCAGAGGTGTATAGGTAGTAACCTATACACCTCTGCCTACCCCTCAGAGTCAGCTTTGAAGCGCTGTATACTTGTTTAAACAGAATATTGTTTATACATAATTATACATACATTACTAAGAGCTAATTTCTCGTCTTTCTGCTTGCACATTTTCTCTCTCTCAAACGGAGTCACTCTCCATTCGTTCTCGTCTGACATCTCCTTGCAACGCTCATCATCAGAACTTTCCAAATCTTTAATAGTCAACATTTTCTTGGAACCTTCTGGTATATCAGTATCCAGTGCAGGCGACAGTTGTAGTGTATCCAGGATATTGTCAAAGCCCGGGATATCGTGTTTGACATATTCTGATACATCCTGAGGGTACGAGTCGACTGTGGTGTCTTCTTGTATTTCTAAGCTGGCAATGTTTGATTTCATATTGGAACTTTTTAAATTATTATGGCAATTAAAATTAATTGTGCCTTCTGATTCTGAATTTGAATTGTGTTCTTTATTTTCAAAGCATTTAAAAGTTTTTAATAATGCTTTTTCTGCTTTGGAAGACTGGTGCCTTAGTCACAATGAGTCTTTGGCTAATTTGGTGCAAGAAGTACACATAGATTGAGGTAGGCCATCATTTGGTTTTATCTGCAATTAAAAAATAATAATAATTCATTTATTTCAGATATAAAATCCATCAAGTTATATTTAAGCAAAGATTTTGCATATATGCTATGATCATGACTGTTATATAAAAAAAATTGCAATTGTTAAAAAAAAACTGCCTTATTTAATGTTAATAGTTTTCCTTACCTATAATACAAGTTTAAACTTACCATAAATTTGCAATGATATGCTTCTTTACATAATATATATGCAATTTAACTGAGAAAACTGCTGATGTCTATAAAAATATTAATTGAAGTAAGTTCATTTTACTTTGATTTAACACAAAACTTATAAAAATAATAAATTTACTTTGTAAGTTGTTATGCAAGTGGGGTGGTATCTAGTTATTCTTAAATCAATAACAAATATATATTTAACTAGCTGTACCCTGCCACGCTTCGCTGTGGATATGTGACTGATGCAAAAAATAGATAAAAACAATCCTTGATGCGGATATATCATGCTAAAACTTCAGCTCGATCGGTGCAGAACTTTTTAAGTTTTTGAAGCGTACACAAACCAACATAACATTTATTTTAGGTATATAGATTAAAAGTTTTTTCTCACCATTACGCCTGTTACTTTCAACAAATCGAAACTTCTTTTATTTACACCGACTCCGTTTGGAAATATAGGCTGCAAGTTATGTTTGGATAAGCATGTGCGACATAGAGACATTATTTTTAGGACTATATTATGACGAACAGTTCAATGAAAACAAATGAAATATTTTAAATATGTGAAATTATACTGATAGTACAATCAATAACATTACGTTTATGAAGACAGTTTATAAAAGAAACATTTCATGCAAATTCATAAAGTTGCTGTTTTAATATCTAATCAAACATTTCTATTTTAATTTTAAAATTTAACAAAAGTCTTGAAGATTTTTAGTTTATTAATTACTATTAAATTATTATTAATCTCTCAAATTTTCTTAACGTATAGCACACTCCATAAACTTAAAGTTGTCGTGACACAAGTGAGTCAACATGTCAGTAAAAAATGGGAAAATGTGCATTCTGCTCTAGAGACGTCGCCCGTTTGTTCGATAAAATAAAACTATACATTACAAGAAACACAGACAATTTATGAGTTGTCCAACAAGGAAATTATTGTAACCCAGCTGGCGTATCACAGGCTTCTCATCATCGCTCAAATATTATTGATTCATTGATTCTGATTTAAAAACATTAATTGCTTAACTGACATTTAATCAAATGGTCTTGAATGTTGATCTTGAGCTTTTCCGTGAAAATATGGCAAACATGTACCGTTGTGATTGATAAACGACCACGTGACATCTCCCATTTTAGCACCGAAATTTATGTATGTTCGCATTGTGTAGTTACACTCTCATACTCTCTGCCCTGCCTTCCGAAGACACTTGTGGGAAGGTGTGAAGATATGGAAATAATAATTTTATTTATTCCAAATATAAAAGGAATTTAAGTAAAAATCAAAATACTTTGGGATTATAAAACTGAACTTTTGGTTGAAAGAGGTGCACGGTTCGGGTTGGTCGTTTCCATGGTGAAGAACCGGCAAGAAACTCCATAGTTACTCAATTCAAATCATTTGGTATACAATAACAATATTATTATGTTCGTCAGCAATAAAATACATATATAAATATATTCTTCATGCCTTCCCACATGTGCCCAGGTTACAGAGAGGTACTAATAATCACGCCAAGTGACATACAGGGTAGGTAGATTACAATCTAACTACAATATATGTTTGCGTATATTTGTAAATAGATATAATACAATACCTTTCTACTATTATTCTGGGAAATTGAAAGTGTTATCGCGTTATCACAACGTGAAATCACAAAGGAATCGCTATCATGATAATGTTTAATTGCTTCCTCAAAGATAAATTCATTTATATGATCGCTGGATAACGTTTTAACATTGTGACGGCATGGTTTGCCCACATTTTATCTTGAGACTTCAATAAAAACAATTGCCGACTTTGATTTGTAAATCGATATAAAAAAAGTTTATTTATGGTTATCTGAATTCAAAACCATGCGTTTATCTTTTGTTTACGCTATTCTTCAATTAAGATACTGTGTCATGGTACTTGTAAGGGCTCCAGTTTTCCCACTATAAATACTTGACGAAATAAAATATGTATTTAGACATCTTAAAAGTAATAAATTACAGATTTGGTATCTTATCAGCTCTTAGTATCAGGACACTTCTAGGACGTAACCAAGTATTAAATAGTAGTCTTTGGACGTCACATTTCCGGTCCCCTTTATAATCTCACCTATGTTAATCTCTCATTCATGTATTGCCAACATCATGGAATAAAATTATAGGTTAAAGACATCATAGGTTACCTTAAATCATAAATCTAAATTTGACGGTTAAAATCACAATCGTCTGTAGTAATGAGTATTCGGAATGTAAATCGAAAATTCGGTAATGAGAAATTGGTCCTCCAAATGGTACTGTGAAAAAATCTATATAACTTTTTTATTTTAATCAGAAAACAACTGACTCAATTTACATGAAGCCTATACTTATTTAATTAAAAAAAAGTAAAAAAAAAATACCAATTACAATAAAGATTTACAACTAACAAAATAAACTTATAATAAAAAAAAAACTAAATTAGTTCGGTGAGTATAAAACAAATCACAATCAAATTATACATCCCTTTCATAAAATCTCAGTTACTCTAGTGATATACGACACCAGTCACCCACAAACATATCGCACTGAGCATTGGTGCTGAGGAGAACGTTGAGTGTACAGCGGGAGCGAGGGGTAGGGGATCTGGTGTGCGCCATGGCTAGTAGTTTATGCCTTCTGCTGCGACTGTACCTATCGGGGGCAAACACACAACCACATTTTGCCCAGCAAAATTTTTACATATTACTACTACTTAGTTGATGTTGTCTTCGTCTAGTATCCAGGAAATCGTAGCCTTGACAACCAAGCAGAAATTTCTTTGGATCACGATACATATGATCACGCCGAGTCACTAACGGGGTAGGAAGAGAGTATAGAGCGAATATTTTTTTTTATTTGATACTATAGACCTTTTCAGTTACTCTTACGCCTATTTTATCCAACATAGAAACATTAATATGCTTTTTTATCAAATATGAATGTGTCATTCTTATCACTCGCAGATGTGATAAGTAAATATGCACTAAAATGTAAAATACATAATATATTTATGAACATTCAAGATTTAATTCGTCATTCGACAATATACACATATTTCAGAAAATGGGGCATATGCAGATATAATTGGGGACCCTTGTGGGAAGGCGTGAGGATATTATTATTATTTATTATATAATCCCTACTAATATTATCAATGCGAAAGTAACTCTGTCTGTTACCTTTTCACGCCTAAACTACTAAACTGTTTTAAATGAAATTTGGTACAGAGATAGCCTAGAGATTGAGGAAGGACATAGGCTACTTTTTAATGCGAAAAAGGGTTGTAAGGGGTTGAAATAGGGGATGAAAGTTTGGGCGGGGGATGAGCTAGAACCCCTAGGAGTGACCCCCAGGGGTCCTCCTACAAGGGTGCTAGCCCATCACCTACTTTGTTCACTTTTTCCGAGTGAGCAATTTGGCGTTGGTCTTGGGAGTAGCGCAGGTCGCGTAGATCCCCAAGGTAAGTCCGGAGCACTATCCTGCTAGAGGTTGCTGCCTGCTATTGGTCTGGTTCCCTCAGAAACAGACGTAACAGAAAGCTTCGGGCGCGTTCCACTATCCCACCTTCCCAATTCCTATTCCTTTCCCAATTCCGTGTGAAGGGTCACCTCGGGACCCCTCGCACACGAGGAGGGTGGCTGCGGGGATGCGGGCGGACTGTGTGGCCTTGCCCGGCCCGTGGATGGTGGAGTACCGCATGGAGATGCCGGTTCTCTACTCGCCGCTTCCCGCGCCCTTGGTGGGTCGCTGCTGCTTCGGGGCTTTGGCCCAGGGTAGTACGCGACGGCCCGTCACTCACAGGGGTGGCGGGCGTGGAGGGCTACGTTGAAGCGCGCTGGGTTTGACGCGCGCCCAGCGCGTGGTGGTGCAGATGGACCCTGAGCAATGGCCATAGCCATTTGACGGCGCACTTGGCTCACATGGCCGGCGCTATGGGTCTCTGCACACTCCGGCAGCCGAGGTGGGGTCGGGGTGGAAGAGGAGTTTCGGTATCACGTCCCGCCGTTCTCCCTGTCCATCGCGACCTTGGCGAGGTCGCATCGCTGTTGCGGCGCGGTGGGGCCGCGGGGGAAGAGGAGCTTCGGTATCACGGTCCGCCGTTCTCCCTGTCCTCCGCGGCCGGTACGTTTGGGGGTCGCCTCGGCGACGGCGACGCTGCTCGCGAGAGCGGCGTCGTGTGTGGAGGGTGGGCTGGGAGGAGGCGGGCGGAGATCGAGCGTTGCTCTCTCTTCTTGCCACTCTGCAGCCTACGACGTCACCGCCCGAGAAGGGGCGAGGTGGCGTGCAGGCGACCCGGGCACTTCGGTGCGGGTTGGTCAGCGGGGAGTCGCCTCGGCGACGGCGTCGTCGCTCGTGAGAGTGGCGGCGCGTGTGGTGGGGCTGCGGGGAGGAGGAGTATCGGCACTATGCCGTCGCTCCGACTCTTTCGCGGTCGGCACGTTGGGGGTCGCTTCGGCGACGGCGCCGCTGTTGGCGAGAGTGGCGGCGTGTGGTTGGTGGGCCGGGAGGAGGCGGGCGGAGATCGAGTTCGCTCTCTCTGTTTGCCACTCTGCAGCCCACGACGTCACAGTCCGTTTAAGGGCTAGGTGACGTGCAGGCGGCCCGGGCACTTCGGTGCGGGCCGGTCTGCGGGGGTCGCTGTGGCGACAGCGCCGTCGCTCTCAGGAGTGGCGGGGCATTGGAGGGCTACAGGGTAGCGGGCTGGAGGCTTCGGCCCGGCCCGTGGTAGTGGGGTATGCTCCGCTCGCCTCACTCCACACCCTGCGGCACATTTGGCGCGGCGGGGTATGAATAAAATCCTCGTCGCGCCGGTAGGCGCGCTGGTCAGACGTCTGATCGGCTGCGCGGAGCCTCCAGGCGGCAAGCTCGGGGGGGCTTGTCGCCATTGCACGAACGGAGGCAAGAGTGGCCCTCGGGCCTGGGGTGGGCTCAGTGCTCGCTCCCGAGGAGAGGTCGCCTTCGATGGCGGCCTGCCGCCCGGTGTGTCGCGCACGTATGCGAAAGCGATCCCGTGACACACCGACTAAGCGGTCTGGTGGTAGTTGGGCTGCGGCCCCGTGGAGTTTAGTCAGTAAGAGTCTGACATACCCTGCCGCCGCCCCCGCGGAGGTAGGGATCCATGAGGATTCTCCACGTTAAAAAAAAAAAAAAAAAAAAAAAAAAAAGGATGAAAGTTTGTATGGAAGTTTCGTAATTTTTGAAGCTAGAAGATTGAAACTTATTTTTTAGGCTCTTGATTACATATAAATTAATATTACATTCTAAGTTTGTAAAAAAATTATCCTTAAATCAAATAAAAATAAAATTAAATGCTGCTTAATATCACTTTTCCGCGCGGACGAAGTCGCGGGCACAGCTAGTATGTTATAAAAATAGGGGAAAATTAATGGAAGCAATAAAAAAATACATTCGAAAATGTTTTTTGAACTGAACAAAACAAGGTAATATGTAAAATATAAATACGCTTTTTATATTATTAAGAGTTACTGGCCCACAAGACCTTGTTTCTATGTGACTATTATTCCCTTTAATAATGTTACGAGCTGGGGTTCGGGATAATTTAATGATAGCCGGTTGCTGCACTTTAACGACACTTTATTCTATTACACTGAATAATTCCGGAAACTTGTACGATAAATCAGTACACTATCACTATAGCACTATTCACTATAACACAGTACTAGTAAAACACAGTAAACCCTAGGTACTGAAACACTTCTACTCTGTGTACACTACAACACAGTAACAGTAGAACACAGTAAACACTAAACACTGAAACACTTCACTAATACTGTACACTCACTATAGTCACTGATAAAACACTTGTGATCACTCGCACTGAACTCTACTCCGGAATCAACAGACTGACTAACTCTAACTGACTGAACTGACTCTCTAAACTGAGTAACTCAACTGAACTGAACTAACTGTGCCCATCGGGTACCGCCTTATATATGGCACCGGCACGATATTCTAGATATCGGTGGAAGGTTCTAGACCGCCATTAAGACTTTCGTGGAATAGCCATTTAAATGCATCCGCAGAACAATGGCCGGGTGACGTAAACAAGTTGTTTACGTCCTTTCTTAATTGCATCCTTTTGTTTATATTTCCGGCTAAGTGTTGTTGTTTGGCATGGCTTTCACACGGCAAGCCCTCCAGAACCTTCCATCGTAACAATAATGTTGTCATTTGGTTGTCGTTGGTGCTAGTTTTATTTCATAGTGTTGAAGATAAATTCACAACATCCAACCATTTCTGGAAGAAAACTGTTGAGTTTTCTGAGCCATTGTGACAAATTCTTCTCTGTATTTAGTTCACGTATTTGTTACGTTATGCTCTCATGTACACAATAACTAAGAATACAATATTATTGTTTCGTAATTTAAAATAAATTACACTCTTTTGATACTTCTAAAGTTTTATGAATAATGAATAATTATGTGACCGATTATGAATATCTATCTATTATTTTTGCGTATAAACTAAAAATAACCAAAACATGAACATAAATAAGTATTTAGTTGTGTTATGAAGTTATCTAGTATCAGAATTCAATGCATCGATATATCGATAATCTATTTAAATTTCATCTACACATCACTAGTTTTAAATGTCATTGACTTTAGTCGTTTAATAATTGCACAGTGTTCGCACGGCCTTTTCGTAATAAATAAGCGCGCACAACTCAAACCCCGTTAATTGATCAACTCCGCGGTCTCGTGCAACCAGCGTGCATGCCTGACTCATTTCTTCAGCATCACGTCACCACTGCCACATAGAAACCTTACCATCTAACGATATCGTACTTGTAAAGTTTTGGCGAGTGTTTTAAAAATGGTTATTAAAAATATCTGCTGCCTTGGCGCCGGGTACGTTGGCGGGCCGACGTGCAGTGTAATAGCCATGAAATGTCCCGATATTAAAGTTACTGTGTGCGACAAAAGCATTGAACGTATCAACCAGTGGAATTCGGAGAAACTACCGATTTACGAGCCCGGCTTGGACGACGTAGTGAGGGAATGTCGAGGTAAAAATTTGTTTTTCTCTACTGACATTGCTCGGGGGATACGAGAGGCGGATCTGATCTTTATATCCGTCAATACACCCACCAAAACGTTTGGAAATGGTAAAGGTCGTGCGGCAGACCTCAAATACATCGAAAGTGCAGCTCGAATGATCGCCGACTTGGCTACCAGCAACAAAATCGTCGTAGAAAAGAGCACAGTGCCCGTCAAAGCAGCTGAAATAATCATGAAAATCCTCAGGGCCAACACAAAGCCGGGAGTGGAGTACCAAATATTGTCTAACCCCGAGTTCTTGGCTGAAGGAACTGCTATAGTGGACTTGGTTGAAGCTGAGAGGGTGCTGATAGGCGGTGAAGAGACCCTGGAGGGCCAGAAGGCTATTCAGGAACTCTGCTGGGTATACGAGCATTGGATACCGGCAAAAAATATACTCACCACGAACACATGGAGCTCGGAACTGTCCAAGTTAGCTGCAAATGCCTTCTTAGCTCAGCGTATATCAAGCATCAATTCTCTGTCTGCAGTCTGTGAAGCCACCGGTGCTGATGTCTCCGAAGTGGCTCGTGCAGTTGGGAGAGACTCCCGTATCGGTCCAAAGTTCCTTGAAGCCTCTATCGGGTTTGGAGGTAGCTGCTTCCAGAAAGACATACTTAACTTGATTTATTTATGCGAGTGTTTGAACTTGCCCGAAGTGGCAGCTTATTGGCAGCAAGTGGTGAACCTCAACGACTATCAGAAGACTAGGTTCACAAGGAAGGTTATCGAGTCGTTATTCAACACTGTATCCGGCAAAAAGATTGCCGTTCTAGGCTTTTCTTTCAAGAAGAACACCGGTGATACTAGAGAGTCTCCAGCTATTTACGTTTCGAAGACACTGCTGGATGAAGGTGCAAAGTTACACATATATGACCCTAAAGTGGAGACGGATCAGATATTCTACGAGCTGACACACCCTTATGTAACCTCAGAACCGGAATTCGTCAGAGAAAATGTTGAAATCCACAGCACAGCGTACTCAGCGGTCACAGGGGCTCATGCAATAGTCCTATGCACCGAATGGGATGAGTTTAAACAGTTGGACTTCAAGAAAATCTACGAGGTTATGATGAAGCCAGCTTACATCTTCGATGGCAGGAAGATATTGGACCATGAAGCGTTGCTGAACATCGGTTTCCACGTCCAGACTATTGGGAAGCGGTTGTCGAGAACCAGCAGTATCCGAGCCCAAGGGAGCCAGACTATGCCTTAATGTAAGTTCCTTGTATTATTTACTGAAAGAAGGCTTGCCTGATGGTAAGCGGTTACCATGGCATAAGCAACCTAAGGTATCCATTGCTGATCTTATGGTTTGTTACATACATACATACATATCATCACGCAGAGTCCCTAACGGGGTAGGCAGAGAGTATAGAGCGCCAGTTCTCTCTAGACTTACATACCTCTTTCGCTTCGTCCACATTCATCAGTCTCTTCATACATGCTCGTCGGTTTCTAGTACTCTTGACGTTCCCGTCCTTGAGCGTCCGATCGATTTGATCCAGGTAGTTGGAACGTGGCCTTCCTCTGCCTCTTCTTGCACACACTTTTGCTTTGTATATCTGTTTCGTCAATCTTTCTTCCCTCATCCTTTCTATGTGTCCAAACCAACGTAACATGCCTTTCTTCATCTTTACAATCACGCCCTCATTCACGCCAGTTGATTGTCGAATCTCTTCATTGCGGATTCGATCTAAAATCGTTACTCCGCACATTTTTCGAAGAGATCGCATCTCAACTGCATTCAAGCTATTTTCATACTTCCTCTGACATACCCAGGATTCGCTGCCATACAATAAGGCAGGTACCAATATAAATAGGTATATATAAATAATTTATGTATATACTCACGTCTTCCCACAAGGGTCCCCGAAGTTACAGGTGTGTGGGTCCCTGAAGGGGTAGGCACAGGTGTATAGATAGTAACCTATACACCTCTGCCTACCACACCACACGGACCCACACACCCACTTTCCGCCAGAGATAAATTTTAGGTGCCAACGTGACAGATGGCGAATCCATCGTTACTCAAGCACGACTATACATACGCCTTTGAATGTCTTCTCAGACGTATGCAGGTTTCCTCTCGATGTTTTCCTTCTTTTTACCGTACAGCTCGTGGTGTGACTAATCACTGTACTTAAATGTATAAAAACTCCTCAACCCAGTCGGGATTGGAACTCGCGTAGTTAGCGTGCCAGGAGAGTGCTGTGACCTCTCGGCCACGCCGCCTCCTCTCGTCCTGACGTACAAGTGGTATGGTATCGCAGTGCAGGCGCAACCTTGGTCTGCTCTCGATGTTTTCCTTCGCCGTAAAGCTCGTGGTGTGACCAATCACTGTACTTAAGTTCAGGAATAGTCATTGGTGCAGTCGGGATTGAAAAAACCACCACGTCGTCGTAATGGCTAATAGGATTTCCGTGAATTAACAATTTTAATCCTTTTTATCTGTAAATATTGTTGTTGTGATAACGATCGTATTGAGGCCACGTGCACGGACACGTCAAAGTGGGTTAAAAATGTGGGTTAATCTCATGATCTCCTATCATCATCATCAATGTGGGTGAGATAAAGATGTTTTAAGTTTAGGACTTTGGCGTAGCTAGGTAACCAAAAGCCCTGGGGCAGAAAATAAACTAACCCATTCGTCGTTTTCCAAATTCGACATGCTCTAGATTCGTCGTAATACAGTCGACTCCATAATAAAATTAAAAACCCAATACAAATTGTAACTTATTACACGCTTTATATTAGCTTCACCTGTATGTATGTATGTATGTATGTAACCGACTTCTTTGAGCTCGATTTTGACCCACTTTAAACGGCCAGATTTCGTTCAAACTTTGTAGACTTATCGAGGACCGATGACAATACACTAATAACTAAAAAGTAGAAAATAAATAATAGTTAAAAAAACTAAAAAACACGCTTTTTATAGAAAACCGAACTAAAAAATAGAAAATAAATTTCGATAATATCTTAAAAAGCGTGGGTTGCTTTTTAAGATATTACCGAAATGATAATCACTCTACTAATATCTGTCAATAAAATATTTATAACTATTGACACCATGCACCCCACGCTTTTTAAGATATTATCGAAAAATTATTTTCTATTTTTTAGTTCGGTTTTTTAGTTTTTTTTTTTAATTATATATCCTCAAACACAGGGTTCCCCGAAGGGGTAGGCAGAGGTGTATAGGTAGTACCCACACACCCACTTTCCACCAGAGATATATATTTGAGGTGCCAACGTGACAGATGGCGAGTCAATCGCACGACTCCACATACGCCTTAAATGTATCTCCGGCGGAATGTGGGTGTGTGGGTATTATCTTAACACCTCCGCCTACCCTTTCGGGGATCCTTGTGGGATAGGCGTGAAGATGTATTATTATTATTATTATTATTAAGAACTATGATCGAAGCAATATGCTCCGAATTGTGGAAGTATTCGACTGTGGCACTTTGCTGGCTGCAATTATGACGAATTGTGTTATCATAAACGCAGTGTTATAATCTCAAACAACTGTTAAGTAAATATGTATATTTGTTTTATAAATACTGGCTGTGGCTCGCGAGTACGCCCGCGTTAAATACATACATACTTAAATAAATAAATACCTGGGACAATTGCACACAAATTGACCTAGTCCCAAAGTAAGCAAAGCTTGTGTTATGGTAACTAGACAACGATATATTTACTTATATATATAGATATATACATAAATACATAGGACATCCAAGACTAAGGTACAAATACTCGTGTTCATCACACAAATGTCTGCCTTCAGCGGGATTCGAACCCGCGACCTAAAGTTTCGCAGTCAGGAGCTCTAAACTCACTAGACCAGACGGTCGTCAACATACATATAATCACGCCTCTTCCCCGTAGGGGTAGGCAGAGACCACTTCTTTCCACTTGCTACGATCCTTACATACTTGTTTCGCTTCGTCCACTTTCATTATTCTCTTCATACATGCTCTTCGATTTAGGCTACTCTTGACGTTAAATACATTGCATATTATTACCAGGTTGTGTGGATTCAAACTCGACTGTACCAATGAGTTTTGCTGAACTTAAGTACGGTGATTAGTCACACCACGAGCTTTACGGTAAAGGAAAACATCGAGAGCAGACCAAGGTTGCGCCTGCACTGCGATACCATACCACTTATACGTCAGGACGAGAGGAGGCGGCGGCCGAGAGGTCACAGCACTCTCCTGGCACGCTAACGACGCGAGTTCCAATCCCGACTGGGTTGAGGAGTTTTTATACATTTAAGTACAGTGATTAGTCACACCACGAGCTTTACGGTGAAGGTAAGCATCGAGAGGGAACCTGCATACGTCTGAGAAGACATTCAAAGGCGTATGTATAGTCGTGCCTGATTAAGGGCGATGGACTCGCCATCTGTCACGTTAGCACCTAAAATATACCTCTGGCGTAACGTGGGTGTATGGGTAAGTATATTACCTAAACACCTCTGTCTACCCCTTCGGGGACCCTTGTGGAGGATATATTCAATTGATAGATTTTCTTTATACAATAAAACATCCTATGTTTTAATCCGGCTAATGATCTATCTCTGTGCAAAATTTCATCTAATTCTGTACAGTGATTTTGGTGTGATTGAGTAACAAACATACAGACAAACGGTCTGTATTAGTAATAGTCCACAGTAAGACTAATTGACCTTGAAACGCGTTTGCTCAGCCCCGCCGGATGCTGGGAATAAACGTTTATATATATTTGAATACATATCTTAATATATACAAATTACGTGTCACGTTGTTTGTCCGCGATGGGCTCCTAAACTACTTAACCAATTTCAATCAAATTTGCACACCGTGTGCAGTTTGATCCAACTTGAAAGATAGGATAGCTTACATTGCGATTTATAGTCGCAATATTATTTTATTGCAAATTATTTGTCTATAATTTGACAGTCACAATTTAACAAAGACCTTAGCCAAAGCAACGCGTGGCCAGGACTTCTAGTATATATATAATCACGCCGAGTCTCTCACGGGTAGGCAGACAGAGAAAAGCGCCAGTCCTCTCTAGACTTAAATACCTCTTTCGCTTCGTCCACCTTCATCAGTATTTTCATACATGCTGATGGGAACGTCAAGAGTACTCGAAACCGGTGAGTTTCGAGGGTTGAGATGTGATCTAGGTAGTTGGAACGTGGTCTTCCTCTCCCTAAAACACGATCACAGCGCCACCTATCGGGTCCAATTGTGAATCTAAACCATTCTCGAATCTCCACGAACACACACAAAAAATTTCATCAAAATCGGTCCAGTCGTTTAGGAGGAGTTCAGTCACATACACACGCACACAAGAAATATATATATTAAGACTAGTGGTCCCGCCCAGCTTCGCTTGGGAGAAAAAATTAAAGCCACGGACCCAGTGGCGCCACCTATCGGGTCCAATTGTGAATCTAAACCATTCCCAGATCCCCTTGAACACACACAGAAAATTTCATTAAAATCGGTCCAGCCGTTTAGGAGTTCAGTCACATACACACGCACACAAGAAATATATATATTAAGATATATATATATACAATGCGAATTATATATATACATTTATATATATATAAATAAATATATATATATATATATTTTATACAACAAGAGTGGCAAACAAGCATACGGCCCATCTGATGGGAAACGGTTACCGCAGCCTATTTACGCTCACGATACCGAAGTATCACTTGCGTGTTGCCACTCTGTGTTCGGATAGTTATAGTGTGTTGGCAGCATAATGGGTTTAATCCCTCTGCTTCCAACACAATGTAACAATCCTCCCCCCTCCCCAAGGAGCTCATTACTGGAAACCTTATTCACCGCGTAGGAACACAACACAATAAATTGTGTTATTTGGCTACGGACTTCTATAAGGTGGAGGTCCTGCCCCAGTCGGGCAGCTCCGAATTCGAACGGGAAACCCGTTATGCCCTACCTCTCTCTATACTTGTTGAGAGTACTCTTGACGTTCCCGTCCTTGAGTGTCCGATCGATTTAGGCAGTTATACACGACATAGTAGCCAGACGGGAACCGCCACAGTTATTATCCAATTCTGTTTGTGATCAAGCGCGTAACACATTTTTTTGGAACGAAGTTCCTTATCGCGCGTCGTGAAAGGGGGCTAGACGGAAAAAATTCTTACGAAAAGTTGTCACGACACTTTTTGTCACGACACTTTTTTTTGCTGTATATTTATAACCCCCGTGTGAGTGACGTGTGCTTCTTGAACTTCGTTCCATCCGGGTGTCCCTTGACACCTCTCAAGTTTTTATACATACATATCATCACGCCAAGTCCCTAACGGGGTAGGCAGAGAGTATAGAGCGCCAGTTCTCTCTAGACTTACATACCTCTTTTGCTTCGTCCACATTCATCAGTCTCTTCATACATGCTCGTCGGTTTCGAGTACTCTTAACGTTCCCGTCCTTGAGAGTCCGATCTATTTGATCCAGGTAGTTGGAACGTGGCCTTCCTCTGCCTCTTCTTGCACACACTTTTGCTTTGTATATCTGTTTCGTCAATCTTTCTTCGCTCATCCTTTCTATGTGTCCAAACCAACGTAACATGCCTTTCTTCATCTTTACAATCACGCCCTCATTCACGCCAGTTGATTTGCAAGTTTTTATATAGGTATATACTAGCAGATACGGCCACGCGTTGCTGTGGCTAAGGTTTTAATTATATTACATAGTAAATAAATAAACCTTGTTGTACGCCAGCGAATCCTGGGTATGTCAGAGGAAGTATGAAAAAGCTTGAATGCAGCCGAGATGCGATCTCTTCGAAAAATGTGCGAAGTAACGATATTAGATCGAATCCGCAATGAAGAGATTCGCAAATCAACTGGCGTGAATGAGGGCGTTATTGTAAAGATGAAGAAAGGCATGTTACGTTGGTTTGGACACATAGAAAGGATGAGGGAAGAAAGATTGACGAAACAGATATACAAAGCAAAAGTGTGTGCAAGAAGAGGCAGAGGAAGGCCACGTTCCAACTACCTGGATCAAATCGATCGGACTCTCAAGGACGGCAACGTTAAGAGTACTCGAAACCGATTAGCATGTATGAAGAGACTGATGAATGTGGATGAAGCGACAGAGGTATGTAAGTCTAGAGAGAACTGGCGCTCTATACTCTCTGCCTACCCCGTTAGGGACTTGGCGTGATGATATGTATGTAAATAAATAAACACTCACTCAATCCAGTTAACAGATATCGTCATCTGTTGGAATCGTTTGGAGCTAACAGATAATTGTGACCGTCAAATAATAAACAAATAATATGCAATAAAATAATATTGCGACTATAAATTGTGATGTAAGCTATCCTATCTTTCAAGTTGGATCAAACTGCACACGGTGTGGCAAATTCGATTGAAATCGGTTAAGGAGTTTAGGAGTCCATCGCGGACAAACAACGTGACACGTAATATATATATATTAAGAAGATAATAAGCGTCACAGTTTTATTTTCTTACTAGCTGTCCCGCCCAGCTTCGCTCGGGTGAAAAAGTTAAATTGCCCGTAACACGATCGCAGCGCCACCTATTGGGTCCAATTGTAAATCTAAACCATTCTCGAATCTAGCTTAAGACACACAGAAACACACAGAAAGCTTCGCCCGGGTAAAAAGGTAAAATTCTTGAAACTCGATCGCAGCGCCACCTATCGGGTCCAATTTAATATAGCCTATGTTACTCGGGGATAATGTAGCTTTCCAAAGGTGAAAGAATTTTTGAAATCGGTCCAGTAGTTTCGGAGCCTATTCATTACAAACAAACAAACAAACAAATCTTTCCTCTTTATAATATTAGTATAGACAAATACTTTACGTCGGGTTCGACACATGGCCGCTATCTTGTCGGTTTACGTCAGAGGTGCATGTTCTGTGTCGTTCTTTGTTTCTGGGGACCGGATGCATAAAAGTTTTTAAATATTTTCTTCACAAATGTTGAATACCAAGCCGTTTTATATAATGTGTAACGCGATTTCTTTGCTAAATTAATTTCTGGTTGGATGGAAATCCGTGGTGGCCGAGTGGTTCGAGAAGATTGCCTGCATCACAAAGATTACAAATTCGAATCCTTACCAATGTGTTTTCTAAGCTTTAGTACAGTGATTAGTCACACCACGATCGAGAGACCTGCATACGTCTGAGAAGCAATTCAAAGTCGTATGTATATGTATTTGTAATCGTGCTTGAGTGTCTGCTCTTAGGGGGAACCCACGACCACAAGCTTCGCAGTCAGGAGCTCTAACCACTAGACACTAGACGTGTATTCTAATCACAAGATTTGAGTACACGTCTTAAAATACCTCGCCCGATGTAGTGAAAATAAATATTTATATTAAAAGCTAACATAGGTAGAAATTCCACAGACAGACAGTATATATGTTATCTATAAATCTGTTTCATGGTTTAACACGACTGAGCTAGCAGGTATCTATAATAATAATAATAAATACCTGGGACAATTCCACACAAATTGACCTAGTCCCAAATTAAGCAAAGCTTGTGTTATGGTAACTAGACAACGATATATTTACTTATATAGATAGATATATACACAAATACATAGGACATCCAAGACTAAGGTGCAAATACTCGTGTTCATCACACAAATATCTGCCCTCAGCGGGATTCGAACCTGCGACCTCAAATTTCGCAGTCAGGAGCTCTAACCACTAGACCAGACGGTCGTCAATAGTCGAAGACGTCGAAGTATTCTGCCTTAATCTTTGTAATGAATAATTAAAAACGAGTGAATTTATAAATAAAGTGAACTTGGGACCTAGTTATTTTTATTGTACACTATCGCATTGGGGAAACCTGTAAGGGTCGATGTTAGTAAGTGTTTGTGACCAAATGCAAATTTTAATTTTTTTTAAGTTCACAAGTGACCACTAGATGGCGCTAATCAAAAATAGAACGAGCTATCGTTTCGTTCTCACTGTATAGTATTAGTTTACATGCATTTTTAATTAATTTTTTCTTTTTTTTTATTATATTATTATTATCTCTCTCTTTTGTTTAATGCTGCCGACCGTCTGGTCTTGTGGTTAGAGCTCCTGTCTGCGAAACTTGAGGTCGCGGGTTCGAATCCCGCTGAGGGTAGATATTTGTGTGATGAACACGAGTATTTGTACCTTAGTCTTGGATGTCCTATGTATTTATGTAAATATCTATCTATATAAGTAAATATATCGTTGTCTAGTTACCATAACACAAGCTTTGCTTAATTTGGGACTAGGTCAATTTGTGTGGAAGTGTCCCAGGTATTTATTTATTATTTATTATCTGATCTCAATAACGAGTCAGATCAGAAGTACAGAACGCAGTTGTGATTTCATCAGTACCTAACCCTCTAGCGTATCTTAGAGCAGGACAAACAGTTCATAGTTCACACGAGCATCCGAGGACCGAATTCTTTGGTGCTCAACACTAAGAACAAATAATTTATTGAACGGTTTTTAGCTCGTGTCAATGGTCGTCTTAAGTACTCTAATTAAAATCATTTCCTGATCCATTTAAATCAATCAAAAAATCAGGAAATTAGTAAAATATTTATAATTTATGATACGTTCACGTTTTCGACGAGGTCGTGGCGACTTCGGGTCACGTTATTACCCTCTACTCATACATCAATACATGTAATAAAAATGTACCGGATCGCTGTCTGTACATTGAAGATATACGAGAAAAATGTTATTGGGACCTTTATCAACGCAAATAGCACCCAAAATAAATTATTGTTGGAATTTTAGTCTGTGAGTTGGATCAAACTACACACGGTGTGCAAATTTGATTGAAATCGGTTTAGTAGTTTAGGAGCCCATCGCGGACAAACAACGTGACGCGTAATTTATATATATATTAAGATAAGATAATAATAATACGCCTTTGAATTTCTTCTCAGACGTATGCAGGTTTCCTCTCGATGTTTTCCTTCACCGTAAAGCTCGTGGTGTGAGTAATCACTGTACTTAAGTTCAGAAAACCCATTGATACAGTCGGGATCAGTTTTTTATGATGCATGCGACTGCTCGAATAATCGGACGCCATGGCTGGAATATTAAAAAATTAATGTGACACGTGTCATGAATCTTGATTGCACGAAGCGGTTGCAAGTCGACCTCTACTTCCATTGCCACTTGATTGTCTTATACGTTCCTATTTAGGACTAGTGATAGTGATAGGCTTTGTAGATTCCCAGATCTTGCTAACATTGTTATAATTATCTTGTTTTATCTATGTTTTGTATAGTAAGCAACGACCTATTGTCGGGCCTACGCTGTTCCCCCATACTTAAGTTCTATTACAGTATCATCATAATAATATTGTTATTGTATACCTAATGATTTGAAAAGAGTAACCATGGAGTTTCTTGCCGGTTCTTCTCCATGGAAACGACCAACCCGAACGGTGCACCTTTTTCGACGTTTTATAAGTGCCCACCTGGGCCTATGTAAAATAAAATATTTGATTTGATTTGAATATTGGGTTTTGCCCGCGGTAAATTCATAAATTTAAACCGTGGTGGCCGAGCGGTCCGAGCAAGCTCGATACCCGACCGTACCAGTTAGTTGACAGACATTTGACATATGACGTCAACTTTACATAGACATGTTACAATGTCCTTTGCGTTCAGAAATAGTGATGTTAATTAATAACACACATTTAGAACATTACAGTCATGACCTAAATCGACATCCTAATAATGTTGTCAATGCCAAAGTTTGTTCCTCTTCCACGCAAAAATTACTGAACCGAATTGAATCACAATTGGCACAGAGATAGATAATAAGCTCGATTAATATGTTTATTGCCGAAATCTACAAAAAAATCGCTCGTCTGAAACCCAGGGGCACCTCTCGGTATGACTTAATCGTCTACGTGTAAGCTTTCTTCATATATATCCTCACGCCATTCCCACAGGGTCCCCGAACCGGTAGGCATTTGTGTAGGTATATATTTTAGGTGCCAACGTGACAGATGGCAAGTCCATCGCCGTTACGCGCGCACGATTACACATACGCCATTTAATGTCTTCTCAGACGTATGCAGGTTACTTCTCGACGTTTTCCTAAAGCTCGTGGTTTAACCAACGACTAACCAGAGAAGGGGTAGGCAGAAGTGAAGTTAGCCCCTGCCTACCCCTTCTGAGGGTGAAGGCGTGAAGATAAATTTAGATTCAGCTTATAATCTATCTCTGTGCCAAATGCAATATAATCCCGTTCAATAGTTTTTGCATTGAAGATGAACAGACATACACACTTTTTATTATTAAATAGTAGGCCGTAATCGATAGACCTTGAAAAGCGTTTGCTCAGCCCCGCCGGATGCTGCGAATCAACAACGTTTGGAGTTATCATTGCACATCTCTTTCATTGAACATCGCAACGACGCACATTGCTTAACTATTGAGAGGATTGATGCGTGGCGCAATTATCTCATGGTCGCAAGTGAGGTGGTTTTTTATTTATTTTCAGTTGAGAGGGTAGGTTAGTAAGAGCGGTGGTATATTGGGTAGGCAGACAGAGTAGAACGCCAGTTATATCTAGACTTTATACCTCTTTCGTTTCTTCCACGTTAATTTAGCGCGATTCACAAACGGCGATGGACTCGCCATCTGTCACGTTGGCGCTTAAAATCTCCGGCGGAAAGTGCGTATGTGGGTGCTGCACAGTTCTGCCTACCCCTTCGCAGGTAACGCGTGGCGGTATAAATAAATACTTTGGGACAGTTCCACACAAATTGACCTAGTCCCAAATTAAGCAAAGCTTGTGTTATGGTAACTAGACAACGATATATTTACTTATATAGATAGATATATACATAAATACATAGGAAATCCAAGACAAAGGTACAAATACTCGTGTTCATCACACAAATATCTGCCCTCATCGGGATTCGAACCCGCGACATTGAGCTTAGCAGTCAGGAGTCGCTAGACTAGAAGGTCGTAAAGTTAATAATTATGTAAAGTGAAGCGTGTGTGTTTTATTTTATCGCTATTTCCTGCGCGTGCGCCTCAATTGTAAGATAGCTTGTGCCTACAAAACCATGTTTCCATGTGAGTATTACTCCCTTCAATAATGTCGTCATTGTGTCATCTTTGGAGCTATATGTTTTATTGCATCGTCATGAGGATATATTGACAACACGCGACAACTGCTAGAAGACAACTGTTGTATTTTCTGATACACGGTGGTATAATCATAGTAATATTTATTAGTAGGTACACTTTAACATTATAATAGCTAACACGAGTGAAGTCGTAGGGCACGCTAGTAAATAATGACTCGAGTTCGAAGTGTTAGACTTCTTGAAGAGAACTTCTTTTGGGAGGGTAAGCCGCCGGGCAAAAGCGTCATCTGTGTGAATTAAAACTACTAAATAGCTTTTCAATAATGCTCAATATAATCAATTGAGCTAATCAAGATTATACCCTTGGTGGCCGAGTGGTTCGACTACCTGCGACACTAGATCGCATCCCGACTGTACCAATGAGTCTTTCTGAACTAAGTACAGTGATTAGTCACACCACGAGCTTTACGGTGAAGGAAAACATCGAGAGGAAACCTGCATATACAAAGGCGTATGTATAGTCGTGCGCGAGTAACGGCGATGGACTCGCCATCTGTCACGTTGGCACCTAAAATATATACCTACACAAATGCCTACCTGTTCGGGGACCCTGTGGGAATGGCGTGAGGATATATATGAAGAAAGCTTACACGTAGACGATTAAGTCATACCGAGAGGTGCCCCTGGGTTTCAGACGAGCGATTTTTTTGTAGATTTCGGCAATAAACATATTAATTGAGCTAATAATCTATCTCTGTGCCAATTGTCATCCAATTCGGTTCAGTAATTTTTGCGTGGAAGAGGAAAAAACTTTCGCATTGACAGCATTATTAGGATGTCGATTTAGGTCATGGCTGTAATATTCTAAATGTGTGTTATTAATTAACATCACTATTTCTGAACGCAAAGGACATTGTAACATGTCTATGTAAAGTTGACGTCATATGTCAAATGTCTGTCAACTAACTGGTACGGTCGGGTATCGAGCTTGCAAACTTTGTGTTGCTGGCAACTGCACGAACCGTTCGGCCACCACGGTTTAAATTTATGAATTTAGCGCGGGCAAAACCGAATATCACTAGTCCTAAATAGGAACGTATAAGACAAGCAAGTGGCAATGGAAGTGGAGGTCGACTTGCAACCGCTTCGTGCAATCAAGATTCATGACACGTATCATATTTTTTTTTTATATTCCAATCATGAATGCCGACTTGTTAAGAGCGGTCGCATGCACCACCAAAAAACTGATACCGACTGTATCAATGGGTTTTCTGAACTTAAGTACAGTGATTAGTCACACCGCGAGCTTAACGGTGAAGGAAAACATCGAGAGCAGACCAAGGTTGCGCCTGCACTGCGATACCATACCACTTATACGTCAGGACAAGAGGAGGCGGCGTGGCCGAGAGGTCACAGCACTCTCCTGGCACGCTAACGACGCGAGTTCCAATCCCGACTGGGTTGAGGAGTTTTTATACATTTAAGTACAGTGATTAGTCACACCACGAGCTTTACGGTGAAGGAAAACATCGAGAGGAAACCTGCATACATACGTCTGAGAAGACATTCAAAGGCGTATGTATAGTCGTGCTTGAGTAACGGCGATGGACTCGCCATCTGTCACGTTGGCACCTAAAATATATCTTCGACGAGGAGTGCTTGTGTGGGAACTACACACCTCTGCCAACCCCTTCGGGGACCCTTATGGGAAGGCGTGACGATATATTATATTACTATATAATCAATTGATATGCTGACTAGTTCTGTCAAGTTATACTAGATGGCGCTGAAATTGAAACAAGAAACTTTTTATTTATACAAATAATGTAGGTATATGGTGATTTTAATTTAAAGAACAAGAAAAGTTTTGTCTATTGTACTAAAAACGTGTACAATTTTTTTTATTTTTTTTAATTGTCTTTTTTTTGTTTCAGATCCGATCCTTTGGGCTTACGGCTTTACTGAGTAAGGTACTAAGTCGTATGTACTCAATAGTTTAAGGATGTTATTCTGATCTAGTAACTGGATAACGGGTCCTTTAAGCGGCTAGAAAGGAAAGAAAAAAATAACAATTTTGTGTAATGCGATTTTACGTAAACAAGAAAATTTACGTGATTTTTCATTAGGCTGTTATTTCACCATATAAATACCTATCACTAGATGGAGATTGAAACACTCCGAAATTTATAAGCGCCCCGTAACGGCTTTAATGAGCTTTTTTCTTTTTGGGCCAAAGGACCGGCTACACTGTTAAATTGAAATGTAAACAAAGGTATTGCCAATCGAATAAAGTGAATTGGTAAATTTGAAATGAGAATACGGCGAAATTCGGCCATATTTAATTTAAAATATTAATCGTTATGTCTACTAGTAGTTAGGTAAAAGAAATATTTTTAGATATAATTACACACTCGAAAATTGTATTGTATCGTAGTTAGGTACTTTTGTAATTTTGGAGATGATATGAAGTAATATATAAGTATGCATGAAGTATGAATGTTAGTTCAATATGGTGTGCTTTTGATCTTATGACGTTCTGGGGCATTTTATATAGGTTCCCTATATTGTATATATACCAACATACTTATCTATACTAATATTATAAAGAGGAAAGATTTGTATGTAAGTATGTTTATAACGAATTGGCTCAAAAAGTACTGAAGCTTTTTTAAAAATTCTTTCACCATTCGAATGCTACATTATCACTGATTAATATAGGCTATTTTAATTGCAAGAAAAACATTATGTCAAAATGTTTAAAAATTAATGTCCACCCGTGCGAAGCCGGGACGGGCCGCTAGTTACATATGTGTTCTCATACGTTTGTCTCGCACTCGTTAATGTTGGCAGTCAACCGATCAATTTTGACATTTGTCATTTATATACGAAATAATAAATAATAGCAGCAGAGAATTAAAAAAGGTAGCGTTCATACAGATGAGAGTGTGTATTATTGATCTGTGCCGCTATTGTTGCCGCCAATTTTGACAGGTTGCGTCAGTGTGACCATATCATGTCAAAACAGGCGTCATTTTACTGGCCAGTAATAACTTACGCCGACCATTACGTAAATAAAAGAATATTATACCCAATGCCTCAGAGAATAGACCAGTTGTCTTCTACAAAATAAGAAAACAATGTTAAAACATTCGCTTTTAAATTCAAGTGACATAACACACCTGTCATACTGACATTTGATTTGACATTTCGCGCCGTTTTTAATAGTTTTACGCGCCTGTTCTATAAGCGCTAATATCTACGTTATGTAACATATTATTTTTATATGCAGGCATAAATAATAAGGTTTAATTGGATTGAAAAATAATATTAATTAAGATTATCTATGTTTTGTAAGCCGTGGTGGCCGAGTGGTTCGAGCAGTTGCCTGCGACACAAAGATCGCAAGTTCGAATCCCGACTGTACCAATGAGTTTTTCTGAACTTAAGTACAGTGATTAGTCACACCACGAGCTTTACGGTGAAGGAAAACATCGAGAGGAAACCTGCATACGTCTGAGAAGACATTCAAAGGCGTAAGTATAGTCGTGCTTGAGTAACGGCGATGGACTCGCCATCTGTCACGTTGGCACCTAATATACCTCTGGCGGAAAGTGGGTGTGTGGGTATTACCTAGACACCTCTGCCTACCCCTTCGGGGACCCTTATGGGAAGGCGTGAGGATATATTATTTATTATATATCTATGTTTATTTTCCCCCTGTTCTAATTTAAGTTTTTTTTTTATTCTTGATAGGGTTTTGACAACTCGCGAATGCCATTAAGAAATGTGATGAACACGAGTATTGTTCCTTATTGTACCTTAGTCTTGGATGTCCTATGTATTTGTGTATATATCTATCTATATAAGTAAATATATCGTTGTCTAGTTACCATAACACAAGCTTTGCTTAATTTGGGACTAGGTCTATTTGTGTGGAATTGTCCCAAGTATTTATTTATTTTTATTTAATGATCCTTTAAGTGTTTTTTGTGAGATCCAAAAACAAGTTACAACGATGTACTTGTTTTCATTAAACACTTGTTCTCTCGCGTATGATTTGATCCATTGTTAGAATATAACATATTTATATCCTATGTGTTAACCCAGCCAATGATCTATCTCTGTGCCAAATGTCATTCAATTCTGTTCAGTAGTTTTTGTGTGAAAGAGTTACAAACATACACACAGACATTCTTGTTCATTAGTAAGATGTCACTTTTTGGCTAATAAAATATTTGGACTTGGCTCACGAGATTGTCAGCATGTGGGATGTGGACTCTGCAATCATTGTGCCGATAGTAATAACGGCCAATGGCCTAATGGCAAAGAGCCTTGACCAACACCTCAAGAGGCTCTGGTTAGAGAGTTGGATCAAGTGCCTGATGCAGGAAGCAGTACTGCTCGAAACGGCACGTATTGTGAGGAGATTTCTTTCTCTGGCACCCTAACCACCGGTACCTTGGACCCTGATCCCGATACCGGTGGGCCCCTATATTTTATATTTTTAAATATATATATATATATTTAAAAATGTAATCTACAAATAAAGAATAGTAATAATCTTTATTCACTCACAAAGCATTTCTTATACTTAATCTAGTGACCAGTCTTCTTTTAAGGAAGGATGCCTGTGTTAGGAGATTCCGCTCTTCTATAACTACGAGTAACATTATATGTGTGTGTGAGAGACTGTGTGTGTGTGTGAGTGTCTCTGTGTGTGATAACATGTAGCCTTTTTGAATTGGCTCAAAGGACAGACAAACCTATATTCTGTGCAACTCGGTTCAGTAATGCATTTAGTTGTTAAAAACTGGTCGACTTATATTGTCCTATGTATATTTCTTATCTTTAAGTTTGATTTCGTTATTATATGCGTCCGCTCAAATCTGTGTGCATTTATATTTTTGAATCTGTGTCCAGTGCCTGCATGAACACATTTTAACACACGTTTCATATGTAAGGATCCCCGAAGGGTTATGCAGGAGTGTGGAGGTAGTGACAACACAGGCGCTACTCGTCGGAGATATATTTTAGGTGCCAACGTGACAGATGGCGAGTCCGTCGCCGTTACTCAAGCTCGACTATACATACGCCTTTGAATGTCTTCTCAGACGTATGCAGGTTTCCTCTCGATGTTTTCCTTCACCGTAAAGCTCGTGGTGTCACTAATCACTGTACTTAAATGTATAAAACTCCTCAACCCAGTCTGGATTGGAACTCGCGTCGTTAGCGTGCCAGGAGAGTGCTGTGACCTCTCGGCCACGCCGCCTCCTCTCGTCCTGACGTATAAGTGGTATGGTATCGCAGTGCAGGCGCAACCTTGGTCTGCTCTCGATGTTTTCCTTCACCGTAAAGCTCGTGGTGTGACTAATCACTGTACTTAAGTTCAGAAAAACTCATTGGTACAATTACGTCTGTCATCTTTGCCTACCACTTTGTGACCATCAGGAGCTTTTACTTCTTAACTGAACAATGACGAGACCTAGGCCTCCAGCCAGGCACTTTAGTGCTAAGCAACACAGCTTAAACAGCTAGCTAAGGGCAGTGTGGGGTACGGACGTCGACCTTAGGGCGTTGCTGGATCGCGAGCAATAAGGGAACTGGGCTGGACTGGTCATTTTATTTAAATATTTGGGGGAGGGATCTGGGTCTGCTGGCTCGGCACGGCCGGCGTTTGCGGGGGTCGGGGGGAGCTTTAAGACTTGTATAATGTAAATATTGCTTACTTCCTTATCCCAGAGAACATTTTTATAGCGCGATTTAAAAGGTAGCTAACGCCATCTTGTGGCAGCCAACGAATTTCGTTGACAGAATATTTTTTAAATGTGTTAAAAAGCGTTCGTGCAAAGTATTTATTTTTAAGCGAAAAGTATTATTTTATTTATGTTTACATCTCTCTTTAAGTTCAAGAAATGAAAATTGTATTCGATATTTTTATACGGATTTATTATTCGTAATTATGTACCTATAATCGAAATACGTATGTTAATTTAGCATAATTACAATTTGAAATATATTTTTCTGACATGCTTTCAAACCGTGTTTTTATGCCTACACTCCTTCTTGAAGGAAAACATCGAGAGCAGACCAAGGTTGCGCCTGCACTGCGATACCATACCACTTATACGTCAGGACGAGAGGAGGCGGCGTGGCCGAGAGGTCACAGCACTCTCCTGGCACGCTAACGACGCGAGTTCCAATCCCGACTGGGTTGAGGAGTTTTTATACATTTAAGTACAGTGATTAGTCACACCACGAGCTTTACGGTGAAGGAAAACATCGAGAGGAAACCTGTATACGTCTGAGAAGACATTCAAAGGCGTATGTATAGTCGTGCTTGAGTAACGGCGATGGACTCGGCATCTAAAATATATCTCTGGCGGAAAGTGGATGTGTGGGGACAACTCTGCTAACCCCCCCTTCGAAGACCCTTGTGGGAAAATGGTGCAATTATTATAATAATATATTTTCTTTAGCAGTTTGTAGATTTACCGACATCGCTGCTCGTCGGTTTCGAGTACTCTTAACGTTCCCGTCCTTGAGCGTCCGATCTATTTGATCCAGGTAGTTGGAACGTGGCCTTCCTCTGCCTCTTCTTGCACACGCTTTCGCTTTGTATATCTGTTTCGTCAATCTTTCTTCACTCATCCTCTCTATGTGTCCAAACCAACGTAACATGCCTTTCTTCATCTTTAAAATCACACCCTCGTTCACGCCAGTTGCTTTACGAATCTCCTCGATTCGATTTAAATCATTGAAAAATGGGAATCAGCCTGCTCTATGTAATCAGTGTGGCCAAGCTGGTCTAAATTGGCACACATTCAGGTGACCTTCAAGGTTCAAGCTCCCACAGATCAAAAATGAAACAAAACATAAATTACAAAATTCTATGTTTAATTGTTTACAAATTACGTTGTAAAAACATCGCATATAGTCCTCAATAACTATGTCCAAAAATAATAATAATACATTTATTTAATAATAATAATAATAATATACAAATGATTAAACAGAAATTCTATACACATTACTTCAAGTTTAACGAAAAATGTTGTTAAGCGTGAAGCTCAATTTTCACTCATTTAAGTAATGCGTAAAAGATTTCCTGAATTAAAACTAAGCTGCCAGCTATCACAACATAAAAACAGCTCTCTGTGTATGGCAATGTTTTCTGCGCGAAATAATATTCGCTCACGCTTTTTTATGAATGATATTTATGCTTATATGTACATATGTATGATAATATAAATTAACATATTCTTTTAATTCGATAAATAAATTATGTACAAAATGACACCAATTATTACTTCAGCTTTTTTACCCGCCAAAAGCTGACAGTGCTCTAGACAGCTGTCAGAAGAAAATAAAGTTTTATAATCGTTTCTCATGACATGGCTACAAGTCCTTCAGTCTCGTATCATCTTCAGAATACATTTTGAAAATGACAACTTCACTGTATAAAAAATTATTAAAAAGGAAAACATTGCCCGTTGAAAAATATAAAAAAATAAATGCTCTGTGTGACCATCATAGAAATAAGTGAATATTTGAACAAAATATAAACAGAATTATTGCTTTATATTCGGGAATCAAAGAAAAAACCTTGAGAGGTGTCAAGGGACACGCGGATGGAACGAAGTTCAAGAAGCACACGTCACTCACACGGGGGTTATAAATATACAGCAAAAAAAAGTGTCGTGACAAAAAGTGTCGTGACAAAAAGTGTCGTGACAACTTTTCGTAAGAATTTTTTTCGTCTAGCCCCCTTTCACAACGCGCGATAAGGAACTTCGTTCCAATAAATTGTAATAGATACTTATAAAACACAACTAAAAGAGAAATAGATAAATTCACAGTTTAGTATCATTTTCTATACTCAATAAGTGCCAAGCAAGTCATGATAAAAGAGGTTTAGTTGCGTCATGAAACGAAACAAGATTAATATTTTACAGAACAATTGCAGAGCCCTAGAGCCGTGGCGATGACAAAGATTACAAGTTCCAATCTCGACTGCACCAATGACTATTCCTGAACTTAAGTACAGTGATTGGTCACACCACGAGCTTTACGGTGAAGGGAAACATCGAGAGCAGACCAAGGTTGCGCCTGCACTGCGATACCATACCACTTATACGTCAGGACGAGAGGAGGCGGCGTGGCCGAGAGGTCACAGCACTCTCCTGGCACGCTAACGACGCGAGTTCCAATCCCGACTGGGATGAGGAGTTTTTATACATTTAAGTACAGTGATTAGTCACACCACGAGCTTTACGGTGAAGGGAAACATCGAGAGGAAACCTGCATACGTCTGAGAAGACATTCAAAGGCGTTTTTATAGTCGTGCTTGAGTAACGGCGATGGACTCGCCATCTGTCACGTTGGCACCTAATATACCTCTGGTGGAAAGTGGGTGTGTGGGTATTACCTATACACCTCTGCCTACCCCTTCGGGGACCCTTGTGGGAAGGCGTGAGGATATAGAAGTTATTGTTCAGACTCTTCCGCGATTGATGAAGCTCGATTCAGCTAATAATCTATCACTTGAGCCGAATTTCATCCAAATCCGTTCAGTAGTTTATTCATGAAAGATGGACAAACACACACACAAACCTACGCGTTTATATATAAAACACTAGCTGTCCCGCCTAGCTTCGCCCGGGTGAAAAAAATAAACTTCCTGAAACACGATCGCAGCGCCACCTATCGGGTCCAATTGTGATGTAAGCTATCCTATCTTTCAAGTTGGATCAAACTGCACACGGTGTGCAAATTTGATTGAAATCGGTTAAGTAGTTCAGGAGCCCATCGCGGACAAACAACGTGACACGTAATTTATATATATTAAGATATTTATAAAAGATTATTATGTAAAGTATTAATCTATACACTGAATTACTTTTTCCAGGGAAATACAGCTTTTTTTCCAACACACTGTATTAATATTTTTTTAATTACTCACATTAATAATACCCTCATAGATAATTTAATTTCCTCATATAATAGACAATTTCTACGTATACAAATGCATTACATATATATATAAATATGCGATAAACATAGATTACAAACGATCGCTTTACAAAGTGTTTTTTTTTGCATTAATTTATTCATGACACGAGTCTTTTAGTCGCATACATTTATTTTTTGCTTTACAAAGTTGTGTGTCGGACGTGGATACGAGTCCTTTGGTCGATTACATGAGACATTTCTTGATACCGTATTTCAATGCTCGGAGAGTCTGGTGACAATTCTAATCGGTAATTCTGTCATCAATCGGCTTTAAAGTCAGATGTGATATACACGTGTCTCAGAACAGGACAGTTGGTCAAATATATGATAAAAAGACGCAATGGAAATAAGACAAGGAAAATTCGCTCAAAGTCGACATATTTTAGAGCTTATTTTCGCTTAAAACATGTATTTTTACATGTAGAATCTAAAAATTATGTTATTTTTTTAAAACTTCCTGAAAAACCCCATAAAACCACGTTTCTATGTATTACTTCCCTTCAAAAATGTCGTCATTGTGTCATCTTTGGAGCTATATGTTTTATTGCATCGTCATGAGGATATATTGACAACAAGCGACAACATAAGTTGTTGACAACTGTTGTATTTTCTGCGACGCTATGTATAGACGTACATATGCGATCAGTTTCGATATTGAATTTAATGACATTTAACTAAATATTCACAAATAAAAAAAAACATTAAAATAAATAAATCAATGGCACATGATTAAAAAAATTAATTAGTCCGCGTTTGTCAAAATTATACGACCGCTTGCACAACGACGCAGCGTTTTTATGTGGCTAGAAACGCTGAAATATCCAAATAAAGGCCTTAATTGCAATATAAAGATAGTGCCTCGAAGACGCGCCCCACCAATGTCTAGTGGAGGGTGTCGCGGGATAGGGGCAGTATGACCAGAGTCTATTAATTGTAGTGTGCGTGTGCACTCATAGGTAATCTGTGTGTACCAGGGATGTTGCGAATATTCGCATCCGCATCCGCAAATGCGGAGCTTCCGCATCAATTTTGACATCCGCATCCGCAATAATCAATGCGGATTTTCATGCGGATGCGGATGTTATACAAGTTGCGAAAATGAAGAAATTGGGTGGGGCCGGCGAATGTGGTGCGTGCCGTTCGCATGTGAAAATTACCAATAGGAGCGTTAAAAATGGTTGACGAGATCCGACGCGTTTTTCTTGTAAATAAATCATTACGTATTTGTTTGCGCTGTGGATTACTTATCGTATAGACATAAATTTTGAGTGTTATTGTGATACAGTGATCATTGAGTGTAAATAATTGTTTATTGGGAAATCTTTATATTAGCCTTAGCTCAACTTATTACTTTAAAATCGCCAGGTAAATGCCATTATGTTACACAGGTAATACGTTTTATTGTAGGTAAACTTTATTTTTTTATAACAATATCCTTTATTTTTTCAGCGAGTTTCCCGTTATTGATTATCTAACAAGTTTATTAACAATGTCACCACGAGGTTCGAGCAGTTGCCTGCGACGCAGAGGTCGCAAGTTCGAATCCCGACTGTACCAATGAGTCTTTCTGAACTTAAGTACAGTGATTAGTCACATCACGAGCTTAACGGTGAAGGAAAACATCGAGAGGAAACCTGCATACGTCTGAGAAGAAATTCAAAGGCGTATGTATAGTCGTGCTGGAGTAACGGCGATGGACTCGCCATCTGTCACGTTGGCACCTAATATACCTCTGGCGGAAAGTGGGTGTGTGGGTATTACCACCGACACAAAGTAATATATGGAATAGGCATGACGAAAGATTTTGAACCTATAATGAAGTAATACACACTATTTACGAAAAGAATCCTATTTTTCCGTAATAAATTAAGGTTTAGCGTACTTTAACGCCGTTTTTTAATTACTTTTTCAATAGTGCGCGAAAGCAGCTCGTAGGTATGACGCCATGCGCTGTGATTGGTGATTCAGTCAAAAAGGCTGATTATTTTATTATTTTTTTAAATTATTGAAAAGCTTATTAATATCAACATTAAAATTAAATAGAAATCATTTTTTAAATTCCATCTAATACGCATTTACCGCTTAAAAAAAATTACGTTTTGTCACATCCATTGTAATTTAACCGCCTTGAATTCGAAAAGGCGGCAATATTACTGTTTATTTAGTATAATGCGCCTATTTTTTACTTCACTTACTAATATGAAACTTAGTAAGTGAAGTTAAAAAAATAGGAGCAATTTACATTACTAGTAATACTATATGTGCCCGCAACTACGACCGCGTGGAATGTAACAAAAAATTTTTTGTTAGATTTCTGATATAAAATTAGGCTAAGTTTACTCCTTTTTACATCAGCTACCAGCCAGTGAAAGACCCATCAAAATCGGTCAAGGCGTTTCAGAGATTAGCAGGAAAAACAAACAGACCGACAGACAGACAGACAAAAAAAAATTATTTTTGTATAGGTACCGTGTTACATCCATATGTATTAAGTAAAATTGTATTTATTTGTATAGATTTATATCAGATCTTAAACATCCGCATCCGCATCCGCATCCGCATCCGCGGATGTGAGCCTTCATAAATCCGCATCCGCATCCGCATCCGCGGATGTGAAAAAATCGGCATCCGCAACATCCCTGGTGTGTACCGACAATACTCACACATAACGCAACAGGTTTTTGTATAAGCGTTGCCGCACTATAAACGCCGCGTCGGTGTGTCTCTGTAGTTATTATATATTCCTAATTAATGAATATATTTATTCTAACATATTTACACCTGCATCTTCCGTCGTCGCATCGCAAGCGACTCAATCTCTGATATATGAAATTGAACTTTAATACTAAGTAAGTAAAGTTACTTATCACTTACAAAGTAATGTGATTAACCTTTAGATAAATTGTTGAACAAAATTTGTGACTTAATTCAAAGTACTTTCTGAAGTTCTTTTCTAGATAAATATCAGTCATGAGAGATGTATAATTTTGAACTTTTGATAGAGATTTTAAAACTATTACGGGAATAAAATATTGCCTTCTGGATAATTTTGAAAATTAAACTTTACGTACGATGTAAAGTTCTTGCGTGAATAATCACAAATTTAACTACATGTTTGAACTTTGAGTGCAAGTTCAAAGTACTATCTGGTATATAAATTTCCGAATAAATTTGAAAAATATGATTAGAGATTATAATTTTTATGGTTCTAATTACGCTTTTCGCGCAGAAATGTCTCTTTACAAGCAGTAAAAACAGAATAATTAAATACAATATTTGTATGAACTTTATAGCGAACCAACTTACATACACAGTAAAATAAAAACTAATATAATTTACTTACACCTAGGCTAGTATATATATATATATATACCTCTAATCTTATTTGGCAGTATACTTCCGGCTTACAGCTTGACCTAGAAACAAAGAAAATTAAAATATTTTATCCACAGGGAACACTTATTGAACGTCACATACTAAATATAA
Source organism: Drepana falcataria (assembly GCA_945859725.1). Lineage (NCBI taxonomy): Eukaryota > Metazoa > Arthropoda > Insecta > Lepidoptera > Drepanidae > Drepana > Drepana falcataria. The sequence goes on from OX243949.1 coordinate 985,631, forward strand.
AAGTTACACATAAACGGTGGTAACAGTTACCACCGTTTACAAGGAAACCTGCCAGGAGACACGGCGAAACAAACTGCCTGGATGGCTTTTTTTAACATTTGTTCCCTTTTACGTAGGGGTAGAGAAAGTTTAAACTTACATATAAACTCTGTACCAGAGGAGCAATTCATTGCCATGCATGGCCATCATTCAAATATTCTGAACTTTTATAATAAGACTTTTGAATTAATTTACTTTTAATGACAGCTTTAAAAGGTATATAATCTATAAAAATTAATAAAATTGGAGTGTCTAGTTGTATTTGTAATATTAAAATAACCGCTTTTTACTAAATGCAAGCAGGAATTAGACCTCCACGGTGGCACCTAGATAGGAAGCAGCTGGAGTGAGACCTCCACGGTGGCACCTAGATAGGAAGCAGCTGGAGTGACACCTCCACGGTGGCACCTAGATAGGAAGCAGCTGGAGTGACACCTCCACGGTGGCACCTAGATAGGAAGCAGCTGGAGTGACACCTCCACGGTGGCACCTAGATAGGAAGCAGCTGGAGTGACACCTCCACGGTGGCACCTAGATAGGAAGCAGCTGGAGTGACACCTCCACGGTGGCACCTAGATAGGAAGCAGCTGGAGTGACACCTCCACGGTGGCACCTAGATAGGAAGCAGCTGGAGTGACACCTCCACGGTGGCACCTAGATAGGAAGCAGCTGGAGTGACACCTCCACGGTGGCACCTAGATAGGGAGCAGCTAGAGTGAGACCTCCACGGTGGCACCTAGATAGGAAGCAGCTGGAGTGACACCTCCACGGTGGCACCTAGATAGGAAGCAGCTGGAGTGACACCTCCACGGTGGCACCTAGATAGGAAGCAGCTGGAGTGACACCTCCACGGTGGCACCTAGATAGGAAGCAGCTGGAGTGACACCTCCACGGTGGCACCTAGATAGGAAGCAGCTGGAGTGACACCTCCACGGTGGCACCTAGATAGGAAGCAGCTGGAGTGACACCTCCACGGTGGCACCTAGATAGGAAGCAGCTGGAGTGACACCTCCACGGTGGCACCTAGATAGGAAGCAGCTGGAGTGACACCTCCACGGTGGCACCTAGATAGGAAGCAGCTGGAGTGACACCTCCACGGTGGCACCTAGATAGGAAGCAGCTGGAGTGACACCTCCACGGTGGCACCTAGATAGGAAGCAGCTGGAGTGACACCTCCACGGTGGCACCTAGATAGGAAGCAGCTGGAGTGACACCTCCACGGTGGCACCTAGATAGGAAGCAGCTGGAGTGACACCTCCACGGTGGCACCTAGATAGGGAGCAGCTAGAGTGAGACCTCCACGGTGGCACCTAGATAGGAAGCAGCTGGAGTGACACCTCCACGGTGGCACCTAGATAGGAAGCAGCTGGAGTGACACCTCCACGGTGGCACCTAGATAGGAAGCAGCTGGAGTGACACCTCCACGGTGGCACCTAGATAGGAAGCAGCTGGAGTGACACCTCCACGGTGGCACCTAGATAGGAAGCAGCTGGAGTGACACCTCCACGGTGGCACCTAGATAGGAAGCAGCTGGAGTGACACCTCCACGGTGGCACCTAGATAGGAAGCAGCTGGAGTGACACCTCCACGGTGGCACCTAGATAGGAAGCAGCTGGAGTGACACCTCCACGGTGGCACCTAGATAGGGAGCAGCTAGAGTGAGACCTCCACGGTGGCACCTAGATAGGAAGCAGCTGGAGTGACACCTCCACGGTGGCACCTAGATAGGAAGCAGCTGGAGTGACACCTCCACGGTGGCACCTAGATAGGGAGCAGCTAGAGTGAGACCTCCACGGTGGCACCTAGATAGGAAGCAGCTGGAGTGACACCTCCACGGTGGCACCTAGATAGGGAGCAGCTGGAGTGAGACCTCCACGGTGGCACCTAGATAGGAAGCAGCTGGAGTGAGACCTCCACGGTGGCACCTAGATAGGGAGCAGCTGGAGTGAGACCTCCACGGTGGCACCTAGATAGGAAGCAGCTGGAGTGAGACCTCCACGGTGGCACCTAGATAGGAAGCAGCTGGAGTGAGACCTCCACGGTGGCACCTAGATAGGGAGCAGCTGGAGTGAGACCTCCACGGTGGCACCTAGATAGGGAGCAGCTGGAGTGAGACCTCCACGGTGGCACCTAGATAGGGAGCAGCTGGAGTGAGACCTCCACGGTGGCACCTAGATAGGGAGCAGCTGGAGTGAGACCTCCACGGTGGCACCTAGATAGGGAGCAGCTGGAGTGAGACCTCCACGGTGGCACCTAGATAGGAAGCAGCTGGAGTGAGACCTCCACGGTGGCACCTAGATAGGAAGCAGCTGGAGTGAGACCTCCACGGTGGCACCTAGATAGGGAGCAGCTGGAGTGAGACCTCCACGGTGGCACCTAGATAGGGAGCAGCTGGAGTGAGACCTCCACGGTGGCACCTAGATAGGGAGCAGCTGGAGTGAGACCTCCACGGTGGCACCTAGATAGGGAGCACCTGGAGTGAGACCTCCACGGTGGCACTTAGAGAGGAAGCAACTGAAGGGCCTCACCTATAGGAATAGCACGGGCCTGTCATCACCCCCCGGCAGGTCGCGCCGTTCGGCCTCCGCCCCCGCCTCCTTGGCCTCGGAGCCGCCGCTGGAGCCCCCGCTGCCGGACACTACGCTCTCCTCGCGGTTGTAACTGCAGGGAGTTTTCTTAGGTAAATAATTTTTATTTCTGACAAGTTCTAGAAGACAATATTATAGCTGTGACAGATGGCGAGTCCATCGCCGTTACTCAAGCACGACTATACATACGCCATTGAATGTCTTCTCAGACGTATGCAGGTTTTCTCTCGATGTTTTCCTTCACCGTACAGCTCGTTGTGTGACTAATCACTGCATTTAAATGTATAAAAACTCCTCAACCCAGTCGGGATTGGAACTCGCGTCGTTAGCGTGCCAGGAGAGTGCTGTGACCTCTCGGCCACGCCGCCTCCTCTCGTCCTGACGTATAAGTGGTATGGTATCGCAGTGCAGGCGCAACCTTGGTCTGCTCTCGATGTTTTCCTTCACCGTAAAGCTCGTGGTGTGACTAATCACTGTACTTAAGTTCAGTAAAACCCACTTGCAATGTTTGAGTTGCAGGCAACTGCTCGAACCACTCGCTGTGAATGCTCAATACAAATTCATACAAGTTCATACAACTCTCACCCGTATATGGTGTGTTCGCTGTTCACGCAGGACGAGTATTTGAAGGGGATGGGCTGGTATCCGTACGAGCCCGCGTATGGCATGTAGCCAGGGCCCATCGTGCTGGGGACAAACACACGGGGTAACCATACAATCCCCCACGGGGTAGGCAGAGGTAGTAGAGCGCTAGTTCTCTCTAAATTTACATACCTATATACATATCATCATGCCGAATCCCTGAGAGGGTAGGCAGAGTAAGTAGAGAGCCAGTTTTCTCTAGACTTACATACTTTTATACATATCATCACACCGTCCCACACGGGGTAGGCAGACAATGTAGAGCGCCAGTTCTCTCTAGACTGACACACCTAAATGCCTATCACGCCGTGTCCTGCGCGGGGTGGGCAGACTAGACTTACATACCTACCTATATACATATCATCATGCCGAATCCCTCAGGGGGTAGGCAGAGAGTGGTGAGAACAAGTTGTCTCTATTCTTGCATACATAACGTAACATCATGCCATCTCACAAGGGACCCTGAAGGGGTAGGCAGAGGTATGTAGGTATGTATGTAGTTCATAGCCACACACCTCGGCAACTTTCCAACGGAGATATCGAGGTGTTAACTTATCAGATGGCGAGTCGACCGTTTCAAAAGGACGACTGTACATGCGAGGCGTGCGGCGTCAGGCCGGCGAGGTAGTGTGGTAGTGGTGTGTGTGTGCTCACCCTGGGTTGGGTAGCGGCGCCAGGTCGTGTTCGGGCGAGGTAGTGGGTAGTGGGTAGTGGTGTGTGTGTGTGCTCACCCAGGGTTGGGTAGCGGCGCCAGGTCGTGTTCGCGCGAGGAAGTGGGTAGTGGTGTGTGTGTGTGTGCTCACCCAGGGTTGGGTAGCGGCGCCAGGTCGTGTTCGGGCGAGGTAGTGGGTAGTGGGGTAGTGGTGTGTGTGTGTGCTCACCCAGGGTTGGGTAGCGGCGCCAGGTCGTGTTCGGGCGAGGTAGTGGGTAGTGGGGTAGTGGTGTGTGTGTGTGTGTGCTCACCCAGGGTTGGGTAGCGGCGCCAGGTCGTGTTCGGGCGAGGTATTGGGTAGTGGGGGTAGTGGTGTGTGTGTGTGTGTGCTCACCCAGGGTTGGGTAGCGGCGCCAGGTCGTGTTCGCGCGAGGTAGTGGGTAGTGGTGTGTGTGTGTGCTCACCCAGGGTTGGGTAGCGGCGCCAGGTCATGTTCGGGCGAGGTATTGGGTAGTGGGGGTAGTGGTGTGTGTGTGTGCTCACCCAGGGTTGGGTAGCGGCACCAGGTCGTGTTCGCGCGAGGTAGTGGGTATTGGGGGTAGTGGTGTGTGTGTGTGCTCACCCAGGGTTGGGTAGCGGCGCCAGGTCGTGTTCGCGCGAGGTAGTGGGTAGTGGTGTGTGTGTGTGCTCACCCAGGGTTGGGTAGCGGCGCCAGGTCGTGTTCGGGCGAGGTAGTGGGTAGTGGGGGTAGTGGTGTGTGTGTGTGCTCACACAGGGTTGGGTAGCGGCGCCAGGTCGTGTTCGCGCGAGGTAGTGGGTAGTGGGGGTAGTGGTGTGTGTGTGCTCACCCAGGGCTGGGTAGCGGCGCCAGGTCGTGTTCGCGCGAGGTAGTGGGTAGTGGGGGTAGTGGTGTGTGTGTGTGCTCACCCAGGGTTGGGTAGCGGCGCCAGGTCGTGTTCGCGCGAGGTAGTGGGTAGTGGGGGTAGTGGTGTGTGTGTGTGCTCACCCAGGGTTGGGTAGCGGCGCCAGGTCGTGTTCGGGCGAGGTAGTGGGTAGTGGGGGTAGTGGTGTGTGTGTGTGTGCTCACCCTGGGTTGGGTAGCGGCGCCAGGTCGTGTTCGGGCGAGGTAGTGGGTAGTGGGGGTAGTGGTGTGTGTGTGTGCTCACCCAGGGTTGGGTAGCGGCGCCAGGTCGTGTTCGGGCGAGGTAGTGGGTAGTGGGGGTAGTGGTGTGTGTGTGTGTGTGCTCACCCTGGGTTGGGTAGCGGCGCCAGGTCGTGTTCGGGCGAGGTAGTGGGTAGTGGGGGTAGTGGTGTGTGTGTGTGTGCTCACCCTGGGTTGGGTAGCGGCGCCAGGTCGTGTTCGGGCGAGGTAGTGGGTAGTGGGGGTAGTGGTGTGTGTGTGTGTGCTCACCCTGGGTTGGGTAGCGGCGCCAGGTCGTGTTCGGGCGAGGTAGTGGGTAGTGGGGGTAGTGGTGTGTGTGTGTGCTCACCCAGGGTTGGGTAGCGGCGCCAGGTCGTGTTCGGGCGAGGTAGTGGGTAGTGGGGGTAGTGGTGTGTGTGTGTGTGTGCTCACCCTGGGTTGGGTAGCGGCGCCAGGTCGTGTTCGGGCGAGGTAGTGGGTAGTGGGGGTAGTGGTGTGTGTGTGTGTGTGCTCACCCTGGGTTGGGTAGCGGCGCCAGGTCGTGTTCGGGCGAGCCCCGCAGCGTCAGGCCAGCGAGCGCGGCGCACAGCTCACCGGCCACGTAGTAACACTGCTCCGAGAACGTCACCTTGTTCACAGTGTGGCGAATGAAGCCCGCCTGGAGACAAAATGTTATTATTATTACACTAGCGGCCCGTCCCGGCTTCGCACGCGTGGGCATAAGATTTTTTCATTAAAGATAATATAGCTTGAGTCACTCAGGGTGAATGTAGCTTTCCAATGGTGAAAGAATTTTTCAAATCTGTCCAGTAAGGGGGCGTCCATAAATCACGTGAGATGTTCAAGGGGTCGAGTCAAATCTCATCTAATCTTACGTTGGAGAGAGGGGGGGGGTCGCGGCAAATATCACGCAATTTTTTTTCTGATTAAACAAAAAATATGTACTATTTTGGTCCATTTAATGCAGATTGAACATGCCTAAGATTTAATCTTATAATTAAACTCTCAGCAATATTGATTACTAGTCTTAACTAGTCGTAAATAAAAGCACGAAGCAATTTTTTTTTTCTTTTTACAATCTCACGTGAGATTGGGGGATGGGGGAGGGGGTTGAATAAAATCTCACGATATCTCACCAGGGCGGAGGGAGGGGGAGAAAATAAAAAAAAATACACCTCACGTAATGGACGCCCCCTAATTTCGGAGCCTATTCAACACAAACATACAAACAATCAAATCTTTACTCTTTATAATATTAGTATAGAAAATATACGAATATTCAAAATGTTAGCCATGCATGGCAATGAATTGCTCCTCTTGCAAACAAATATATGTATTGGCTGTCCCAGCTTCGCTCGGGTGAAAAAAATATTTTCACGAAACACGATCGCAGCGCCACCTACCGGGTCCAATTGTGAATCTAAATCATTCTGGACTCCACTTGCGCACACAAAAAAAAACATTGAAATCGGTCCAGCCTTTTAGGAGTTCAATTACTAAGACACAGGCAGAAGAAATATGGTGGTAAACGAGGTGATATATATATATATATCACCTCGATTTCCCACAAGGGTCCCCTAGGGGTGTGCAGGTATTACCCACACCACCCACTTTCCACCAAAGACATATTTTATGTGCCAACCTTACAGAAGTCGACTCCGGTCTGTGGTAAAGAGTCACCAGTCCCGACCCGAGGATTCGTTCCACGTGCTTACCTTCAGCATGTGCGAGGCGTACTTCCTGGCGAGGCGGCGGTCCCCCACGCCGGCCACGTGCTGCTGGACCCAGTCCACCACGTCAGCTCCGATGAAAGCGTTGGGGATCGTTATCTTCAACCACATACGATCGCGGATTTCCAAGCCTGCATCAAATATTTTACTGAACATAAAGGACACCCTAATGGGGTAGGCAGAGAGTATAGAGCGCCAGCTCTCTCTAGACTTACATACCTCTTTCGCTTCGTCCACATTCATCAGTCTCTTCATACATGCTCGTCGGTTTCGAGTACTCTTAACGTTCCCTTCCTTGAGAGTCCGATCTATTAGATCCAGGTAGTTGGAACGTGGCCTTCCTCTGCCTCTTCTTGCACACACTTTGTGAACGTCACATATATCTGTATGATATATACTCACTCCCACTAGAGTCTACGAAGGTGTAGGCCGAGATGTATAGGTAGTACTCACACACCCACTTTCCACCCAATATATATTTTAGACATCTCACACAAAGCCAACTTTTCACTGGAGAAGTAAGGTGCCAACGTGACGGATGGCGAGTCCATCGCCGCTACTCAAGCACGACTATACATACGCCTTTGAATGTCTTCTCAGACGTATGCAGGTTTCCTCTCGATGTTTTCCTTCACCGTAAAGCTCGCGGTGTGACAACCACGGCCGTATGGTTATCATTAACTTACCAGAATCTGGCCTCAGCATAGCGCGCACTACCAGCGCCATGTCCATGTTGACAGACAGCTGAGGCTCCAGGCCTCCCGCCGGCACTGTGCTGGCATCCGAAGCTCCCCTCTCGGACACCGAGGACACCGGGAGGGCCGACAGCGAGGGCGGCGGCGGGGGATAGGCCTCCCGTAGCGCTTGGGTGTGCGCCACCCATGCTCCTGGAGTATTTAACAAAGGAGTAGCATGAAAGAATAGCTTTACTGAACATAAGTACAGTGATTCATCTAGAGAGAACTGGCGATATATACTGCCTATCTTGTCAGGGACTCGGCGTGATATTATGATGATGGTGATGATTAATCACACCGCAAGCTCCCAGGTTTCAAGTCCTCTTGATGTTCCAATCCATGAGTGTCCAATGATCAATGAGATCCAGGTAGTTGGAACATGGTCTTCCTCTGCCTCTTCTTGCACACACTTGCTTTGTATATCTGTTTCGTCAATCTTTCTTCACTCATCCTTTCTATGTGTCCAAACCAACGTAACATGCCTTTATTCATCTTTACAATCACACCCTCGCTCACGCCAGTTGCTTTGTGAATCTCTTCTTCTTATAGTTGTAAATAAATAAAGGCATGTTACATTGGTTTGGACATAGAGAAAGGATGAGTGAGAAAAGATTGACGAAACAGATATACATAGCAAAAGTGTGTGCAAGAAGAGGCAGAGGAAGACCACGTTCCAACTACCTGGATCAAATCAATTGGATGCTCAGGGATGGGAATGTCAAGCGTACTCAAAACCAACAACCATAAATGAAGAGATTGATGAATGTGGACGAAGCGAAAGAGGTATGTAAATCTAGAGAGAACTGGCCCTCTATACTCTCTGCCTACCCTGTTAGGGCCTCGGACGATATGTATGTATGTATATATACACAAGTACTCACCAGGGTCAATAGGTCTAACAGGCTCCGTCCTTGGAATGGTGAAGTAACCTTTAGGGTTAGGGTCCCAGCACTTGGCTACCACAAGCTTGATGGGTCCTGGCTTTTGTACCACCTCGCGCAGTACTCTGACTGCTTCATCATTCGTCATGTCCTCAAAATTAACATCATTCACCTGAAAATTATGATATGCATAATATGTACTTATATAGATGTAACAACAATAATATTGTGGACATCTCACACAAAGCCAACTGACCCTAAACTAGGCAGAGCCTGTACTATAGGTATCGGCGACTGATATACACACTTATATAGATGTAACAACAATAATATTGTGGACATCTCACACAAAGCCAACTGACCCTAAACTAGGCAGAGCCTGTACTATAGGTATCGGCGACTGATATACATACTTATATAGATGTAACAACAATAATATTGTGGACATCTCACACAAAGCCAACTGACCCTAAACTAGGCAGAGCCTGTACTATAGGTATCGGCGACTGATATACACACTTATATAGATGCAACAACAATAATATTGTGGACATCTCACACAAAGCCAACTGACCCTAAACTAGGCAGAGCCTGTACTATAGGTATCGGCGACTGATATACACACTTATATAGATGTAACAACAATAATATTGTGGACATCTCACACAAAGCCAACTGACCCTAAACTAGGCAGAGCCTGTACTATAGGTATCGGCGACTGATATACACACTTATATAGATGTAACAACAATAATATTGTGGACATCTCACACAAAGCCAACTGACCCTAAACTAGGCAGAGCCTGTACTATAGGTACCGGCGACTGATATACAAACTTATATAGATGTAACAACAATAATATTGTGGACATCTCACACAAAGCCAACTGACCCTAAACTAGGCAGAGCCTGTACTATAGGTATCGGCGACTGATATACACACTTATATAGATGTAACAACAATAATATTGTGGACATCTCACACAAAGCCAACTGACCCTAAACTAGGCAGCACCTGTACTATAGGTATCGGCGACTGATATACACACTTATATAGATGTAACAACAATAATATTGTGGACATCTCACACAAAGCCAACTGACCCTAAACTAGGCAGCACCTGTACTATAGGTATCGGCGACTGATATACACACTTATATAGATGTAACAACAATAATATTGTGGACATCTCACACAAAGCCAACTGACCCTAAACTAGGCAGCACCTGTACTATAGGTATCGGCGACTGATATACACACTTATATAGATGTAACAACAATAATATTGTGGACATCTCACACAAAGCCAACTGACCCTAAACTAGGCAGCACTTGTACTATAGGTATCGGCGACTGATATACACACTTATATAGATGTAACAACAATAATATTGTGGACATCTCACACAAAGCCAACTGACCCTAAACTAGGCAGCACCTGTACTATAGGTATCGGCGACTGATATACACACTTATATAGATGTAACAATGATAATATTGAGAACATCTCATTTACATGGTTTAAACTGCTGGGCTGCGTCTAGTATTTATTAGACAAGAGTATTGCCATTGAGTGTCACTAGTTACCCTATCAAATAATCCACATACCTGTAAAATCATATCGCCTGGCTCTATCCTGCCATCCAGGGCCACCGCCCCACCCTTCATGATACTTCCAACGTATATCCCCCCGTCTCCACCCTTGTTGGACTGGCCAACTATAGATATACCCAAAAAGTTCACTGTATCCATGTTTAGGGACACTGTTATTATATGCATAGACATAGTGGAGTCAGTTATTGAGGAGTACGAAGACGTACGAGACATTACTTGTGGTCTCTTGCGTCTCCTCTGAGGTCTTTTCCTGGAGCTGACTTGTAAATGGGAGACACTGCTGCATTCTGTTAAAGCTCGGTCTACTGAAGCGTTTGTGTGTCTGCCTGTGGTGGTAGTGATCTCCGACTGGCTGTCGAAGAGACTCGTGGAGTCTAGGTCAGAACTCAGCACCGAAGCAGTCTCGTACTCCAAGCCGTGGTTGTATTTGGAGTGCCCATTGATCCTAAGACCCCGGTACTTGTATTTGTCGCAGGACGCCCTGTGGCCGAGCCTCGAGCTAATTGTGCTTTCAGTGTCCGTGCAGGTGTCTCTGGTGGCCGGCGCTGGAGGTGTCCCGTGAGTATTTGTCTTCCCCTTACCAGCGTTACTATCCGTACACTGCGAAGCTCCGTCCGAGGGGTTTGAGCCTTCCGCAGACACGAGCCACGACACCACACGGCCGTTGAAACAAGGCAGATGCGCGTTATCATCCACAATCTCTTCTTTCACCACACCAAAATCATCGTCCATCGATTTGAAGAAAAACTTATAATTCGGCCTGTTTAATTGGTTTTTAAAGTCCAGCAGTGTTACTTTCTCCGGTGATATTGGGATTTTAACTAGATAAGGGGTCTCCTCATCGTCTATATAATAAATTACTTTAGTTTCCTCCATTTTCTAAGACATATATTTATTCAATAACAACACCCCAATCTATAAATATCAGCCGCCATCACAGAAATGGCGATAGTGTTTAGTTCGTTATTCAACCGCGGTGTGGAGCTAGCGTAGCCTGTGTTATTTTTTTTTTGTACAACTTCCTACGTTTGGATACACGCACCATGCAACCCAAACTTGCCATGTTAGTTATCGTAGGGTATAATAGATCTGTGATCATACATTATATTACGTTCATTATCTATCGTATTATTGACAGCCAAGTCGAAACAGCTGACTTTGTTTGTTAATTGAATTTGAAAATTGCCGTTAAGAGCAGACGTGTTGTGAGTGAACTGAATCAGTAAAAAATTCTCAAATATCCACAAGATGGTGATAAAAGTGAAAGAAAATTGGTCTTCTTCCCTGAATGAATCACTGACATCATTTACTAAAGTCGCAGAAGGTAAAAACGCAAAATTAATCTTGGCGCCAATCGTGCAGGCATACATTTTATTCAATTATCATTCATTGTTTATATTTCAGAGAAAATTAAGCGCGAAATGCAGCAAATAAAAGACATGATAAAGAATGTAGAGCTAGAGTCCCAACTGACTGCAGAATACAAACTAAAGGTGAGATATATTATTTTATGTATCCTCACATAGGCAGAGGTGTATAGGCAACCACACACCCACTTTCCGCGAGAGATGCATATATTACATACCTACTATATTTATTATAGATCAAATAAATCAGAGATATATATTATTATTATATTTACATTAATTTTTATTACGTTGGCACCTAATATACCTCTGGCGGAAAGTGGGTGTGTGGGTATTACCTATACACCTCTGCCTACCCCTTCGGGGACCCTTGTGGGAAGGCGTGAGGATATATTATTATTATTATTATTTATATTTACATTAATTTTTAAGCATATATTGTTCCATTTGTCCAAACCAACGTAACATGCCGTTCTCCATTCATCACGCAATTCCTGAAGGATAGTACCTACATACCCGATTTTCGCGGGAGAGATATTTTTTTGATGCTAACGTGACAGATGGTGAGTCCATCGCCTTATTTACTTTACACTTTGAATATTTCAGGGAGAGCTTGTTAGTCACTTGGACGAGCTGAACCGTCGTGGGATCGAGTTGGACAAAGCCTGCCTCAACTTTGAAAACCTACATATTACGGACAGTGATCAGAATAGGCTAGATAATGCTAAGTATGTCTTCTAGACAGTCTCAATACCTATGCTGGACTCTTGATTATTGAGCGATGTAAGCTACAGTTCAAACAACTGTCTAGTCTAGTGGTTAGAGCTCCTGACTGCGAAACTTGAGGTTGCGGGTGCGAATCCCGCTGAGGGAAGATAGTTGTGTGTATTTGTACGTTAGTCTTGGATGTGCTATGTATTTATGTATATATCTATCTATATAAGTAAATATATTGTTGTCTAGTTACCATAACACAAGCTTTGCTTATTTTGGGACTAGGTCAATTTGTGTGGAATTGTCCCAGGTATTTATTTGTCCCTGACAATTACCTAGGTCGTAATCAGAGTAATAGGCTTTTAGCCGTGCTGCCCTCACAAACCCAAGTGGGAGCCCACACTTGCAATTTGTATGCAGATGAAAAAGTCAATCTAAATTAGGAATGTGGCATTGAGTGAAATTTAATAATTAATTATTTTTTTACCTATTCATAATGAATCACTGAAACATGTTTCATTTTTAGTCATAATAATCTTTTACTATTATAAAAAAAACACATATATATATATATATATATATATATATATATATAGGTTAATTTAATCATTTTTATCAAATCCCTGGGCTGAATGTCAGTTTGTTCTTCTAAGTTTAATTTTATTTAATGTCCATTACATATTCTTTATATGAAAATAAATAAATACAGAGCTGATGGGGTAGGCAGAGAGACTCTCACTAGGACTCTTACTGTAAAATTTTACAGACCTTGCTTTATCATATTCATCAGTCTCTTCATACATGCTCGTCGGTTTCGAGTACTCTTGACGTTCCCATCCTTGAGCGTCCGATCGATTTGATCAAGCTAGTTGGAAAGAGGTCTTCCTCCACCTCATCCACAAATATAAGCATTGTATATCTGCTTAGAGTCTATCGCAACATAAAGTACCTTTCTTCATCTTTACACACTCTCGGTCACGCCAGTTGCTTTGCGAATCTCTTCGTTGTTTCGAACTAATATCGTTTCCTCCTTTTAATATAAGCTTAATTGTTGCAGGGAGACGTACCAGCTGGCCAAGGAACTAACTTCAATCCGATTAGACTTCAGCGCTCCTCCAAATGTAGCCAAAGGATGTATCCTTTTATACAATATCTCCACTCCATGCCACAAGAGTCCGAAGGGGTAGGCAGAGGTGTATAGCTAGTACATATCCAATCTCCACCGGAGATTTATTTCAAGTATAAGGTGAATGTCTTCCCAGACGTATGCAGGTTTCCTCTCGATGTTTTCCTTCACCGTAAAGCTCGTGGTGTGACTAATCACTGTACTTAAATGTATAAAAACTCCTCAACCCAGTCGGGATTGGAACTCGCGTCGTTAGCGTGCCAGGAGAGTGCTGTGACCTCTCGGCCACGCCGCCTCCTCTCGTCCTGACGTATAAGTGGTATGGTATCGCAGTGCAGGCGCAACCTTGGTCTGCTCTCGATGTTTTCCGTCACCGTAAAGCTTAGAAAACCTGGTTGGGACAGCCAATATTCGAACTTGCAATTTTCGGTGTTGCAGACAACTACTCTGCCACTACGGCTCTATAAGTATATATATCGTTCCTACTAATATGATAAATGCGAAAGTAGTGTATGTTTGTACCTTTCATGCAAAAATTACTGAACGGAATTGGATGAAACTTTGCATATAGATAGATTATTAGCTGGATTAACACAGGATTTCTTGTAGAAAAATGTACCATGTTGCAAGTGTCCATAGCCGGCAGTTACCGCTTACCATCAGACGGACCTAAAGCTATACATATAAATAAAATTGTTGTGTCTGTTTGTAATATTGAAATAACCGCTTTTTACTAAATGCATATGGAAGTATACACGGTACATAGAACAAAATATTTTTTTTCTGTCTGTCTGTTTGTTCCGGCTAATCTCTGAAACGGCTGGACCGATTATAACGGCACTTTCACTGGCAGATAGCTGTTGTAAAAAGGAGTAACTTAGGCTTAATTTTATTTTAGAAATTAAATTAAAACTTTGTTATATTCCACGCGGACGAAGTCGCGCGCACAGCTAGGTCATAATACAACTGGCCCCATCACATATATTTGAGGAACTATGTCATTTTTCCAATTGTTATATTTTTCCTGAACGAACACAGATATAAAGTCCAAGGCCCGCAAACTGCTGCAGCCGTTTGAACTGGACTTCTCATCAGGAGCCGACAGCGAAGACCTATGGAGCCTCATCCAAGCCACGTCAGCGCCGGATTGGCCTGTCATTGATAAGGAAAATCGACCTGACAATTAAATGTTACAATGTATGGTACTGTAATAAATATATTTAAGATGTGAAAACGTTTTGCATACTTATTTTATATAGATGGACTATTGACCTAGTCCCAAACTAAGCCAAGCTTGTACTGCGGGAACTGGACAACGATATACATACTCATATAGATAGGCAATTACACACAAATTGACCTAGTCCCAAACTAAGCCAAGCTTGTACTGCGGGAACTGGACAACGATATACATACTTATATAGATAGGCAATTACACACAAATTGACCTAGTCCCAAACTAAGCAAAGCTTGTACTGTGGGAACTGGACAATGATATACATACTTATATAGATAGGCAATTACACACAAATTGACCTAGTCCCAAACTAAGCAAAGCTTGTACTGTGGGAACTGGACAACGATATACATACTTATATAGATAGGCAATTACACACAAATTGACCTAGTCCCAAACTAAGCAAGCTTGTACTGTGGGAACTGGACAACAATATACATACTTATATAGATAGGCAATTACACACAAATTGACCTAGTCCCAAACTAAGCAAAGCTTGTACTGTGGGAACTGGACAACGATATACATACTTATATAGATACGCAATTACACACAAATTGACCTAGTCCCAAACTAAGCAAAGCTTGTACTGTGGGAACTGGACAACGATATACATACTTATATAGATAGGCAATTACACACAAATTGACCTAGTCCCAAACTAAGCAAAGCTTGTACTGTGGGAACTGGACAACGATATACATACTTATATAGATACGCAATTACACACAAATTGACCTAGTCCCAAACTAAGCAAAGCTTGTACTGTGGGAACTGGCCAAGGATATACATACTTATATAGATAGGCAATTACACACAAATTGACCTAGTCCCAAACTAAGCAAAGCTTGTACTGTGGGAACTGGACAACGATATACATACTTATATAGATAGGCAATTACACACAAATTGACCTAGTCCCAAATTAAGCAAAGCTTGTACTGTGGGAACTGGACAACGATATACATACTTATATAGATACGCAATTACACACAAATTGACCTAGTCCCAAACTAAGCAAAGCTTGTACTGTGGGAACTGGCCAAGGATATACATACTTATATAGATAGGCAATTACACACAAATTGACCTAGTCCCAAACTAAGCAAAGCTTGTACTGTGGGAACTGGACAACGATATACATACTTATATAGATACGCAATTACACACAAATTGACCTAGTCCCAAACTAAGCAAAGCTTGTACTGTGGGAACTGGACAACGATATACATACTTATATAGATAGGCAATTACACACAAATTGACCTAGTCCCAAACTAAGCAAAGCTTGTACTGTGGGAACTGGACAACGATATACATACTTATATAGATAGGCAATTACACACAAATTGACCTAGTCCCAAACTAAGCAAAGCTTGTACTGCGGGAACTGGACAACGATATACATACTTATATAGATAGGCAATTACACACAAATTGACCTAGTCCCAAACTAAGCAAAGCTTGTACTGTGGGAACTGGACAACGATATACATACTTATATAGATAGGCACACACACAAATTGACCTAGTCCCAAACTAAGCAAAGCTTGTACTGTGGGAACTGGACAACGATATACATACTTATATAGATAAGCAATTACACACAAATTGACCTAGTCCCAAACTAAGCAAAGCTTTTACTGTGGGAACTGGACAACGATATACATACTTATATAGATAGGCAATTACACACAAATTGACCTAGTCCCAAACTAAGCAAAGCTTGTACTGCGGGAACTGGACAACGATATACATACTTATATAGATAGGCAATTACACACAAATTGACCTAGTCCCAAACTAAGCAAAGCTTGTACTGCGGGAACTGGACAACGATATACATACTTATATAGATAGGCAATTACACACAAATTGACCTAGTCCCAAACTAAGCAAAGCTTGTACTGTGGGAACTGGACAACGATATACATACTTATATAGATAGGCAATTACACACAAATTGACCTAGTCCCAAACTAAGCAAAGCTTGTACTGCGGGAACTGGACAACGATATACATACTTATATAGATAGGCAATTACACACAAATTGACCTAGTCCCAAACTAAGCAAAGCTTGTACTGTGGGAACTGGACAACGATATACATACTCAAATAAAAAGCAAGATGACGAAAAGTAATAATTTAATCCTTTATAATTTCAACATGGATACTCTATAAAAGTCAACATTTATCAACACAACTGCATTTAAGGATCCTGTCATGATTTTTTATATATATTTACATTCTAAATTTATTTTTTAAATTACATTATTGTACAAACCGGAATATATAAAGCCAGATAGCCATGCATGGCAATGAATTCCTCCTATTAAAAGCAATATGTCAATTACTCAAGTATGGGAACGTCAAGAGTACTCGAAACCGGCGAGCATGTATGAAGAGACTGATGAACTTAGTAGAGAGAACTGGTGCTCTACTCCTCGGGGACTTGTTCCGAGGCTTACTCTTGACGTTCCCATCCTTGAGTGTACATTCGATTTGATCTAGATCGTGGTCTAATATCTTGTACGTACGTACGTATTAATATGTATTTTACTTAACGATTACCATTATTCGATAAATATATCTTCACGCCTTCCCACAAAGGACACTAAGGGTAGGCAGAAGTGTACAGGTAATACCCACACACCCACGTTCCACCAGAGATATATATATTTTAGGTGCCAACGTGACAGATGGCGAGTCCATCGCCGTTACTCAAGCACGACTATACATACGCCTTTGAATGTCTTCTCAGGCGTATGCAGGTTTCCTCTCGATGTTTTCCTTCACCGTAAACCTCGTGGTGTGACTAATCACTGTACTTAAGAAACACTCATTGGTGCAGACGGGATTGGAACTTGCGATCTTTGTGTCGCAGGCAACTAATCGAATCTCTGTTCACTATTAAAAAAATTGTATTAGTTTTGGGCCCTGAAAAGGCCCAAACATTATATATTTAATACAATAATCACGTACAAGCGATCCATCCCGGCTTCGTTCTGGCACATACAGATAGTGCCATCCACGAAGACGCGCCCCACCAATGTCTAGCCGAGGGGGTCGCGGGATGCGGGCAGTATGACCCGAGTGTATTAATTGTAGTGTGCGTGTGCACTCATAGGTAATCAGTGTGTACCGACAATACTCACACATTAGTGGAAGGTTGCACACTTACACTGTAAACTATATGGGGGGATAGTGGGGCGCGTCTTCGTGGATGGCACTAGCTAGTTATATCCTACATGTATCTATATCGTTACAGCAGATATTTTATTTGAAAATAAGATAAAAAAATTGTCAATTTGAAATCTATACTAGCATTATAAAGAGAAAACATTTGTTTCACAACAATTCCTTACAAACATACTTACAAGTATGTTTGTAAGGAATTGGCTCAAAAACTACTGGACCGATTTTAAAAATTCTTTCACCTTTTGAATGCTACATTATCACATTTAAATACAAAAATATGCCAAAATAAAAAAAAACCCACCCGTGTGAAGCCGGGACGGGCAGCTAGTGTTTTATAATATGTTTTTTTACTATTCCTTTCATATTGCCCTATCGATCGAGCGACTACTATTCCCACCTTGTATGTACTACCGCATCTTGGAGGTCTCCTCAAGGTCTAGAAGGGCCGGGGCTCGTCGAGGGTATGGAGCCAGTTGAAGATCATCATGTTCCTCTCGTATTTGGAAAGCGGGCGCCCTCGCTCGCGTTGGAGGTCGGCCGCAGTCAGCGCCAGAGCAGCGGCCTCTGGGGGGTGGAGGTAACTTTATATAATAGCCAAAGTAGGGGGGGTGTATGTCGCTATATACAATAGCCATGGGGGAAGGGGGGAGGGCACTGTATACAATAGCCATGGGGGGGAAGGGGGAGGGCACTGTATACAATAGCCATGGGGGGGAAGGGGGAGGGCACTGTATACAATAGCCATGGGGGGGAAGGGGGAGGGCACTGTATACAATAGCCATGGGGGGGGCACTGTATACAATAGCCATGGGGGGGAAGAGGGAGGGCACTATATACAATAGCCATGGGGGAGGGCACTGTATACAATAGCCATGGGGGAGGGCACTGTATACAATAGCCATGGGGGGGAAGAGGGAGGGCACTATATACAATAGCCATGGGGGGAAGGGGGAGGGCACTATATACAATAGCCATGGGGGGGAAGGGGGAGGGCACTGTATACAATAGCCATGGGGGGGAAGGGGGAGGGCACTGTATACAATAGCCATGGGGGGGAAGGGGGAGGGCACTGTATACAATAGCCATGGGGGGGAAGGGGGAGGGCACTGTATACAATAGCCATGGGGGGGAAGGGGGAGGGCACTATATACAATAGCCATGGGGGGAAGGGGGAGGGCACTATATACAATAGCCATGGGGGGGGCACTGTATACAATAGCCATGGGGGGGAAGGGGGAGGGCACTATATACAATAGCCATGGGGGAGGGCACTGTATACAATAGCCATGGGGGAGGGCACTGTATACAATAGCCATGGGGGGGAAGGGGGAGGGCACTGTATACAATAGCCATGGGGGAGGGCACTGTATACAATAGCCAAAGTAGGTGGGGATGTAGGACACTATATACTTAAGTACAGTGATTAGTCACACCACGAGCTTTACGGTGAAGACATTCAAATGCGTATGTATAGTCGTGCTTGGGTAACGGCGATGGACTCGCCGAAAAGTGGGCGAGTGGGGACTACCTACCTTAATAGTTCTGCCTACCCCTTCGGAGGCCCTTGTATGAAGGCGCGAAGATTCACCGAAGACCCAGTGTTCAAGTTACCTGGATGGACGAATCTTGAGTGGGAAACCCTCACGGGGGGTACTGCGATGCTGGTGGGTCCTGGCCCGGAGACCAGGCTGGTGGCCGCGGACACTGCAGCCGCCTGTAACGGCATACTGAACTGCTTAGATGGTTCACCAGAATATTAATGTTTTTTTTTATTCACCATATGATGGCAACAAGCCTGATGGTAACCGGTTAACACTATCTATGGTCGCTTGCAACACGATGGTTATCACTCGCGCGAAGACCCTGCAGGAATATCTCCGCACCCTTCTTGAAGAACTCCATGCTGCACTCTCTAGGGTAAACCTCAACGGAGAGTTCATTCACCAGCCATAGCATATCGCAAGGATGACAAATAAGCAGGCGGCCTGATGGTAAACGGTCACCGCCGCCTACAGCTACGCCTACGCTTGCTTATCCTGCAGGAATCTCTCTACACCTTTCTGAAGAACTCAATTCATCCCCATACCTTGGAACCACAAAGGTCTCGCACTGCGCGGTTCCAAGGGAGTTTCCTTCCGCGAACGCTCAGGCTGTGGAATGAGCCGTTGAGGTTTTCCCTGGAGAGTACAGCATGGAGTTCTTCAAGAAGGGTGTGGAGAGATTACCTTTAGTTCATGCTCTCCTGGTACATTCTTAAAGGTTTTCCCTAGAGAGTGCAGCATGGAGTTCTTCAAGAAGGGTGTGGAGAGATTACCTTTAGTTCATGCTCTCCTGGTACATTCTTAAAGGCTTTCCCTGGAGAGTGCAGCATGGAGTTCTTCAAGAAGGGTGGGGAGAGATTACCTTTAGTTCATGCTCTCCTTGTACATTCTTAAAGGTTTCCCTAGAGAGTGCAGCATGGAGTTCTTCAAGAAGGGTGGGGAGAGATTACCTTTAGTTCATGCTCTCCTGGTACATTCTTAAAGGTGTTCCCTAGAGAGTGCAGCATGGAGTTCTTCAAGAAGGGTGGGGAGAGATTACCTTTAGTTCATGCTCTCCTGGTACATTCTTAAAGGTGTTCCCTAGAGAGTGCAGCATGGAGTTCTTCAAGAAGGGTGTGGAGAGATTACCTTTAGTTCATGCTCTCCTGGTACATTCTTAAAGGCTTTCCCTGGAGAGTGCAGCATGGAGTTCTTCAAGAAGGGTGTGGAGAGATTCCTGCAGGGTCGGCAACGAGCGAGTGATACCCCTCTGGTGTTGCAAGCGTCTATAGGCGGCGGTAACCGCTTACCATCAGGCGGACCACAAGCTTGTTGGCCACCCATGTGGTATAAAAAAACCACTAACGATGTACTCTCCATCAGTCCACGTTGGCACCTAAAATATCTCCGGCGAAAAGTGGGCGTGTGGGTACTAACTACACACAGGCCACTGACCTCCAATCTGTCCAGATTGAACTCCGATTGTGACATTCGTTCCAGAGCTCTGTACGTCGTGAGGAGTCTCCGCTTTATGTAGTTCTGGCGGACCTGCAGACAACACTTATAGATCACAACACTTTTAGCTCTAAGACAACACTAAAAAGTCACAATACTTTGCGATTCCATTTTTTTTTATTTTTTTTTTTATACAACAAGAGTGGCAAACAAGCATTTGGCCCACCTGATGGGAAACGGTTATCGCAACCTATTTACGCTCACGATACCGAAGTATCACTTGCGCGTTGCCACTCTGTGTTCGGAGAGTTATAGTGTGTTGGCAGCATAATGGGTTAAATCCCTCTGCTTCCAACACAATTTAACAATCCTCCCCCTCCCCAAGGAGCTCATTACTGGAAACCTTATTCACCGCGTAGGAACACAACACAAAAAATTGTGTTATTTGGCTACGGACTTCTATAAGGTGGAGGTCCTGCCCCAGTCGGGCAGCTCCAAATTCGAACGGGAAACCCGTTATGCCCTACCTCTCTTCCATGCAACAAGTACAGCGTACAACATTTTTATTTTTTATTTATTTTATTATACTTACAACTATCCTTACAGGTTAAGCTAATACAATAGTGTAGAACAAATTAATCCTAAAATTATGTATATATACTAGTTGTCCCGCCCAGCTTCGCCTACGTTCTTCAACTATTGCTTCCCCTATGGAAGCAATAATTGAAAAACGTGTTTTTTTTATTTCATTAAAAGTTGAGTTTCATAAAATCTTAGCTGACCTCTACACCGCGTAAGGAATACTCCTACCAAATTTCAAGTCAATCGGCCTTATAGTTGCTGAGATTTCGGGATGAGTGAGTTCACAAATGAGATCTCCTATATATATATATGTATATAGATTTAATCCTAAAACTTAAGTAACTTCCTTCACACATAATCTGCTATAAGGGGTCTTCGTGAATTGGTTCAGTTCATTTTCAAGATAACACTTGTAAGTCACACTCTACGCTTACGCTAACAACTCTATGCTTCCAGACAACAGTCAACACTTATAAGCAAGAACAATCCTCGCTTCCATACAACACTTACAGATCAGAGCACTCTTCGCTTCCAGACAATACAAATAAATCATTATAATATTCGCTTCCATACATACCATACATTTATTGTTGTGAGCGAATAAATCTATATAAAAATATTTTATTTCACATATGCCTAGATGGGCACTTATAAAACGTCGAAAAAGGTGCAAGGTTCGGGTTGATCGCTTCCAAGGAGAAGAACCGGCAAGAAACTCCATGGATACTTCACAAATTTTACAACTGACACAAATATTGTCAATAATAAATAATAAATAAATACTTGGGACAATTTCACACACATTGACCTAGTCCCAAATTAAGCAAAGCTTGTGTTATGGTAACTAGACAACGATATATTTACTTATATAGATAGATATATACATAAATACATAGCACATCCAAGACTAAGGTGCAAATACTCGTGTTCATCACACAAATATCTGTCCTCAGCGGGATTCGAACCCGCGACCTCAAGTTTCGCAGTCAGGAGCTCTAACCACTAGACCAGACGGTCGTCAACTATAAAATACGTACCTTCTTGTTGTCTGGAGGGAGAGGTCTTGGAGGGACCTGTGGGTGGGTCCTCTGGGGGGACGGCAGCTGGGACCCTCCCACTGGGGACATACAATGAGGCTATCGAAAAATCTATCTCCTTCGAGCCGAATAAAGAAACTTGATATTCTACTGTATGTATGTATGTTAGTCTACTCTGTATGACTCATCATACATACATACACTTACACAGTGTGCAAGTTTTACATCATGTTTTCTTTTTTTATACTACAAATCAAATCAAATCAAATCAAAATCAAATCAAAATCTTTTTATTTCACATAGGCCCAGGTGGGCACTTATAAAACGTCGAAAAAGAAGCACGGTTCGGGTTGGTCGCTTCCATGGTGAAGAACCGGCAAGAAACTCCATGGTTACTCTTTTCAAATCATTAGGCATATACAATATTTTTTTCGTTACAGCAATAGTACCCAAGTATGAGGGAACAACGTAGGCCCGACAATAGGTCGTTGCTTACTATACAAAGCATACATAAAACACGATAATTATAACAATGTTAGCAAGATCTGGGAATCTACAAAGCCTACAATGTTCTCACATTCACAAATTAGACAAATTAAACAAGTGACACAAATATTGTCATCAGTACTGTAACTAATTCTGGTCAAGATATGGAATAAATTAAAATAAAAAAAAGGAAAATTATTATTGTATAAAAAAAACCCGAATTGAGAAAAGAAAAAGATTCAGAATAGTTAGAGACATCCACAAATTTGTGCCGTTTATGAGCTACCAAGGAAGCTGCATGCGCAGAAAGAACTAGAGCCAAACTTCTTTATCTTCAACGTACAAGAGTGGCAAACAAGCATACGGCCCACCTGATGGGAAACGGTTACCGCAGCCTATTTACGCTCACGATACCGAAGTATCACTTGCGTGTTGCCACTCTGTGTTCGGAGAGTATAGTGTGATGGCAGCATAATGGGTTTAATCCCTCTGCTTCCAACACAATGTAACAATCCTCCCCCCTCCCCAAGGAGCTCATTACTGGAAACCTTATTCACCGCGTAGGAACACAACACAAACAATAGTGTTATTTGTCTACGGACTTCTATAAGGTGGAGGTCCTGCCCCAGGCGGGCAGCATACAAATTAGAACGGGAAACCCGTTATGCCCTACCTCTTTCAAAGATATGTTTAACTTGTGAAATTGGTGTTATTATGTACATATATATTTATCTGTGATCTAGAATTGTACCTGCGACCCATGTGCTGCACGACCTTGACGCTGCAGTGAGGGTTAGGGCTTCCAGCGCCGCGGACACGCCCACTTCCGAAGTGGCGCTGAAAATGCAACCATATGAGTGTATAACTAACTCGAGGTTTTGAAGTCGAGGTTATAAAATTTGTGCAACCCAAGTACAGTGATTAGTCACACCGCAAGCTTTACGGTGAAGGAAAACATCGAGAGGAAACCTGCATACGTCTGAGAAGACATTCAAAGGCGTATGTATAGTCGTGCTTGAGTAACGGCGATGGACTCGCCATCTGTCACGTTGGCACCGAAAATATATCTTTGGCGGAAAGTGGGTGTGTGACCTATACACCTCTGCCTTCCCCTTCGGAGAATCTTGTGGGGGGGCGTGAGGAATAAATATATATATATACATACATACATATCATCACGCCGAGTCCCTAACGGAGTAGGCAGAGAGTTTAGAGCGCCAGTTCTCTCTGGACTTACATATTGCTCGCATATCCTTCGCTTCGTCCACATTCATCAGTCATCATGCTCGTCGGTTTCGAGTACTCTTGACGTTCCCGTCCTTGAGCGTCCGATCGATTTAATCCAGGTAGTTGGAACGTGGTCTCTAGCTAGACCATAAATACTAGCGGACCCGGCCACGTGTGGCCTTACGGTATTGTTATATTGCATTGTAGTAAAAACTATTAAAGGGGAACGGTAGGAGAACATCAGTCATGGGGACCATGCTTTTATACATAGATGGAATAATTTTATCACTATAATCAAATGCGACTATAAATTGTGATGTAAGCTATCCTATCTTGCAAGTTGGATCAAACTGCACACGGTGTGCAAATTTGATTGAAATCGGTTAAGTAGTTTAGAAGTCCATCGCGGACAAACAACGTGACGCGTAATATATATAGATTAAGGAGATATAGGGCAAGCAGCCTACCTCCTCAAGGGGTGTAGTCCATGAGGCTCCGTCACATCAGCGGCGCTGAAGGACCGCCGAAGCCCGAGTTGCGCGCAAAGGGCGGCGCACCCCGCCAGGACCTCGCGGCAGGGTTCCGCCAGGGGAGGGGACGGCCTGATCACACTGCGCACTATACGGTTTGCATGCCAGGGGATAAACCTGGCTTCCATAGGCTCTAAGCTAAACCCTCTCTCTCAGGACTCAACCCTCGTTTCGAAGGAGCTTTCCATCTTCGGGGTGATGACCAGACTACGCACTGGGAGTTTCATACCAGGAGTGTTGTGAGAGACCTTAAGGTTAGGAGCCAATGACTCAATCCTCGTTCAGAAGTAGTTTAATATCCTCCCAGACTTTTTTTTAATGGCCCGGAATGACCAGACTGCGCACTGCGATTTGTATGCTAGGGAAGTGGGCTGGCTACCAAAGGCCTTAAGCTAAGGGCCTAAGGCCTCAAAACTTGTTCCCCGTTCCGAAGTAGCTTAACATCCTCCCAGGAGGGGTCGGAGAGATTGGTAACCTAGAGTTTGATGTTTTAGCATTTCAAGTTGTTTTTATCAGAATTCTATTCTATCAGAAGAAAGATCTTTTTTAACATTATGACACTTACTTGAGGCATCTGCTGTCAGGATTTGGACTTGCCACCCTAAGCGACGGATCAGGACCTTGGCCGGCCTAGAAAATAATAATAATAATAGTTTTTTTTTATACAACTAGATTGGCAAAAACATACGGCCTACACGATGGAAAACGGTTACCGTAGCCTATTTACGCTTAGTATTACTTGCGCGTTGCCACTCTGTTCGGAGAGCTATACTATGCTGCCAACACAATATAACAATCCTCCCCCCCTCCCCAAGGAGCTCATTACTGGTAACCTTATTCATCGTAGGAACACAACACAAACAATAGTGTTATTTGGCTACGGACTTGTATAAGGTGGAGGTCCTGCCCCAGTCGGGCAGCTCCGAATTCAAACGGGAAACCCGTTATGCCCTACCTCTCTTAAAAATCTCTTAAAATTTTAATACACCAGCAGCTCAGTGGTTTAACATCGGTATTTTTCCGAACCGGAAGGAGGTAGGCGGAGGTGTGTAGTACCCATGCACAAGGGTTTTGGAGTCCAGTCTTGTGTCCCAGCTTACCTTGCAAGCCAACATTCGGAGCACCCTGGCGTCTGACGCAGCCGAAGACACGCTGAATAGTGACAGGTCGGTTGTCACCGATTCGTGGGAGGGTGACCTTGCTACGCCCCCTCCCCGCCAGGAATCGGGGGTACACATTTCTGTAAGATAGCTACGATGATAAACATAAAAAGCGTGTAAAATTGCCGAGTGGCCCGCGACACAAAGGTCGCAAGTTCCAATTCCGACTGTACCAATGAGTTTTTCTGAACTCAAGTACAGTGAGCGCGAGCACACCAAGAGCTTTATGATGAAGAAACAACGAGAGGAAACCTGAGAAGAAATTAAGAGGCGTATGTATATATCTTATTTATTAATTAATCAATACATATGTAAGTTAACAGCATTATAAACCAAAGCACTTACATACTAAACATTTTAGTAAACATTTAAGTTGAGCGAGGTATATAGTACACACAATATACCTGACATAGATCCTTTATACAAGACATTCACATATCTACACCCACACACATCCGCAGACACACATACACCAACATTCATACACACACATCCAAACATTAATAAACAAACATACCCATATATATATATATATATATATACTCAAATACAAACACACCCACACTTTCTCTCTCTCACACACACACACACACACACATACACTCATACAGAGACGCGCCTATTTTACTTGCTATGTTACTCATGTCTAATACAGTTTCCATAAATAATTGAATACTGTAAACCTTAGAACTCCATAAAATACATGTAACTGCTGCAGAAGAGCTGAATTTCCTAATACAAGCAATTACTTGCTTAAAAGGAGACTCAAAACCCTGAATTGTAAACCTAATTATAAGTTACTGAAATAAATTATTATTATTATTAATAATAATAATAATAATATATCCTTTATTGTACAAACACACACATTTACAAAAACAAACAGAAAAGACAAAGAAAAAAATATAGTGGGCACAATAGGCGGCCTTATCGCAAAAGCGATTTCTACCAGGCAACCCAAGTGTAGAGAGAGATAAGAAACAGAGAAAGAAAAGGTAGGTGTGACAGTTGAGAGGATGAGATAGGAACAATCATTATAATATACAAATAATAGGCATTCTACATAAATAAATACGAAACATATACTTATATAACATACATACAATAATATATACATATATATAAACAAGTTAAAAAGAGAAATAGTGTTCAAATAAAAGCTTTTTGAAGGAGATTAATGTCTGTGCAAGCCTGATGTTCTGGGGCAACGAGTTCCAAAGACGGACAGCTTGCGCAGTGAAAGACTTGGATTAGGAAGAAGAGGTGAAGGTAGGAGTTTTAAGGACAAGTTCTCTGGTTTTACGGAGTAGGTGCAGGTTGGAAAAAAGAAATTCAAAGCGTTCCTGAAGATATATATTATTATTATTTTAAATGAAATACAATTTATTATACCTAATTCTATCTTTGGGCCGACAGCTGACCCTCCAAGAATGTCAACACGTCCCTGTAAATAGTTCCCTCCCCATCGAAGAATATATGTACACTAGTGGTCCCGCCCAGCTTCGCTCGGGTGGAAAAAAAAAGATGGTGGCGCCACCTATCGGGTCCAATTGTGAATCTAAACCATTCCCAGATCCCCTTGAACACACACAAAAAATTTCACCAAAATCGGTCCAGTCGTTTGAGAGGAGTTCAGTGACATACACACTCACAGAAGAATTATATATATAAAGATGTGTGTGCTGAGTGAGCATGGCATTGAATAATGCGATTACCCTGGCCGTGGGCGCGTACGAGCACGACCGTTCCCCGCTACCGCCAACAGGGGCCTGCGTCGGCGAGGACCCGCGTCCCCTCCAATGTAGTCATCATCATCATCATCAGCCCACTCTTGTCCAATGCTGGACATAGGCCTCCCCTAATGAGCGCCATAGCGCCCTGTCTTCAGCTTGCCGCATCCAGCATCTGCCAGCAGTCCTTCGCAAATCGTCATCCCACCTAGTCGGAGGGCGTCCTACACTACGTTTGCCGAGTCGAGGTCTCCACTGAAGAACACGCTTACCCCAGCGGTTGTCGGTTCTTCGCGAGATATGGCCGGCCCACTGCCACTTCAGCTTGCTAATTCTTTGAGCTATGTCGATATATAGTATCATCGAGGAATTCCAATTTTTCCAATTCCAATTCCATCTTGAGGAGATTCATCTAATTGCTATGGAGTCAGGGGTCAGGGCTGAAACCTGATCATTATACCGGTATGCTCCTACTACCACCTGATATATAATCAAATCAATGTGTTTGTTTGTAATGTGAAAATCATGTATTTTTCTTTGCTGTGAGGTAGTCTGAATGATTACATACATATACTAGTTGTGCCCGCGACTTCGCCCGCGTGGAGATTGATAAATTAAAAAAATCTGTTTCTAAATTAAAAGTAGCCTATGTTACTCCTTTTTTCATCAGCTGCCAGTAAAAGTCCGTCCGTCAAAATCGGTCCAGCCGTTTCAGAGATTAGCCGGAACAAACAGACAGACAGACAGGACAAAAATAAAAAAATATATATTTTGTTCTATGTACCGTATATATATTCATATCCATGTAGTAAAAAGTGGTTATTTCAATATTATAAACAGACACTCCAATTTATATGTATGTTAACATCAATATTCGACGACCGTCTGGTCTAGTGGTTAGAGCTCCTGACTGCGAAACTTGAGGTCGCGGGTTCGAATCCCGCTGAGGGCAGATATTTGTGTGATGAACACGAATATTTGTACCTTAGTCTTGGATGTCCTATGTATTTATGTATATCTTAATATATATATTTCTTGTGTGCGTGTGTATGTGACTGAACTCCTCCTAAACGACTGGACCGATTTTGATGAAATTTTTTGTGTGTGTTCAAGGGGATCTGGGAATGGTTTAGATTCACAATTGGACCCGATAGGTGGCGTCACCATCTTTTTTTTCCACCCGAGCGAAGCTGGGCGGGACCACTAGTATTCATCTATATATTTATATATCTATGGATTTGGATATATTCAACCAATCAGACAAAATTCAAGAGAATGGCAGTAGAATTACTTAAGTCTACAAAATTCTTTCAATTAGCGCACTTTTCTTTACTTTTTTTCTTCTATGCCTTATTTCAAGGACAATGGTGTGGGTTTTACATTTACCATTATATTTTATTTGTAATTTATACTTGTAAACCCTAATGTAATACTGGTTTTTGACTCAATAAAATAAAATAAAAATAAAATATATATAAAAATGAATGTTTCTCTGTATGTCCTTTATAGAATCAGACACGGCTGGAAACTTTCTGTGTTTCTTCAGGTGGATTAGAGAATGGTTCAGATTTACAATTGGACCCGATAGGTGGCGCCACTGGGTCCATGGCGTTTATCCTTTCACCCAAGCAAAACTGGGCGGGGCAACTAATACTTAATAAAAAAGTTGAGTTAACCGAGTCAAAAGTTGCTTGCATGCAAAGATTGCAAGTTCAAATAAGTTACTCTAAATTTAAGTAAATATTTTAAGATGAATGATAACATTGGAGAAGAAGCCCGCATATGTTGGAGAAGAAATTCAAAGGCATATGTATAGTTGTGCTTGAGAAACGGCGATGGATTCACCATCTGTCACCTTGACACCGGTGAGCAGTGAGTGTCAGACCACTGCCTACCCCTTTGGGGATCCTTGTGTAGTCAATAAAGGTTTTTGTTAAAGTACAGTGTAAGTAAATTAAGATCCTCATAATCATAAAACAGCGTCAGCTGATAAACATAATAATAACATTGTCTAGTAAGTAATCATTAATCTCAGTGTGTATAATAATCATATTTTTTTTCTAAATATGGATACGAATTTTTCAATCTTGCTTTTTCAAGAAATAGGTAATTGAAGGGTTTTAATTAAATAAGTAATTATCAAATACGTGAGTAGCGTTTGTTTTTGGGTATATGTTTAGTCCTTTTATTTAGAAAAAAGGTTTAATAAAATTTATAATCATATTAATAGGACGAATTTCTGAGCTAAATTATACAAATATTATATATACACAATTACAAACCGCTCAAATTCGGATCCACGGTGAACGATTGCACTTCCAGATGGCACAGAAAATATAGAAAGGTTGAAGCAAAGATTACACGGTATGATTGAAGCTTATAACTTTTTTCTCACTGTACATTTAAATAAAATTGTAATGTCGGAAGGAACTCTGTTTTCAGATTTCAATGGCCGGGGCCGGTTGATTTGACATCAATGTTGCCAGCTGATAAAAAAAATTCTTCGCAGTGTCAATAAAAATACCAATAAAAATTAAACAAAATCCAGATTTTCTACAATAAGCGCGCACCACCTTCTGCTGGAGGAACGACCTTCAAGACCACATCGCCCTCCAACCACCCGAGAAGCAATTCCAGGTGAAGTAACCAAGCGGATTAAAACTTTCCAGTGTTCAATAGTAGTCTTTGATTAAAACGAGATTGTAGAATGCCCGCTGGTCATAGGTTTTGTGCCGACTCATAAAACATTTATTTACAATAACAACAATTAACAATATGTATTTACAAAAACAGTTGAAACTAACTACTTACAGATAAAATATTTGCCCCAAATCGGTATCCCGAGGCGAAGTGCCAAGAAGACTAGCAGCATTGCCACGCTGTAACGCGGAGGTACTGCTCCAGGCTGCCTGCTATTGTGGACGGGAGGTCCGCTGTGCCTCACCTGTCTTCATAACTCACCTTACTACCATTCCAGTCGTACCATTAACACTCGCAGTGCCATATGTGTGCGACCTCCTGTAAGGCGGAGGTACTGCCCCAGGCTACCTGCTATTGTGGACGGGAGGTCTGTTTCTTGCCTTTTCTAAGCATTACTGAATTAATATAACAAACGCGAGCTTGCAAAGGCCTCAGACAAAACCCTCTCATCCGAAGCAGTAGAGTAATGATTAAGTTTTAATAATTTGGGCAATATACATATTGTCTTCTTAAGAATTAAGGAGAATGAGGTCTTTAGAAATAAGGAGATGGAAGTGAAGAAGACATTAGATGTTAAGTTTTAATAAATATTAATAACTTTTTCTGACTTTTCTTGAGAGCACTAAGAACGCACGGATTTGGAGTGAAAATGGGAAACTTAGTGGTCAACTGCCTACTATACGCCGATGATGCAGTTTTACTGGCGTCATCAGAGGGCGAACTACAGTCACTAGTTACCATAATGAAAGAGGAATGTGAAAAGAAGGGGCTGCGCCTAAACGCTGGCAAGACTAAGGTTCTGGTATTCGAAAGAGATGAACAAGTGACCGAGTGTGGCTATATCGGTAAATGGGCAAATTCTAGAGCAAGTGAATGAATTTGTATATCTAAGAAGCATGTTCACACGAGATGGAAAGTATGAAAAAGATATTGAAAGAAGGATAACTGCCGGAAATAAGGTGAATGAAGCCATGTCGGCGTTGATGGGCAGTAAAAGTCTGAGCAAGAATGCTCGAGTTGCTGTCCACAACGCGATATTGGTACCTGCCTTATTGTATGGCAGCGAATCCTGGGTATGTCAGAGGAAGTATGAAAATAGCTTGAATGCAGTTGAGATGCGATCTCTTCGAAAAATCTGCGGCGTAACGATATTAGATCGAATCCGCAATGAAGAGATTCGACAATCAACTGGCGTGAATGAGGGCATGATTGTGGACACATAGAAAGGATGAGTGAAGAAAGATTGACGAAACAGATATACAAAGCAAAAGTGTGTGCAAGAAGAGGCAGAGGAAGGCCACGTTCCAACTACCTGGATCAAATAGATCGGACTCTCAAGGACGGGAACGTTAAGAGTACTCGAAAACGACGAGCATGTATGAAGAGGCTGATGAATGTGGACGAAGCGTAAGATGTATGTAAGTCTAGAGAGAACTGGCGCTCTATACTCTCTGCCTACCCCGTTAGGGACTTGGCGTGATTATATGTATGTATGTAACTTTTTCTATTTTTTTTTAAATCATACGATTGAAATAAAAAGTAAAGATATAAATTGTATTTAAGGTTAAATAAGTACTTCACTTTTTTAAATTGAGAATTATACACTATGTATTATATTATACTCGCCATCTGGACTCGCCATCTGTCACGTTGGCACCTAATATACCTCTGGCGGAAAGTGGGTGTGTGGGTATTATCTATACACCTCTGCCTACCCCTTCGGGGACC
The DNA here is from genome assembly GCA_945859725.1 of Drepana falcataria. Classification (NCBI taxonomy): domain Eukaryota; kingdom Metazoa; phylum Arthropoda; class Insecta; order Lepidoptera; family Drepanidae; genus Drepana; species Drepana falcataria. Next base: position 1,017,454 of record OX243949.1, read on the forward strand.
CTTATGGGAAGGCGTGAGGATATATTATTATTATTATTATATTAGTGGATATTATATTATACGTATTTATTTAAACCGGAGTCGTGGTGGCCGAGTGGTTCGAGCAGTTGCCTGCGACGCAAAGGTCGCAAGTTCGAATCCCGACTGTACCAATGAGTCTATCTGAACTTAACCACGAGCTTTACGGTGAAGGAAAACATCGAGAGGAAACCTGCATACGTCTGAGAAGACATTCAAAGGCGTATGTATAGTCGTGCTAGAGTAATATTAGAAAGGATGTTAAAACTATATGGAAATCTCTTTTCGGTACATATATTGCTAAAACACATCAGTAGAATGATTTTGATATTGATGTTCAACAGATGACATAACTTTTTTTAAGCAACCGAACATCAATTTGTATTGATCTATGTATGTTTTGAATTTGGAATAAAAAAAACAAACGCCAATGACATTTGAACTATACAGAATAAAAAACATTAGATTAAATAACTTTTTTTTTAATCCACTATAATCATTCAAACACTGGCTACTTACCGACCTCTAGGTATGATTTTAAAATTAAAAACTTTTTACGCTAGTGTGTGTAACGCTTACATAATGTATTAGCCATCGGCTTAAAAGTGTGGGTTAGCGACATCGTTGTGTGTGTGATGGTAAAGTTAATATGGATCTAATATTTTTCAGCTTAAAATTTTTAATTCATTATCATTATGAATTCCTTCCATTTACTTCTGTCCGCGCAAAATTTTAACTGTTGGTATCAATTTACTTTTACACATCATCATGCAAGTTTCTACACTCACAATGATTTCACATTAGACGGTAATGTCAATCTAAACAAGCACCACGATACAATATATAGAAGCGGAACGAAAAATAAAAAAAATTGTGCTTGTTATTCAAGTGATAACTTCTTATGGGAGGCCGCGTCGTTACGTAACGCGTTACGGCAAAAGCGCCATCTGTACTTGTGTATAAATATTACTAAATAGCTTTACAATAATGCTCAAGATAATCAATTGATATGCTGACTATTTCTGCCAAGTTATACTAGATGGCACTAAAATTGAAACGAGAAAATTTTACGAGTTAACAATTTCAATATTAAATGGTTTAACTTAGATTAGTTTTATTTATCTCTTCTGTCGGGCGTCCCGTGACGCACGGTTTTTTCTTTTGAGACTTTCCGTTACGTGCGTTAACGGTTATAATTACGCAACAATCATGCTTGTCGGAATTATTCCTCTTTTATTATTCTAAAAAAATACCTTTATAGCATACATCTATCTTTTAAGCTTAACTTAATAGAACCTTCTTATTGTTCATCAAATGTATAATATATACTGAGACCTACCCACAAGGGTCTCCGAAGGCGTAGGCAGAGGTGTATGGTGAGAGGTGGAGAGGTGGGTATATTACCCATACACCCACGTTCCGTCAGAGATACATTTTAGGTGCCAATGTGACAGATGGCGAGTCCATCGCTGTTACTCAAGCACGACTATACATACGCCTTTGAATGTCTTCTCGGACGTATGCAGGTTTCCTCTCGATGTTTCCCTTCACCGTACTTAAGTTCAGTAAAACTCATTGGTACAGTCGGTATTCGAACTTGCGATCTTTGTGTCGCAAGCATGGGCAACTACTGGAACCGCTCGGCCACCACGGCTTAAATAATGCATTATTTGCGAAGGCTTATCTATACGCTTTATATTAATCCTTATCCAATTTTTTTTACAAAGTTGCCCTTACATAAGTTTATTTTAATTAATATCTTAGGAGATATAACTGGCTTAAAATAACTCCGCAGTTAAATAATGAACAAGTATCGCGCACATTATTATAGTGAAATAAAAAATCTAAATATTTTATATCACATAGGCCTAGACGGGACGTCGAAAAAAGGTGCACGGTTCGGGTTGGTCGCTTCCATGAAGAAGAACCGGCAAGAAACTCCATGGTTACTCTTTTCAAATCATTAGGTATTACTTTACAGACTATACAAAAGATGTAAAATGTAAACTTAAATTTAATTATGTGCGTTGCGGGCTGTCATGTGGGGGAGGGGGAATATAATATAATATAATATAATCTACCAATAATAATGAAATTTTACGCGGGTATAATAATACGCGAGGCGCAGCCAGTTTTGCAAATAAATAAAGAAATTAAATGTTTAACAGCTAATACATTTAAATAAAGCGTCGTATCCTTATTAAGTTAGTATCTTGAAGTATTGTACTCGATAGCGGCGCGCGTGTTGGCGGGCGGAATGTGAACTGTAGCGTAGGGTTGTCGCGTAATTATTATTATTATTCAAATTACTTATCCATAATTATGTTTATCAGTCGCCGATACCTATAGTACAGGCTCTGCCTAGTTTAGGATCAGTTGGCTTTGTGTGAGATGTCCACAATATTATTGTTGTTACATCTATATAAGTGTGTATATCAGTCGCCGATACCTATAGTACAGGCTCTGCCTAGTTTAGGGTCAGTTGGCTTTGTGTGAGATGTCCACAATATTATTGTTGTTACATCTATATAAGTGGGTATATCAGTCGCCGATACCTATAGTACAGGCTCTGCCTAGTTTAGGGTCAGTTGGCTTTGTGTGAGATGTCCACAATATTATTGTTGTTACATCTATATAAGTGTGTATATCAGTCGCCGATACCTATAGTACAGGCTCTGCCTAGCTTAGGGTCAGTTGGCTTTGTGTGAGATGTCCACATTATTATTGTTGTAACATCTATATATGTGTGTATATCAGTCGCCGATACCTATAGTACAGGCTCTGCCTAGTTTAGGGTCAGTTGGCTTTGTGTGAGATGTCCACAATATTATTGTTGTTACATCTATATAAATGTGTATATCAGTCGCCGATACCTATAGAACAGGCTGGAAAATGAACGAATGATCTCAAATTTTAGACGGACGAAAGCGCTGGACTTAGCCAGTAGTAGAGTAATAATTGAATATAACGTGTGTTGAATAGCGACATCTCATGTCCAAGAGTTAAAACTACGGTCTAAAGGCCGTAAATACGAATTCGAAATTTAAAAAGACAAAAAGGTACATCTTACCCAAAATAGATTTTGCGGTATGCACAACCCTATGTCTGTATCAGGGCGCACACTAGCATACCTTCACGTACACCTACACACACATAGACATATAACGAATTAGGGTCGGAGTCTATTCGGTGATCGTAGCGAAGCGATATACGTGCGAAATTTTGAATTTATATATTTTTACACGCTTTATATTAGCTTCACCTGTATGTATGTATGTAACCGACTTCTTTGAGCTCGATTTTGACCCACTTTAAACGGCCAGATTTCGTTCAAACTTTGTAGACTTATCGAGGACCGATGACAATACACTAATAACTAAAAAGTAGAAAATAAATAATAGTTAAAAAAAACTATAAACACGCTTTTTATAGAAAACCGAACTAAAAAATAGAAAATAAATTTCGATAATATCTTAAAAAGCGTGGGGTGCTTTAGCGTGTTTTTTAGTTTTTTTTAACTACTATTTATTTTATATTCGAAAGGGACGAACAAGTATTTTTTTAAATCTGTTCTTATTTCAAATCAATGACGTGATTGTTTTTTATTTACTCTGCTGACTACATTGTGCTATATTTTTTATATTATGGTTCTGTGATTTTTAAACTTAGCGTGAACTTACAGACAGACATTTGATTACTTATACGAACCACTGTTTGTACTGCTAAGGTCGCAAAGCAGCACGTGGCCCGCCTTATGGTAAACGGTTACCGCCGCATTTGTACGATTGCAAGTTTCAGACCAGGGGTATCTAGTTCTTCAAGATGGGTGTTAAAAGTGTTGCAGGGTCAGCAGCGCGTGACCTGAAGGAAATGCACTCTCTAAGGAAAACCTTTATGTACCAGGGGACCTAACCTAGAATGTACCAGGAGAGCATGAACAAAGGTAATCTCTCCACACCCTTCTTGAAGAACTCCATGCTGCACTCTCTAGGGTAAACCTTCAAGAATGTACCAGGAGAGCATGAACTAAAGGTAATCTCTCCACACCCTTCTTGAAAACTCCATGCTGCACTCTAGAAATTCCTTTTGTTTTTAATTTAGTAATTTTGAGTTACTCCACTGTGCTCCTCGGCGCTACTCTTTTTACCTCGCTTGCTTGGATGTCCTATGTCGCTGGCAAACTATTTATTCAGATTTTTATTCAACTGGCCAAAGTTCGTCACACGTGTTATCAATTATATGTTTAATTCAACAAGGTGACCGTTACTGTGGTCGCGCGGACCAATAAACAATGTGCATTTCAATCATTAATTTCACTTTTAAATCTGTTTATCTGAGAGCTCAATGGCTTTGTCTTCCGGCGGCCAGACAATTTGCTATGTTCGTATATACATATCGTCACGCCGCTAAAGGGCAGGCAGAGAGAGCGCCAGTTCTCTCTAACCTTACACACCTCTTTCGCTTCGTCCACATTCATCAGTCTCTTCATACATGCTCGTCGGTTTCGAGTACTCTTGATGTTCCTTTCCGTGAGTCCGGTCCTCTGGCTTTTTGTTTAAATTATACACATAACATTATTAAAATTGGGGGTTTTTAATTTAATAGTTCCTTTTATTTAGAATTGGAGTGTTAAATTAAATATTATTACACATTTATGATTAGTCACACCGCGAGCTTTACGATGAAGGAAAACATCGAGAGGAAACCTGCGTCTATACGTCTGAGAAGACATTAAAAGGCGTATGTATAGTCGTGCTTGAGTAACGGCGATGGACTCGCCATCTGTCACGTTGGCACCTAATATACCTCTGGCGGAAAGTGGGTGTGTGGGTATTACCTATACACCTCTGCCTACCCCTTCGGGGACCCTTGTGGGAAGGCGTGAGGATATATTAAATTAAATATTATGATTATTGAAATCATTAAATTAATAGTCCGCGCGGAAATGTTGGCCGCGCACTGCGAGGGGCCGGGGGTGAGGCGGGGGGTTGCCTAGTGATCGCAACGCACAAGAGATTAGACACAGGACTTATCTCGAGATATCGCACTTAATATAATAGGAAACAGATATGGCATGCCTAGTAAGTGAACGATAGAAATGAATTATTAATATAGTTGAACTTTTTAAAGTTTAAATTTAGCAATTATGTAGTAATTGAAAATAAACCAAAGCAATTTCTTTGTACAAGCTAATATAATATTAATATAATCGGCCTCTTTTTGTCATTTCTAATCTAAACTACAGTCCTTTTCTAAATGCAATTGAAAGTTTATATAGATATACAAAAACACAATTTATATTTTTATTGTCTGTGTGTTCGGGCTAATCTCTGAACGGCAAGACCGATTTTGACAGGACTCTCACTATCACATAGCTAATCTATACTAATATTATAAAGAGGAAAGATTTGTTTGTTTGTTTGTTTGTAATGAATAGGCTCCGAAACTACTGGACCGATTTCAAAAATTCTTTCACCTTTGGAAAGCTAAATTATCCCCGAGTAACATAGGCTATATTAAATTGGACCCGATAGGTGGCGCTGCGATCGAGTTTCAAGAATTTTACCTTTTTACCCGGGCGAAGCTTTCTCTGTGTTTCTGTGTGTCTTAAGCTAGATTCGAGAATGGTTTAGATTTACAATTGGACCCAATAGGTGGCGCTGCGATCGTGTTACGGGCAATTTAACTTTTTCACCCGAGCGAAGTTGGGCGGGACAGCTAGTGTTCCAATAAGTGACTTATGCTAATCCTTACTAATATTATAAATGTGAATGTAAGTTTGTTTGTTACGCTTTCACGTAAAAACTACATAACCGATTATCATGAAAGTTTGTACACATATTCCTGGAGGTATAAGAAGTAACATATGATACTTTTTATTGAAAAAAAAAACATTTTTACGACCGAAAAAAAGCCGGTTTACTGATATTTTTTATGGTGATGGCTTATACCCAGGATTAAGACATAGGCTACATTTGAATCCCGAAAGATTCAAAGCTCTAATATTATAAAGGCAAAAATAATTATGTTGCTCTTTCCACGCGGGCGAAGCCGCGGGCATAAGCTATATCTTAATATATATAAATTACGTGTCACGTTGTTTGTCCGCGATGGACTCCTAAACTACTTAACCGATTTCAATCAAATTTGCACACCGTGTGCAGTTTGATCCAACTTGAAAGATAGGGTAGCTTACATCACAATTGGACCCGATAGGTGGCGCTGTGATCGTGTTTCAGGAAATTTTACTTTTTCACCCTGGCGAAGCTGGGCGGGTAACTAGTATTGAATAAAATATTTATATGCAAAGCTTGTCTGTATGAACGCGATAATCGTAGGTACTACGATTTGATTTGAATAAAACTTTTTGCATTATATAGCCTGTTTGTTAAGGAAGGGTATAGGCTATAAATTATTATGATATTATTAAAGAAAGGAGATGAGTGATCGTATATAGGGCAGATATTTGTGTGATGAACACGAGTATTTGTACCTTAGTCTTGGATGTCCTATGTATTTATGTATATATCTATCTATACAAGTAAATATATCGTTGTCTAGTTACCATAACACAAGCGTTGCTTAATTTGGGACTAGGTCAATTTGTGTGGAATTGTCCCGAGGTATTTAATTATTTATAGGTATGTATAACCAAATTTAACACATTATTTTACTAGTATTTTACGTAAGAAAAAAGAAAAGTATTTCAAGTGAGTTTAGATTAATCTCACGCTTCCATTTACAACAGCAGGATAGATTTGGATTAAATTTGGAATGATTTTATAATCCTCACGCCCTCCCACAAGGGTCCCCTAAGGGGTAGGCAGAGGTGTATAGGTAATACCCACACACCCACTTTCCGCCAGAGGTATATTAGGTGCCAACGTGACAGATGGCGAGTCCATCGCCGTTACTCAAGCACGACTATACATACGACTTTGAATGTCTTCTCAGACGTATGCAGGTTTCCTCTCCATGTTTTCCTTCACCGTAAAGCTCGTGGTGTGACTAATCACTGTACTTAAGTTCAGAAAAACTCATTGGTACAGTCGGGATTCGAACTTGCGACCTTTGCGTCGCAGGCAACTGCTCGAACCTCTCGGCCACCACGGCTCTGGAATGATTTTAATTGCGAAAAATAACGCAGATTAGCAAATATTTTTCCCTTTACAGTGGAACACAATTATAGACTATCAATCGTCTGCCTACCCCTTCGGGGACCCTTGTGGGAAGGCGTGAGGATATATTATTATTATAATCGCCGGAGCAATGGCGGGCGTAATTCCAGAACGTTCTATTTTCAAATAATCGCGCGTAATTTTGACATTACGTTCTGTCACGTCAAGATTTTGATTTACATTATCGTCACGCCGTCCCACAAGGGTGCCCGAAGGCGTATACGTAATACCCACACCAGCGAGCCAGCGTGACAGATGGCGAGTCCATCGCCGTTACTCAAGCACGACGAAGATACGTCTTTGAATTATTTTTTTGTGTTGTCTCTCGTAGCGTGCGTTCCGGGAGCTTTTGCTACTTAGCCGCGTCTTTGAATCTCTTCTCAGACGTATTATATAAGTAAGTAGATATTCGCTACTTACTCTTAAAAGTAAAATATAAGTATTAAGATAATATACTTAAATAATATTGAAAAATAGTTACCTACTCATAAAAAATATTGCTCTGACCGTGTGTCTGTGTGCGTTAACAACCGCGCACACATATGGACTGTCGATCTGATACGCTATAGGGCTGCCACATTGTGGTGGGAGATCCTTTGTGCTACATTATTATTATTATTACTTTAATGTTTAAATACTGTACTTGTTAGGTGCTCTGGCCGAACGGTTCGAGTTGCCTGCAATAAATAGACTGCAAACTCGAACCCTGACTGTTCCATTGACTTTTTCTGACTTTAAGTACAGTGATAAGTCACACGACATGCTTTACGGTGAAGGAAAACATCGAGAGGAAACCTGCATACGTCTGAGAAGACATTCAAAGGCGTATGTATAGTCGTGCTTGAGTAACGGCGATGGACTGGCCATCTGTCAAATTTGCACTTAAAGTATATCTTCGGTGAAATATGGGTGTGTGGGATACGACCGATTTTTGTACATGCTATCAATTATTATTATTGTAAATAAAGACCTCTAGTAGTTGTATATAAAAATAATAATACCTTGGGACAATTCCCATCCCATATTAAGCATCTGTCTACCCCTTTCGGGGACCCATACGGAAGGCGTGAGCATATATTATTTTATATTAAGCAAAGCTTGTGTTATGGTAACTAGACAACGATATATTTACTTATATAGATAGATATGTACATAAATACATAGGACATCCAAGACTAAGGTACAAATACTCGTGTTCATCACGCAAATATCTGCCCTCAGCGGGATTCGAACCCGTGACCTCAAGTTTCGCAGTCAGACAGGGCAGACATAGCCTTTTAGTAATTGTGTATATTTCATCCACTCAACTGTCACATCAAATTCTTTTCTCTATCTCTTCTCTCGCTTCCCTTGGGTTGCCTGGAAGAAATCGCTTTTGCGATAAGGCCTATAACATGTTCTTTGTTTTCTGTCATACTGTTTTGTACATGTGTGTGTGTTTAATAAAGAATATATGTTTATACACACACACATCTGCGTTGACACAAGCATCATAATTTTTAATATAATAAAATTATAAACTATTTCCGCTCAAGTGTCAACCCTAGACAAACACTCACACATAAACATATCGTCCGCAAACACGCAAACATAAGCACAACGGATATATGAAACCAAACGCTTGTCAAACTAAATGGATACGGTGTTTAGAGGCGGGCGATCGCGCTGGCCTGTCGATAAATTTACCAAAAATATCGTAAAATTTTATTCTATAAACAAAAGTTCTAACAAATAATAAACGACTTGATAGATTTTTTTTTCGGAACGAAAATGCCCTTTCCCACGTATTTGGTAAATATAAATTTATAAAAAATTTTAGAGCAGCCAGCTATTTCATTAAAGAATAAAACTATGTATTGACGGTTATAAAAATGGAAAAATTTCAAGTGGGAATATTACGAATAATAATAATAAATCAAATAGATCGGACGCTCATGGACGGGAACGTCAAGAGTACTCGAAACCGACGAGCATGTATGAAGAGACTGATGAATGTGTGCGAAGCGTACCCTCTGCCTACCCCTTTAGGGACTCAGCGAAGCGTGATTATATGTATGTATGAATAATAAATCAAATAAGATAATGAATGCTTATAAAACAATAACACAAGAAATAAAAACCATATCATTACTCAAAATTAATAACTTTCATTCATCCGTCTCGCATAATGAACAAATATACACAATTAAAACAAAATTTTGAACCGAATATAAAATGACAATTATTTTTTCACCTCGCCCTTAAGCGCGTACAGTGACTAGTCACACCACGAGTTTTACGGTGAAGGAAAACATCAAGAGGAAACCTGCATACGTCTGAGAAGACATTCAAAGGCGTATGTATAGTCATGCTTGAGTAACGGCGATGGACTCGCCATCTGTCACGCTGGCACCTAAAATATATCTTTTACCTTCACACTTTTTTGTATTGTCTCTCGTAGCGTGAGTTCCGGGAACTTTTGCTACTTAACCTGGCAATGGCGAGACCTAGGCCTCCAGCCAGGCACTTTAGTACTAAGCAACACAGCTAAGGGCACCCCCTGTGGGGTACGACCTCTGTCGTCCTTGTGGGAAGTAGTAAAGATATATATCGACATTCGAATATCGACACTTTCCTACCCTACACTTTAACAGCAGAGTCGCGCGAGGTATGTACGTATTATTATTAGCAGGAGTAAGGTGTGTACACACTGGCGCACAATGTTGGGATACTAAATTCGTAATTATTACTAAAAAATTAAAATTATTTTTTTTTTTCTTTTATTTAATAATAATAATATATCCTCACGCCTTCCTACAAGGGGTAGGCAGAGGTGTATAGGTAATACCCACACACCTACTTTCCGCCAGAGGTATATTAGGTGCCAACGTGACAGATGGCGAGTCCATCGCCGTTACTCAAGCACGACTATACATACGCCTTTGAATATCTTCTCAGACGTATGCAGGTTTCCTCTCGATGTTTTCCTTCACCTTTAAGTTCGTGGTGTGACTAATCACTGTACTGGAATTTATTTACAATAACAACAATTAATAATATTTACAAAGAACAGTTGACACTAACTACTTACAGATAAAATATTTATCCCAAATCGGTATCCCGAGGCAACGTGCCAAGAAGACTAGCAGCATTGCCACGCTGGATAGCAATGCTGATTCTGTACTTAAGTTCACAAAACTCATTGGTACAAACGAGATTCGAACTTGCGACCTTTGCGTCGCAGGCAACTGCTCGAACCACTCGGCCACCACGGCTATTATACGGCACAAATACTATTCTTTGCTAGTCTTCAATATAAGTAATGGAAAATGTAGTGTTTTTTTCTCAATAATCCAACACGTTTACAGGCAAAACATACATCTTGAAGAATCTCCCGTGAGATTAGAGGAGAGGGGAGGGTGTTGAGGATGGGGGGAGGGGTCGAAAAATTCTCAAAAATGCCTCACGCAATTAATGGACGCCCCGTACCTTATATAATTACTAGCTTATGCCCGCGGCTTCGCCCGCGTGGAGTTCGAAAAAGTAGCTTTGGAAAATTTCCTGCTGGAATCGGTTCAGCCGCAATGCTGTGAAAGAGCATCATACATTATAACATAAGAACTTTGAAATATTCAGAGTAAAAAAAAAGAAGTAGCCCAATGTCCTATTCCTAGGTATAAGCTATCACCATTTCAACTTTCAGCCAAATCGGTTCAGCCGTTTGGCCGTGAAAGAACCGCAAACATCCAAACTTACAAACTTTCACATTTATAATATTAATAAGATAAGATTGTAATAAATAACAATTAATAATATTTACAAAGAACAGTTGAAACTAACTACTTACAGATAAAATATTTGTCCCAATATTTGTAATAAATTAAATGCATTTATTAATTCGTGCCTGCTCCAGTGTACACGAGTCCTTAGCCGGGGTCGTGCATGTACTGAATACGACGCGCTCAAGGCCTGTTTACGGTAAAAATCTTTATACTTTACTTGAATTTAACAATTACATGTTATAACAAAAGGATCTTCACTATAAAACACCTGAAAATCTAATCTTGACAATCTAGGTATATCTTTCTTAAAGGAAAACATCGAGAAATGAGTTTGAGAAGACATTCAATGACATTTACCTCCTATAAGGGTTCCCGGGTAGGCAGAAGTGTATAGTACCTACACACCCACTTGCCGCCGGTGATATATTTTGCCAACGTGACAGATGGCGAGTCCATCGCCGTTACTCCAGCACGACTATACATACGCCTTTGAATTGCTTCTCAGACGTATGCAGGTTTTCTCTACCTGTTTTCCTTCACCGTAAAGTTGTGTGACTTATCAGTGTACTTAAGTTCAGAAACTCAAAACTCTGCAACCACGACTCGATGTTTGAGATAAGTTGATCATCTTATCGTTGGCAAAAGATAATATTGTAACCTTCTGCTTACCCCTTTCGGACTTCTATAGTTAGGTGTGAAGCATTTAAGAACATAGGGAGTTCATATAATTGACTAGCGGCCCGTCCCGGCTTCGCCCGGGTGACATTTATTTTTTAAACATTTTGGCGTAGAATTTTCTTTTTTGGAATTAAAATATCCTATATTAAAATTTTTTATTCAAATGGTGAAAGAATTTTTAAAATCGGTCCAGTGCGTTTTGAGCCAATTCCTTACAAACATACTTACATACAAATCTTTCCTCTTTATAATCTCCTTAATATATATAAATTACGCGTCACGTTGTTTGTCCGCGATGGACTCCTAAACTACTTAACCGATTTCAATCAAATTTGCACACCGTGTGCAGTTTGATCCAACTTGAAAGATAGGATAGCTTACATAACAATTGGACCCGATAGATGGCGCTGCGATCGTGTTTCAGGAAGTTTAACTTTTTCACCCGGGCGAAGCTGGGCGGGTAACTAGTATTACTATAGATAAAGATTCATGAGCAAATAACCTTCAGTTGAACTGAAGGTCAACGGCACAGAAAAACAATGCAATTAGATTCGTAACAATTATTTAATTAATGAGATAAAATAATAATATATACTTAGATGCATTTTTTTTTTTTTATTCAACAATAGTGGCAAACAAGCATACGACCCATCTGATGGGAAACAGTTACCGTAGCCTATTTACGCTCACGATACCGAAGTAACACTTGCGCGTTGCCACTCTGTGTTCGGAGAGTTATAGTGTGTTGGCAGCATAATGGGTTTAATCCCTCTGCTTCCAACACAATGTAACAATCCTCCCCCCTCCCCAAGGAGCTCATTACTGGAAACCTTTTTCACCGCGTAGGAACACAACACAAACAATAGTGTTATTTGGCTACGGACTTCTATAAGGTGGAGGTCCTGCCCCAGTCGGGCAGATACAAATTCGAACGGGAAATCCACTATGCCCTACCTCTCTTCTGCATGATTATTACGGGACTTTTACTGGCAGATAGCTGATGTAAAAAGGAATAGCTTAGGCTACTTTTATTTCAATAACTAACCAAAAGTTTTTTTGTTAAATTCCATGCGGACGAAGTCGAAGTCAGGACGAAGACAGCTAGTTCTAAATAAAGTTACCAGTCCAGCCCAGCTCCCTTGCTCGCGATCCAGCAACACCCCACAGGGGGTGCCCTTAGCTGTGTTGCTTAGCACTAAAGTGCCTGGCTGGAGGCCTAGGTCTCACTGGCTAAATAGCAAAATTTCCCGGAACTCAAACTACGAGAGACCAGGAGTTAAGATGTCTTTTTGCCACCATGTATTCATTCATATGCATTTAGTAAAAAGCGGTTATTTCAATATTACAAACAGACACCCCAATTTTATTATATGTATATCTGATAGATGTGGGTTCCGGGAACTTGTGCTTCTTAACCTCACAATGGCGAGACCAAAGCCAGGCCCTTGTTAGGTGCTAAGCAAACACAGCTAAAGGCACCCCCTGTGGGGTTAGGACTAGGCTTAGGGACTGGGGAAATAGGCCGGACTAAAGGAGTTATTAGAAAACCATATTTTTCAATTAAATTGGCCATTTCCGAGTTAATTCAAACGTTGAAGTGAGACAGACGGCGAAAGTGTAAGCAGGACAGGTATAGCTGAAGGTCGTCTGGGGGAAAGAGACGGGGATATAATTAAAACTTTTGTCGCAAGCTTGCCGAGGGTACGGATGGGTAGAACAGAGCGCGGAGTGGAGTAGCCATATTGAATTTTTTTTGTATTTTTTTTCTCTTTTTTAAGAAGTTTTCTCGACTATGCCACTCAGTGAGGTCACCTTCATGTAAAAGTTATTAAAACTACGCTTATATAACTTTCAATAAGCCTCTTATTTCACATATACAGAAAAAATTTATAAGTTGTGCATGCATGGTATTTTTTATAATAGATAATAATAATAATATCCTCACGCCTTCCCACAAGGGTCCCCGAAGGGGTAGGCAGAGGTGTATAAGTAATACCCATACACCCACTTTCCGCCAGAGGTATATTAGGTGCCAACGTGACAGATGGCGAGTCCATCGCCGTTACTCAAGCACAACTATACATACGCCTTTGAATGTCTTCTCAGACGTATGCAGGTTTCCTCTCGATGTTTTCCTTCACCGTAAAGCTCGTGATGTGACTAATGGCATGGTATTTTTGTATTCAATAATTAATAAGGCATACAATGGCAATTACACCAATTGGACAGTATTTTTGATATTAAAAGGACCAGCTGTCCCGCCCAGCTTCGCTTGGGTGAAAAAAAAATTCCTGAAACACGATCGTAGCGCCACTTTTCGGGTCCAATTGTAAACCATGCTTGAATCCACCTGAAGAGACAGAAAATTATTAATTTCATTTAAAACGGTCCAGTCGTTTAGGAGATTTAGGAGGTTCACACAAACACTCACAGAAGAAATATCTTACTAATATTATAAATGTGAAAGTTTGTATGTTTGGATGTTTGGTGCTCTTTCACGGCCAAACGGCTGAGCCGATTTGGCTGAAAGTTGAAATGGTGATAGCTTATACCTAGGAATAGGACATAGGCTACTCTTTTTTTTTAATCCTGATAAATTCAAAGTTCTTATATTATAATGTATGATGCTCTTTCCGGGCATGGCGGCTGAACCGATTCTAGCAGGAAAATTTCCAAAGCTACTTTTTCGAACTCCACGCGGGCGAAGCCGCGGTCATTAGCTAGTATATATATATATAAAGACATCCTCACGCCTTCCCACAAGGGTCCCCGAAGTGGTAGGCGGAAAACATCGAGAGGAAACCTGCATACGTTTGAGAACACATTAATACTATATTTACTACCAACTAGAATGGTACTTAAAATATTTTTATTTAAACTAGAATGTTTATCGAAGCTATTCCACAGCTTTCTATATTCTGTTTTTACGAGAATATATTTCAATGAGTTTCCGTTTATAGCCTTCTTTAGCCGACTGCGGAGCGAGGGGTGCTGTGTTTATCGTTAACTATGTTTTAATTTGAACATTTTTTAATATATCTCTGGCGGAAAGTGGGTGTGTGGTTATTACCTATACACCTATGCCTACCCTTTTGGGGATTCTTGTCTGAAGGCGTGAGGATATATTATATTATAAACTAGCTGTCCCGCCCAGCTTCGCTTGGATGAAAACAAACAATTTCTGAAACACGATCGCAGCGCCACCTATCGGTTCTAGCTGTGAATCTTAGCCATTCTCGAATCCACCTGAGAAGACACAGAAATTTCATGAAAATTGGTCCGTCCGTTTAGGAGTTCAGCGACATACACGTGCACAGAAGAAATATTATATGAATGTTTTTTCATACAAACCTTCTTCTGACAATAAAGAATACATAAACCAATTTGGCGCAGTCGTTTGGAAGTTATGCGCGTACAAACATTTCGGTGATTCATTTTTATATATATATAGATATCATTTTCTCATGCGTTTCTTCATTCGTAATTTTTATTTGGTTAATACAAAGAAAAGGTAGATATAATACACCTAAAAATGTGTAGAAAAAAATGACCCAAATCTGTCACGCGAAGGGTGCCAAGAAGACTAGCGGCATTGCCACGTTGTATGGCAATGCTGATTCGCTGAGCGAAATATTCGCCAGGCTTTAAGCCTCCCGTGACAAGAGGGCTGGCGAATATAATATATCCTCACGCCTTCCCACAAGGGTCCCCGCCAGAGGCGGAGAGAGGGCCAGAGGTATATTAGGTGCCAACGTGACAGATGGCGAGGCCATCGCCGTTACTCAAGCACGATTATACATACGCCTTTGTATTTCTTCTCAGACGTATGCAGGTTTCCTCTCGATGTTTTCCTTCACCGTAAAGCTCGTGGTGTGACTAATCACTGTACTTAAGTTCAGAAAAAACTCATTGGTACAGTCGGGATTCGAACTTGCGACCTTTGCGTCGCAGGCAACTGCTCGAGCCACTCGGCCACCACGGCTTCATGATGCTTAATATTATAAATGTGAAAGTTTGTATGTTTGGATGTTTGGATGTTTGTGGTTCTTTCACGCCCAAACGGCTGAACCGATTTGGCTGAAAGTTGAAATCGTGGTGGCTTATACCTAGGAATAGGACAAAGGCAACTTTTTTTTTTAAACTCGAAGATTCAAAGTTTTTCACGGCATAGCGGCTGAACCGATTTTAGCAGGAAAATAGCTAAGCTACTTTTTCGAACTCCACGCGGGCGAAGCTGCGTGCATAAGCTAGTCTAATATAACTCTACAAGTAAACAATAAAAACACGACGAATATCTATACATATAATAAAAATGTAACGGATCGCTGTCTATACATAGAAGATATATATGAGAAAAATATGATTGGGACCTTTATCAACGCAAATAGCACCCAAAACAATTATTGTTAGAATTTTCGACTGTTTGTCTGTGCGTTTGTGCACGCTAATCTCAGAAACGGCTTATCCGACTTAGATGTGGTTTTCACTAATATATTTTTATTAAAACTTCCTGCAAAACATTTTGCTAAGGCGAACTTAATGCCGAAGGCATTCTCTACCAGTTAACCTTAATATTGTGGTAAGCTTTTCGTATCATGTCCAAAATAAATAAAAAATTATATCCAAAAAATGCTGCCCAAAATCACTATTCCATGCGAACGAAGTCGCGGCAACAGCCAGTGTCTAATATAACTACAATGAATAAAAAAACACGAAAAATATATAATATTTTTTCGTACCGCTCCCAGTGTAACTTCACCCTAATTCACATTCATTTCGGCCAAGTGTGTTGTTGCCAAGCTACGCGATACACACTACGCGATTTTGTGTCACAAATATTTTGATTTTTCTCAGGTATTTTTTAAATGTATTTATTGGAATATTTCGCGGCGTTAAGGATTAAACTTTCTAGCGTTAAGAAAATTCATACACGAACATACAATAAGTAAAGTAGTTCTGCGGCTTAAAGTGCGTAAAATTTAATTATACTAAATTTTGAAAAAAATATGTATATTGAAACTGAATTGGATGTCATTTTGCACAGAGATAGATTAAGAGCTGGATTAACACTTAAACTATGGTTTGTGCAAGAAATGGCTAATTAACTCGAGTTTACGCGTAGAATTATAATTACCTAAATCTTTTGTCTATGATAATAATATAATATATTATTATATTTTTATTTGAATTTAGATGAAGAAAGGCATGTTACGTTGGTTTGGACACATAGAAAGGATGAGTGAAGAAAGATTGACGAAACCGATATACAAAGCAAAAGTGTGTGCAAGAAGAGGCACTATACTCTCTGCCTACCCCGTTAGGGACTTGGCGTGATGATATGTGTGTATGTATATTTTTATTTAGAACCGTGGTGGCCAAGTGGTTCGATTAGTTGCCTGCAACACAATAATTGCAAATCCGAATCCCGACTGTACCAATGAGTTTTCCGAACTTAAGTACAGTGATAAGTCACACCACGAGTTTTACGGTGAAGGAAAACATCGAGAGGAAACCTGCATACGTCTGAGAAGACATTCAAAGGCGCATGAATATATATTTATTTTTTACCTCTGGCGGATTGTGGGTACTGCACACCTCTGCCTACCCCTTCAGGGACCCTTGTGGGAAGCCGTGAAGATAGTATTATTTCTAATCACTAAGTCTGAGGAGAGACTTTGCCTCCCTGTGTGTGTTCTACCGCTTGTATAACGGGGAGTGTTCTGCAGAATTGTTCCACATGATGCCCACTTCCACCTTCTACCACCGCACCTCTCGCCATCGACGGGGAATTCATCCCCATACCTTGGAACCACAAAGGTCTCGCACTGTGCGCTTCCAAAGGAGTTTTCTTCCGCGAACGCTCAGGCTGTGGTATGAGCTCCCCGTTGAGGTTTTCCCTGGAGAGTAGAGTGGAGAGGTTTTCTTCGGAGTTCTTCAAGAAGGGTGTGAAAAGATTCCTGCAGGGTCGGCAACGCGCGAGTGATACCCCTGGTGTTGCAAGCGTCCATAGGCGACGGTAACCGCTTACCATCAGGCGGACCGCATGCTTGTTTGTACGTGGTATAAAAAAAAAGCTTTTAAAATTCCACCTAAACTAGATAAATATACACACTAACGTATCTCTACACGAAAAATTAAAATTGAAATCCTACATTCAATATTAGACTTTGACATTCAGCATTAGAGTTTATATTACTATGAGCGATTTTGTACGATTTTATTTGAAAATGGAACTATTATTTGAGAGTGTGCGTGAATCGTTATACACTGGGTGATTTTTATATTAATGTACTTTTTCAGTATTTTTCGTTTCTTCAATTAAATACAGAGATTTATCACAGCTCACATTCGTTAAACGTGGGTGTTATTTTATCATTGTTTACCCAATAATATGGTAACAAAATGCATATATTTTAAACAAATATCTATATATCTTCACGCCTTCCCACAAGGGTCCCCGAAGGGGTGGGCGGAGGTGTGAAAATAGTACCCACACACTTTTCGCCATAAACATAGGTGCCAACGTGACAGATGGCGAGTCCATCGCCGTTACTCAAGCTCGACTATACATACGCCATTGAATGTCTTCTCAGACGTATGCAGGTTTCCTCTCGATGTTTTCCTTCACCGTAAAGCTCGTGGTGTGACTAATCACTGTACTTAAGTTCAGAAAAACTTATTGGTACAGTCGGGATTGGAACTTGCTTTATTTTTGTCGAAGGCAAATAGTCGAACGACTCTGCCACCACGGCCTTGAGATATCACAAATATTGAAGTATTAACAAATTTATTTTAACAGTTGTTATATTACCATTACTTTACAAACAACCTTCAAAACAATTAATACCTATCAAGAGAGAATTTTAAGACAGGTGGGGCAAAACGGGCCTCCCGTCCACAATAGCAGGCAGCCTGGGGCAGTACCTCCGCCTTACAGGAGGTCGCACACACATGGCACTGCGAGTGCAGTGGGCTGGTCCTAAGGTGAGTTAGGAAGGCAGGGAGGTAGGTCACCCATCCAAGTACTGTCAGGACCAAGGTTACTCAACTTGGCATGTGATCACCACACGTGGATTCGGAATACAATACCTACTCAAGGAGTTTGATGCAAACGAATTTGCACCTTAACCTGTAGTACTTAAGTCGATAATAAGTTGAGAGCTTACAAAATGAAAACTCGTTAGCAACTTCCCTTGGTACCTATGTATTGTAATATCTACTCTAACTCATTGATATAAAGTTTAATATCGTTGTGTAGCAATCCGAAGTGACGCCGACCTACTGTGTCGTTTCGTACGATTTGTATATCGAACGCGTTCTTTTTTTTTAATACATACTATATTATACATAGGTAACAAACAAATTGAATGGTTTAGTAGCAGTTTCGAAACGTATGATAAATATTTTGACTGTAAAATTTGTGTTAATTTCAGTTGATTTTATGTGAACCTATTTCCGCCATTTGTAAAGTTTTTACAGGAGTATCTTTTTACATATTATTATTTAAAGTAATTCCAAAATCGAAATCTAACGAAACGTTCGAATTTGTGACTTCAAGAAATACAGCGAAATTTTATTCTTTTAGTCTACGGTTAATGTCGCTATCAAGTAACAGAGTCAGGCTATTTTATAAAAGTCTGCAAGGACTTTAGGTATTTCAAAAGAGTAGTTTACAATTTAAATTAATTAGCTATCGAAACAATGGTTCTTTCAATTGATAATAGACTAGACAGGTATTTTACATTAATTTACAAACCTAAGTAACCTAACACCTCTTTTGGCAACTTAAAACGTTTGAAAAAGCAATTAATCCAATTGGCTCAGTTAAAATCAATTTAATAATTTAATAATGGTTGTCATGACAATTACGTTATACCAGCATTTTTTTTTAATTATCTATGGTTATAAGGAAACCTACAGCTTAGTGGCTAACCAGCCAGTATCTATTTTTTGTTTTTTTTTTGTGTATTTAAAAGCCATATACTAATTAATATACTTACGAAAATTGTTTGACAATGTTTAAAGTTAAGAACGAGTCATCGTATCACATTTTAATTCAATATAAATTTCTTGATTATCTACTTACTTACCTACCACACAAATCAGCAATGGTGTAAAAAATTAAACATACACTCACACATAGACGAGACTCTTTGTTTGTGTGCGCTGTTTAGCCTGGCTAGGGTTGGCACATTTGCAAGTTGGCAATTTACCGTGTTCAAAAAAAGTGGTATATTTATCCCTCGAAACCGACGAGCATGTATGAAGAGACTTATGAATGTAGACGAAAGAGGTATGTAAGTCTAGAGAGAATTGGCGCTCTATACTCTCTGCCTACCCCGTTAGGGACTCGGCGTGATGATAATATGATGATGATGATGACATTTATCCCTAAACATTGATGTTTTAAAGATACAACTATTCTTTTGTCTGTCACGGTTCCAGTGTAGGGGTGAAACATACAAAAAACGTCGTAATTCATTGGGCATCCATTCTATAATCTTTCCTGTCTAATAACTACTGTACTACTAGGAAAATTACCCTTAAATTAACATTAATACTATACAATATATATCTTATATGATAATTATAAAAATATTTTTACTGAATAAAAAACGACTAAATTCATTATATTGTTATTACTTTATTCCTTAATAAACTGTGACCCCTTTAATAAGGAAAAATTTATTATACGTTTATTACGTCGGGATGACATCTGCAATTTTTACAAGCTGGATAAATACATAAATAATGAATAAGTAAGCTGAATAAGTTTTTTTAAAGAAAAAAATAACCACCAATTAATTCAAATTAAACGCAGATGAGATTGTGGAGCAGAGCCAGTAAATACATACAATAACTGTAGCGAGTTTTTATTAAAAATATAAAAATAACGTGTGGCACTCGGGGACTCAAATAAAATCAAATCAAAATCTTTTTATTTCACATAGGCCCAGGTGGGCACTTATAAAACGTCGAAAAAGAAGCACGGTTCGGGTTGGTCGCTTCCATGGAGAAGAACCGGCAAGAAACTCCATGGTTACTCTTTTCAAATCATTAGGCATATACAATATTTTTTTCGTTACAGCAATAGTACCCAAGTATGGGGGAACAACGTAGGCCCGACAATAGGTCGTTGCTTACTATACAAAGCATACATAAAACAAGATAATTATAACAATGTTAGCAAGATCTGGGAATCTACAAAGCCTAGAATGTTCTCACATTCTGCCGCTGCCGCGGTAAAGCTATTGCATAGCATTTTTTAACAACTTATGCAATATACCTACTTTCTCACAAACAGCTGCTTACGTACTAGGCATGCTTTTTAAGTTCCGTCGTTTGCATATTTCCCGGCAATTTTGAATTTGGAACAGTTCTATATTCGTTGTCGTCGTGTTTAAATTTTGAAGGTGTAAGGTTATTTTCGTTACGGAATTTCTGGATTCGGTCTCCACACTCATGGCCCGCGCTAGAAGCTATGCAATAGCTTAACAAGACTTTACTACTTTATTTATTCTTGTTGTTATCTTATTTATTGTATTCATATGCAGAAATTCTGCAGTTAATAACATTATCTCTGTAAATTTTCTTTCATCGGAAAATTCATAATAGTCCTTGATTAATTATCATTTTACGCCATGAAAATTAAAATTAAATAATATTTACACATAAAATTTAAAACGTCATTGTCAACCCTACTTAGCGTGTGAGCGGGTAAGAAAATGCGGAGCAACTGGGAACACACAAGCACAGATACAGATACGGACGGCCCGCGTTCGGTAACGGCCGTAGTTACGTTACGGGCCATCGCGCGCGTATTTTGACTTATTTTTGTCAAACGATCGCCATGTTGTTTTATTGTGTTCAATAATTTTTAATTTATACATTCAAAAATTTACAAACATTCAACTCGGCTGTACAACGATTACGTGGCAACATTTCTTTGTGTGACATTGCGTGAATTTATTGAAATGTCTCTCCATAGTTGATTATTATTGCTTTACTGTTGATAATTCCTGTGGTTATCTCGCTTATAGTTAGTTATCGGACAATTGTTCAGTTTTAAATATAAGCGATTGTGATAAGTTTGTTGAGATTTCGTCCGTAGTAAAATTTTATACGTGAATGTTAATTAAAATAAAATAATTTGTTACAAGTTCACACCGCGAGAGTTCCGAGAATAACTCTTTGAAATACCTATCACATGTGTTTGTGGGTGATATTAACTGTATGTACCTATCAGTGCTGTTTTTAAATATAGTGCAATGGAGTTAAAAATAAGAATGCACAAACACAAGAAATTACCATTGTGTTCCAAATACTAAAATTTTGTCAACATTAAAATGTACGTCAAATATTATGTTTGAAGTGTAGTGCAAGTGACGTAGAAGGATTGACGCCTTTGTCTACGGATTTAAAAAAATGGAAAAACCTACTTACAAGGTAAGCCAAATGGAAAGCAATTTTTCCTATGCTAATTTGGAAGTTAAAACGAAAAAAATTACGAATGCTCATATAAATTTGAATAAGGAAGAGTTTTAAACGCTCAACCTTTATACGAATATTAATGTGTACAATTAATATCAAACATCAATAATTATGTTAAAGTTCTGTATCGATTTCCCGGCCAATAAATGAATAATTGGAGGTTTGAAATAACGGCGTGACGTCACCCATTGTCTCGCGAATACTCGCGATTGCAAATCACTATTCATTAGTTTAGGAAGGAAGGAGCCAATCGCTATTTGGCGGGTACATCTGTACTATTCCTTTTTTAAAACACTGAGATCAATGCTACCAACTTGAAAATTGTGTTGTGTATGACGGAGAGACAATTTTAAACGAAAGAAAATAAAATTACTCATTTGACTCCTCGTTCGCCATATTATCGGTAAACACTAGGGCGGAGACGCGGTCGACGGATTCAATTATCGATATCGACTTTGTTTTAATTTAAGTATTGTTTTGTTTGTTAATAGTGCAATGATAATCGGTGCTATAATTAATAAATAATAATATTATATATCCTCACGCCTTCCCACAAGGGTCCCCGAAGTGGTAGGCAGAGGTGTATAGGTAATACCCACACACCCACTTTCCGCCAGAGGTATATTAGGTGCCAACGTGACAGATGGCGAGTCCATCGCCGTTACTCAAGCACGACTAAACATACGACTATGAATTTCTTCTCAGACGTATGCAGGTTTCCCCACGATGTTTTCCTTCTCCGTAAAGCTCGTGGTGTGACTAATCACAATATAATTATAACTTGCATAATTATGTTCGTAATAATAAGTATAAAAAGTCGAATGAAATATTTAAAAAGGATTGTTTTTCTTCTTTGTAGTTCAGTATTTTCTCTTGTTATTGATATATCTCTTGACTATTGTCAAAGATAGGAGTTTGTTTGTTTGATGTCTCTAATCTCAGGTTCTACTTGTTCGATGTGTATATACACATATATATATATATATATATAATAAGTAAATTGTTTTTTTTTATTATATGCGAGCATGAGGTCCGCCTGACGGTAAGCGATTATCGCCGCTTATGGACGCTTGCAATACACATGTAAAAGTAACGAGTAATAATATCAAACAGTTTATCACATATTTTTTTATTTTTGTTTAAATAATAAAATATTACCTATATATATATATACTTACATCGCATGCATACATGCTCGCCGGTTTCGAGTACTCTTGACGTCCCCGTCATTGAGTGTCCGTTCGATTTTATCTATTAAATAAATAAATAATGACAAGCCAGTGAACCCGCGGTGCACAGCTAGTCTTATCTTACTTCTTACTTAATATTATAAATGTGAAAGTTTGTAAGTTTGGATGTTTCCGGTTGTTTCACGGCCAAACGGCTGAACCGATTTGGCTGAAAGTTAAAGAGGTTATAGCTTATACCTAGGAATAGGACATACTACTCGTTTTTTTAAATCTGAAATTTCTTATATTATAATGTATGATGCTCTTTCACGGCATAGCGGCTGAACTGATTCTAGCTGGAAAATTTCCAAAGCTACTTTTTCGAACTCCACGCGGGCGAAGTCGCGGACATAAGCTAGTATAATATATTTCGAGCTCTTCCCGGAAGGAAGATTCGCGAGATGATGCTTCGTTCGACCTTGATAAGCCTTATCCTACCTTACCTTACCTAATAATTATCATATTATCAAAATAAAATACATCTTTGTTATGATAAGCCCTATAAGCCGTGGTGCCCTAGAAGCTCGAGTTCGAACCCCGACTGTACCAATGAGTTTTTCTGAACTAGTACAGTGATTAGTCACACCACGAGCTTAACGGTGACAGAGACTAATCATTGTTCAGGAACACATAATAGTTCACCTAAGTTCAGAAAAACTCATTGGTACAGTAGGGGTTTGAACTTGCGACCTTTGTGTCGCGGGCGACTACTAGAACCACTCGGCCACCACAGGTTTTTTTTATATTTATTATTTAGTAATTACGTAACTAACTATTATTGATAAGTGTGTTGTAAGTATATTACAAATTGACAGGGGATCATTTCTTAGCCATTGTATTGGACAATAGATGATTGGGCAGTGAAAAGCTAATTAAATATCAATTTGGTTCGTTGTTCTTCTCTATCTAATGACAAACATCGCATTGTAATGACGAATGCCTGTGTTTATAAACAAACTTGATGTGCCTCGTGGAATTAACAGCGTTACATTCGGTTCATACATATATGTATGTATATATATACTAGTAGTCGCAGCCAGGTTCGCCCGGATGAAAAAATACAATTTCCTGAAACACGATCACAATTGTGAATCTAAACCATTCTCGAATCCACCTGAAGTCACAGAAAATTTCATCGAAATCGGCCCAGTCGTTTCACAGATAAGCCGCGGCAAACAAACAGACAGACAAAAATATAAAAATACAATATGTTGGTATATGTACCGTGTATACATCCATATGTATTTAGTAAAAAAAGTGTTTTTTTTTATATTACAAACAGACACTCGAATTTTATTTATTTGTATAGAAATTGTGATACTACGATCTTCACATATAAGAAAACATCAGTGTGGGAACCTGCATACGTCATCTTCTCTCAGTCGTTCTACAAAGGTGTTAGATTTGTAATTTGTCACGTTTGCACCTAAAATCTCCAGCGAAACGAAGTTGTAACACCTTCGCCTACACCCTTGGAGATCCTTGTGGGAAGCCTGTTAAAGAACTGATTTCTAATCGCGCAGCGCCATCTTCACATCGTAACTATTGACCCATAAAGCTCAACTAATAAAAGAAATCTATTTCTGTTTACACACCCGCGTTCCAACTCTTCGTTGCATTATCGCTGTTAACGGCGATTGTTTACCATTTACAATCGTGTAATGAGTCTACTCTCGCCTCTATGTTTAACTAGTAACTTCCCGCGTTGTTGCCCACGATATTTAAGCTAAGCTGTGTCGTTTAATATGTTTTATTTTTTTAATTGTCTCTCGAGTTCCGGGAACTTTTGCTACTTAACCGGTCAATGGCGAGACCTAGGCCTCCAGCCAGGCACTTTAATGTGCCTATGGAGTACGGACCTCGGCTTAGAGCGTTGCTGGAACGCGTGCAAGGGAGCTGGGCTGGACTGGGAGTCCTTTAATATTTTTTCTTAGAGCTTATGTTGATAGTGCTATCCACGAATGCGCGCACCCCACTATTCCTCCTCATAGTTTATAGTGTAAGTGTGCAACCTTCCACTAATGTGTGAGTATTGTTGGTACACACTGATTACCTATGAGTGTCCACGCACACTACAATTAATACACTCGGGTCATACTGCCCGCATCCCGCGACCCCCTCGACAAGACATTGGTGGTGCGCGTCTTCGTGGATGGCACTATCTACATCATCATGTCGATTCGTAAGTCATCTCATTCATTCGTTAGACACGTTGGCACCTAAAATATATCTCTGACTGAAAGTGGGTGTATGGGTAATGGTACGGGGACCCTTGTGGGAAGGCGTGAGCCGTTAATTAACCTTGGTCTTCTCAAGGGATAGGCAGAGAGGGTAGAGCACCAGTTCTCTCTGGACTTCAGTCAACGCTGGACATGCAATCATCAATAACCTTGTATGAACAGCATCACTTTAATTGGAAGCCACGTAGATGCGTCACGGTGTTTTCATCGGGTAGTTTTATTTTTGGATTGAGTTCTTGGAATGTTAATTTCTTTGGCTTTGGTTAAGTTTCTTTTTTCTTTCTTAACTTTACGCCTTATCGTAAGGAGTAGGCAGAAATGTACAATATATTATCTCCATAAATGAGGTGAATAAAAGTAGCATAAGTAATATTACCTATTTGCCAGTAAAGTCCCGTCAAAACCGGGCCAGCTGTTTTGGAAATTAACTGAACCTCAAATATATTTAAAAAAATCCAATATATGAAAAGCGTAATTGTATGACCGAATAATATATAGATTAAAGATGATATAAAATTACTAATGTAATTTATACAAATAGTATCGACCAATAACTTATCGATAAAAATACGGCCCAACACTAGCGCAACACTCGTACACCATTCGTTCGCTTATGAACAATTTAATTATAAACAGTTTTTTTGTTCGCGTTTCCGTATGTTGGCACTAATTGTTTTAAGTTTTCGCGCACAGGCAGGTAGGTAGCTATCTTGTTATGTTGGCAATACTGTGACATGATTGTTCTTTTGCGTTTTTTGGCTTTTAGGTATTTTTAAACTCAGTCCACAAACTTACACAGTGGTCATTCGTTTTAGTCGAAGTCTGGCTTGACCTCGATATAGATAGTGCCATCCACGAAGACGCGCCCCACCAATGTCTAGTCGAGGGGGTCGCGGCATGCAGGCAGTATGACCCGAGTGTATTAATTGTAGTGTGCGTGTGCACTCATAGGTAATCAGTGTGTACCGACAATACTCACACATTAGTGGAAGGTTGCACACTTACACTGTAAACTGTAGGGGGGATAGTGGGGCGCGTCTTGGTGGATGGCACTTTCATAGTGTTGTGGGTTTCTTTTTAAATATTCCATTTATGGATATGAAAAAACTAAAGAAAAGATTTATGTTAAATTTAACAATAATACTCATAGATCATCAGAATAACTTAACTGTACTATGGTAACTAGATTAATGACTACTTACTGCTAAACTTGAGGTGGCGGGTTTGATTCCCCGCTGAGGGCAGATATTTGTGTGATGAACACGAGTATTTGTACCTTAGTCTTGGATGTCCTATGTATTTATGTATATATATATCCTTATAAGTAAATATATATAATATATCCTCACGGCTTCCCATAAGGGTCCCCGAAGGGGTAGGCAGAGGTGTATAGGTAATACCCACACACCCACTTTCCGCCAGAGGTATATTAGGTGCCAACGTGACAGATGGCGAGTCCATCGCCGTTACTCAAGCACGACTATACATACGCCTTTGAATGTCTTCTCAGACGTATGAAGGTTTCCTGTCGATGTTATCCTTCACCGTAAAGCTCGTGGTGTGACTAATCACTGTACTTAAGTTAAGAAAAACTCATTGGTACAGTCGGGATTCGAACTTGCGACCTTTGCGTCGCAGGCAACTGATCGAACCACTCGGCCACCACGGCTTTTTTTTATATATATATATCGTTGTCTAGTTACCATAACACAAGCTTTGCTTAATTAAGAGCTATATCAATTTGTGTGGAATTGTCCCAAGGTATTTAAAATGTTGGTATTTAACTTTATGAGCTATGAACTAGCCGGTTCATGCCGAGCTTCACTATGGCGCATTGTCCTTGGAGGTGTATGAGAGTAAAACATATTTTACTCATACGAGAAATAAATAAAGTGAAGCCTTGAAGCACTGCATATAGAGTCAAACAGTCGGGATTCGAACCCTAAACTAAAAAAAAAAAAAAAAGATTCCTGCAGGGTCGGCAACGCGCGAGTGATACCCCTGGTGCTGCAAGCGTCCATAGGCGGCGGTAACCGCTTACCATCAGGCGGACCGCATGCTTGTTTGCCACCGAAGTCGTATAAAAAAGAAAAAAAAACTATCGGAACCACTCGGAGGAATATATATAGCGATTTATGGGAATTAAGGACGGGAACGTTAAGAATACTCGAAACCGACGAGCATGTATGAAGAGACTGATGAATGTGGACGAAGCGAAAGGGGTATGAAGTCGAACCCTAGTTCTAATGATATAAAATATTTATTGAAATTACTAGCTGTCCCGCCCAGCTTCGCTCGGGTGAAAAAGTTAAATTGCCCGTAACACGATCGCAGCGCCACCTATCGGGTCCAATTGTAAATCTAAACCATTCTCGAATCTAGCTTAAGACACACAGAAACACACAGAAAGCTTCGCCCGGGTAAAAAGGTAAAATTCTTGAAACTCGATCGCAGCGCCACCTATCGGGTCCAATTTAATATAGCCTATGTTACTCGGGGATAATGTAGCTTTCCAAAGGTGAAAGAATTTTTGAAATCGGTCCAGTAGTTTCGGAGCCTATTCATTACAAACAAACAAACAAACAAACAAATCTTTCCTCTTTATAATATTAGAATAGATATAAGCGGAGATTTTAATTACTTCTATATCCAGGTGTCCTCACGGAGTGACATAGTCGTTGTGCGACAAAACTGCTTAAATAAAGAGAAAAAAAAAGTCTAGGGAGAACTGGCGTTCTATCCTCTCTGCCTACCCCCGTTAGGGACTCGGCGTGATGATATGTATGTAATGTAATTTTAGAGCGCCCAGTGTGTACACAGCTTTATGCAAAGTAAAAAACGCTAAGCTCAGGTGAAAAGCAGTCCTAAAGCGTGCGGTTGTCTCGCTCGCGCGTATAGCTCCGTCCCGCTCGGCTGTTTCCAATTTATACTTATCGATTCAGAGGTCGTGTTTGATTGTACGGTTTGCATCAAAACTTGTTTGACACGAGCTGTTAATCAAAATATTTTTATTTCACATAGGCCTAGGTGGGCACTTATAAAACGTCGAAAAAGGTGCACCGTTCGGGTTGGTCGCTTCCATGGAGAAGAACCGGCAAGGAACTCCATGGTTACTCTTTTCAAATCGTTTGGTTAACACACAAGCTTTCAAACAATAGTCGCAACAAATTTGATCCATACATAGAATTGAATATCGATAGTGCCAGCCACGAACACGCGCCCCACTATCCCCCCCTACAGTTTACAGTGTAAGTGTGCAACCTTCCACTAATGTGTGAGTATTGTCGGTACACACAGATTACCTATGAGTGCACACGCACACTACAATTAATACACTCGGGTCATACTGCCCGCATCCCACGACCACGACTATACATACGCCTTTGAATGTCTTCTCAGACGTATGTATAGTCGTGCTTGAGTAACGGCGATGGACTCGCCATCTGTCACGTTGGCACCTAAAATATATCTCTGGCGGAAAGTGGGTGTGTGGGGTACTACCTATACACCCTATATATATTCGGGCACCTTAGTGGGAAGGTGTGGAGATATATAATATGCTTTAAAAAGGAATTGAATTGGAATAAAAGGAATTGAATTATGAACGACTAGCGATCCGTCCCGGCGTCGCACGGGTGGATATAATTTTGTTTATAAAAGAAAATATATCCTATGTCACTCAGGGTGAATGTAGCTTTCCAATGGTGAAAGAATTTTTCAAATCGGTCCAGTAGTTTCGGAGCCCATTCAATACAAACAAACCAATCGAACAATTAAATCTTCCTCTTTATAATATTATTACTAGCGGCCCGTCCCGGCTTCGCACGGGGGGACATTTATTTTTTAAACATTTTGGCATATTTTTTATTTATTCTTGCAATTAAAATAGCCTATATTAATCAGTGATAATGTAGCATTCAAGAGGTGAAAGAATTTTTCAAATCGGTCCAGTAGTTTTTGAGCCAATTCCTTACAGACATACTTACATACAAATGTTTCCTCTTTATAATGTTGGTATACATAGTACACACTAGTTTATATTTTAATAGGATAGTAACATTGTGTTAGCTTGCTGTCTGTACGTTTCAAAATGGCCACATCCGGATTGTTAAACTCATGCGTTAACTGCACACACAATTCTTTCCAAAAAATATGGATTTTGCCTTTGTATAGTGAACTTTTTGTATAGTGAATTTTTTTATCTATACACATACATTTAATGGTGTGTCTTTTCGTGTGTTTGTAATATTAAGATAAAATAATAATATATCCTCACACCTTCCCACAAGGGTCCCCGAAAAGGTAGGCAGAGGTGTATAGGTAATACCCACACACCCACTTTCCGCCAGAGGTATATTAGGTGCCAACGTGACAGATGGCGAGTCCATCGCCGTTACCCAAGCACGACTATACATACGCCTTTGAATGTCTTCTCAGACGTATGCAGGTTTCCTCTCGATGTTTTCCTTCACCGTAAAGCTCGTGGTGTGACTATATATATTCTTCTTAATATATATAAATTACACGTCACGTTGTTTGTCCGCGATTGACTCCTGTGCGTTTGTGCACGCTAATCTCAGAAACGGCTTATCCGATTTAGATGTGACATTCACTAATATCCGAAATTTATCTATACTAATATTATAAAGAGGAAAGATTTGTTTGTTTGTTTGTTTGTTTGTTTGTAATGAATAGGCTCCGAAACTACTGGACCGATTTCAAAAATTCTTTCACCTTTGGAAAGCTACATTATCCCCGAGTAACATAGGCTATATTAAATTGGACCCGATAGGTGGCGCTGCGATCGAGTTTCAAGAATTTTACCTTTTTACCCGGGCGAAGCTTTCTGTGTGTTTCTGTGTGTCTTAAGCTAGATTCGAGAATGGTTTAGATTTACAATTGGACCCAATAGGTGGCGCTGCGATCGTGTTACGGGCAATTTAACTTTTTCACCCGAGCGAAGCTGGGCGGGACAGCTAGTCCGAAATAAAGCAAAATATGTATCCTAAAAATGCTGCCATAATTCACTATTATTATTTTTAATCCATTTATTTCAGGCGACACAATAAAAGTACACGTACAAATATACATACATACATACATATAATCACGCCTCTTTCCCGTAGGGGTAGGCAGAGACCACTTCTTTCCACTTGCTACGATTCTTACATACTTGTTTCGCTTCGTCCACTTTCATTATTCTCTTCATACATGCTCTTCGGTTTAGGGTACTCTTGACCTGACCTTTTTTCAAGACGTCCCTAATTTGGTCTAGAAACGTCCGCCTAGGTCTACCCCTTCCAAAACTTTCATTCACACTCGCCTTATACACTTTTTTCGTCAATCGTTCTTCATTCATTCTCTCGACATGGCCAAACCATCTCAGCCTACCTTTCTCAATTTTTGTCTTGTATATACAAAGTGGTACATACAAATAAAGGGCCCATAAATATATACCTTAGCCTAACATACATGCAAACCGTATTGCAATAAATACCATTCCACTATAACTATTCCACGCGGACGAACTCGCGGGCACAACTTGTTAGTAAATAATTTGTTTATCCTCTCTACAGCTGGTGGGTGCTCCGTGTGGACACCACGGCCAGTATACCTTCTACAAGGCGCTCCGGGTGACCAGCGAGCGGGAGAAAATCTTCGCTATTGGTGACTTCTTCTTCGTCAGGATATGGCAGGACTCGGAGTTGGTGTCCATTGGTGAGTTCTTCAAGAAGGGTGTGAAAAGATTCCTGCAGGGCCGGCAACGCGCGAGTGATACCCCCGGTGTTGCAAGCGTCCATAGGCGGCGGTAACCGCTTACCATCAGGCGGACCGCATGCTTGTTGGCCACCCAAGTGGTATAAAAAAAAACATTCCACATTTTTGGTAGACCTACATACATACAACGCGGTCACATTAGCTTGACGCATGGCTTTGATGACGTCATTTTGGCGGTCAGGTACGGTGCGAAAAAAAAAGCATGTAGCTAAATAAAAACTATATTTTTTATTTTGGAGCATAGGTTTTATTTGTTAATCTTGCAATATGTTGCATCATGTATTTTTTTATACAATATAATTGAAAACTATTTTGTATGTTTTAAAACACTTTTTTCTCCCTTCCCTGTGTATAGATTTCCCCATGTTCAAAAATTTGTAGTAACAAAAATAGTCCAAAATTAACAAAAACAGTCCAAACTTAAACAATAACGAAAACGTAACAAAATATCCAAAAACAACAATAGCAACAGAAAACTAGTCAACATATCGACGCGCGTATCGGTAACAGAGATGCTAACCATACTGACGATTGCCGGGCGAGCTAAGGGAATGCGGGGGGAAGCGGGCGGGGCCTCGCATTCCAGCGATGCGTCAAGTTAATGTGACCGCGTTGTACGTACATAGCCGTACGTACATGCCGAGTCCCTCACGCTGTTGAGAGGTACGGTGGTACATACAAGGTGGAGCGCCAGTTCTCTATACTTACATACATACCTCGCTTCTTCCACATGAAGAGAGGTAGGGCATAACGGGTTTCCCGTTCGAATTCGGAGCTGCCCGACTGGGGCAGGACCTCCACCTTATAGAAGTCCGTAGCCAAATAACACATTTTTTTGTGTTGTGTTCCTACGCGGTGAATAAGGTTTCCAGTAATGAGCTCCTTGGGGAGGGGGGAGGATTGTTACATTGTGTTGGAAGCAGAGGGATTAAACCCATTATGCTGCCAACACACTGTAACTCTCCGAACACAGAGTAGCAACGCGCAAGTGATACTTCGGTATCGTGAGCGTAAATAGGCTAGGGTAACCGTTTCCCATCAGGTGGGCCGTATGCTTGTTTGCCACTCTTGTTGTATAAAAAAAAACATTCATCAATCAACCTCTTCTTATGTCTAACAAAACTATATTAATTAATAGACTCGGGTCATACTCCCGGCATCCCGCGACCCCCTCGACTAGAAATTGGTGGGGCGCGTCTTCGTGGATGACACTATCTATACAAACTCTGCGTAGTTTTGGACTAGGTCAGTTTCTATTGCTATTATTATTATGATTTGTGTCGCCGTCTCCAGGTGAACTCCAGCTCCTGTGGACAGACAGGGCGTCAGATCAGACCCTGGTCAGCCTGAGGCTGTACTTCCTGCCCGAGAACACCCCGGATGGCAGGAATCTGCATGGAGAGGTAAGCTCTACCTATTGATCTGACAGCTGACATCTGACATTTGTCAGCTGACAGCTGTCAGAAGTCACAGCTTTGCTTCGATACGATTCAGAGAAGAAAAGAAAATACATATCATCACGCCGAGTCCCTAACGGGGTAGGCAGAGTATAGAGCGCCAGTTCTCTCTAGACTTACATACCTCTGTCGCTTCGTCCACATTCATCAGTCTCTTCATACATGCTCGTCGGTTTCGAGTACTCTTGATGTTCCCGTCCTTGAGAAAAGATAATATTTGGATATATATGTATGTAGGTGTACCACTTCGTACGGCTACGACACCGAGAAGAAAACCTTGAGATCAGTGGTTCGATTAGTTGCCTGAAACACAAAAATTGCAAATATGAATCCCGACTGTACCAATAAGGTTATTTGAACTTAAGTACAGTGATTAGTCACACCACGAGTGTGACTGTAAAGGAAAACATCGAGAGGAAACCTGCATACGTCTGAGAAGACATTCAAAGGCGTATGTATAGTCGTGCTTGAGTAACGGCGATGGACTCGCCATCTGTCTCGTTGACGCTGATAATATATCCCTGGCGGAATGTGGGTGTGTGGGTGCTACCTATACACCTCTGCCTACCCCTTCGGGAACCCTTCTGGGGAGGCGTGATGATATATTATTTGTATTATTAGTTAATAATGAATAATGAAAGTGGACGAAGCGAAAGAAGTATGCAAGGATCGTAGCAAGTGGAAAGAAGTGGCCTCTGCCTACCCCTACGGGAAAGAGGCGTGATTATATGTATGTATTATTAGTTATTTAGAATGCTGCTTCTCAATCACGCCAGAATGGATTTGGATGTAATTTGGCAGAGATATTTATAGAAAATAGCAAGCAAGGTTATTAAGTGGATTAACTTACACATGGGATGCATTTTGTTACGATCGTGAAAAATCGGTTCATAAACAAAAAAGTACAGTGATTAGTCACACCACGAGCTTTACGGTGAAGGAAAACATCGAGAGGAAACCTGCATAAGTACGTCTGAGAAGAAATTCAAAGTTAAATTCAAAAAGTTATATACGGTCAAAAAGAGAAACCATCTCCTTTTTTGAAGTCGGTTAAAAATATAAATCACTTGAAACATTTTTTACGCGGATGAAACCGCGCGGAACCTCTTGTTCGTTACGTTAGTTAGGATATTGCCAAACGCTAATCGAATCTATAATAATAAAATGAACACAGAAATGTTAAAAAAAAAGTCTGTTCTGTAGATACTATGAAAATCGAGAGCTCACGTCGCACTCGCCGTCTCCCTCGCACGCGTCGCCGTCGAGCTCTGTCTCGCTCTAATCCCTATTTGGTAACACCAACTATTTCATGGATGAAATTACGGTTAAGGTCGCTGTCCGAGGCTTGGGAGGTGGCGGGAGCGGGTTTATTTTAACTGCATTTTTTTACGATCACGTTTGATCAGTGAATGCAGGCATAAAGAATTACTAATTGCTAAGAATTACCAATTCGATTTGAGACACTGTCTTAGCATTGATTTATATGAACTTTGTATCCTCACGCCTTCCCACAAGGGTCCCCGAAGGGGTAGGCAGAGGTGTATAGGTAATACCCACACACCCACTTTCCGCCAGAGGTATATTAGGTGCCAACGTGACAGATGGCGAGTCCATCGCTTCGCGTTACTCCAGCATGACTATACATACGCCTTTGAATTTCTTCTCAGACGTATGCGGGTTTCCTCTCGATGTTTTCCTTCACCGTTCAGCTCGTGTGACTAATCACTGTACTTAAGTTCAGAAAAACTCAGTGGTACAGTCGGGATTCGAACTTGCGACTTTTGCGTCGCAGGCAACTGCTCGAACCATTCTCGGCCACCACGGCTATGAACTTTGTCGCATACATAAACCAACACTCATCTCTGGATTGCGATGTCCAGTGTCTATTGATATAGGAAATAACAGTGTGTGTGTGTGTGTGTGTGTGTGTGTGTACGTGTGTGAGATATGATTTATACAATTTAAAGATACATAGAAGTCATGAGATTCTCGGTCTGTGAGTCAGACAGAAGACAATAAGAGTAAGTAATGAACAGTGTGTTGTACAATTTGTCTGTGAGTTTGAATACTACGTCGCTAAAATTCAGGTGAATATAGGATCATGAGCAATTCTGCATTCTGGTTGTATATCCAAGATGTGATGATAATATGTTTAATGATGTCTTTGAATATTGAAATCTCAGTTCTTTTGTTATTTATTTGCTACTAGCTGTCCCGCCCGGCTTCGCTCGGGTGAAAAAGTTAAATTGCCCGTAACACGATCGCAGCGCCACCTATCGGGTCCAATTGTAAATCTAAACCATTCTCGAATCTAGCTTAAGACACACAGAAACACACAGAAAGCTTCGCCCGGGTAAAAAGGTAAAATTCTTGAATCTCGATCGCAGCGCCACCTATCGGGTCCAATTTAATATAGCCTATGTTACTCGGGGATAATGTAGCTTTCCAAAGGTGAAAGAATTTTTGAAATCGGTCCAGTAGTTTCGGAGCCTATTCATTACAAACAAACAAACAAATCTTTCCTCTTTATAATATTAGTATAGATAAATGACGAGCATGTATATACATATATACATATAATCACGCCTCTTTCCCGTAGGGGTAGGCAGAGACCACTTCTTTCCACTTGCTACGATCCTTACATACTTCTTTCGCTTCGTCGACTTTCATTATTCTCTTCATACATGCTCTTCGGTTTAGGGTACTCTTGACCTGACCTTTTTTCAAGACGTCCCTAATTTGGTCTAGAAACGTCCGCCTAGGTCTACCCCTTCCAACACTTTCATCCACACTCGCCTTATACACTTTTTTCGTCAATCGTTCTTCATTCATTCTCTCGACATGGCCAAACCATCTCAGCATACCTTTCTCAATTTTTGTCACTTTATCCTCTTTCTGACAGATGTATATATTCGGTGAAAAAGTCTTGTCACATTGCCTAATTGTATCAAATTGATATTAATTTTAACATATTTAATCCTTGAGGGGATTTTTATCTATACTTCTATACTTATATTATAAAGAGGAAAGATTTGTTTGTTTGTTTGTTTGTAATGAATAGGCTCCGAAACTACTGGACCGATTTCAAAAATTCTTTCACCTTTGGAAAGCTACATTATCCCCGAGTAACATAGGCTATATTAAATTGGACCCGATAGGTGGCGCTGCTTCAAGAATTTTACCTTTTTACCCGGGCGAAGCTTTCTGTGTGTTTCTGTGTGTCTTAAGCTAGATTCGAGAATGGTTTAGATTTACAATTGGACCCAATAGGTGGCGCTGCGATCGTGTTACGGGCAATTAAATTTTTTCACCCGAGCGAAGCTGGGCGGGACAGCTAGTTATTAAATACATGCAGTAAAATAATGTTCAGTGAACTCCATTCAAAATAATACAATTACCCGTATACACAACCAATTTTCCTGCCAGCTATGAATTCTTTTAAATTTTAATTATTCTTTCTCACTTGGGCCACATCCTAAATACCTATTGCTTTATCACGCCAAGTCAAAACGAGCCTTATGCCCCGGCGCTAACCGTGAATATCGCTTGTGATACAGAAAGAGTAATTTTGTAGTACGTTATGGGATTTGTAGTGTGACATCGTATCTTGATCGTTGTTGAGTTTAAATTATTAATGATATTATTTTTATTGGAGTCGAGCGCTTTATATTTATTTAAATATTGATTTCGTTGGCGCAGGAATATTGGACAGTATGCCATATTAAGGAGATTTTGCTGCTATGAGTGAGAGTTCAAGTTGAAAGTTATACATATGAAGTATGTGAGTTTAGAGAGAACTGGCGCTACTCTGTCTCTTAACCTCATTAGGGACTCTGCGCGATGATATGTATGTATGTATAAATAGCTAATTTTATGAGTATAATAACTTTACTCATTATTTTGATGACGTGATTTTTATTATTTATGTCTTTGCAAGTTATTCAATATTCAATCATATCATGTTATTCAATATTATGTATTTATTAAAGCTAATTTGGTTATACACTATATACTCGTAAATAAACTTCACCTTGAATACCTAACCTACTTAATTAACTTACTACACTAGTAATGTCAGCAGTTGCAAATGCTTTCTCATTCCATTTGGAAACCGACTAGCTAATTCTACTAACCTTAGCATAATAATTATTCTGTGTAACTGTTTGGTGAAATAAAAAAAAAAAAAAAAATATTATTTAATATAGTCACTTCAAGGGCGTTATAATACATACGCCTTTGAATGTCTTCTCAGACGTATGCAGGTTTCCTCTCGATGTTTTCCTTCACCGTAAAGCTCGTGGTGTGGCTAATCACTGTTCTTTAGTTCGGTACACGGTAAAATTTAGATTCGAATTTACAATATTTGTGTTGCATGCAACTACTCGAACTACTCGGCCTACTCGGCCACCACGGCTCTTATCATTTTATTAATATGTCTTCATCCTGAAATGTATATTGCAGTAATAATGTCAAGATACTATAAACTGATGAATTGTCAGAAAATAGCAGTTTGAGCGCTATTTTGAAAAGTTGCTTCGCATTTTTTTCTGGGTTTCTAACGCCAGATCTGGACTCCTGCGATTGTCTGATGCGCATATATAACCATTTAAATCACTGTGTATACGTACGGTTTAAATATAATTAATGTATAATACCGTCATGAAATTACTCACGTAATTGTAAATGAGGAATTAAGTTTTCGAATAAAAGTTTCAAGATTAATCCGCCGAATATATAAGTCAATTATTCGTGATTAGTTATTAATGTGGTATTTCGTGTTTTTATAGTTTTATTAATGAGCTTGTCAAGTCTTTCAGATTGATAGGCCTCTCTTTAACAAGTTTATATTTTAAGGTTAAATATGTAAAAATATAAAAATATGCATAATATAATGTGCCGAAGGGTAAAGTATAAAGATCGTTCTGTCCCGTACACAATACACTCGGTGCGACCCGGCATGTGACGACTTTTGAATATAGAACAGCGAAGAGTAGACTTGATACTAGAATAATATATTTTCTTTCTTCAAAATTTATCTTTATATTTATTTATTAACCTTTAATTTTGTCATTGCCAAAACATGCCATAGATTATGTTAATCAATTATATTATGTTGCTTATTAATTAGTTTGAGTGGTTCGAGTAGTGCGATGCAAAGGTTGCAAGTACGAACCCCGAGTGTGGATGAGCTTTGATGCTGTGAAGGAAAACATCGAGAGGAAACTTGGAAACATTTTTGAGAAGACTTAAGACCTCGTCTTTGTCACGCTGGCATCCGAAATATGGCTCCGGCGAAAATAGGGTATTGCCTACCCTTCGGGGACCCTTCTGGGAATGTGTAAAGATACTTATCTATACATCTATACAAATAAATTAAATTGGAGTATGTTTGTAGTATTAAATAACCGCTTTTAATAAATGCATTTTTTTTTAAATTTGTCGGGATGTCTGTCGGCTAATCTCTCTTTAACGGCTGGACCGACTTGGACGGGCCTTCTACTGGCAGATGCAACTGATGTTAAAAAGAGAAGCTTAGGCTACTTTTATTTTAGAAACTGAATATTTTTTGTTAAATTCCACGCGGACGAAGTCGCGGGCACAGCTAGTAATACATTTACTATCTCATTAGTTGGAAATGAAAATACTTTATGGGGCAACATTTAAATATGATGTCATTACCGCGACAAGATTTTGATTATTTGGAATGTTTTATTATTTCCTGTCACGGTAACTAATGTGTTGATAGCCAGCTTTTTAGCAATGTCCGCTCCGAATCGACGTACGTAATAACATTTCTTTATTAAAATGTATGTATGCTTAAATATATTTTATGCATATTATACTTACTTGATATAACCTTTCACTTTAACATTTAACACACACGTGTTCAGCCCTTATTGGTTCGTGAATACTCAATTTATATACATACATACATATAGATAGTGCCATCCACGAAGACGCGCCCCACTATTTCTCTTCGAGTGTAAGTGTGCAACCTTCCAGTAATGTTTGAGTATTGTCGGTACACACTGATTACCTATGAGTGCACACGCACACTACAATTAATAGACTCTGGTCTTACTCCCCGCATGTCGCGACCTCTTCGACTAGAAATCGGAGGGGCGCGTCTTCGTGGATGCCACTATCTATAGTAGGTAGAGAGTCGAGCGCAAGTTTTATCTAAACCTACAGACTTGTTTCGTTTTTATCCACGTTATATCATTATTATTATATACTAGCTGTCACATACAGCTTCGCTTGGTCTTGTGATAATATTTCATAATTTTACTTTTGTTATAAGTATGTGTTGTATATGATTTTACGTGCAAATAAAAAAGTATTGATATCAAAAACAGTAACTTAAATTTTATCCATACATATACAGATAATATGATTTTGATATATTCACGAAATTTGCCTAAATTTTTTAAATATAAAATAGGCATCTACGTAAGTAGGGGCCAAAATAATTATCTTCCTTTTCCAAAGTCGGTTAAAAATATTTCACTGCCAATTTCGAAATTGGACGGTTGTCGTAGCTCGTATGGAGAATGACCCTAGGTATTGGCTTATCTTATCGCCCCAGTTCATTCTCGTGTGTTTAACTGATAAGGCAGGACTGGGTGTACAGGCGAGATCGAAAATGTTACTATTGTATTGACACGGTATGTTTGATTTGAGGTTACCAACCTGCATTAGGAAAGGATAAATTATTTCTTATCTTTATCTTTCGTTATCTTAGTACAAAACATGTTCATGTTCTCTCTAGACTTACAGGTATATTTTTACTGTCGCCGGTTTTGAGTACTCTTAGCGTTCTCATCCTTTAGTCTTACTCTGCTTCTTCACTCTTCAGCTAAGTTAATCTGCTTGGTCAACCTCTCTACATGCCCAAACCAACGTAGCACTCTTTCTTCATCTTTACAAAGGCACCCTCGGTCACCCTACTTGCTTTGCAAAGTCGTTACTCGGCACATTTTTTTAAGGGTACGCCCGTATGCATTACATCGAAGTGTAGTATTTCTTGACGTGTAACGGATGTTCTATAATACTTTTGATAACAATATTTGCGCTATCACTCTGTAATATTTCTGAGTCTGACGGTACGTTAAGCGGTCGAGTTATTTTGTATGTCAATGTGTCTTTATCTTTTGTTTTTAAGTGAGTAGATAGCTTTACTTATCAATCATATGGTTGCCAGATTCAGTGGACATTTTTTTTAAACCGATTCGGAATTTTGTATGTACTTATAGAAATGTATATAATTCTTCAATAGTACGAAAAAGAGGTAAACGTCATAAAAAGCAACAATCACTTGAATATTGTTGAATTGTGATAGCAATAAGAATGTTTTTACTTTAAACAAACGTGTCAGTTTGCTGTTGCGTCATTTAAAGTTGACACAAAGTAGAGGCAGACCCTTTTTTTAAGTAGATTTTCACCTTTGTCTAATTTAATACATTAAAAAATGTATTATAAAAAAAAAAAAAACTTCTTCCTGTAGTCATCGTTTTCATATAATAATTATAATTAATACAAGTATCAAGTCGCGTCGATCGCGTTCGAGTTTCACAATTATTTACTAGTGACGCGGAGCTCTGCGCACGGTTGCCAACCTGCGATTATATTTTTAATGATGCCAACATTTGAATAAAGTTTGTTTTGTGTGTATCACTTTGGATGAGCATTCGATTTTTATTTTTTTTCATATTTCTTCGATATGGTACTTGTATATACGTAACGTACGTACATAAAGTACGTATTTTTTTTAATTTATATACCTGTCGATAATAATAATAATAATGTATATTCTTCTAATTGTATACATAATGTATTTTGTTTTAATTTAAATATCGAAGCATACAATAATACGTCGCGTTGGTCATGCACTATACTAACCCACTTTACGTGACGTCACAACACTCAGAGTCAATATTGAAAGCATATTCAAGATATGAGCCGCGATGGCCGCGTGGTTAGAGTAGACTGCAACACAGTTCAAATCCCGTCTGTACCTATTAATGCTGAATTTAAGTACAGTGATTAATCACACCACGAGCTTTACGGTGAAGGAAAACATCGAGAGGAACCTGCATACGTTTGAGAAGACATTCAAAGGCGTATGTATGTCGTGCTTGAGTAACGGCGATGGACTCGCCATCTGTCACGTTGGCAACTGAATCTCTAGCGAAAAGATGGTGTTGTTCCTCCCCCTCTGCCTACCCCTTTTGGGGCTCTTGCGGAAAGGAGTGGAGATATAATAAGTAACGGAATTACCGTTTTTCAGATTAAAATGGGAAAAATAAATAAAAATGAATTCTTAATAATTGGCCTGGTTACGTCACCATGGAAGTAGCACACATAGACAAAAGTATATCGAGACATACAATTTTAGTCCCAATTTCAATAGTCGTAAAGTCTAAGATTATTCGAAGGCTTATTTACCAATCATATTTTCCACTTTATATCTGCTCTTATTGAGTTTACATTCCGGTGGCAAATTTTACGGATTCGGTTCACGCTCGGCTCGTTCTTATAACATTACGTGTTGCTTGGGGATTTAAATGACGTATGTGCTTAAACAATTCGTTTGGTTTAAAACTTTATAGTCATCGGAATAAGGTTGATTTCAGCAAGAGTTTAGTTGAGATTTGTGTCTCGTATGTTTGTATGGTAGTAAAATTAGATACCTCTGTGTGCGTATATTAAAGGTTGCTCTGCATGCTGACTGGTAAAGCGATGCAACTCGCTTTACAATAATTATTAAATAAAATAATGCTTACTAATTGTGCATATGCATGCAGTGAGGAAAGCGTTTATCAGCTGCGCTAACCGCTTACCTTTACCCCAGACATAATGCTTGTAGTGACATGATTAGTGTTTATGTGATTTAAAGATAGATTAAAATTATTTCTCTCTGTTCCCCGTGTTAGGGAATCTATTTGTATGTACATATCTCCGAAGGAAACCTCTGCCTACTCCTTAGGGGATCCTTCTGGTAAAGGCACAAGGAAAAAATATATGTTATAATATATCCTCACACCTTCCCATTAGTGCCACCGAAGGGGTAGGCAGTACACAGACACCCACTTTCCGCCAGAGATATATGTACGGTGCCTACGTGACTGATGGCGAGTCCATCGCCATAGCTTTAAGCACGACTATACATACGCTTTTAATTTCTTCTTTTTTAGAAGAAATCCATTTTAGAGAACTCTAGGCCATATTTGTTATGAAGGTTTATGTTACAATAAGTCAGTCGAATCAATAAACAAAATTAATATTAAATTATATTATATATTATAGTAAATTGGCGATAGGTTTTTGTTTTTTTTTTAACTTAGGGGAGCAGCATTTGTTTCTCCTAAAAATTATGCCCAAAATACTTAAACAGATTGCTCAGTAAACAGTATCATTAAATTAGGTTTACATCTTAAATGGTTCACTATACGTAAAGAGAAACGTAAATAATTGGGCTATATTCCTATTTACTATTACCAAATTACTCGTATTCATTCCTTTGGATCTCGGTATAATTATGAATGGATTCATTTGCGATAAAATAACCATAAATGTTGTGATTATCTTATACCTAACATTCAGTAATATTATTATTAAACATTATACTAAAAGAGGAAGAGGAAGGCCAAGATTAATAAACATTAATCAGATTAAAGAAACGTGTTTCTCATGTCGTATAGGGAGGTGAAAGAGATTGCGCTGGACAAAAGCAAATGGAAGGAATTTCATCAGAGACGTCGACAAGAGACCAGCTCTTAAATTTATAAAGATGCTACTAATAACCTACCTACTACTAGTTTATGTCCCGCAGTTTTACCCGCGTTTAATACATATATATTATCACTGCTCCGCTTCCTCTGGTAGTAGCATGTATGTGGATGAAGCGAAATAAGTCTAGATTGAATTTTCACGCCTTTCCACAAGGGTGAAGGGGTAGGGTGTAGGGGTAGGTATTACCGACACACCCCCACTACGGACCACTCGGCGATATAATATGCTAAATTACAATGCTGCGACAAGGATCGCAAGTTCGAATCCCGACTGTACCAATGAGTTTTTCTAAACTTAAGTACAGTGATTAGTCACACCACGAGCTTTACGGTGAAGGAAAACATCAGGAGGAAAGCTGCATACGTTTGAGAAGTAATTCAATGGCGTGTGTATAGTCATGCTTGAGTAACGGCGACGGACTCGACATCTGTCACCTAAAATAGATCTCTGGCGGAAAGTGGGTGTGTGGGTATTACTATACACCTCTGCTTATGCCTTCGGGGACCCTTGTGGGAAGGCGTGAGGATATATATATAATAAAAAAATTACAATTTTAGTAAAATTCAAAGCTGTAAAACAATGTCATGTAAGCATATGTTGTTTTGCATATTTCAGCGTCATGAATAAATTAAGGCATTGTCGTC
This sequence comes from Drepana falcataria, assembly GCA_945859725.1. NCBI lineage: Eukaryota > Metazoa > Arthropoda > Insecta > Lepidoptera > Drepanidae > Drepana > Drepana falcataria. The sequence goes on from OX243949.1 coordinate 1,060,720, forward strand.
GGACCGTGATCAATTCGCGAACAGCTGGAATTCGTTGCCATCAGCTTACTTATTGAAATGAATATAATTATATTTGTGTTCCGCTCTGCCATCCGTCTCAGGTTAGTTAATTGTAAGTTATAAAACAAACGATTTGTTTTCATCTATTCCACGTGCCAGCCGTCTGATGTTAAGCGGTTACCGCCGACTATAGTTTCCGGCAAGTTTTCTTAAGGAATGTGCGTACTTATAGTATTTTAAAAGGGGTAAAAAGTTTTTTTTTATAAAAGAAAATATAGCCTATGTCACTCAAAGTAAATGTAGCCTTCCAATTGTAAAAGAATTTTCAAATCGGGCCAGTAGTTTCGGAGCCTATTCAATGCAACCAAACAAACAATCAAATCTTTCCTCTTTATCATAGTAATATAGAATCACGTTACCAGGGTTGCATCCTGAACGTGGAATCTTGTTCTCATTCCCATCATTAATGAAGAATGAAAGCGAAATGAAACGTCTGTATCTGACGCTAATAAATATATTTCTGTCGCTGACCTTCTGTGGAAGCCCTATCAAACGGAGAGGGATAGACTCGTAAAATTTTTATGATACAGTAGTGCCAACTTGAAAGATTTTTAATTTGTAGACGTGTTTATGCAATATTTAGAGAAAACTGGTACTCTATTCAATCTGTCTATCCTGTTAGGGACTCGGCGTGATGATATCTCCGGCGAGTGAGTGTGTGAGTACTGTCACTACTACACACCTCTGCCTACCCCTTCGGGGACCCCTGTGGAAAGGCGTGAGAATATATTATTACTATTATTTTATAAACCTCCCTCTTGTGTGATACAAGAGGGAGGTTTATATCTATTGATGAAGGTCGCATAAAACCAGTTGCGTAGTTTAAAAGATCCAAGCGTACCGAATGCGGGAAGCGATTTTGTTTTATAATATACTAGCTGTCCCGCCCAGCTTCGCTCGGGTGAAAAAGTTAAATTGCCCGTAACACGATCGCAGCGCCACCTATTGGGTCCAATTGTAAACCTAAACCATTCTCGAAGCTAGCTTAAGACACACAGAAACACACAGAAAGCTTCGCCCGGGTAAAAAGGTAAAATTCTTGAAACTCGATCGCAGCGCCACCTATCGGGTCCAATTTAATATAGCCTATGTTACTCGGGGATAATGTAGCTTTCCAAAGGTGAAAGAATTTTTGAAATCGGTCCAGTAGTTTCGGAGCCTATTCATTACAAACAAACAAACAAACAAATTTTTTCTCTTTATAATATTAGTATAGAGTTTTCATTGGCAGTATACAAGAATATAAGTACGACTTATAAAACATATCTCGACTTCCTGCAGAAAACCTTTGTCAAGTAATAATAATAAGAATCCCGAGCTACAACGCTGCGCGTGTCAGTCGCATAAATATCAATGTACATTCGAGGTAATTTCTCCTCTGAACTACAACGGAAAGCGCGCGACTTCTCTCGTCGGATATTTTATTTTAAACTAGATGACCCGGCGAACTTCGCACCGCCAAAGTGAATGAATGCAGTGTTGGTTTGTTACGTCAACCATTTCTATATTGTAATAGCTACGTGTGTATGTCACTGAACTCCGCCTAAAAGGCTGGAGCGATTTTAATGAAATTCATTTTTGATGCTTTGTTAATTTCTACGTGGCACGTTGACACTTAAATATATCCCCTTCAATTATTCAATACACTTACTAGCCATGGCACTTATGTTTTCTATTATATTAAGTGCGATATCTCGAGATAAAGTCCCGTGTATCTAGTGTGTTGCGATCACTGGGCAACCCGCCGCCTCACCCCCGGCCCCTCGCAAGGCGCGGCCAACTAGTTCCGCGCGGACAGTTTTGGGACTCGCCATCTGTCACGTTCAGATATATTTCGGACCTCTGACGCTTGTGGGAAGGTGTAAGGATATATTATTTTGTTTCATTTATTTGTACCTATACACCTCTGCCTACCCCTTCGAGGACCCTTGTGGGAGCGCGTGAACATACAATAATAAGACATTGAAAAATGCACTCTGTATACGTTGAAAAGTACAAAATCGTTCAGTGCCTTTAGCCTCATTGATAAGGGTTTATGAGTACTGATAAGGAATTCTCGTAAACTAGGCAACTGTATTTGATCATAGATATATATATATATATATATATATATATACATATTACGTATATATGTATGTAGTGTTACGTTAGTTTGGACACATAGAGAGGATGAGTGAAGAAAGATTGACGAAACAGATATACAAAGCAAAAGTGTGTGCAAGAAGAGGCAGAGGAAGGCCACGTTCCAACTACCTGGATCAAATCGATCGTACGCTCAAGGACGGGAACGTCAAGAGTACTCGAAACCGACGAGCATGTATGAAGAGACTGATGAATGTGGCCGAAGCGAAAGAGGTATGTAAGTCTTGAGAGAACTGGCGCTCTATACTCTCTGCCTACCCCGTTAGGGACTTGGCGTGATGATATGTATGTATATATATAATATAAAAAAGGTAGAGATACCACTCTATAGAAAACTGGCGCTCTTCTCTCTTTGTGTGTACCCACTGAGGTACTCGGCGTGATGGTATGTAAGTATTTGGGCTCGTCTTCAAAGGGAAAAGCACTCGTTTATTTGATCTCATTGATAAAATATATATATATATATATTCTCACGCCTTCCCACAAGGGTCCCCGAAGGGGTAGGCAGAGGTGTATAGGTAATACCCACACACCCACTTTCCGCCAGAGGTGTATTAGGTGCCAACGTGATAAAACATATAAAATATGTAACACATATTATATGTTTTATCACGTTATCCAGTTAATAATCTATCTCTATGCCTAATTTTGTCCAATTCTGTTCAGTAGTTAAGGCGTTGTTGTGTAACAAACATTCTCACAAGAATTACATACTTACATATCATCACGCCAAGTCCCTAACGGGGAAGGCAGAGAGTATAGAGCGCCAGTTCTCTCTAGACTTGCATACTTTCGCTTCGTCCACATTCATCAGTCTCTTCATACATGCTCGTCGGTTTCGAGTACTCTTGACGTAAGAAGAAAAATTCGTATTTATAATATTTTTTCTTAATAAAATAAATAACAATATTGTTAAATTATATTCAAGCCAGTATCATACCACACGGCATCCAAACCCTTCGTGGGGGGATGTAGTAATAACGTGCGAGCGAGACGCAACATCGTAGTTCGCACTATAGTGGCGTAGAGTAGACAGCTTGTTTTTGTTTTTATTTTTACACTTACTTGCACTGGCGTACGTACTACGGGGACTAGCAGTGGGTGCATGAGTTATAAATAGAATGATCATGAATAAATTATTAATACCTTCGACAATATCACTCAAATTTACTCAGTCCCAAAGTAAGCAAAGCTTGTACTGTGGGAACCTGACAACGATATACATACTTATATAGATAGGCAATTACACACAAATTGACCTAGTCCCAAACTATGCAAAGCTTGTACTGTGGGAACTGGACAACGATATACATACTTATATAGATAGGCAATTCCACACCAATTGACCTAGTCCCAAACTAAGCAAAGCTTGTGTTATGGTAACTAGACAACGATTTGTTTACTTATATAGATAGATATATACATAAATACATAGGACAACCAAGACTAAGGTTAGACCAAGTACTTCCAGTTCATCACACAAATACCTGCCCTCAGCGGGATTCGAACCCGCGACCTCAAGTTTCGCAGTCAGGACCTCTAACTTATAGACTAGACGGCCGTCTAAACTCAAAAACTACTGTACTGTTTTTGACGTTTGTGAGAATCCATTTTGAGATATAACAAAACTATGTATGTACCCAAGCGAAGCCGGGGCGGGTCGCTAGTTACAGTAATACTTTGAATTCAATTTCTACGATCGTTATTTACATATCATCACGGGGTAGCCGGAGATAGTACGGCCATTTCTCTCTACACCTTCAGACCTTCGCTTCATCCACATTCATCAGTCTTCATACATGCTCGTCGGCTTCAATTACAATTGTAAACTTTTCCTTAACGTCCATCCGACTAGCATTTATATGAAACCTGTTTCAACAATATAGTGTTATTTGAATATTAATTAAAATAACAAAAAAAGTAATTACGAAGTTAACTCCATTCCTTTTTGTCCAACTGTGAAAAAATATCGGTCGGCGCATACTCGTTGGCGAGTCACAAGGGCTGTCACCTAAATGTTATTATTATTATTATCTTGTATCTTTTTTTTCTATCGGATAGTTTAATCCGGTATAAAAAAATGGCGATAGCGCTCGCGATCCATACATGGAAGATATATGAGAATAAAATATTATATAATACATTTATAGATTTATAGAGCCGTGGTGGCCGAGTGGTTCGAGCAGTTGCCTGCGACACAAAGATCGCAAGTTCGAATCCCGACTGTACCAATGAGTTTTTCTGATCTTCAGTACAGTGATTAGTCACACCACGAGCTTTACGGTGAAGGAAAACATCGAGAGGAAACCTGCATACGTCTGAGAAGAAATTCAAAGGCGTATGTATAGTTGTGCTTGAGTAACGGCGATGGACTCGCCATCTGTCACGTTGGCACCTAATATACCTCTGGCGGAAAGTGGGTGTGTGGGTATTACCTATACACCTCTGCCTACCCCTTCGGGGACCCTTGTGTGAACGTGCGTGAAGATAGACAAATAAAATATGTTTTTATTAAATTTAAATCGTCGTGACAGCCCTGTGCCCTCGGGTTTGCTTCGTTTGCTTGCTTTACTTAGCACGCTCCAGCCGTATAAGAGCGCAACTGCGTACCTACTTATTTATGTTAAATTTTAACTTTTGTTTGTTGCCATTAAAACGTGAAAAAAAAAAAAACCTCTATGTGTCAGGTTTTGTAATTTTTTGATGTGAAACATCTATAGCCGCACGTACAACCGATTTCTGGCGTGGCGACGCATGCCGTGGCGACGCGTCGCCATACTTCAGTTACCATCGACCAATTGTCACAGTAATACCGTCCTCAGAGGAAGCATCGAATATAACTATTACCGAAGTCGACGACGAATTTTTGTATTTAATGAAAATAAATGTTTATTCAATAAATAGTCATCGTTATCTAGAAAAAAAAACGTAATATTTTATTTTGTCATTATGACATATTTAGTTCCTATCACAATCTGTTCTATTACTTTTACAAAATAATGTCGATGTTTCACATCTGCTAGGCTCATTTTTTTTAAATTGTGTTTTTATACTTTTCTCCTTTTCACCGGATATATAATTAGGTGATAAAGTGACAGATAGCGAGAGCATCGCCGTCTGGTCAAGATTTATCTTGGTTATAAAGGTAGTCACACCTCGCAGACAGTGAAGATATTGTCTTACTATAGAAATAAATAAAATTGGAGTGTCTGTTTGTTGCATTAAAATAACCGCTTTTTACTAAATGCATATGGATGTATACGAAAATTTAAAGCAATTGTATTTTGGTATACGCCGTACATGTACCAAAATACAATTTCTTTATATTTTTGTCTGTCTGTCTGTTTGTTTGTTCGTTCCGCATAATCTCTGAAACGACTGTTCCGATTTAGACGGGACTTTCACTGGGAGATAACTGATGTAAAAACTTAGGCTGCTTTTATTTCAGTAAATAGGTAATTAATTTTTTGTTAAATTCCACGCGGACCAATCTCGGGAATATATATATGTATATATATTGTATTCAACTTATATTAAACTATAATAAATATTCAACTAATTCAAGTAAATTAAAAAGCCGTGGTGGCCGAGTGGTTCGAGCAGTGGCCTGCGACGCAAAGGTCGCAAGTTCGAATCCCGACTGTACCAATGAGTTTTTCTGAACTTAAGTACAGTGATTAGTCACACCACGAGCTTTACGGTGAAGGAAATCATCGAGAGGAAACCTGCATACGTCCGAGAAGAAATTCAAAGGCGTATGTATAGTCGTGCTTGAGTAACGGCGATGGACTCGCCATCTGTCACGTTGGCACCTAATATACCTCTGGCGGAAAGTGGGTGTGTGGGTATTACCTATACACCTCTGCCTACCCCTTCGGGGACCCTTGTGGGAAGGCGTGACGATATATTATTATTATTGTAATCAACAACAATAAATGTTTCGCTATTTAAATTCAAAATGTCCACTTACATAGTTACACTTGACACGCCAGCTAACATTTCGTAAGCGACGCGCGACGCCGGATTCCGAGTCGATATACAACGACCATGGATACTTGGTCCTTGACAATATTTTATTGTTGAAATGTCGCGAACGCTCGTTTGTGTCACCTGCTGAGTTTTGATTGCAGGTTCGATCCTCTGTGATGATGTACCAATGTTGTTTGGTAAATTTATTCAAGGAGACAATAAAATAAAATAAATAAATATCCTCACGCCTTCACACAAGGGTCCCCGAAGGGGTAGGCAAAGGTGTATAGGTATAGTCGTGCTTGAGTAACGGCTGTGGACTCGCCATCTGTCGGTGGAACCAAAAATATATCTCTGGCGGAAAGTGTTGTTTTTTTTTTTTTTTTATTACAACTAGAGTGGCAAACAAGCTTACGGCCCACCTGATGGGAAACGGTTACCGTAGCCTATTTACGCTCACGATACCGAAGTATCACTTGCGCGTTGCCACTCTGTGTTCGGAGAGTTATAGTGTGTTGGCAGCATAATGGGTTTAATCCCTCTGCTTCCAACACAATGTAACAATCCTCCCCCCTCCCCAAGGAGCTCATTACTGGAAACCTTATTCACCGCGTAGGAACACAACACAAAAAATTGTGTTATTTGGCTACGGACTTCTGTAAGGTGGAGGTCCTGCCCCAGTCGGGTAGCTCCGAATTCGAACGGGAAACCCGTTATGCCCTACCTCTCGTGTGTGGGCCCTACCCATACACCTCTGCCTACCCCTTCGAGGATCTTTGTGGGAAGGCGTGAGCATATAATATTATGTTATGTATTCTGTCATAATATCCAGAATTCGCTGCCGTCTGCCGACATTTGTGATATAAACAAAATGATCAACTGTTTAAATAAACGGTTACTCCAATATCTATACTAATATTATAAAGAGGAAAGATTTGTTTGTTTGTTTGTTTGTAATGAATAGGCTCCGAAACTACTGGACCGATTTCAAAAATTCTTTCACCTTTGGAAAGCTACATTATCCCCGAGTAACATAGGCTATATTAAATTGGACCCGATAGGTGGCGCTGCGATCGAGTTTTAGGAATTTTAACTTTTTCACCCGTGCGAAGCTATCCCTTTCTGTGTGACTTAAGGTGGATTCGAGAATGGTTTAGATTTACAATTGGACCCGATAGGTGGCGCTGCGATCGTGTTACGGGCAATTTAAGTTTTTCACCCGAGCAAAGCTGGGCGGGACAGCTAGTTTATGTATAAGTCGTAATTTGGTTCAGCGACTTGCCGCTAGGGAACCTGATCCTTGCCACCAGTCTAAGCTTCCTACAATGTCCTACTAACATTATAAATGCGAAAGTACTGAACGGAATCGGAAGAAATTTGGCACAGGGATAGATTATGAGCAGGATTGATAAATAATGTAATGTAAATTGTTTTATTTATTTATTTATTTAATTTACTTTAGTTAAAACGGTATACACCAATCACATTAACTAAAGAACCATATAATTAACAATACATAAGGGGCAAAGGTGTGCAAGTAATAACCACCCACGCCAGAGATATATTTCAGGTGCCAACGTGGCAGATGGCGAGTCTACGGCCGTTACACAAGCACGCCTATACATACGCCTTTGAATGTCTACTCAGACGTATGCAGGTTTCCTCTCGATGTTTTCCTTCACCGTAAAGCTCGTGGTGTGACTAATCACTGTACTTTTGTTCGGAAATCTCAATGGTACAGTCGGGATTCGACTTTATCAACAAACATACTTTTTTACGTAATGTATGAACCAATATATTATTTACATATAAATTGCCATCGATTTCACTTAACTATTCCAAACATTAAAATATATTAGTTGGGTACTTGGACGACACTGACAGTGTCAGGAACAGGTTCGAAACCGATTTTAAAAAATATATGCGAACTTTGATCGTTATCACAGTATGATAGGTTATTTATATACTAGCGGCCCGTCCCGGCTTCGCACGGGTGGACATAGGATTTTTTTATAAAAAAAATATATCCTATGTCACTCAGGGTGAATGTAGCTTTCCAATGGTGAAAGAATTTTTCAAATCGGGCCAGTAGTTTCGGAGCCTATTCAATACAAACAAACAAACAAAGTTTCCTCCTTATAATATAACTAGCTGTACCCGCGACTTCGTCGGCGTCGGCTTTTTTATCTTTCGTAAAAATGTTTTTTTTTTCAATAAAAAGTATCCTATGTTACTTCTAATACCTCCAAGAATATGTGTACAAAGTTTCATGATGATCGGTCAAGTAGTTTTTACGTGAAAGCGAAACAACGTAGGAGAGGTAGGGCATAATAAGAGAGGTAGGGCATAACGGGTTTCCCGTTCGAATTCGGAGCTGCCCGACTGGGGCAGGACCTCCACCTTATAGAAGTCCGTAGACAAATAACACAATTTTTTGTGTTGTGTTCCTACGCGGTGAATAAGGTTTCCAGTAATGAGCTCCTTGGGTAGGGGGGAGGATTGTTACATTGTGTTGGCAGCAGAGGGATCAGTCTTGCGGCCATTGTGCGGCCAACACAGTATAACTCTCCGAACACAGAGTGGCAACGCGCAGGTGATACTTCGGTATTGCAAGCGTAAATAGGCTGCGGTAACCGTTTTCCATCAGGTGGGCCCGTATGCTTGTTTGATAATCTAGTTGTATAAAAAAAAAAAAAGAAAATTAACAAAATTACATTCACATTTAAAATATTAGTATATGTATATTGTCTGTACACACTGATTACCTATGAGTGCACACGCACACTACAATGAATACACTCGGGTCATACTGCCCGCATCCCGCGACCCCCTCGGCTAGGAATTGGGCGTGTCTTCGCGGATGGCTCTGGATATTGCGATTGCGATAGCATGGCGGTGAGGAAGAGATATTGTAGTATGTGGATGTAGCGAAAGAGTTGTGTAAGTCCAGAGAGAACTGGCGCTCTACTCTCTCGTCATGATATATGCTAGCATTAAGCTATGCATATGCTATTTTGATTTTGATTTTGATCATAACTTCTAAGTCTGAGGAGAGACTTTGCCTCCCTGTGTGTGTTCTACCGCTTGTATAACGGGGAGTGTTCTGCAGAATTGTTCCACATGATGCCCACTTCCACCTTCTACCACCGCACCTCTCGCCATCGACGGGGAATTCATCCTCATACCTTGGAACCATAAAGGTCTCGCACTGCGCGGTTCCAATGGAGTTTTCTCCGCGAACGCTCAGGCTGTGGAATGAGCTTCCCTTTGGGGTTGTCCCCTTGACGTTTCCCTTCACCGTACAGCTCGTGGTGTGACTAATCACTTTACTTAAATTTAGAAAACCTCATTGGTACAGTCGGGATTCGAACTTGCCGTGTTTGACTGCTCGATCTACTCGGCCACCATGGTTTTTTTCTAAGAGTTTTATTTAAACAATATTAATTGCGAGTCTTACTTATATTATCCAGGTTTAGTTATATCGTCCTGAAACACACGGGATATCCGCTCGAATCCGGTTGAATCCAGTTAAATCAAGTCCGGTCCGGTCAGTTATCCGGTACAAGCTGGCTTTAGTGTTGTGTGATAGCTGCATTTAATCGGATATTAGCGATTCCTAATTAATGTTGGAAGTGATGACAACTGCGTTTGTGTGTTCACGATAGACTAAAAAACTTCTGAACGGATTTTCATGCGGCTCTCGGAAATTGATAGAGTGATTAATGGGATCGATTTGATTTATGACGCCTGCGAGCTTTCATTGGAATTTCGCTGTCTTAAGATAGGCAATCGTAGTGGAGGACGCCCTCCGACCAGGTGGGATGACGATTTGCGAAGGCCTGCTGGCAGATGCTGGATGCGGCAAGCTGAAGACAGGGCGCTATGGCGCTCATTAGGGGAGCCCTATGTCCAGCAGTGGACTAGAGTGGGCTGAGGATGATGAAGATAGGTCTCGAGAAAAAAAATTAAGTTTAGCTGACCCGGCCACGCGTTTCTGTGGCTAAGGTTATAGGTTTTATTAGACTGTAAATAAATAAACACTTATTCAATCCAGTCAACAGAACAGGCCATCTGTTAGAATCGCCATCGTTTGGAGCTAACAGATAATTGTGACTGTCAAATAATAGACAAATAATATGCAATAAAATAATATTGCGACTATAAATTGTGATGTAAGCTATCCTATCTTTCAAGTTGGATCAAACTGCACACGGTGTGCAAATTTGATTAAAATCGGTTAAGTAGTTTAGGATTCCATCGCGGACAAACAACGTGACACGTAATATATATATATATATATATATATATATTAAGAAGATATATATACATATGACAATACATTGTGTGTGTTTGTACAATAAAGGATATATTATTATTATTATTTATCTATACTAATATTATAAAGAGGAAAGATTTGTTTGTTTGTTTGTTTGTTTGTTTGTTTGTTTGTAATGAATAGGCTCCGAAACTACTGGACCGATTTCAAAAATTCTTTCACCTTTGGAAAGCTACATTATCCCCGAGTAACATAGGCTATATTAAATTGGACCCGATAGGTGGCGCTGCGATCGAGTTTCAAGAATTTTACCTTTTTACCCGGGCGAAGCTTTCTGTGTGTTTCTGTGTGTCTTAAGCTAGATTCGAGAATGGTTTAGATTTACAATTGGACCCAATAGGTGGCGCTGCGATCGTGTTACGGGCAATTTAACTTTTACACCCGAGCGAAGTTGGGCGGGACAGCTAGTTTCAAATAAATCTTATAAATTACATTCTTAAATATATTAAAACACATTTAAAAATATAAAATATAGGGGCCCACCGGTATCGGGATCAGGGTCCAAGGTACCGGTGGTTAGGGTCCCAGAGAAAGAAATCTCCTCACAATACGTGCCGTTTCGAGCAGTACTGCTTCCTGCATCAGGCACTTGATCCAACTCTCTAACCAGAGCCTCTTGAGGTGTTGGTCAAGGCTCTTTGCCATTAGGCCATTGGCCGTTATTACTATCGGCACAATGATTGCAGAGTCCACATCCCACATGCTGACAATCTCGTGAGCCAAGTCCAAATATTTTTTATTTATTATTATTATTAAGCCGTGGTGGCCGAGTGGTTCGAGCAGTTGCCTGCGACGCAAAGGTCGCAGGCACATCGCAGAAAACATCGAGAGGAAACCTACATACGTCTGAGAAGAAATTCAAAGGCGTATGTATAGTCCTGCTTGAGTAACGGCGATGGCGGAAGGTGGGTGTGTGGGTATTACCTATACACCTCTGCCTACCCCTACGAGGACCCTTGTGGGATGGCGTGAGGATATATTATATTATTATTATTCTTTATTTCAAATACATCTTATAAATTACATTTTTTTATATACATATATATAAAAATATAGGGGCCAACCGGTATTTATATTATTATTATTAATCCCCCGCCTCCGCCCGCAGCTTGGACCACACGTTGTTCTATTATTAGTACTCAATCGATACAGTACTTTAATGTTAGTACATACATATTGATCCGTTTTGTAGTGTACTGGTTAACCGACTGCGTTTAGCGAGGCTATGAGTTTGCGTCTCATTAATTTATTCATTCAATCTTAATCTATCTTCAACAAACATCTCTAACCACTAGACCAGACGGTCGTACCGTCTGGTCTAGTGGTTAGAGCTCCTGACTGCGAAACTTGAGATCGCGGGTTCGAATCCCGCTGAGAACAAATATTTGTGTGATGAACAAGAGTATTTGTACCTTAGTCTTGGATGTCCTATGTATTTATGTATATATCTATCTATATAAGTAAATATATCGTTGTCTAGTTACCATAACACAAGCTTTGCTTAATTTGGGACTAGGTCAATTTGTGTGGAATTGTCCAATAAAAAACAAAAAAAGAAAACAAAACAAAATCAAAACATATAGTAAAAATGTAACGGATCGCTGTCTGTACATGGAAGATATATATGAGAAAAATATGATTGTGACCTTTATCAACGCAAATAGCACCCAAAACAATTATTGTTAGAATTTTTATCTGTTCGTCTGTGCGTTTGTGCACGAATACACTAATCTCAGAAACGGCTAATCCGATTTAGATGTGGTTTTCATTAATTAACCGCTTACCATCAGCAGCTTGCCATGCCACCTAAGAAGAAAAAAATTATAGTAACAGTATTCTCGACATGAGTGTGACCATTTTTTGTTACCATCGAAGACATGTCATTCAAATTTTTGTCTCAAAAAACCATTATGCCAATACAGAAATAGGACGAAGTTTAAAAAAAAAATCCACAAAAAAAGATGGTTTCCTAATCTCCCAACGCTTGTGTTATGTTAATAAGTTTGATAAACAAACAAGTGACCTAGGACTTTATGTCCAATTATTAAAGTTCATTTCGGTATGTATTCCTTGTAGCGAGGTAGCGCTTACGACGTTATGTTAATAATCGACTAAAAAGTTCGTGAGCTCTCTCTATTGGGACTGATCGATCTTGATACTTGTTTTTAATCAATATGTTTTGTTACGTTATTTGTTTTTTTTATTTACTGTGAAGCTTCACTGTGAAGGAAATGTCGAGAGGAAACCTGCATACGTTTGAGAAGACATTAAAAGGCGTGTTTGAGTAACGGAGATGGGCTCGCCATCTGTCCTTATATCTCTGGCGGAAAGTATGTGTTACGGTACATAAACAACTTGTTCCTAGAGGGGTAGGGAGAGGTTTGTAGGAACCAAATTGTTCTCAATTCCTATTATATACTCGATAGGCAGGGAGTATAGAGCGCCAGTTCTCTCTAGACTTACATACCGCTTCGTCCACATTCATCAGTCTCTTCATACATGCTCGTCTGTTTCGAGTACTAGTTTCCTATTACATATCTTCTCATGTTATTCCGTAATGATAGTAGTAGCAGAACTGGCGCTTTAATCTCATAGCCTACCCCTTGAGGGACTTGGCGTGAGATTTGTATGTACTTGAGAAGTCATTCATAGTCGGACTTCTCACTCACTTCACCTCACTTCAGTTCTCTGACTCCTCAAACAAACAAACTGACTGCCACATTAATAAAATTAGTTGTGACAACGATAACAATTTTATCGCAATTGAATTACGATTGATAAACGACGTATCGCATTTAAAACCGAATCGATAAATCTTGCGATAAGTCTTTAAAAAATATATTACATAAGTGAAAGTATCATGAGCTGTCGGTCGGTGTGCGCGACCCGGCTCTCATCTTTCACTGCTTACCGACAGGGGTGTACTTGGGGTTGTTTTGTTTACTCGTAATATTTTTAATAATAATAATAAATTTATTATTATTTGTTATAAATATTTATATTTAAAAAGTTGTGGTGGCCGAGTGGTTCGAGTAGTTGCCTGCGACACATAGATCGCATGTCCGAATCTCGACTGTATCAATGAGTTTTGCTGAACTTAAGTACAGTGATTAGTCACACCACGAGCTTTACGGTGAAGGAAAACATCGAGAGGAAACCTGCATACGTCTGAGAAAACATTCAAAGGCGTATGTATAGTCGTGCTTGAGTGACGGCGATGGACTCGCTACCTATATAAAGTATATCTCTGGCGTAAAATGGGTGTGTGAGTACTACTTATACACCTCGGTCTTCCCCTTCGGGGACCCTTGTGGAAAGTGGGATAGGTAGTACTCACACCACCCGTGTCAAACGTATGCCGGTTCCTGTAAGAGCTGGTCTCTTGTCGGCGTCTCTGACGCAATTCCTTCCATTTGCTTCTGTCCAGCAATATTTTTGACGTCCCTACACGTCATGAGAGTCATTATTTTCTTTATTCATTGATGTGACTCGTATAGACGTATATACCAATCTTGGTCTACCTCTTCCTCTCTACCTTTCCTTCTAAGATATAAGATAGGGATATGTCATGAGAGTCATTATTTTCTTTATTCATTGATGTGACTCGTATAGACGTTAGTTATGAGCGTTGAATCAACGAACTAGTTGAATCAACCGTTGATCTCCTGTCAACGTATTAACGTTAACAGTTTATGAATCAACTAGTTGAATTCGTCAACGACGTTTATGAATTTAACTCGTGCGTCTCGTTCAATAAACGAGAACGCAAACGCAACGAGCAGAGCAATTTAAAAAACTTACGTTGAAAATAACGTCATAGATTGCGAGTGACGGTCATATCATACAATTTGAACTCTTAAGTTTGTAAAATTTGTTTCTAAAATTTTACGCGTAATCGTTGAATAAAAACCGTTCAATGAATGAACGGGTTACGTTGCAAGTTGACATTAGTAGCACGTTAACTCGTTGACGAATTTAACTAGTTGATTAACTAGTTGACAAACGTAAATCAACGTTAACGTTTCGTTAACGGAAAAACCGTCAACGACCCATCACTAGTTTGGAGGTCACAAACAAAACATGGCCTTCCAAAGGTTGCAGGAAGGAGCTAAACAAAACTAAGGTGGAAGGAAACGTGGATGCCGAGGACTAATTATATTGTTGCATTGACAAATTTTAATTGCCCTAAGAAATCTAAAACCCTAACCAAATATGAATATGCCCATAATAGCGCGTTCTAAAACGTATCTAGCACCATCTAGTGGCAAGTGGTGAACTTAAATCAACATTATATTTATCACCCACTGAGATGGAGCAATACATCGTACATTACACTTATATTCTCGCCTGTCTTTATAACTTTTTACTCTTGTTTCTTCGCAATTTACATTTAAACATATGTACATATTTAGTTTGAAAACGCTACGCGGAGACATATTTATTCAACTGAGTAAATGGCAACGGAATTAATATACTAATGTATGTTTAAGCCGTGGTGGCCGAGTGGTTCGAGTAGTTGCCTGTAACACAAGGATTGCAAGTTCCGATCCCGACTGTACCAATGAGTTTTTCTAGTCACACCACGAGTTTTACGGTGAAGGAAAACATCGACGGGAAACCTGCAAAGAAATTCAAAGGCGTATAAATAGTGCTTGAGTTACGGCGATGGACTCGCCATCTGTCATATCCCACGATGTCATATATCACGGTATTTGTCATATAACAATAAGCTATTGTATCCGAATGCATTTTTAAGAGTGATTTGAATTATATCGTATATCCTCAAGCCCAAGTTGTAGGGTAGAGGAGTGGACGTATTTTATGTGCCAACGTGACAGGTGGCGAGTCCATCGCCGTTGCTCAAGCACGACTATACACACGCCTTTGAATGTCTTCTCAGACGTATGCAGGTTTCCTCTCGATGTTTTCCTTCATATTTAACTTCAGAATCAGTCGTTGGTAAACAAGGGGTTAGGATTTGAACCTGTGACTTCTTACAACGATCCGTTGTTGCTGAGTTTAATTTCGATATGGAAAATTTAATACATACTTATCATCGCGTCGAGTCCCTCACGGGGTAGGCAGAGAGAATAGAGCGACAGATCTGACAGCGACAGATGATTTTGATCTTTCTGGTCTAACAGACCTTTAGTAGTACCAGGTATACCTTGTACCAGGCTCCCAGCAACTAAGAGGAGTTTTCATTTGACTGCGGCATTGAGATGTTGCCACAGTAATTGGATATATTTATTGTTTTGTTGAGTCCCTCACTAGGTAGGCAGAGAGAGTAGAGAGCCAGTTCTCTCTAGACTTACAGACATCTTTATCTTCGTCAGTATCTGAAAATAAATTAATACATATATAAATAATAATAACATCGTATTTATTAAAGTCCCAAGTACGGCCGGTCGCCTCCCCCCGCGCCCCGCGCCTCCATTTCGTGTATTGAGAATTTATGTCGGTTAAGTTGCGGACACACCGAGAGATTCGCTAGCGTTTAATATATTATAATTAAGATACCTAATTAATGTTAAATTTATTAGTTTATTTTTTATAATTTATTATTTATAATATATATATATAGATATATATATATGTGTGTATATAACGTATTTTTTCTACCTATGCTCTGTAGGGATTTTGAAATTATGTGCCCCAAACCGGTTTAATAATGCGAACAACTAAAACAATAGTTGCAATATATTTGTTCTTTTAGCATAAATAAATAAATACCTGGGACAATTCCACACAAATTGACCTAGTCCCAAGTTAAGCAAAGCTTGTGTTATGGTAACTAGACAACGATATATTTACTTATATAGATAGATATATACATAAATACATAGGACATCCAAGACTAAAGTACAAATACTCGTATTCATCACACAAATATCTGCCCTCAGGGGGATTCGAACCCGCGACCTCAAGTTTCGCATTCACTAGCTCTAACCGTCGATGTATGCCGTCTATGTATATTTAGTAAATCTTCTTTCATAAATACAGCGGGTATCTTCTCTATGTATTAAACCAAAGAGTATCACTAAAAGTCCTTACTCTGTACCTTAATTACAAAGTGTGATGTTGTAATATATATATTAAACTAGCAGTCCATCCCGGCTTCGCACGGTTGGCCATATTTTTTTTTAAAAGAAAATATAGCCTATGCCACTCAGGGTGAATGTAGCTTTCCAATGGTGAAATAATCCGTCCAGTAGTTTCGGAGCCTATTCAATACAAACAAACAAACAAAAAACAATGAAATAATAAAATTTTTCCTCTTTATAATATCAGTATTTTAAGTATTTATATACTATACGAACCAAAAAATATATAAATTATTATTTCAAGGCACACGTGTATCCTCAGCCTTATCCCCGGGGACGTTGCACCGACGACCGAATAGATCCGACGCTATCAATTGCTACGCGTGCATGTGTGTGTGCGTCGTAGTAATGTTGCAGAATCGGTCCTATTGTCGAATGACTAGGTTTATATTTAGACGTTTGTTATTGACTTATTTGTTACCTTCAAATATTTTAAATGTTAACGTTACGGACGTTTCTTCCTCTTCCACTCAAAGACTACAGAGTGAAATTGAATGAAATTTGGCACAGACGTAGATTACAAGCTGGAGTAACATATCCTACTAAATGTATAAATTTTTTTTATAATAATATCCTCACGCCTTCCCACAAGGGTCCCCGAAGGGGTAGGCAGAGGTGTATAGGTACTACCCACACACCCACTTTCCGCCAGAGGTATATTAGGTGCCAACGTGACAGATGGCGAGTCTATCGCCGTTACTCAAGCACGACTATACATACGCCTTTGAATGTCTACTCAGACGTATGCAGGTTTCCTCTCGATGTTTTCCTTCACCGTAAAGCTCGTGGTGTGACTAATCACTGTACTTATGTTCAGAAAAATTCACTGGTACAATCGGGATCGAATCGAACATGCAATCTTAGTGCAATTCGTTCCAACTATAGCAAAAAAAATACTTTTAATATTTTTTGTTTGGCGCTCACTGGTTTGACAGAGAGAGTAGAGCGAAAGTGCTCACTAGTGTTACAGACGTCTTTGGCTTTATCGTCATTCGTAAGTCTTTTTATGAATTTTACTGCTTTAATAGTGTGTCATAATTTACCCTGTTTGTGACTTGGTCTATTGTTATGGTTTACATTTCAGACGTTTGGATTATAAATAAATTATAAATACCTTGGAACAATCCCACACAAATTGACGTAGCCCCAAATTAAGCAAAGCTTGTATTATGGTAACTAGACAACGATATACATATATACTTATAAAGAGCCGTGGTGGCCGAGAGGTTCGAGCAGTTGCCTGCGACGCAAAGGTCGCAAGTTCGAATCCCGACTGTACCAATGAGTTTTTCTGAACTTAAGTACAGTGATTAGTCACACCACGAGCTTTACGGTGAAGGAAAACATCGAGAGGAAACCTGCATACGTCTGAGAAGAAATTCAAAGGCGTATGTATAGTCGTGCTTGAGTAACGGCGATGGACTCGCCATCTGTCACGTTGGCACCTAATATACCTCTGGCGGAAAGTGGGTGTGTGGGTATTACCCATACACCTCTGCCTACCCCTTCGGGGACCCTTGTGGGAGGGCGTGAGGATATTTATTTATTTATATTTTACTTATAAAGATAGATATATACGTAAATACATAGGACATCCAAGACTAAGGTAGTTAAGGTAAAATACTCGTGTTCATCATCCATATATCTGCTGCCAGCGGGAATAGAACCTGCGACCTTGAGTTTCGCAGTCAGGAGCTCTGAGCAGACGGTCGTCAGTTTCAGTCAGGAACTCTGACTACTAGACCAGGCGGCCGTCAGTCAATATCTTGGATATTACTATATTTTAACCCGACCTTGACGCCTCCAATTGTGCCTGAAAACTATCTAGTCTCAAGGCAAGTATTTCACCGCTCCGTTGATGTGAACTTAAATACACCGAATTATATATTGATTCGTTGAAATGTCAAGCAAGGTACACAGTGATATTTATTAACCTGTTATAAAGTAAATTGTGGAAATAACGAGTACTTTAGGTTGAAGACTAGATTTATCCCGCGGTTTTACTCGCGGTAAAAACATGTTTATGATAACTGACAAACCCCCCCCACCCCATTGATGAAAACAGTATTAAAATTTGTTGCGTTGTTGAAAGTGCATACGTCTGAGAAGCAATTCAAAGGCTTATGTATAGTTGTGCTTGAGTAAGGCGATGGATTCGCCACTTTCCGCCAGAGTTTATATTTTAGATGCCACGTGGCGAGTCTATCGCCGTTAGTAAAGCACGACTACAAGATACATACATACATATCATCACGCCAAGTCCCTAACGGGGTAGGCAGAGAATATAGAGCGCCAGTTCTCTCTAGATTTACATACCTCTTTCGCTTCGTCCACATTCATCAGTCTCTTCATATATGCTCGTCAGTTTCGAGTACTCTTAACGTTCCCGTCCCTGAGAGTCCGATCGATTTGATACAGGTAGTTGGAACGTGGCCTTCCTCTGCCTCTTCTTGCACACACTTTTGCTTTGTATATGTGTTTCGTCAATCTTTCTTCACTCATCCTTTCTATGTGTCCAAACCAACGTAACAAGATACATACGTGTCTGAATGTCTTCTCAAACGTATGCACGTTTCCTTCCGATATTTTCTGGTGTGACTAATCACTGTACTTTAGTTCAGAAAGTCATTGGTACATTTGGAATTCTTGAAATTTTGGAATTCGAATTTGCAATATTTGTTATGCAGGCAACTACTCGAACCACTCGGCCGCCACGGCCATCAGTAATAAATAATGACAATTGCACAATTAACATTTTACTCAATGTCCTTAAGTATACAATAATACATTATTGGACGTTTAGTCATAATGTCGAGTTGAGAATGTGACTGCGACATTTACATCGCCGTGTGTGCGTGTCACATGTGACTGTATACGGCATGTTGTTTTCTTGTTTGCATTATTATTATTATTAACAACTTGCTGCGTCACGTGGTTTCATCTGCGTTTTATTTGCGATAATATTATTATAAATAAATAATAAATACCTGGGACAATTACACACAAATTGACCTAGTCCCAAGTTAAGCAAAGCTTGTGTTATGGTAACTAGACAACGATATATTTACTTATATGGATAGATATATACATAAATACATAGGACATCCAAGACTAAGGTACAAATACTCGTGTTCATCACACAAATATCTGTCCTCAGCGGGATTCGAACCCGCGACCTCAAGTTTCGCAGTCAGGAGCTCTAACCACTAGACCAGTATCGTCGGTCGTATTGAGATGAAATTCGATTGTTTTTATGTTGGTAACACTGAATAAACTTCAATAGTATTTAACTTATATAAACAAAATAACATATACATGTATATATATATATATATATATATATATATATATATACATGTATATGTTATTTTGTTTATATATATATATATATATATATATATATATATATATATATATATTAAATTAATATAGAAATGAATGCCGTGGTGGCCGAGTGGTTCGGGTAGTTGACTGCATCACAAAGATTGCAAGCTCGAATCCCGACAGTACCAATGATTTTTTCTGAACTTAAGTACAGTGATTAGTCACACCACGAGCTTTACGGTGAAGGAAAACATCGAGAGGAAACCTGCATACGTCTGAGAAGACATTCAAAGGCGTATGTATAGTCGTGCTTGAGTAACGGCGATGGACTCGCCATCTGTCACGTTGGCACCTAATATACCTCTGGCGGAAAGTGGGTGTGTGGGTATTACCTATACACCTCTGCCTACCCCTTTGGGGACCCTTGTGGGAAGGCGTGAGGATATATAATATTATTATTATAATATATAAATGAATGCCGTGGTGGCCGAGTGGTCCGGGTAGTTGACTGCATCACAAAGATTGCAAGCTCGAATCCCGACTGTACCAATGATATTTTGTTAACTCAAGTGCTTTGATTAGGGGCCGTCCATTGATGTGATTTCGCTTGAGTAAAAAATATAATTTCCCGAAACACGACCGTAGCGCCACCTATCGGGTCCATTTGTCGAATCGAAACCATTCTCCACACCACTTGACCCCACACAAACATAGTAGAAGTGACATACATAAAATAGTTACAAAAAATAATCATTTATAATAATAATATCCTCACGCCTTCCCACAAGGGTCCCCGAAGGGGTAGGCAGAGGTGTATAGGTAATACCCACACACCCACTTTCCGCCAGAGGTATATTAGGTGCCAACGTGACAGATGGCGAGTCCATCGCCGTTACTCAAGCACGACTATACATACGCCTTTGAATTTCTTCTCAGACGTATGCAGGTTTCCTCTCGATGTTTTCCTTCACCGTAAAGCTCGTGGTGTGACTAATCACTGTACTTAAGTTCAGAAAAAGCTCATTGGTACTGTCGGGATTCGCACTTGCGACCTTTGCGTCGCAGGCAACTGCTCGAACCACTCGGCCACCACGGCTTATATATAAATATATATATATATATATATATATATTGTAGACTAGGTAATTTCTTTCGGAACTGTGCCTAGATATATATATTTTTTATCTCTCCTTGTGTACAGAAGGTTCCCCTCAAGGAAGGCAATGGTGTAATAACACACACTTTTCCTTCGAGATATATTTAGGTGTCAACGTGATGCATGACAAGTCCACGGTAGTGGAAAAGTTAACAAATTTTAATACAATCTTAACACAAATACAGCAGCCTGTGTAGTTTCACCTTGTTCTGACAAAACAAGCACACTAACACACTCTTACACACACATAAGCGTTGTGTGTGTGTGTACACAAATGTGGTGTGTGTATACGTTTGTGTTACATTTAATTGTTAACGTAAGTCTAGTGTTCTTTGGATATATTTAAAGGGTTCCATATATTATATTATATTTAGAGATGTATTTTAAGTGCCAACGTGACAGATGGCGAGTCCATCGCCGTTACTCAAGCACGACTATATGTAGCCTTTGAATGTCTTCTCAAAAGTATGCAGGTTTCCTCTCGATGTTTTCCGTCACCGTAAAGATCGTGGTGTGTCTACTAATCACTGTACTTAAGTTCAGACTCATTGGTACAGTCGGGATTTCTGGAACTCACGCCAAGAAAGACTTCATTAAAACAAGTACATATCTAAATAGACGGCCGTCTGGTCTTGTGGTTGGAGGAGCTCTGCGAAAATTGAGGTCGCGAGTCCGATTCCCGCTGAGGGCAGATATTTGCGTGATGAACACGAGTATTTGTACCTTAGTCTTGGATGTCCTATGTATTTATGTATATATCTATCTATATAAGTAAATATATCGTTGTCTAGTTACCATAACACAAGCTTTGCTTAATTTGGGACTAGGTCAATTTGTGTGGAATTGGTCCAAGGTATTTATTATTATTATTTATTAAGTAAAGTCAGGCTGGCGGCTAGTTTGGCACGATCAATCGGAAAGTTTTAATATCCCTGTTCCAACGTTAAATAGTAAAATATTTACTTGCCGCGCCCCGCTGCTTTGCCTGCGAATTAACTTAGACTAACTCCACAGGTGCTTTGGATCATTTAAGATAAATTATACTCTGTTTCTAGCCATATACAAACTGTCTGCCGCGGATTCACTCGCGTAACATTTCATATCATAATAATAATATATCCTCACGCCTTCCCACAAGGGTCCCCGAAGAATTAGGCAGAGGTGTATAGGTAATACCCACACACCCACTTTCCGCCCGAGGTATATTAGGTGCCAACGTGACAGATGGCGAGTTCATCGCCGTTACTAATATTTCCTATCGTTGATAGATATTTTATACATACATACATATCTTCACGCCGAGTCCCTAACTAGGCAAGCAGCGGGAATAGAGCGCCAGTGCTCTCTAGACTTACATGAAAGTTCCGATTCCAGACTGTACCAATGAGTTTTTCTACATTTTAGTACAGTGATTAGTCACGCCACGAACTTTATACATACATACATATAATCACGCCTCTTCCCCGTAGGGGTAGGCAGAGACCACTTCTTTCCGCTTGCTACGATCCTTACATACTTCTTTCGCTTCGTCCACTTTCATTATTCCCTTCATACATGCTCTTCGGTTTAGGGTACTCTTGACCTGACCTTTTTTCAAGACGTCCCTAATTTGGTCTAGAAACGTCCGCCTAGGTCTACCCCTTCCAACACTTTCATCCACACTCGCCTTATACACTTTTTTCGTCAATCGTTCTTCATTCATTCTCTCGACATTGCCAAACCATCTCAGCATACCTTTCTCAATTTTTGTCACTACATCTTCTTTCAGACCACAACGTTTCCTTATCTCACTATTTCTTATCCTGTCACTCAGTTTAACTCATATCATATCACGAACTTTATGGTGAAGTAAAACATCGAGAGAAAACCTGCATACGTCTGGGAAGACATTCAAAGCCGTATGTATAGTCGTGCTTGAGTAACGGCGATGGACTCGCCATCTGTCACGTTGGCATTTAAAATATGTCTCCGGCGAGAAGTGCGTGTGTGGGAACTACCTGCTCTCGTCTGCCTACCCCTCCGGGCACCCTAGTAGGATATAATTTAATATAACAGACAGACAGTCTGTGCGTTTTCTTTTCGCCTTATTGAGAGCCGGTGGGGGGAGCGGGTGTACAAATTACTTTAAAACATTCACGCAAAATACCCACCCTATAAATTGGGTGCCTTATTCTGGTGTAGGATTCAAAATTACTCTTTACAATGCTTTGCCTTTGACTTTTGAAGTGATAACTTCTTATGGGAGGCCGCCTCGTTACGTAACGCGTTACGGCAAAAGC
Organism: Drepana falcataria; assembly: GCA_945859725.1. Taxonomy (NCBI): domain Eukaryota; kingdom Metazoa; phylum Arthropoda; class Insecta; order Lepidoptera; family Drepanidae; genus Drepana; species Drepana falcataria. The sequence goes on from OX243949.1 coordinate 1,084,090, forward strand.
GCCATCTGTACTTGTGCATAAACACTACTAAATAATATATAATAATAATATAATATAATATATCCTCACGCCTTCCCACAAGGGTCCCCGAAGGGGTAGGCAGAGGTGTATAGGTAATACCCACACACCCACTTTCCGCCAGAGGTGTATTAGGTGCCAATGCGATAGATGGGCCAGTCCATCGCCGTTACTCAAGCACGACTATACATACGCCTTTGAATGTCTTCTCAGACGTATGCAGGTTTCCTCTCGATGTTTTCCTTCACCGTAAAGCTCCTGGTGTGACTAATCACTGTACTTAGGTTTAGAAAAACTCATTGGTACAGTCGGGATTCGAACTTGCGACCGTTGCGTCGCAGGCAACTGCTCGATCCACTCGGCCAGCACGGCTCTTGAAAAAAAATATGTTGGTATTTGTACCGTGTATACATCCATATGCATTTAGTAAAACGCGTTTTGTGTGCTGTCGTAACAAATATATTTTTGTGCGCTTAAATCGCAAACGCTGGCTAAACCTTACGAGATAGATCAAATTAATGTACTACGGAACTGTATATTGTATAATATATGTATCTCTAAAGGATAACCCACGGTAACCATTTTTTTTTCATTTCAAAGGCGTATGTATAGTCGTGCTTGAGTAACGGCGATGGACTCGCCATCCGTCACGTTGGCACTTAATATACCTCTGGCGGAAAGTGGGTGTGTGGGTATTACCTATACACCTCTGCCTACCTCTTCGGGGACCCTTGTGGGAAGGCGTGAGGATATATTATATATTTATATATAAATGGCTAGTATAATCTAATATAAATAAATACTCCTAACGATATGAGAGCGATATCGCCAACAGCCTCTAGAATACAGTGTCGGGTTACTTATTTGAAAGCAATTTTAGTTCCCCCTCCCCTACCCTTAATTTAGAATGTGCCAGGGACGGATTTGGGGTCGCTTTGAATTATATTGTTGTTTATTTATTAATTTCTACACGTGTTAATGGATTGAGAAAGGGTTTATTTGGTCAGTATGGATGAGAATGCAGGTTCGAGCCCCGATTGTGGTAGTGTTTTTCTGAGCTTAAGTACAGTGATTAGTCACACCACGAGCTTTACGGTGAAGGGAAACATCGAGAGGAAACCTGCATACGTCTGAGAAGAAATTCAAAGGCGTATGTATAGTCGTTCTTGAGTAACGGCGATGGACTCGTCATCTGTCACGTTGGAACCTAAAATATATCACTGGCTGTGTAATGAGGCTGAATGTGGATGAAGCCAGGTCTTTAAGTACACCTCTACCTACCTCGTGAGGGACTCAGTGTGATGATATATTATCAAACAATAAATATATCAAATTACTGTGGCAATATCTCAATGCCACAGCCAAATGAAACTCCTCCTAGTTGCTGGGAGCCTAGTACAAGAGTTCAGATTTTCATGTATTTTATCCAAATTTATACTTAAGATCTGTATCTAGAGAGAGAGAGAACTGGCGCTCTACTCTCCTCTGCCTACCCCGTGAGTGATACGGCGTGATGATATATTGTTTAATAAAAAATATATCCAACTACTGTGGCAACATTAAAATGAAAACTCCTCTTAGTTGCTGGGAGCCTGGTACAAGAGTTCACGTTTTCATATATTATATCCAAATTTCTACTTAAGATCCGTAGTCGAGAGAGAACTGGCGCTCTATTCTGCCTACCCCACGAGTGGGTGATGATATGTATGTTTATTGTTGGTGTGGAGTGCGAACTCTTCACCCGCCCAAGTGCGCTCCCCGCCCCCGTCGCCGCCCTACACCAATTGCGCAAGCTGCTCGGATTTATTCTTACTCAAGTTAATTATGTACACTTGTTTCACACTAATCATTATCGCGTGTTTGTTTGTTTGTGTGTTCACATATATATTACATACTAGCTGACCTGCCCAGCTTCGCCCGGGTGAAAAAGTAAAAAAAACACGTTTTTCAACTATTGCTTCCCCTATGGAAGTAATAATTAAAAACGTGTTTTAAAAAAAGAACAGTTTCATAAAATCCTCTACACCGCGTAAGGAATACTCCTACCAAATTTCAAGTCAATCGGCCTTACAGTTGCTGAGATTTCGTGATGAGTGAGTTCACAAATGGGATCTCTTATCTTAATATATTTCTATCTATCTCTTATCTTAATAGATTTCTTGTGTGCGTGTGTATGTGACTGAACTCCTCCTAAACGACTGGACCGATTTTAATGAAATTTTCTGTGTGTCTTCAGATGGATTTGAGAATGGTTTAGATTCACAATTGGACCCGATAGGTGGCGCTGTGATCGTGTTTTAGGGCATTTACTTTTTTCACCCAAGCGAAGCTGGGCGGGACCACTAGTATATATATAATATAGATAGATCGACATTTATATTATTAGTAAGATTTCTACTGTGAACGCAATGAAGAGATTCGCAAATCAACTGGCGTGAATGAGGGCGTGATTGTAAAGATGAAGAAGGCATGTTACGTTGGTTTGGACACAAAGAAAGGATGAGTGAAGAAAGATTGACGAAACAGATATACAAAGCGAAAGTGTGTGCAAGAAGAGGCAGAGGAAGGCCACGTTCCAACTACCTGGATCAAATAGATCGGACTCTCAAGGACGGGAACGTTAAGAGTACTCGAAACCGACGAGCATGTATGAAGAGACTGATTAATGTGGACGAAGCGAAAGAGGTATGCAAGTCTAGAGAGAACTGGCGCTCTATACTCTCTGCCTACCCCGTTGATATGTTTGTGTGTATATCTACTGTACGTATGTATGTCAATGAACTCCTTCTTAACGGCTGGACCGATTTAATGAAATTGTCTGTGCCTTCAGTATTCGAGAATGGTTTAGATTCACAATTGGACCCGATAGGTGGCGCCACTGAGTCCGCGGCTTTTATTTTTTCACCCAAGCGAAGCTGGGCGGGATAACAAGTATATATCTATACATATAATAAAATTGGAGTGTCTGTTTGTAATATTGAAATAACCGCTTTTTACTAAATCCTCCTCACGCCTTCCCACAAGGGTCCCCGAAGGGGTAGGCAGAGGTGTATGGGTAATACCTACACACCCACTTTCCGCCAGAGGTATATTAGGTGCCAACGTGACAGATGGCGAGTCCATCGCCGTTACTCAAGCACGACTATACCTCCTTTGAATTTCTTCTCAGACGTATGCAGGTTTCCTCACGATGTTTTCCTTCACCGTAAAGCTCGTGGTGTGACTAATCACTGTACTTAAGTTCAGAAAAACTCATTGGTACAGTCGGGATTCGAACTTGCGACCTTTGCGTCGCAGGCAACTGCTCGAACCACTCGGCCACCACGGCTTTTTTTTCTGTCTGTCTGTCCGTCTGTCTGTCTGTTTGTTCCGACTAATCTCTGAAATGGCTGAACCGATTTTGACGGAACTTTCACTGGCAGATAGCTGATATAAAAAGGAGTAAGCTACTTTTTAGAAACTGAACAATTCTTTTTTTTGTTAAATTCCACGCGGACGAAGTCGCGGACACAGCTAGTATAAAATAATAATATATCCTCACGCCTTCCCACGAGGGTCCCCGAAGGGGTAGGCAGAGATGTATAGGTAGAACTTGCACTCTTTGTGTTACCTACCCTACCCACCCTAGTAAATAAATTTATTTGGGCAGGACGAGGTGCTAGCGATTAACGACAAGGTGGTACTGAGGGCTGATGACCTGCTGAGCTGGGTGTGCGACGGCGGCGGCTGGCGCTGGGGGCGGAGGGCCGTGTGGCGCGGCGCCTGCGCCCCCCCGCCCGAGGCGCCGCCCTCGGCGCCGTTGCACCACACCAGGCTGGACTTCACCGACGTGGACAAGGAGAAGAGCGCCATCGGTAAGTGTTCCTACATCTATCAATATCAACCAATACATATAATAAAAAAAAAAATATATATATATATATATATATATATATATTTTTTTTTTGGAATTTGGAAATTTTGGAATATATATATACTAGTGGTCCCGCCCAGCTTCGCTTGGGTGAAAAAAGTAAATGCCCTAAAACACGATCACAGCGCCACCTATCGGGTCCAATTGTGAATCTAAACCATTCTCAAATCCATCTGAAGGCACACAGAAAATTTCATTAAAATCGGTCCAGCCGTTTAGGAGGAGTTCAGTGACATACACACGCACACAAGAAATATATATATATTAAGATATACGGTCGAATTGAGATACCTCCTCCTCTTTTGAAGTTGACAGATGTGATCACCAACGTGTCAGATGGCGATTCCATCGCCGTTATGTATGTAGACATAGTCCCAAAGTAAGCAAAGCTTGTGTTATGGTAACTAGACAACGATATATTTACTCATATAGATAGATTCATGGCACCTAATATACCTCTGGCGGAAAGTGGGTGTGTGGGTATTACCTATACACCTCTGCCTACCCCTTCGGGGACCCTTGTGGGAAGGCGTGAGGATATATTATATATTATATAGATAGATATATACTTAAATACATAGGACATCCAAGACTTAGGTATAAATATTCGTGTTCATCACACAAATATCTGCTCTCAGCGGGAATCGATCCAGCGACCTCTGGTTTTGAAGTTCTAACCACTAAACCGGACGGCCGTCTAATATATACAATGTCTTGTACCGTCCCCAGAAGAGGACGCCGACTGTCCAGGTGTAGTGGTGTTCTCGTACCCTCGCTACTGCCGCTACCGGGCGCTGGCCTCCCGCCTCGAGGGCATCCAGGCTAACTGGCTGCGGGACTCCCTGGTCGCCGCGCTCGGGGGGTACGCAGCGCCCACCAAGAACACCAGGATATTGTACTGTAAGGTGTGTACATGTGGCCAAACGCTTTGCGCTCCCAAGCCATCGACGGGGATCCGTTTCCATACCTTGGAAACAAATTGGCCCTTCCGCGAAAGGCTGTGTTTATTTTTTTGAGTATTTTTTTAAGAGCCGTGGTTGCCGAGTGGTTCGAGCAGTTGCCTGCGACGCAAAGGTCGAAAGTTCGAATCCCGACTGTACCAATGAGTTTTTCTAAAACTTAAGTACAGTGATTAGTCACACCACGAGCTTTACGGTGAAGGAAAATATCGAGAGGAAACCTGCATACGTCTGAGAAGAAATTCAAAGGCGTATGTATATTCGTGCTTGGGTAACGGCAATGGACTCGCCATCTGTCACGTTGGCACCTACTATACCTCTGGCGGAAAGTGGGTGTGTGGGTATTACGTATACACCTCTGCCTTCGGGGACCCTTGTGGAAAGGCGTGAGGATATATTTTATATTATTATTATTATATATAGTATATTTAAACTGTGTCACAGACTTTAACACTCATAGCAGAAGAAAGTGAAAAATAGGATTGATAAGGATTGGTATTGAATAAGGGTATGAGTGTGTTTATGAACTCACCGTTGAGGAAACCCCCTGGAGTGTGAAGCATGTAGTTTTTCATTCAAGAAGGATGTGAAGAGATTCTTGCAGGGTCAACAGTTCGCGAGCGATACCCCTCATATTGCAATCTTCCATAGGCTTGGGTGTCAACCTTTAGTGGTATATAAAAAAAAATCTGATTTCAATGTCGTTCTGAAGCTTCGTGGCCTTGGAGCTCCGACCACCAGGCCTTGAGCTCTCATCGTGTGTGTGCGTCCATCGCGTGTAATGTGTGTGTGTGTGTTGGCAGGACACGTTCGAGTACCCGGAGCTGGAGGGGCACGAGTTCGTGTGCAACCACCTCGCGCCGCGCCTCAAGGGCCGCCCCCGAGGCAGGCGCCGCCGCGCGCCGACACACGCGCTCTCGCCCGCGCGCTCCAGCGACACCGACACTGACGCACCGGTCGGTGGCCGCCACCCCCCCCCCCCCTCCCCACACACACACACACCCACCCCGCACACACACACACACACACACACACACACACACCCACCCCCCACACACGCACACGTACTCACACACACACACGTACTCACACACACGGACACACACGCACGCACACACACACACACACACACGCACACACACACCTACTCACACACACACGCACATACACACACACACGCACACGTACACATACACACACACGTACACATACACACACACATACACGCACTCACACACATACACGCACTCACACACATACGCACTCACACACATACGCACTCACACACACGCACGCACACACACACACACACACACACACACGCACACACACACCTACTCACACACACACGCACATACACACACACACGCACACGTACACATACACACACACGTACACATACACACACACGTACACATACACACACACGTACACATACACACACACATACACGCACTCACACACATACACGCACTCACACACATACGCACACACACACACACACACACACACACACACACACACACACACACACGAGACACAAGAGACAACTCGTTCGGAGTTGAGTGTTATATCTGTGCCTCTCCCTCCAGGCGACCCCCCGGCGCATGTCCCTCCGCCCCCCGCCGGAGTCCCCCGAGGAGGAGGACGAGGACGACTGCTACTCGGCCGAGGACCGCTCCTTCCTGCGCAGCTTGAAGCAGTTCTACAAGGACCGCAAGGAGACTTTCAAGATGGGGCACTCGTTTAAAGATTGTAATATACTTGCTTCTCTATGAACTTAAGTACAGTGATTAGTCACACCACGAGCTTTACGGTGAAGGAAAACATCGAGAGGAAACCTGCATACGTCTGAGAAAACATTCAAAGGCGTATGTATAGTCGTGCTTTAGTAACGGCGATGGACTCGCCATCTGTCATTTACAATATATCTCGGGCGGTACCCCTTCGGGGATTCTTGCCTGAAGTAAATACATATCATCACGCCGAGTCCCTAACGGGGTAGGCAGAGAGTATAGAGCGCCAGTTCTCTCTAGACTTGCATACCTCTTTCGCTTCGTCCACATTCATCAGTCTCTTCATACATGCTCGTCAGTTTCCAAGTGTAGTAATTTGTTTGTGTTTGCGCAGTGTCCCTGCGTGCGCTATACAGTCTGGTGTCCTCTCGTGGCGGGTACGAGGCCGTGAGCCGCCACAAGCTATGGCGCACCCTCTCCCACGACCAGCCCGCCAGGATACGGAGACACTACGAGAGGTGAGCTGGACTCCTTCGAGAAGGTCGTGGAAGGATTCCCGCAGGGTCGGCAGCGTGCGAGCGATAATTCTGGTGTTGCTAGCGTATATAGGCTTATTAGCCTTACCATTAGGCGGACTGCACGCTGGTTTGCCTCCAGTTAGGTGTAATAAAAAAAAGGTGTGAAGGAACTGAGAACTGAGGCTTTAGAGTCTACTGTGCATCTTGACTTCTCAATCTTGACTTCTTAATCTTGACTTCTTAATCTTGAGTTCTCAATCTTGACTTCTCAATCTTGACTTCTCAATCTTGACTTCTCAATCTTGACTTCTCAATCTTGACTTCTCAATCTTGACTTCTCAATCTTGACTTCTCAATATTACAGCTCCCCAATCTTGAATTCTCAACCCTACAGATTCCTCCTCAATCTTGACTTCTCAACCTTACAGATTCCTCCTCAATCTTGACTTCTCAACCTTACAGATTCCTCTTCAATCTTGACTCCTCAACCTTATAGATACCTCCTTAATCTTGACTTCTCAACCTTACAGATTCCTCCTTAATCTTGACTTCTCAACCTTACAGATTCCTCCTTAATCTTGACTTCTCAACCTTACAGATTGCTCTTCAATCTTGACTTCTCAACCTTACAGATTGCTCTTCAATCTTGACTTGTCAACCTTACAGATTCCTCCTCAATCTTGACTCCTCAACCTTACAGATTCCTCCTCAATCTTGACTTGTCAACCTTACAGATACCTCTTCAATCTTGACTTGTCAACCTTACAGATTCCTCCTCAATCTTGACTTGTCAACCTTCAGATACCTCCTTCCCTACGAGAACTACGAGCGGCGTAACGGCGCTTCAAAGTTGAACGGCAAAGTGTCCGCCGAGCCTCACACGGTGGCTACCATAGAGGTGCTAGACTCACCGCGCAGAGACACTGACACACCCAAAATCCTGCGCACCCCCTCGCCCAAGACCGTAGACAGTGAGACCGGCGAGAGTAAGATGGAGTTCATCTCGAAGCCGGCCGAAGAACTGAACAGGGAGTTCCTCGACTCCCTCCCCAAAGACGAGGCGAGACCCCCCCAGAAGTTGGCTGTGCCCAAGATGATGAGCCTCCTCGACGACAGCAAGGCGCTCGTCAGCGATTTGTCGATGAAAGTCGGCGAACATGTCACCAGGGACAGGATTGGCTATTTGAGCGAAGTGGCGCGCAAGTTGGAGTTAGGTGAGTGGCGGGTTCGATGCTTGTATTTTTTTAACAGACTTAAAAAAAAATTGTTGTCTTGTTTATTCATTTATTAAGGTATACCAACAGTGATTAGTCACACCACGAGCTGAACGGTGAAGGAAAACATCGAGAGGAAACCTGCATACGTCTGAGAAGAAATTCAATGGCGTATGTATAGTCGTGCTTGAGTAACGGCGATGGACTCGCCATCTGTCACGTTGGCACCTAATATAACTCTGGCGGAAAGTGGGTGTGTGGGGTACTACCTATACACCTCTGCCTACCCCTTCGGGGACCCTTGTGGGAAGGCGTGAGGATATATTATTATTATATATACTGTGGAATCTCTCTAACTCATACTTACATACATACATACCTACATATCATCACGCCGAGTCCCTAACGGGGTAGGCAGAGAGTATAGAGCGCCAGTTCTCTCTAGACTTACATACCTCTTTCGCTTCGTCCACATTCATCAGTAAAACATTTCTGAACGAGTGAAAGGATTCTGAACGCATGCTGTGTGAAAGGGGCGGAGGTGGCTCTATCTCCCTCTCTCTCGCACGACGACGCCATTATGAGTAAGATGTGTTTAATGTGCTCTATAAGAAATTAAATAAAATGTACAGTTAAACCCAAGAAATAGTGATTTCATTTATCCACACCTACATATCTTAATATATATATTTCTTGTGTGCGTGTGTATGTGACTGAACTCCTCCTAAACGGCTGGACCGGTTTTGATGAAATTTTCTGTGTGTGTTCAAGGGGATCTGGGAATGGTTTAGATTCACAATTGGACCCGATAGGTGGCGCCACTGGGTCCGTGGCTTTAATTTTTTCTCCCAAGCGAAGCTGGGCGGGACAACTAGTATATATATATTTTTTAATTTCAGGTAAAACAGAGTCTACATTCCTAAAAGACATGGCGACGAGTGAAAAGGCGCAGACAGCCCCAGTCAACGGGCACACGGCCCCACCGGCTCCTACCGACTTGGTAATAATCTATATATATATAGATTGAGGTTTTCCCTAGAGAGTGCAGCATGGAGTTCTTCAAGAAGGGTGTGGAGAGATTTCCTTTAGTTCATGCTCTCCTGGTACATTCTTAAAGGTTTTCCCTAGAGAGTGCAGCATGGAGTTCTTCAAGAAGGGTGTGGAGAGATTTCCTTTAGTTCATGCTCTCCTGGTACATTCTTAAAGGTTTTCCCTAGAGAGTGCAGCATGGAGTTCTTCAAGAAGGGTGTGGAGAGATTTCCTTTAGTTCATGCTCTCCTGGTACATTCTTAAAGGTTTTCCCTAGAGAGTGCAGCATGGAGTTCTTCAAGAAGGGTGTGGAGAGATTTCCTTTAGTTCATGCTCTCCTGGCACATTCTTAAAGGTTTTCCCTAGAGAGTGCAGCATGGAGTTCTTCAAGAAGGGTGTGGAGAGATTACCTTTAGTTCATGCTCACCTGGTACATTCTTAAAGGTGTTCCCTAGAGAGTGCAGCATGGAGTTCTTCAAGAAGGGTGTGGAGAGATTCCTTCAGGGTCGGCAACGCGCGAGTGATACCCCTGGTGTTGCAAGCGTCCATAGGCGGCGGTAACCGCTTACCATCAGGCAGACCGCATGCTTGTTTGCCACCCATGTGGTATTAAAAAAAAATATAGGAGATCCCATTGTGAACTGACTCATCACGCAATCTCAGCAACTATAAGACCGATTGACTTGGAATTTGGTAGGAGTATTCCTTACGCGGTGTAGAGGTCAGCTAAGAACGGATTTTATGAGTCTACTTTTTACTTTTTCACCCGGGCGAAGCTGGGCAGGGCAGCTAGTATATATAATTGTTTTATACGATGTAACAAATCTACGCCTGCCCACAAGAGGTGTGTACGTAGTACTCTTTCCGCCAGAGGTATATTTTAGGTGCCAACGTGACAGATGGCGAGTCCATCGCCGTTACTCAAGCACGACTATACATACGCCTTTGAATTGCTTCTCAGACGTATGCAGGTTTCCTCTCGATGTTTTCCTTCACCGTAAAGCTCGTGGTGTGACTAATCACTGTACTTAAGTTCACCTCAGATAACCTCATAGGGTAGTGTAGACAATGCGAGGCACTTGTGAAGTATAAAATGATGAGTTTAGTGTTGGAAACCATAGAGGATTCTGTGAGCTTCCATAGCGCTAACATAATCCTCTATGGTTTCCTAGATGCTACAGCATTTCCTATTGTATGTTCTTTTTTTTAATGAATAATTAACGTGAAGTGTATGCAGATCTAGTTCGTTGTTCATGAGTCCCCCCCCCCCCCCTCCCCCCACAGGCCGGCCGCCCCCCCCCGGGCCGCAGCTCACTGCGCGCCGTGCGCGTCAAACCTACGCGCTCCTCGCACGGACAGCCACGTGAGTACACACACACACGCTACGCACACGTCACACACGCTACGCGCACGTCACACACACACACACACGCTACGCACACGTCACACACGCTACGCGCACGTCACACACACACACGCTACGCACACGTCACACACGCTACGCGCACGTCACACACACACACACACGCTACGCACACGTCACACACGCTACGCGCACGTCACACACACACACACACGCTACGCACACGTCACACACGCTACGCGCACGTCACACACACACACACACGCTACGCACACGTCACACACGCTACGCGCACGTCACACACACACACACACGCTACGCACACGTCACACACGCTACGCGCACGTCACACACACACACACACACACACGCTACGCACATGATACAAACACACATTTTACGCTCACGTCACACATACGCACGCTACGCACACGTTACATAGTCGTCACACTCACACACGCTAGGCATACGCCACCCACATACACTATTTTCGTACTCGTTCCACACATTGTGCACACCCCTCATACGCTCGTAGCAGCCCCACGGTGGGCGCCAAGAGATGTGTACTATGACTGTATAATTAAAATTGAACATTATCGCTAACACGAGAGACAAAGCAACACTCCTCACCCGCCAACAATGGTAACTGACCCTTGGGTACGTTGGCATAACGTGTATATTGGCGTGTGCAGCGGGCCCGCCCCCCTCCGCCTCCCCGCCGTCCATCAACAACTTTGGCATCCACCACCCGCCGCCGCCGACGCATAGCGACGATGAAATTGTCGAGGTAACTATACATATATACAGATAGACAGATAGTGCCATCGACGATGACGCGCCCCACCAATCTCTAGTCGAGGGGGTCGCGGCATGCGGACAGTATGACCCGAGTGTATTAATTGTAGTGTGCGTGTGCACTCATAGGTAATCAGTGTGTACCGACAATACTCACACATTAGTGGAAGGTTGCACACTTACACTGTACACTATAGGGGGGGATAGTGGGGCGCGTCTTCGTGGATGGCACTAGATATAATAAAGCCCTAATGAGGTAGGCATGTAGGTAGAGCACCGGTTCTAGACTTGCATATCACTTCAAACTCTTCATTCATGCAAGATGTAACCAAAATTATAAAGGCTATTTTAAAAATAGTGTGGGTTGACCCTTAGTCTCATTGGTACAGTCGGGATTTGAACTTGCGATCTTTGTATCGCAGGCAACTCGAACCACCCGGCCCCTAAGGCTTATTTTAATGTTTATTTTTTAAATAAATACAATAGATGTATTTCTTTGGATATTAAGATCCTAAAGAAAAATATTTCATTTATATATACAACTAGCTTATGGATTAAAAAAAAGCCTTAGTAGCCTATGTCCTATTCCTAGGTATAAGCCATCACCATTTCAACTTTCAGCCAAATCGGTTCAGCCGTTTGGCCGTGAAAGAGCAGCAAACATCCAAACATTCACATTTATAATATTAGTGAGATTATTTGTGTGTTCCCAGGTTCCTTACAAACCAAAAACTCCAGAGATCATAGACCTAGACGAATACCCCGAGAGTCCGCAGCTGAAGAAGAAGAAGCTAGAAAAATTGGACATCCTCAAAGAGCGAGGGCTCGAAGTCACTGCCCTCCCCACCACCTGGAGCCAGCCCATGGCGATCACCAATCCCATAGTCGCCCCGGCGCCCATCATGCTTAACCCGGTCGTGCAACACCAAATAATGACGCAGGCGCAGCTCTTCCAAATGTACAATATGATACCCCCCAATTTCCCCAACGGCCTCCAACCCCCCAAAGTCATCCAAGGCACCGGCATATTCGGGTCTACGGGTCCGGAGAAAACTGTATATGGCAACCCTAAAGACCCCTTTATGCCACCGCCGCACATTCTGCACGGAGCCCCCGTGAAGCCTAAAAACGTAAGTGTCCCCCCCACCCCTCCCCTAGACATCCTCGACCTGACGTGTAAGGCCACCCTCCCAGCCGTGGAAATCGTTCGCCTACCCTCGCCGTCGAAGAGCGCCGCCCAGAACCTCACGAAGAACTACTCCGTGGTGGATGGTAAGGCAGTGGTGGGGTCCCATTTAGAAATTACCTTAGTCAACAAAACACCCAATAAAAAGCCGCAGAAGCGATCCTCCAATGGCAAGTTCGTATCGGCCAAGACCCCCACCCCTCCCAAAGATAAACCGTACTGCCCGTCCCCGTCGGGGGCCCAGAAGAAGTCCTCCATAGTCGTCCCCCACTACCAGATCAATAGGGACGAGACCTCTCCCACCAGTTCCACGGGGTCTTCTAATAGCCAAAGTAATTTACACACGTACAAACAGGGGAATTTGATGCATATGATGGACTTGCAGAAGGGTCCCCTGCCCGGACCCTTTGTGGACCCTTACGCGGCGCTGTACTCCAGCCTCGCAGGGCAGATGGATCAGCGGCAATTGGCCGTGTATAGGGACTTCATGGCTAACCAGTTTAGGGGGTACGGTGGTCTGCTTAACCTAGGTGTCACCACGCCGACAACGAAGAACTGAGTCTAGTCGTTTGGGATAGCTTTGGGTGGGGTTTGAATGAGTTTTGGTGGATACAGGATGTGCAAATTTGTACTAATATTGAATTTGTTTATTTATATACAAGTGGCATGTGTATACAAATAAATAAAACTGTTGTTTCCGTTTGTACATCAAGTAATGTTAATATGTGCCATTCGTAAAGTTCGATCGCATATCAACATTTCATCATATTTTTCGGTCATACCTTGATATTCACATTCACATATTATATCGATTTACTAGCTGTCCCGCCCAGCTTCGCCCGGGTGAAAAAGTAAAATTTCCTGAAACACGATCGCAGCGCCACCTATCGGGTCCAACTGTGATGTAAGCTATCCTATCTTTTAGGTTGGATCAAACTGCACACGGTGTGCAAATTTGATTGAAATCGGTTAAGTAGTTTAGGAGTCCATTGCGGATCGCCATAAAAAATGTTATAGTGAGTCAATCTTAAAAGATAGACATATGCTGTCGCGGACTTTTTTTTAGAACTTTTGAAGAGGAACAATTCCCTCATACATGATATTTGTGTAACTTAAACCGTTTGCGCAGCGCACGTAACGGAAGCTCTCAAAAAGGAATATTTTTTCCCGTTCTGGCAACCATTATTCATTTATGCTTCGCTCCTATTGGTCGTAGCGTGATGTTATATAGCCTAAAGCCTTCCTAGAGAAATTGACTATCCAACACAAACAGATTTTTTCAATTCCAACCAGTAGTGCCTGAGATTAGCGCGTTCAAACAAACAAACTTCAGCTTTATAATATTAGTATAGGTATACATATATGGTTTATTTGTTTGTACATCCTGTATATCACCAAGGCATGACTGCATTCATTGAACGGGGAACTTAAGTAAGCGTGGATGAACGCTTCAATTGTTGTATGGACGTGTATGGAGCGCGGACGACAAGCCAATGATCTCGGGGGTTTTGTTTTAAAATGTTTAACGAAAAACATGGGAACAAGTATGTACTTTCAATTCCAACTTTGTGTAAATATTAGATATGTATACATTTTCAAATATAATTCCTATTTTCGCGGGGTGTTTAGGAAGAAAAACGTAGTTATTTTAAGCTGGCAACACCACGAGCCCGGATATAATAATAACACTAGGCTTAGCCTAGGTTAAAACACTGCCACAAAGCCGAGAAAAAAAAATTGTCACACCACGAGCTTTGCGGTGAAGGAAAACATCGAGAGGAAACCTGCATACGTCTGAGGAGACATTCAAAGGCGTATGTATAGTCGTGTTTGAGTAACGGCGATGGACTCGCCATCTGTCACGTTGGCACCTAAAATATACACCTCTAAACATGTGTTTTTAATGGTAAGTGTAACTTTGTTTCAATAAGGGTCGTGGAGTGAAAGGCTAAAGAATAATAAATGATTTTTTCCTTTGTCCTTAAACATCCCTATGAATTATCTTTAGCAAATTGAATAGAAATAAGTTTTTGAAATGTTAAAATTTCACGTTTGTTTGAGAAATGAGACGATTTCCTAGAACGATATCTATTGAAAGAAAACTCCATCTGAAATATTATATGAAGGTTATGTGCTCACATAGTGGCTCATCAGAAGTCTTTAACACGATCGCAGCGCCATCTATCGGGTCCAATTGTGAATATAAACCATTCTCGAATCCACCTGAAGAATATTTCATTAAAATCGGTCCACCTGTTAAAGTTTATATAAAGGACATACAAACATTAATTTATATATATATATATATATTTATATATATACAGATATATTTTATCCCGAGTGCAACCCTGGCACTGCAATTAATCAAAGAATTCTCAAAAAAAAATTAAATTTTTCAATTCATCCGAGACTGCACTTGTCTAGTTAAATTTGTATGTCATTTCTCAAAGGAACTTTTAGTGTATAATTGTTAAGTATTTAATAGGCTAATGTTTTTTAAATGTGACTGTAAATAATGTAAGGTGGCAGTTAGTGAGCTGCACTGTACCACACGCATTGCTGGAATAAATGGATATATAAAAATAATATGTATTTCACTCGAATCACACCCACTCAGGCTGTGGAATGAGCTCCCCGTTGAGGTTTCCCTGGTCTAGGATCCCAGTATAGCGACCTTCACCAAGCTGGTAATTGGACGAAAAGTATTTTGTCGGACTAGATGCCACGGCGAACTACGTACCTTAAAAAAATCAAGAAAATTGTAGTTTTTACTTATTTTACTATAATATTACCTTGGTGGCCGAGTGGTTCGAGCAGTTGCCTGCGACGCAAAGGTCGCAAGTTCGAATCCCGACTGTACCAATGAGTTTTTCTGAACTTAAGTATTAGTCACACTTAAGTGATTAGTCACACCACGAGCTTTACGGTGAAGGAAAACATCGAGAGGAAACCTGCATACGTCTGAGAAGACATTCAAATACTTATTTCCACGTATTTTTTTCACCATAAGTACCTTCCGCAAACTTCATCAACCAAAACAAAAAATAATTCATCCAAATCGGTTCAGCCGTTTTAGAGTTATGCGCCTAGCAACACATTTAGTGCTTAATTTTTATTTACATAGTTTAAATGTCTGAATAAAGTCTGAAAAATGAAACGTTGCAACCTCAAATAGTATATATGGCAGGTTGAATTGATAATGAGAGAGAGGATAGTGGGGCGCGTCTTCGTGGATGGCGCTAGCTATAACTAAATAACGTCATGTCAAAATTTTCAAAATAAAGAAAAAACAATGATCAAATTCAATAGATCAATATTAACTCAACACCTTTTAAAAAAATAATGTACAACACCAAATATATATTTAAACTAGGATAAGCTTATATTAACTTGAGATATGTATTTGTATAACATAATAACAATTTAAAACAAATTAATATACGATGATATCGCAATAAGAGGCCTACCACCTAGTACCCAGTCCCTTATGGCCAGTAATGTGACTAGCTACAGTGCCCTCCACACCGGCACACAGTGTAGTGTACGTACACTAGTGCTTGGCGGCAGGATATCTGGCACTGCGGTGGTCACCTAGCCGGACTGTTGCAATAAGAGGCCTACCACCTAATACCCAGTCCCTTATGGCCAGTAATGTGACTAGCTACAGTGCCCTCCACACCGGCACACAGTGTAGTGTACGTACACTAGTGCTTGGCGGCAGGATATCTGGCACTGCGGTGGTCACCTAGCCGGACTGTTGCAATAAGAGGCCTACCACCTAGTACCCAGTCCCTTATGGCCAGTAATGTGACTAGCTACAGTGCCCTCCACACCGGCACACAGTGTAGTGTACGTACACTAGTGCTTGGCGGCAGGATATCTGGCACTGCGGTGGTCACCTAGCCGGACTGTTGCAATAAGAGGCCTACCACCTAGTACCCAGTCCCTTATGGCCAGTAATGTGACTAGCTACAGTGCCCTCCACACCGGCACACAGTGTAGTGTACGTACACTAGTGCTTGGCGGCAGGATATCTGGCACTGCGGTGGTCACCTAGCCGGACTGTTGCAATAAGAGGCCTACCACCTAGTACCCAGTCCCTTATGGCCAGTAATGTGACTAGCTACAGTGCCCTCCACACCGGCACACAGTGTAGTGTCGCTGGTCTTTAGATATCATCACAAAATCATGATTGGAGAGAAATACATACCAAAAGTTGATACAAGCAATTTTCTTACAACTTAAAGTGAGCTAGTAACAAATAAAATTTAAATTACGCTATTTAATAGGAAATCTATGTTAGGCGCGTTGTTTATCCCCTATTAGGAGTAAAATCGCGTACAATAACACTCAAAAGTACGTAAAAAAACATGTCAATTGCATGAATACTTCATTCATACTTTGCAACAATTAAATCAAGTTATTTCTAGAGCATTAAATGCTAGACATTTCATTAATTATAAGTACAGTCACCATTACCTTTACCCGCTTACAAAAAAAGGAGGTATCGTGTGGTTCCCTATTTACTAACACCGAGGAAATTATGTGCTACTGTGATTTAAAAATATATACTTATTTACATAATGAATAATGATCAAGTTTGCATAAACACAGTTCTGGTAATTATCGATTTCTAGCCTGTACCTTCATCACATTTCTAGCCAGTACCTTCATATTTATTTAATGACAATGTTCAAATTCACATTGAATAACAACTCTTATTTATGTCATGTACCTTATATGTCTGTCACGTACCTTACATTTCTGTCATGTACCTAAAATTTCTGTCACGTATCTTACACATAAAAAACGGCTATCAACTTCCACATTAGCCTAAAATCGCGTTGAGAAACCTACACGTTGCAAAAAAACGTATTTTAAACACGAAAACCAACTTTAGGCCTTACAACAGGTCTGTGTAGAGCTGAAAATCGTTCAAACATTGGCAATCTGTCCGAAACTCGGCTCGTAGCTCTTATTGAGACGAAAATTGTAATCTTGGGTGCCGTGTATCGTCCTGACATGAATCCTGAGATAACTGGGCCTCGTGAAGAATTTGTAGCAGACATGGCATTGGTACTTCTTCAATCCTGAATGGGTTTCCAGGTGCCTTTTGAGTTTCCCTCTCGTAATAAATCCCTTCCCACACTGTTGGCATATAAAAGGTTTCTCCTTCGAATGTGTAAAACTGTGCAATTTCAAATAATAATGCAGCTTAAAACTCTTATTGCAGACAGGGCACACGTATTTCTTGACTTCAGCCTTTTCTATGTCTTCTATGGCTATTTTGGAGCCGTGAGATTTGAGGTGCTCCTCCAAGTAGTAGAAGTGTTGGAACACCTCGCCGCATATGTTGCACACGCGGGACCGCTCGTCCGGCGGCATGGCGTCGGTGACCGCTGACCCTGCCTCGGGTTGCTTGGGTATTTTCCTGGCGTTTTGCAACACCATAGCCAGGATTTCGTTGCGGTTCTCCTCTTGGATACTGAAATGTGAAAGAGGATTTGGAAATTATACTAAGTTGTTGTAAGCAACACTAAGGTTGCAAGTTCGAATCTCAACTGTACCAATGAGTTTTTCTGAACTTAAGTACAGTGATTAGTCACACCACGAGCTTTACGGTGAAGGGAAACATCGAGAGGAAACCTCTCCCCCTCCACCCTAACCCCCTTTACTCACAGTCCCTCCCGCTGGTGCGTGGCCAGGTGCATCTGCACGTGGTACTTGGCGTGTCCCCCCCATCCCCCCTCCCCCCTACTCACAGTCCCTCCCGCTGGTGCGTGGCCAGGTGCATCTGCACGTGGTACTTGGCGTGTCCCCCCCATCCCCCCTCCCCCCTACTCACAGTCCCTCCCGCTGGTGCGTGGCCAGGTGCATCTGCACGTGGTACTTGGCGTGTCCCCCCCATCCCCCCTCCCCCCTACTCACAGTCCCTCCCGCTGGTGCGTGGCCAGGTGCATCTGCACGTGGTACTTGGCGTGTCCCCCCCATCCCCCCTCCCCCCTACTCACAGTCCCTCCCGCTGGTGCGTGGCCAGGTGCATCTGCACGTGGTACTTGGTGTGGAACATGTGCGCGCACACGGGGCACTCGTAGCGGACCACGAAGCGAGCGCCGCGATGGCTCAGCAGATGGCGCTGCAGCTTACACTGCGCGGGGAACCGCTTCTGGCACACCTCGCACGCGAACTCCTTCGCCTGGTCGTGGTGCTTCCTGTGGTAGATCTGGGGGAGGGGGGGGGCATATAGACCAGTCTTATAGAAGTTGTGAATAGCTTTGTGGTTGTAGAATTTCTCGATGTAAAGAATTTCTATTTATTAAAATCTGATACAAAAGATATATATATGTATAATATAATGATGTGGCCGAATAGTTCGAACAGTCGCGTGCAAAACAAACATCGCAAGTTCGAATCTCAACTGCACCAATGAGTTTTCTGAACTTAAGTACAGTGATTAGTCACACCACGAGCTTTACGGTGAAGGAAAACACCGAGAGGAGACCTGCATACGTCTGAGCAGAACAAATATTGTCTGGTTCCCTTCAATTTCGTTATATCGAGGTTGACTATGTAAGCGTATACGCGATGCGTAAGTCTAGAGAGAACTGGCGCTCTATACTCTCTGCCTACCCCGTGGAGGAAATATGTGGGGTATTCACTCACCATAGTCTCCCGCTTCTTGTAGCCCTTCCCGCAGAGCGTGCAGAGGTAGGGCTTGGGCCCCGCGTGCGAGGCCTCGTGGGCCCTCAGCGCGGCCTCCGAGGCCACCTCGGCGAGGCAGTACGAGCACCTGATGGTCAGGGCTTCGCCCCCGTGCGACCTCTTGTGCACCTGCAGCGTCTCCGGGTGGAGGAAGCTACGCAAATCTAGATATTAATACGTAAAGCAAACATTTTGTACCAATTTTTACGAATAGCGCGGCCGGAGGAGTTTGAAATTTCGCACATTTATATCAATACAAATAAATAAAAAATAACAGCTTTTTACTAAATGCATATGGATGTATACACGGTACATATACAAAAATATTTTTTTATTTAATTTTTGTCTGTCTGTCTGTTTGTTTGTTCCGGGTAATCTCTGAAACGGCTGGACCGATTTTAACGGGACTTTCACTGGCAGATAGCTGATGTTAAAAGGAATAACTTAGGCTACTTTTATTTTAGAAACAGCAGTCAAATGACAACTCCTCCTAGTTGCTGGGAGCCTGGTACAGGTTCACGTTTTATCCAAATTTCTACTAAAGAGGTCAGCGCCAGTTCTACCTCTGCCTACCCCGTGAGTGACTCAGCATGATGATATGTATGTATGTATGTATGTACGTACGTATGTATGTATGTATGTGTATGTATTATATGTATGAATTTGAATGGCTAACTCACCGCTTATGACAGTACTCGCAAGCGAAAGGCCTTTTCTGATATCTCTTCTTCTGTTTTTCAACTTTCCCACCCTTTTTATGTTTCTTATTAAACCTTGTATTCCGTTTGCTTTTGCTCCTGTGAAACAAGACGTTTATTACCACGGGGTAGGCAGAGGTGGGACAACACGATACTATCGCCTAAGATAGATATATGGGGTTCATTAACAACCTGCATACGTCTGAGAAGCAATTCAAAGGCGTATTTATAGTCGTACTTGAGTAACGGCGACGGACTCGCCATCTGTCACGTTGGCACTTAATATATATCTCTGGCGGAAAGTGGGTGTGTGGGTAGGTACTCCTACACACCTCTGCCTACCCCTTCGGGTCCCCGAAGGGGTAGACGTTAGGATATATATATATAATTACGGTTGACGAAAAAAGTGTATAAGGCGAGTGTGAATGAAAGTGTTGGAAGGGGTAGACCTAGGCGGACGTTTCTAGACCAAATTAGGGACGTCTTGAAAAAAGGCCAGGTCAAGAGTACCCTAAACCGAAGAGCATGTATGAAGGGAATAATGAAAGTGGACGAAGCGAAAGTATGTAAGGATCGTAGCAAGCGGAAAGAAGTGGTACTGTACAGTGGTCTGCCTACCCCTACGGGGAAGAGGCGTGATTATATGTATGTATGTATGTATTAATTACGCGAGTTGTTCTAGTGGTGGGAGTGGTGGAAAACGGTTTGGCTGAACCCACGACCCAAAGATACGCAGCGAGAAGCGAATAGAGAACAATTGACTCACTCTGTCTCATCACTAGCGTTGACCTCGTTGTCCTCTTCTGCTCCGTTCTCCTCTTTTACGCCAACTTCTAGTTTACCTATATCTTTTTCTGAAAAATAATATTCCTTAATAATTCTAGAGAGAACTGGCGCTCTATACTCTCTGCCTACCCCGTTAGGGACCTGGCGTGATGATATGTATGAGATATGATATTTTAAGAGAGGTAGGGCATAACGGGTTTCCCGTTCGAATTTGTATCTGCCCGACTGGGGCAGTACCTCCACCTTATAGAAGTCCGTAGACAAATAACACAATTTTTTGTGTTGTGTTCCTACGCGGTGAATAGCGGTTTCCAGAAATGAGCTCCTTGGGGAGGGGGAGGATTGTTACATTGTGTTGAAAGCAGAGGGATTAAACCCATTATGCTGCCAACACACTATAACTCTCCGAACACAGAGTGGCAACGCGCAAGTGATACTTCGGTATCGTGAGCGTAAATAGGCTACGGTAACCGTTTCCCATCAGGTGGGCCGTATGCTTGTTTGCCACTCTTGTTGCATAAAAAAAAATTAAAAAAATAAAATATTTTGACTTTGGCCACTCACCATCCCAATTTGCGTGTGTTAGAACGTGGCGGTTCATCTTGCTAGAAGTGATGAAACCTCTGTTGCATATATAACATTTAAACGGCTTCTCTCCTGTGTGGGTCCTCCTGTGTACCCTGAGATAAGTGGCCGAGCTGATGACCTTGTGGCAGATGTCACACTCCACTGTCTGGTCCGGCTTGGTCCCTTGGCGGCGAGGCTCGGGGGACGCCGGGTCCACTTTGGGGGTCGAAGCCCACGTGTTAATGGGGAAGTAGTCTTCATCTGATAAGCTAAGGAGGAGAAGAGCAAATGAACACTACAGCAACTAAGATTTATTGAACCAATCCAGAGCTTTTCTGAACTCAAGTACAGTGTGACTAATCACTCACACCACGAGCATTACGGTGAAGGGAAACATCGAGAGCAGACCAAGGTTGCGCCTGCACTGCGATACCATACCACGTATACGTCAGGACGAGAGGAGGCGGCGTGGCCGAGAGGTCACAGCACTCTCCTGGCACGCTAACGACGCGAGTTCCAATCCCGACTGGGTTGAGGAGTTTTTATACATTTAAGTACAGTGATTAGTCACACCACGAGCTTTACGGTGAAGGAAAACATCGAGAGGAAACCTGCATACGTCTGAGAAGACATTCAATGGCGTATAGTCGTGCTTGAGTAACGGCGATGGACTTGCCATCTGTCACGTTAGCACCTAAAATATATCTCTGGCGGAAAGTGGTTGTGTGGGGGTACTACCTATACACCTCCCCCTGACCCTTCGGGGACCCTTGTGGGAAGACATAGATAAAAATAAACTGCCCGTTACTTGTTTTATTGAAGAAAAAAAATTACCAATTAAATCCAATTTCATTCCAGTGAAACCGCGAGGTTATATTTCAGGTGCCAACGTGAAAGATGACGAGTCGTTCGCCTTCGTCCAATAATAATACAAACAAGGTATTCTATTACATACTTGTCATTATCATCGTCGACGGCGCCAAAATCATCGGCCCCCGGATCTTCGGCCCCCATGTCATCGACCGCCAGGTCATCGGCCCCCAGTCCGTCGGCCTCCTGTTGTGGCACGTCCTCCACTTCAATCTTGACGTGCGTCTCCATGGCAACGGTGACAGGTTCCAGCATGATATTCTCGGGCGGCAGGACCTCATCCTTCACAGCCGGTGTGCTGGTCTGCAATGGTGACAGATAGACTCAGGAAATGCTGGCTTCATTACTCTCCACCACTCTCTCTCTCGCTCACACGATCTCTCCCTCTCTCTCTCTTACATTCACAGAACTCTTTGTCTCCATATCCACCGCTCTAGCTCTCTCTCTCACGCTATCTTCTTCCGTCTCCACCACTCTAGATCTCCCTCTCAATGAAGCACAAATCACATGCCACTCTTATATACATCTCACTCCACTCTTATATACATCTCACTCCACTCTTATATACATCTCACTCCACTCTTATATACATCTCACTCTACTCTTATATACATCTCACTCCACTCTTATATACATTTCACTCTACTCTTATATACATTTCACTCTACTCTTATATACATCTCACTCCACTCTTACATACATCTCACTCTACTCTTATATACATCTCACTCTACTCTTATATACATCTCACGCCACTCTTATATACATCTCACTCCACTCTTACATACATCTCACTCTACTCTTATATACATCTCACTCCACTCTTATATACATATCACTCTACTCTTATATACATCTCACTCCACTCTTATATACATCTCACTCTACTCTTATATACATCACATGCCTCTCTTATATACATCTCATGCCACTCTTACATACATCTCATGCCACTCTTATATACATCTCATGGCACTCTTATACACATCTCACTCCCCGATCAGCTTACCTTCACGTCCGTTGGACAGGTGACGATTTCCGGTTGCCACGAGTCCCCCCAGATATCTTCAACCTTGGGTTTATCACCAGCTTCCGACTTCTGCTTGAGTTGATCTTCTAGTTCGTTTAAGTACGGCAGAATGGCGTTGTAATCTATCATAACAAAATCTTACTAATATTATCTTAATATTCTCTCTAAATCTTACTAATAATATTAATATTAATCTTACTAAGCCGTGGTGGCCGAGTGGTTTGAGCAGTTACCTGCAACGCAAAGGTCGCAAGTTCGAATCCCGACTGTACCAATGAGTTTTTTCAGAACTTAAGTACAGTGATTAGTCACACCACGAGCTTTACGGTGAAGGAAAACATCGAGAGGAAACCTGCATACGTCTGAGAAGTAATTCAAAGGCGTATGTATAGTCGTGCTTGAGTAACGGCGATGGACTCGCCATCTGTCACGTTAGCACCTAATATACCTCTGGCGGAAAGTGGGTGTGTGGGTATTACCTATACACCTCTGCCTACCCCTTCGGGGACCCTTGTGGGAAGGCGTGAGGATATTATATTATTTATTATATTATATTTATATATTTACTAATATTATAAATGTGAATGTTTGCGGTTCTTACACGGCCAAACGGCTGAACCGATTTGGCTGTATGTTGAAATGGTGATAGCTTATACCTAGGTCCTATTCCTAGGTATAAGCTATCACCATAGGCTACTTATATTTTTTTTAATCCTGAAAACTTTTTATATTATAATGTATGATGCTCTTTCACGGCATAGCGGTTGAACCGATTCTAGCAGGAAAATTTCCAAAGCTACTTTATCGAACTCCACGCGGGCGAAGCCGCGGCCATAAGCTAGTATATATATATATATATATATATATATATATATATATGTATAAGGAACACATCGAGAGGAAACCTGCATACGTCTGAGAAGACATTCAAAGGCGTATGTATAGTCGTGCTTGAGTAACGGCGATGGACTCGCCATCTGTCACGTTGGCACTTAAAATATACATCGGACGGAAAGTGGGTGTGTGGGAAGGCGTGAAAATATATATATATATATATATATATTTTATCCTCACGACTTCCCACAAGAGTTTTAGAAGGGGGTAAGCAGAGAGAGGGAGTGTTTAAGTAATTAAGTAAACCTACCACACCCACTTTCCGCCAGAGATATATTTTAAGTGGCAACGTGATTGATTCTCAGACGTATGCAGGTCTCCTCTCGATGTCTTCCTTCACCGTAAAGCTCGTGGTGTGACTAATCACTGTACTTAAATGTATAAAAACTCCTCAACCCAGTAGGGATTGGAACTCGCGTCGTTAGCGTGCCAGGAGAGTGCTGTGACCTCTCGGCCACGCCGCCTCCTCTCGTCCTGACGTATAAGTGGTATGGTATCGCAGTGCAGGCGCAACCTTGGTCTGCTCTCGATGTTTTCCTTCACCGTAAAGCTCGTGGTGTGACTAATCACAGTACTTGAGTTCAGAAAAACTTATTGGTACAGTCGGGATCCGAATTTGCAAGCTTTACTTTGTCGGCGAGTGTTCGACCGCCACGGCGTTGTAAATCTCTTTGAAAGGCTATTTTTGTTAAATCCTTCTTGTTATTTATAAGGCGATATAAATAATACTGGATAAAAATAATTTTACTCACCGTACGGTTCCCCTTCTAACTTATCATCAGCATGTTTCTTGTCAAAGTGGCGAGTTAGCAGTTCAAACCTGAAAAAAAAAACCTATATATGTCTTGTGTGCGTGTGTTTGTGACCGAGTTTATACACAAACATGTATACATTCAAAACTGACTATTAAATACCTTATTTTTGCATAAAAATCAGCTGTGAACATAAATTTATGCATGTAGAATATAACTCTATTTATTGTTAACTAATTAATAAATACCGAGCCGTGGTGGCCGAGTGGTTCGAACAGTTGCCTGCGACGCAAAGGTCGCAAGTTCGAATCCCGACTGTGATTAGTCACACCACGAGCTTTACGGTGAAGGAAAACATCGAGAGGAAACCTGCATACGTCTGAGAAGAAATTCAAAGGCGTATGTATAGTCGTGCTTGAGAAACGGCGATGGACTCGCCATCTGACACGTGGGCACCTATACACCTCTGCCTACCCCTTCGGGGACCCTTGTGGGAAGGCGTGAGGATAATTAATAAATAATAGTTTATGAAACCATCCACAAAACCACATTTCCATGTGAGTATGACTCCCTTCAATAATGTCATCATTGTGTCATCTTCGGAGCTATATGTTTTATTGCATCGTCATGAGGATATCATCAGTCTGCATCGACACGTCATACGAAGTGGTTGTGTTTTATTCTTATTCATTAGTCAGTGGTATTCAACCTAGGTCCGCAATTTGTTATTATGTTTTCGTATGCCAGTTGCAATGCTCAGTTTAGTGATGGGGCCATATGCAGTTCTTGCAACCGTCATTTTGACTTTCAATGTGCTGGGATCGCGGAGGTGGGATTCCGTAGACTCGGAGACCGTAAGGGTTCTTGGCGATGCCCCGAATGTAAAACAAGCATTGCTTCACCTAAAATCCCGATGGATACATTGTCAAGTCCGTCTATTTCCCTAGGAAGTTTACATGAACAGCTCATAAGTATATCTTTGAAGTTGGCCCCTTTATCGCAACTGATTGAAGATGTGAGCACGATTAAATTGGATATAAACAATCTTCAAACGTCGTTCTCAATGGCCCATGATACCATTACGAAGTTTACGGAGACAGTGACATCTTTGGACTTAAGAATTAAGGCTGTGGAGGAAAAAAATTTGGAAATTCCAACCCTTCAAAAGGATATAGCCAGCATCTCTCAAGAATTACATGAACGGGACCAATGGGCACGTATCAATAACCCAGAAGTTGTGGGAATTCCCCAAAAACATGAAATCTGAATCTGAAAATGAAAATCTGTTTGATATTGCGGTTAAGATCGGAACAGCAGTAGGATACCCTATCAAGGCCGAGAACATAAATTACATCGCAAGGGTTCCAACACGGCAGACTGGGAAACCGAAGCCAATTTGACGAATAGCTGATCCTATGTACATACCTTTGTGAAAGATGAATAAATAAAAATAAATAAAAATAAAAATAAATTATCGTAGCCTTCCACAGCAGATATATTAAAGAAGACTTCATAGCTTCATAGCGTAAGAATAGATCTACAAATATTGGATCCTTGGGCTTCAAGGAGGATACCAGATTTTTTGTGAATGATCACTTAACCGTGTGGAATAAGCATCTCCTCTCGAATGCCAGGGACTTGGCCAAAGAGCACAATTATCAATACATATGGGTTAAACATTGTAAAATTTTTGTTAGAAAATCCGATGCATCCCAAATTTTTACTATAAAAAACGAGGACTTGCAGAAAATATGTTAGCAAATAATTGTTTACTTGTGCTTGTATTAATTACCCTAATTTTATATGTAAGTATAATTGTGTCATATTTACCGGGCCGCCAGTTGAGGTGGCCTGCCTTTCTAAAGCCCTATATGTTTGCTTATCTTTTTCTCTATATACCCTTGCTATTATGATAAAGGTGATCGGGCGGTCTCAAGTACTTTGGATCTTATCAATGCACAATTACAGACTCATTTTGCTTGCATCTGCATGCTAATTATACTGTTACTGATTTTTTATTTAATAGTTGGTGCTCCTTGTTATTGTTTTAACTACAACGTATTAGTTTAACGTAAAAATTTGAGGTGGCGTTTTAATAGCATTACGAAAAGAAATCATTATAACAAAGGATTCTGTTATCTCTGACCAACTAAGTTTTCGTGATGCTGAGTTAGTTCATCTTTGTGTACCATCTATTTTCGACACCATTTTTAAATTGCACTTATTTTGTGGGTATTTCCCTCATGGTAAATGCTCTGGGCATTTAAACTCTATTCAAAAACTTTTTGAACTCGTATCTGACTTATGCATAAACTGCCCGGATGATAGTATTTTGCTTGTAGGAGATTTTAATATTTCCAACGCCGATTGGAGTACGCGATCTGCTAGCTTAGCTCTTACTCTGACTAACCCAAATAATGACCACTTCACATCTCTAATGAATTCTTTTTTGAACATCACAGGTTTTTATCAATATAATCAAGTAGTTAATGCTAATGGTCGCATTCTGGATCTCATTTTTTCAGATCTGGTTTGTAAAATAGATAGATGCTCATCTCCATTTGTACCTGAGGACCCTCATCATCCATCTTTATCAATATCCATTAGTATAACATCACAAAATACATTACGTTCACCTGCACGTATTGTGAAGGAGTTTCATCATGCCGACTATAAGTCAATAAATGATTCATTATCTATAATTAATTGGGCAACCGTTTTCTCGGGCAAAGAAGTAAATCTATGTGTAGCTGAATTTTATAACATAATAAATAAACTTATAGACGAATTTATTCCTTCCTTCCAAAAGTTAAATCACCAGAAATACCCTTATTACTATAATAAAGTTCTTGTTAAAATCGTTAAAGAAAAAGAAAAGGCACATCGGAAGTGGAAAACATACCACAGGATCTGTGATTACGAAACATTTTGTTACCTAAGAAAGCGTCAAAAAGTAGTTGAAATTATGTGTATAGATAATTATATCCTGGCTTTAGAAAGAAATATTAATTTAAATTCCAAAAATTTTTGGACGTATATTAAATCAAAACGTGGTAATAAAGAGATTCCAGATCCAATGTATTTATTATCTGATACTACTTCTGATGGACAAAAAATTTCTGATCTGTTTAATTATCATTTCAATTCAGTATTTGAACCCTCATCTCCCAATGGATCACCTAGCGCGTCCAATAATAATGATAAAAATTCAATTAGCTTTTCTAGTGAATGCTTAACACAAATAGAAGTAGAAAAATATCTTTCAAGTCTAGATATTACCAAGGGGGCAGGCCCTGATGGTATACCACCGTTGTTTCTAAAAAAATGTGGTAAGCAACTTTCTCTTCCGCTATTTCTTATTTTCCAAAAATCTATTGAATGTGGTGTTTTCCCAGATGAATGGAAAAAATCATATGTTGTCCCAGTGTATAAAGATGGAGACAAACATAATATTATCAACTACCGTCCCATTTCAAAATTGTCTGTTATTCCTAAATTATTTGAAAAGATTATTTACGACAGGATTATGCCCTCAGTAAGACCTGAAATTATTCCCGAACATGGATTCGTACCGAAACGTTCGACAGAAAGTAATCTGTGCACATTTCTCGATTTTACTACTTCTGCCATGGCATCCATGGCAGAAGTAGTAGTAGGGTTTACAAGTAGATGCCGTGTACGTACACTGATTACTCCAAAGCTTTTGATAAAATCTCCCATAATTTATTAGTTGCAAAATTAGCGGAGTTCGGTGTACACGGCAGCCTGCTTAGATGGTTGGAGCCATATTTACGGAATCGAAGTCAATGTGTTACTGTCCGAGGATTTCGGTCTACGTTCCTTCCAGTAACCTCGGGCGTGCCACAAGGCTCGCATCTCGGTCCCCTTCTTTTTAACATCTTTATTAACGACATGAGTAACGGCGATGGACTCGCCATCTGTCACGTTGGCACCTAATATACCTCTGGCAGAAAGTGGGTGTGTGGGTATTACCCATACACCTCTGCCTACCCCTTCGGGGACCCTTGTGGGAAGGCGTGAGGATATTTATTTTTTATTTATTTTTTAACGACATTTCGAAATTTCTCTTAAATTCTAACTTTCTCCTATATGCGGATGATAACAAAATAGCGATAGAATTTATCTATTACAGAATATATATTTTCGTTGCCCTAGAAACGGTTCTCGAAGCAAATCATTATTCTATGTACCCACTTTTAAGACTAATTATGCTGAAAATAGTTTTGTTCCAAGAAGTTGCAACTCATATAACTCTAAATTTGTAGACGAGGATATTTTTAATATTTCTTTGATTCAATTTAAATTTAATTTGTGTAATAAATATGGTTAAGCAAAGCATTACTTATATATAAATAAACAAGATCTGGATGTGTTTTCTTACTGCATAAATGTATATTTAGTCATCTATGAATAGTTAGTTTGATTTAATGTATGTATGTCATGCATGTTAAAATAATTTCTTTAATTTCTGTGGATACTGTTTGTCGTTTATTATCTATTTGTTAAGTTTATTGTTTTTTGATGACTGTTTGTATCCCGAATAAAATAAAATAAAATAAAATAAAATTATATTGACAACACGCGACAACTGCTAGAAGACAACTGGTGTATTTATTAAACTTTATCAGATATAATTACCTTGAGAAAAACTTGAAACATATCCGACATTGATTCTTAATGGTTAAATGCATCCTCTTGTTGTGCCTACCCAGATGGCTCGCCGTTATGAACGACTGTCCACATACGCTGCACGTGTAAGGCTTCTCATCTGAAACAACATAAAATACCCACATTAATATGGGACTTTAAATATCTCAATGTCGCAGTCAAATGACAACTCCTCCTAG
Source organism: Drepana falcataria (assembly GCA_945859725.1). Taxonomy (NCBI): domain Eukaryota; kingdom Metazoa; phylum Arthropoda; class Insecta; order Lepidoptera; family Drepanidae; genus Drepana; species Drepana falcataria. Next base: position 1,113,988 of record OX243949.1, read on the forward strand.
TTGCTAAGAGCCTGGTACAAGAGTTCACGTTTCCAAATATTAAATCCAAATTTTCTACTAAAGATGTATGTTAGTCTAAAGAGAACTGGTGACGCTTTATTCTCTGTGCCTAGCCCATGAGGGTCTGTGGCAACATCTCAATCCCGCAGTCAAAAAATGACAACTCCTCCTAGTTGCTGGGAGCCTGGTACAAGAGTTCACGTATTCATATATATATATACATACATACATACATACATACATATCATCACGCCAAGTCCCTAGCGGGGTAGGCAGAGAGTATAGAGCGCCAGTTCTCTCTAGACTTATCACATACCTCTTTCGCTTCGTCCACATTCATCAGTCTCTTCATACATGCTCGTCGGTTTCGAGTACTCTTAACGTTCCCGTCCTTGAGAGTCCGATCGATTTGATCCAGGTAGTTGGAACGTGGCCTTTCTCTGCCTCTTCTTGCACACACTTTTGCTTTGTATATCCGTTTCGTCAATCGTCTCAAACCAACGTAACATGCCTTTCTTCATCTTTACAATCACGCCCTCATTCACGCCAGTTGATTTGCGAATCTCTTCATTGCGGATTCGATCTAAAATCGTTACTCCGCACATTTTTCGGAGAGATCGCATCTCAACTGCATTCAAGCTATTTTCATACTTCCTCTGACATACCCAGGATTCGCTGCCATACAAGGTAGGTACCAATATCGCGTTGTGGACAGCAACTCGAGCATTCTTGCTCAGACTTTTACTGCCCATCAACGCCGACATGGCTCCATTCACCTTATTTCGGGTAGTTATCCTTCTTTCAATATCTTTTTCATACTTTCCATCTCGTGTGAACATACTTCCAAGATATACAAATTCATTCACTTGCTCTAGAATTTGCCCATTTACCGATATAGCACTCATATAGTATTCAAATATTAAAATCCGAATTTTCCACTAAATAATAAGACAACATACACCTCTTTAGTAGAAAATTTGGATTTAATATTTGGAAACGTGAACTTTTGTACCAGGCTCCCAGCAACTAGGAGAAGTTGTTATTTGACTGCGGGATTGAGATGTTGCCACAGACCCTCATGGGCTAAAAGGCACAGAAAGTAGAGAGCCGCCAGTTAGATAACATACCTCTTTAGTGGAAAATTTGGATTTTAATATATGTATACGTGAACTCTTGTACCAGGCTCCCAGCAACTAGGAGGAGTTGTCATTTGACTGCGGGATTGAGATGTTGCCACAGACCCTCATGCGCAAGGCACAGAGAATAAAGCGTCGCCAGTTCTCTTTAGACTAACATACCTCTTTAGTAGAAAATTTGGATTTAATATTTGGAAACGTGAACTTTTGTACCAGGCTCCCAGCAACTAGGAGAAGTTGTTATTTGACTGCGGGATTGAGATGTTGCCACAGACCCTCATGGGCTAAAAGGCACAGAAAGTAGAGAGCCGCCAGTTAGATAGCATACCTCTTTAGTGGAAAATTTGGATTTTAATATATGAATACGTGAACTCTTGTACCAGGCTCCCAGCAACTAGGAGGAGTTGTCATTTGACTGCGGGATTGAGATGTTGCCACAGACCCTCATGGGCTAGGCACAGAGAATAAAGCGTCGCCAGTTCTCTTTAGACTAACATACCTCTTTAGTAGAAAATTCGGATATAATATATGGAAACGTGAACTCTTGTACCAGGCTCCCAACAACTAGGAGGAGTTGTCATTTGACTGCGACATTGAGATGTTGCCACAGACCCTCATGGGCTAGGCAGAGAGAGTAGAGAGCCGCCAGTTAGATAACATACCTCTTTAGTGGAAAATTTATATTTTAATATATGAATACGTGAACTCTTGTACCAGGCTCCCAGCAACTAGGAGGAGTTGTCATTTGACTGCGGGATTGAGATGTTGCCACGGACCCTCATGGGCTAGGCACAGAGAATAAAGCGTCGCCTTCTCTTTAGACTAACATACCTCTTAAGTAGAAAATTTGGATTTAATATTTGGAAACGTGAACTCTTGTACCAGGATCCCAGCAACTAGGAGGAGTTGTCATTTGACTGCGACATTGAGATGTTGCCACAGACCCTCATGGGCTAGGCACAGAGAATATTCATATATTAAAATCCAAATTTTCCACTAAAGAGGTATGTTATCTAACTGGCGGCTCTCTACTCTCTGTGCCTTTTAGCCCATGAGGGTCTGTGGCAACATCTCAATCCCGCAGTCAAATGACAACTCCTCCTAGTTGCTGGGAGCCTGGTACAAGAGTTCACGTTTCCATATATTATATCCGAATTTTCTACTAAAGAGGTATGTTAGTCTAAAGAGAACTGGCGACGCTTTATTCTCTGTGCCTATCCCATGAGGGTCTGTGGCAACATCTCAATCCCGCAGTCAAATGACAACTCCTCCTTGTTGCTGGGAGCCTGGTACAAGAGTTCACGTATTCTGAATTCAAATCCAAATTTTCTACTAAAGAGGTATGTTATCTAACTGGCGACGCTTTATTCTCTGTGCCTCCTAGCCCATGAGGGTCTGTGGCAACATCTCAATCCCGCAGTCAAATGACAACTCCTCCTAGTTGCTAAGAGCCTGGTACAAGAGTTCACGTTTCCAAATATTAAATCCAAATTTTCTACTAAAGAGGTATGTTAGTCTAAAGAGAACTGGCGACGCTTTATTCTCTGTGCCTAGCCCATGAGGGTCTGTGGCAACATCTCAATCCCGCAGTCAAATGACAACTCCTCCTAGTTGCTGGGAGCCTTGTACAAGAGTTCACGTATTCATATATTAAAATCCAAATTTTCCACTAAAGAGGTATGTTATCTAACTGGCGGCTCTCTACTCTCTGTGCCTTTTAGCCCATGAGGGTCTGTGGCAACATCTCAATCCCGCAGTCAAATAACAACTCCTCCTAGTTGCTGGGAGCCTGGTACAAGAGTTCACGTATTCATATATTAAAATCCAAATTTTCCACTAAAGGGGTATGTTATCTAACTGGCGGCTCTCTACTCTCTGTGCCTTTTAGCCCATGAGGGTCTGTGGCAACATCTCAATCCCGCAGTCAAATGACAACTCCTCCTAGTTGCCGGGAGCCTGGTACAAGAGTTCACGTATTCATATATTAAAATCCAAATTTTCCACTAAAGAGGTATGTTATCTAACTGGCGGCTCTCTACTCTCTGTGCCTCAGCCCATGAGGGTCTGTGGCAACATCTCAATGTCGCAGTCAAATGACAACTCCTCCTAGTTGCTGGGAGCCTGGTACAAGAGTTCACGTTTCCATATATTATATCCGAATTTTCTACTAAAGAGGTATGTTAGTCTAAAGAGAACTGGCGACGCTTTATTCTCTGTGCCTATCCCATGAGGGTCTGTGGCAACATCTCAATCCCGCAGTCAAATGACAACTCCTCCTTGTTGCTGGGAGCCTGGTACAAGAGTTCACGTATTCTGAATTCAAATCCAAATTTTCTACTAAAGAGGTATGTTATCTAACTGGCGACGCTTTATTCTCTGTGCCTCCTAGCCCATGAGGGTCTGTGGCAACATCTCAATCCCGCAGTCAAATGACAACTCCTCCTAGTTGCTAAGAGCCTGGTACAAGAGTTCACGTTTCCAAATATTAAATCCAAATTTTCTACTAAAGAGGTATGTTAGTCTAAAGAGAACTGGCGAGCCTTTATTCTCTGTGCCTAGCCCATGAGGGTCTGTGGCAACATCTCAATCCCGCAGTCAAATGACAACTCCTCCTAGTTGCTGGGAGCCTGGTACAAGAGTTCACGTATTCATATATTAAAATCCAAATTTTCCACTAAAGAGGTATGTTATCTAACTGGCGGCTCTCTACTCTCTGTGCCTTTTAGCCCATGAGGGTCTGTGGCAACATCTCAATCCCGCAGTCAAATGACAACTCCTCCTAGTTGCCGGGAGCCTGGTACAAGAGTTCACGTATTCATATATTAAAATCCAAATTTTCCACTAAAGAGGTATGTTATCTAACTGGCGGCTCTCTACTCTCTGTGCCTCAGCCCATGAGGGTCTGTGGCAACATCTCAATGTCGCAGTCAAATGACAACTCCTCCTAGTTGCTGGGAGCCTGGTACAAGAGTTCACGTTTCCATATATTATATCCGAATTTTCTACTAAAGAGGTATGTTAGTCTAAAGAGAACTGGCGACGCTTTATTCTCTGTGCCTATCCCATGAGGGTCTGTGGCAACATCTCAATCCCGCAGTCAAATGACAACTCCTCCTTGTTGCTGGGAGCCTGGTACAAGAGTTAACGTATTCATATATTAAAATCCAAATTTTCTACTAAAGAGGTATGTTAGTCTAAAGAGAACTGGCGACGCTTTATTCTCTGTGCCTAGCCCATAAGGGTCTGTGGCAACATCTCAATCCCGCAGTCAAATAACAACTCCTCCTAGTTGCTGGGAGCCTGGTACAAGAGTTCACGTATTCATATATTAAAATCCAAATTTTCTACTAAAGAGGTATGTTAGTCTAAAGAGAACTGGCGACGCTTTATTCTCTGTGCCTTGCCCATGAGGGTCTGTGGCAACATCTCAATCCCGCAGTCAAATGACAACTCCTCCTAGTTGCTGGGAGCCTGGTACAAGAGTTCACGTATTCATATATTAAAATCCAATTTTTCCACTAAAGAGGTATGTTATCTAACTGGCGGCTCTCTACTCTCTCTGCCTAGCCCATGAGGGTCTGTGGCAATATCTCAATGCCGCAGTCAAATGACAACTCCTCCAAGTTGCTGGGAGCCTGGTACAAGAGTTCACGTTTCCATATATTATATATCCGAGTTTTCTACTAAAGAGGTATGTTAGTCTAAAGAGAACTGGCGACGCTTTATTCTCTGTGCCTAGCCCGTGAGGGTTTGTGGTGACATCTCAATCCCGCAGTCAAATGACAACTCCTCCTAGTTGCTGGGAGCCTGGTACAAGAGTTCACGTATTCATATATTAAAATCCAACTAAAGAGGTATGTTAGTCTAAAGAGAACTGGCGACGCTTTATTCTCTTCTCTGTGCCTTGCCCATGAGGGTTTGTGGTGACATCTCAATCCCGCAGTCAAATGACAACTCCTCCTAGTTGCTGGGAGCCTGGTACAAGAGTTCACGTATTCATATATTAAAATCCAATTTTTCCACTAAAGAGGTATGTTATCTAACTGGCGGCTCTCTACTCTCTCTGCCTAGCCCATGAGGGTCTGTGGCAATATCTCAATGCCGCAGTCAAATGACAACTCCTCCTAGTTGCTGGGAGCCTGGTACAAGAGTTCACGTTTCCAAATATTAAATCCAAATTTTCTACTAAAGAGGTATGTTAGTCTAAAGAGAACTGGCGGCCTCTACTCTCTGTGCCTTAGCCCATGAGGGTCTGTGGCAACATCTCAATGTAGCAGTCAAATGACAACTCCTCCTAGTTGCTGGGAGCCTGGTACAAGAGTTCACGTTTCCATATATTAAAATCCAAATTTTCCACTAAAGAGGTATGTTATCTAACTGGCGGCTCTCTACTCTCTGTGCCTTTTAGCCCATGAGGGTCTGTGGCAACATCTCAATCCCGCAGTCAAATGACAACTCCTCCTAGTTGCTGGGAGCCTGGTACAAGAGTTCACGTATTCATATATTAAAATCCAAATTTTCTACTAAAGAGGTATGTTAGTCTAAAGAGAACTGGCGACGCTTTATTCTCTGTGCCTTGCCCATGAGGGTCTGTGGTGACATCTCAATCCCGCAGTCAAATGACAACTCCTCCTAGTTGCTGGGAGCCTGGTACAAGAGTTCACGTATTCATATATTAAAATCCAAATTTTCCACTAAAGAGGTATGTTAGTCTAAAGAGAACTGGCGACGCTTTATTCTCTGTGCCTAGCCCATGAGGGTCTGTGGCAACATCTCAATCCCGCAGTCAAATGACAACTCCTCCTAGTTGCTGGGAGCCTGGTACAAGAGTTCACGTATTCATATATTAAAATCCAAATTTTCCACTTAGGGGTATGTTAGTCTAAAGAGAACTGGCGACGCCTTATTCTCTGTGCCTAGCCCATGAGGGTCTGTGGCAACATCTCAATCCCGCAGTCAAATGACAACTCCTCCTAGTTGCTGGGAGCCTGGTACAAGAGTTCACGTATTCATATATTAACATCCAAATTTTCCACTAAAGATGTATGTTATCTAACTGGCGGCTCTCTACTCTCTGTGAATTAGCCCATGAGGGTCTGTGGCAATATCTCAATCCCGCAGTCAAATGACAACTCCTCCTAGTTGCTGGGAGCCTGGTACAAGAGTTCACGTTTCCATATATTATATCCGAATTTTCCACTAAAGGTATGTTATCTAACTGGCGGCGCTCTACACTCTGTGCCTAGCCCATGAGGGTCTGTGGCAACATCTCTATGGCGCAGTCAAATGACAACTCCTCCTAGTTGCTAAGAGCCTGGTACAAGAGTTCACGTTTCCAAATATTAAATCCAATTTTTTTCTACTTAATAGGTATGTTAGTCTAAAGAGAACTGGCGACGCTTTATTCTCTGTGCCTAGCCCATGAGGGTCTGTGGCAACATCTCAATCCCGCAGTCAAATAACAACTCCTCCTAGTTGCTGGGAGCCTGGTACAAGAGTTCTCGTATTCATATATTATATCCGAATTTTCCACTAAAGAGGTATGTTATTTAACTGGCGGCGCTCTACACTCTGTGCCTAGCCCATGAGGGTCTGTGGCAACATCTCAATCCCGCAGTCAAATAACAACTCCTCCTAGTTGCTGGGAGTCTGGTACAAGAGTTCACGTTTCCATATATTAAAATCCAAATTTTCCAACAAAGAGGTCTGATTAGTTAGTCTAGAGACAATTGGCGCTCGATGCTCTCTGCCTACCCCGCGAGAGACTGGCGTGATAATATTGTTAAAATAATATCCAGCCATGGTGGCCGTGTATGTTCGAAGTTCGAGTTCGAATCCCGACTGTACCAATGAGTTTTCCTGAACTCTGAACGCACAATCATCTGAACGGAATTGGATGAAACTTGGCAGAGAGATAGATTTATTGGCTAGATTAACACATGGAATACAGTAATACCCCTTTACGCGACCCCCTATGCGCGGTTTCACGAATTTCAAATTTCTAAATTTATTCAGGTTTGGACATATTGCAGAGTATCTTACTAATATTGTAAATGTGAATGTTTGTAAGTTTGGATGTTTGCGGTTCATTCACGGCCAAACGGCTGAAAGTTAGAAAATCGTGATGAAGATTTGAGAAGAGAAGAGAGAGATAAAGAAATCGTGATGGCTTATACATAGGAATAGGACATTGGCAACTTTTTTTTTTAATCTTGAAAAATTAAAATTTCACGGCATAGCGGCTGAACTGATTCTAGCAGGAAAATTGCCAAAGCTACTTTTTCGAACTCCACGCGGGCGAAGCCGCGGGCATAAGCTAGTAGACAATAATGAGGACCGTGTTTAAACCGTGTGTCAAACAATTAAAAACAGTGCTGGGTGCTATGAACGTATTTTAGAACGTAAATAAAAAAAACTCTACCCAAAAGACAAAAGATGTATTTTTCCGAAAAAAATAAATAATAACATGTATCGCATAAAGTATTCTTAGAATTATTAAATATTGATTGATTAAAAGGATTCGTATTTTTCGACTATGTTTAATCATAGCCCGATATATGCGAATTTCGGTTAACGCGATTTTTCCGGAAGGTATCCCTCGCGTAAAGCGGGATATTACTGATGTTAAATTAAAGAAAAATCTACCAGCAAGTGAGTTGCTAATTGCTATGGGCATGGATTGTATAGAATAGCTAGCTTATGCCCGCGGCTTCGCCCGCATGGAGTTCGAAAAAGTAGCTTATATATTTTCCTCCTAGAATCGGTTCAGCCGCTATGCCTAAGCAAGATAATTGGGAACCTAGAATCTTTCGGGATTCAAATGTACTCTATGTCCTAATACTAGGTATACCCCATCACTAGTTAAATTTTCAGCAAACCGGCTTTTTATCCTTCCTAAAAAAGTTTATTTTTTTCAATAAAAAGTATCCTATGTTACTTCTAATACCTCCAAGAATATGTGTACAAAGTTTCATGATGATCGGTTAAGTAGTTTTTACGTGAAAGCGTAACAAACAAACTTACATTCACATTTATAATATTAGTAAGGATAATAAAAGCCGTGGTGGCCGAGTGGTTCGAGCCTGTTGCCAGTTGCCTGCGACACAAAGATCGCAAGTTCGAATCTCGACTGTACCAATGAGTTTTTCTGAACTTAAGTACAGTGATTAGTCACACCACGAGCTTTACGGTGAAGGAAAACATCGAGAGGAATCCTGCATACTTCTGAGAAGACATTCAAAGGCGTGTGTATAGTCGTGCTTGAGTAACGGCGATGGACTCGCCATCTGTCACGTTGGCACCTAATATACCTCTGGCGGAAAGTGGGTGTGTGGGTATTTATTACCTATACACCTCTGCCTACCCCTTCGGGGACCCTTGTGGGAAGGCGTGAGGATATATTATTATTATATACATTAATAATAATTGTATAGAAAATTTATAAATGTACCTTTTAATTTCTTACCTAATATACCTCTGGCGGAAAGTGGGTATTACCTATACACCTCTGCCTACCCCTTCGGGGACCCTTGTGGGAAGGTGTGAGGATATATTATTATAATTATTACATACCTGTATGAGATCTTACGTGAAGTTTCAAATAATAACTCAGCGAGAACTGCTTCTGGCAGGCGAAGCATTTGTAAATCTTCTCCAAATTGAATGACTCCTTCTTAGCATTCAGATCATTTGCGGCTGGTTTATTCTCATCACTCTTCACCTCCTTATCATCACATTCACCATCTTTCTCATATTCTGAAGCTTTCTCACTTCCAATATAGCCATCTTCCGGCTTAATGTCTAACTCAAGTTTTGGTGTCAATTTCTCTTGCTTAACGGTCTTCTTTAATTTTCGATTCTTTTTGGATGTCCTCTTCACATTATTCCTTTTGATTTGGTTCTTTATCCTCAAGTCGTAGCTCGTTATCCTCCCTTTATGGATAGTCACATGTTGATCCAATTCGTGTAAAGATTTAAAGTTAATATTGCAAACTGCACAACCGTAAAAGGCAAAGTTTTCATCTGTGATTTTAACGGACCAATAACTGCTTGTACGGCCTTTCCGTTCCTTCTTCACTTTGGGCTTGAAATCTGTGGCTTCATCAGTTTGAGGTTTCGTCACCTCTTGATTTGCCTCGTCGAGCTTAGAAGCTTGCAGTTCATTTTCAACATGTTCCTGAGGTCCATTTTGACTTTGCAAGGGTAATGTATCGTATTTGTATGTAAAATTTTCATAATTCTCTTGTTTAACACCAATCTGGTATTCGTTCCCCGGATTTGTGTGATGGTACAGATTATATCCGTTAAAATTATAAGTGCTCAATGGGTCAATGTCTATTGTAGAGTTATTCATAGTTCTGAAAAGTAAAAAAAAAACAGTATTACAAACATTGTACCAATATCATAAATGTGACGGAGTGAGTGTATGTTTGTTCCCAATGCACACAAAAACTCCTGAACAGATTTGGTTGAAATTTGGCACAGAGATAGATTATAACCTGGATTAATACATAGGATATTTATTTATTTATTTATTTACACACACATTAACATCCTTACAGTAAGTATACCAATATAATGTAAAAGAAAAAATATGCTATAGTTCGCATTATACATAAAAATAATAAATACCCTGGGACAATTCCACACAAATTGACATAGCCCCAAATTAAGCAAAGCTTGTGTTATGGTAACTGGACAATAATATATTTACTTATATAGATAGATATAAAGGTATTATTTAAGGTATTTTATTTATACATAAATACATAGGACATCCAAGATACATAGACATCTGCCCTCAGCGGGAATCGAACCCTCGACCTCAAATTTCGCAGTCAGGAGCTCTAACCACTAGACCAGACTTATTACAACACAGATCGTACGACAGACGTACGACAGATCTTATTATAAATTTTTAAATTATTACATTATTTTTAAATCCTTATATTGTACTTTACCTTATACCTTAAACTATGAAAACGGGAATCCAGATTTATTTGTAATTTTTTCCTCAATTTGTTAACCATCTATTACTTTTACATGCTTAACATCTGGAGTACCAAATATTACGATCGCAAACTAATTAATAACAAACTTGAAAATGTAAACAAACAGTTTATGTGGTGTTTTAACCTGGAATTAGCGCTAAACGTGTACAAACTATGACAACACTGGACTATACGCTCACAGATCAATACAATGTGGTATAGAAAAAACTTACCTCTTTGGACACGACTTACAGAAAAAAGTGCCTTTTTTATCAACACACAAATTAATTTACACTGCGAAGAAAAAATACAATTTTCTCCTCACAACCACATTTTAGAATCCTCATTTTCACTTATGTAAGCTCTTAACAATGTTATAAACACATTAAAATAGGTAGATAAGTATTTATTACAATTTCTCTATGTTAAAAATTAATCGTAAAAAATGACATTTTTTATCTCGCGTGACTGAATAAACCGCGATGGCCGTCAGGCACAATGCTGCCAGTTATTTATGATAAAGTACATAATGTTTTTGATTATTTAAATTGAAGTCAAAATGCGCGTTTGCGTAAAATTATACACTACGGTAAAAATAATACAAAGAACTAGGAGTTAGTAATAGATGAGAAAAATTACCCCAACCTCCTAAATAATATAATATGCAATATATGATGAGAGTATGAGATGTTGATAGCGATATTTTTATATTACAGCGAAGAAGCTTCCATAAAACTGATCATCATAATCAACAAATATTGCAGTCTCGTTTTTTGTTCAAGCAAAATTTGTCCAGATAAAAGCAGTTCCTACTGGCATAGCAACATTATACAAAAATGTCAAAACTCGTCAAGGTCATCTGGTTTTACGTTCCGTTTCACATATTTTCATAATACAACGACAAGACGTGTGCATATAATATAGGAAATAGCTTTTTTCTAATTCATATTAACCTAAAACGTTTCTTTCTTAATGTTTTCATAATATGCAATTTGTCGCGTCTGTCTGACCGTCTGAGTGTCTGACCGATGTGATCTACGTAGTCTGAACATGGGTCTTCCTCTGCCTCTTATACACACAACTTTTCTTCATTCATACTCTCTATACCAGACCAACACCTTTCTTTGCCTTTCTTCATCTTTACAATCACACCCTCATTCACGCCAGTTTTTTTTTTTTTTCAGATTTTGACAGGTAGTAAACATATATAATTCTGCTGTCTAAAAATATTGCAATACTTTTTACTCAAAGCCTTCAAAGGTTTTATCTACTAATCACTGTACTTAAGTTCAGAAAAACTCATTGGTACAGTCGGGACTCGAGCTTGCGATCACCACTCGGCCACCACGCATGAATTGAGTCATTTTTATCCAACTATCGGCTACCCGTTTTTGAAAAACGTATGCACTATTATGAATATTAAATTTTTTACTTGTCTATTCATCGGCGGACTCATCTCATGTGTCCGATGACAACTTATCTTTCGTATTCTTGCCATCTTGTCGACTCACTCCCGTCCCCCAAAAGGCGCGGCCAACTAGTTCTGCGCGGATTGAGCTAACTTACTTTAAAGGGGACTTTGATGACATCAAATTTTTAGCTAGTGCCATCCACGAAGACGCGCCCCACTATCCTCCCCTATAGTTTACAGTGTAAGTGTGCAACCTTCCACTAATGTGTGAGTATTGTCGGTACACACTGATTACCTATGAGTGCACACGCACACTACAATTAATACACTCGGGTCATACTACCCGCATCCCGCGACCCCCTCAACTTCAATGTGGTGGGGCGCGTCTTCAATAGCCAAACTTTTGTGTCAACTGGCCTTTAGGTCATACCATAAATATTTGAGAACATTTTTAACAAATCACGTTTTCGTGGAACGAAACTCAAAACGCGGTGTCTTTTTCCTAAATCTTAAGTAATTTTTAAACGAAACGTTGAATGTAGCGACCTTGAATTTTAAATGTAACCTTCAATGACTTTGGATATAGGTAAAACTATGTAATTATTCGCTATATTTATTAAATTTAAAAAATCCCGACTGTACAATTTTTTTTTCTGAACTTAAGTACAGTGATTAGTCACACCACGAGCTTTACGGTGAAGGAAAACATCGAGAGGAAACCTGCATACGTCTGAGAAGCAATTCAAAGGCGTATGTATAGTCGTGCTTGAGTAACGGCGATGGACTCGCCATCTGTCACATCGGCCTAAAATATATCTCTGGCGGAAAGTGGGTGTGTGGGTACTACCTCCACACCTCTGTGTACCCCTTCGGGGACTCTTGTGGGCGTGAGGATACATTATGTTGAGTGTTTGTACAATAATATTTATAAATCGCCATCGAGTTCCCTTCCGCGAACGCTCAGGCTGTGGAATGAGCTCCCCGTTGAGGTTTTCCCTGGAGAGTACAGCATGGAGTTCTTGAAGAAGGGTGTGAAAAGATTCCTGCAGGGTCGGCAGCGCGCGAGTGATACCCCTGGTGTTGCAAGCGTCCATAGGCGACGGTAACCGCTTACCATCAGGCGGGCCGCTTGCTTGTTTGCCACCTATGTTATGTAGTATTAAAAAAATAAAAATAAAGAGGTAATGAGAGGTAGGGCATAACGGGTTTCCCGTTCGAATTTGTATCTGCCCGACTGGGGCAGGACCTCCACCTTATAGAAGTCCGTAGACAAATAACACTATTGTTTGTGTTGTGTTCCTGCGCGGGGAATAAGGTTGCCAATAATGCTCCTTGGGGTGGGGGGAAGATTGTTACATTGTGTTGGAAGCAGAGGGATTAAACCCATTATGCTGCCAACACACTATAACTCTCCGAACACAGAGTGGCAACGCGCAAGTGATACTTCGGTATCGTGAGCGTAAATAGGCGTTTTCCATCAGGTGGGCCGTATGCTTGCCATTCGTGTTGTATAAAAAAAAATGACAGTTTGTTTGTAGAAAGACTAGAAAGTAGTCACAAGTAATAATAATCTGATTTGAATATGAAGGGCAATGAATTGCTCCTGTTGTAGGGTTTATATCTAAATTTAGTATTGCTCTACCCCTACGTCAAAGTGGAAGAGTGGGTTTACTACCTATACACCTCTGCCTACCCCTTGAGAGACCCTCAAACCTTGTGTAAGACAACACTCAAACATTAGTGGAAGGATGCACACTTACTCTATTAATTTTGAACTTTATAAATCTGTTTATATAGTATGTTACATGGCTTAATCTATGTTACTGCGACATAATGGTATGTTTGTACACTTCACAGGGATATAATTAAATCAAGACATATGTTTAAATGTATAGTAAACGCATCAATTCTTTTCTCATCGTTACAAAGTGGTTTCAATTGTCAATGTCATCGTTCAAACATTTGGTAGAATGTAACCAAATTACTCATGCAGCCGCCAAACAATAACATTGATTGTCACACACGGCAGTTGTTAGGACTCAAGTGTATTTTTAAATTTGTAGGATATACGTCAACTGATAGCGCTATGCGGCAAACTTAACTTGACACTTGAGTCACATAAATTTGTACTCTAAAACTATGACGATAAGGGCGAGATAATTATTTGTTTTCTATGTTTAAGTTTGTCATGTCGGCATAATTTATAAAATAGTCGCGCGGGAAACCGCAGCGCGGTCGGTCGCGGTAACATCGCGCGGCAGTTCGGAAAATTTTCAAAATATTCTTTTTTTTTTATTAGTTTGATATAGTTTTCACAATCATTTTGTTCATAATGTGTTATCAATGGTGTCAATAATTTTCAGTGTCTATATAAACACTTAATATCTAAACCAATCAAGTGGTTTTAGATTTAGTTTAGAGTTGATAATGGCTGAATGGGCTTTGTTACCGAGCGATCTACATAAAGGTGAGAAGTTAACTTTTTTTTAGAATTTGACAACTTTCCGAACGAACGGTTCATTAATTTCATTATACAAATATCAACATGACGACCGACATTTTATTGAAAAAAAAATCGACGATTAAATTCTTGAATTTGTCAATGCATACGAATGCTAGAATTAAACACACATTAATTAAATTCCTATTGTACCTATTTTGAGCGCAATCGATACTTAAATAAACAATAAGAACCTGAATCTAATAAAACCACGAAATAAGAAAGACAAATTTTGTTATTCCGTGAATTAAACTACGTACTGGTCTTAAGTACCTACAAATTTCTTCGAATTCCTTCTCAAGCTGTTTTTTACCCGTAAACCTTGTTATGTAAGTAGTTGGAACGTAGTCTGCCTCTACACAATCATTTGTCAGTTTGGTACAGTCAGGAAATAGTAGGAGTACCATTTACGAAATATTAAGCTTTAAAGCTGTAATTTAGTAAGAGTCATGTTTCCCCCCTACCAGCTAAGCCGTTATTGTAGATTCGAAAATAAAATTCACGCTCTTAGTAAAAAAAGCGTTTAGTAGTCTCATTAATCCGGAAATATTAAAAACTAGATGATGCCGGATTATTAGAATGGTCGAATTACTGAATTATATATCCTCACGCCTTTCCACAAGGGTCCCCGAAGGGGTAGGCAGAGGTGTATAGGTAATACCCACACACCCACTTTCCGCCAGAGATATGAGACAGATGGCGAGTCCTGTATTGTATACAAAAAATAGTAATATTTAAATAATATTAAGCATTTTATGGAAAGAAAATATATAAACTCGAAGCCGACGAGCACATATGAAGAGACTGACAAATGTACCTAGACCTAGTATGTAAGTCTAGAGAGAACTGGCGCTCGGCGTGATGATATGAAAACATATTTGACTAGCTGTCCCGCCCAGCTTCGCTAAGTAAAAAAAAAAAGTAAAATTTCCTGAAACACGATCATAGTCTATCGGGTCCAATTGTAATGTAAGCTGTCCTATCTTTCAAGTTGGATCAAACTGCACACGGTGTGCAAATTTGATTGAAATCGGTTAAGTAGTTTGGGAGACCATCGCGGACAAACAACGTGACACGTAATTTATATATATTAAGGAGACATAACTTGCGTACTTATGCACATAAGTGACAATTATATTTTAAAAACAAGAGGTAAATACAATGTACGTATTATTATTTATTATGATTGGACCGTACGTTCCGGGTAATCTCTAAAACGGCTGGACCGATTTTAACGGGACTCACTGGCAGATGAGACTACTTTTATTTTGGAAACTGAACAATATATTTTTTGTTAAATTCAATGTGAACGAAGTCGCAGGCACAGGTAGTAAAAATATATTTAAATTAAGCCAATGCGTTATTCTGTTTGAAATGTTGGCATGGAGTTCTTCGAGAAGGGTGTGGAGAGATTACCTTTAGTTCATGCTCTCCTGGTACATTCTTAAAGGTTTTCCCTAGAGAGTGCAGCATGGAGTTCTTCGAGAAGGGTGTGGAGAGACCTTTAGTTCATGCTCTCCTGGTACATTCTTAAAGGTTTTCCCTAGAGAGTGCAGCATGGAGTTCTTCAAGAAGGGTGTGGAGAGATACCTTTAGTTCATGCTCTCCTGGTACATTCTTAAAGGTTTTCCCTAGAGAGTGCAGCATGGAGTTCTTCTAGAAGGGTGTGGAGAGATACCTTTAGTTCATGCTCTCCTGGTACATTCTTAAAGGTTTTCCCTAGAGAGTGCAGCATGGAGTTCTTCAAGAAGTGTGTGGAGAGATTACCTTTAGTTCATGCTCTCCTGGTACATTCTTAAAGGTTTTCCCTAGAGAGTGCAGCATGGAGTTCTTCAAGAAGGGTGTGGAGAGATTCCTGCAGGGTCGGCAACGCGCGAGTGATACCCCTGGTGTTGCAAGCGTCCATAGGCGGCGGTATAGATAGATAGTGCCATCCACGAAGACGCGCCCCACCAACTTCTAGCCGAGGGGGTCGCGGCATGCGGGCAGTATGACCCGAGTGTATTAATTGTAGTGTGCGTGTGCACTCATAGGTAATCAGTGTGTACCGACAATACTCACACATTAGTGGGAGGTTGCACACTTACACTGTACACTATAGGGGAGGATAGTGGGGCGCGTGTTCGTGGAAGGCACTAGCTATAATATTGATTACATATAGTGCAAGCTAAAGTCCCGCGTTGAGGTGTCGAACAAACACCTGTCACACTAACACATTGATCTTTTGACATAACACGTCAATTTCCTCGATCGATGCGTTCTTATAACAATTATTAACAATGGGCTATTGTTGTTAAGTACGTTCAAACAACGTGACTCGCAAAGATTTTGAAAAGTGTAATTTCCCTAGTCCCTAACGGGGTAGGCAGAGTATAGACAGTTCTCCTATACATACCTGTTTCGCTTCGTCCACATTCATCAGTCTCTTCATACATGCTCGTCGGTTTCGAGTACTCTTAACGTTCCCGTCCTTGAGCGTCCGATCGATTTGATCCAGGTAGTTGGAACGTGTCTATCTGTCTAATTCTAATCACACGTCAAAAGCCTTTTATTCAACGCAACGGGGAAAAATTATTAAACGTCATATCTATACAAATAAAAAAATTTATTGTCTGTTTGTAATATTAAAATAACCTCACGCATTCCCACAAGGGTCCCCGAAGGGGTAGGCAGAGGTGTCTAGGTAAAACGCACACACCCACTTTCCGCCAGAGGTATATTAGGTGCCAACGTGACAGATGGCGAGTCCATCGCCGTTACTCAAGCACGACTATACATACGACTTTGAATGTCTTCTCAGACGTATGCAGGTTTCCTCTCCATGTTTTCCTTCACCGTAAAGCTCGTGGTGTGACTAATCACTGTACTTAAGTTCAGAAAACTCATTGGTACAGTCGGGATTCGAACTTGCGACCTTTGCGTCGCAGGCAACTGCTCGAACCACTCGGCCAACACGGCTTGTTAAAATAACAGCTTTTTATTAAATGCATATGGATGTATACACGGTACATATACCAAAATAACACTTTTAATCATCTGTCTGTATGTCTGTTCCGGCAACTCTCTAATGGCTGGACCGATTTTGACGGGACTTTCACTGGCTGATGTGAAAAGAAGTAACTTAGGCTACTTTTATTTTAGAAACGAAAAATAAATATTTATTTATTCTACGTGGATGAAGTTGTGGGCACAGCCATACTAAATATAAAACTACAGTTACCACCGTTTACAAGCACACCTGCCGGGAGAAGGAACGGCGAAACAAACACACCGGTTTGCTTTTTTTACATAAGTTCCCTTTTACGTAGGTGTAGAGAAAGATTAAACTTACATATAAACTCTGTACAAGAGGAGCAATTCATTGCCATGCATGGCCATCATTCAAATATTCTGAACTTTTATAATAAGACTTTTGAATTAATTTACTTTTAATGACAGCTTTAAACTCTACAAAAGGTAATTCAATTAAATTGTGACGTAGTTCTTCATAATTCAACCAAGGGGTGTTTCACGCGCGTAAAATAAAAAAAAGTGTGTGTCAGCTCCGACGCACGACTGGAGTTTACTCCTTACGAACGATTATAAAATAAATAGATTAGTTAATAAGGGTAAATGAATGTATTTCTTATATTACTTAGAGTATGCATGACACATCTATAGATTGATTTTTATTCATTGAGTAATTTTCTCAATATTGAAATAAATATCAATTGATATAAATTTATATTTATATCAATTATAAATAAAATATAAAATTTACGATAAAACCTCCGCAAGTTGACAGTTGTTGTAGGTTAATATCAGGTTAATACAATATGCAATTGAAAGTAAATATTAACATTAATTACATCGCCATTCTGTTATTCTCGTTGCCATGGAGAGTACGAGAGCACCAAAAACGTAACGCTGTCATTCATCAGTAGATTTTACCTCTCATATTTTTCTCATACCGGGCGCCTTATATATGAAAATCGATTCTTAAGGAGTAAACTCCAAAAATATAAATAAGATTTTATGTATTTATCTATCTCGTAAGGTTTAGGCGGCGTTTGCGGCTTAAGCGCACAAAAATATGTTTGTTACGACATCACATTACAAATCTTTGAATCTTTCAGCTTTTCTGTACTATAATATGTATGTATTAAACATATAAACCTTCCTCTTGAATCACTATCTATTGCTGAAAACTGCATTAAAATCCGTTGGATAGTTAAAGCGATCTTAGCGAACGCACAGCGGAAGCGACTTAATTTTATACTACATACATACATACATATCATCACGCCAAGTCCCTAGCCGGGTAGGCAGAGAGTATAGAGCGCCAGTTCTCTCTAGACTTACATACCTCTTTCGCTTCGTCCACATTCATCAGTCTCTTCATACATGCTCGCAGGTTTCGAGTACTCTTGACGTTCCCGTCCTTGAGAGTCCCGGCTCTCCGGAGAAACCGGCTTTGGAGCACTTGCAGGGGGTTAAGTGTTGACTTGCTAGTGTGTGCGAACACTACACCCGCATATGTCATGATTGGTCGAATGCACGTCGTGTAAATCCTCACCTTGGATTTCAATGAGAGTTTACTTCGTGCATTCAACATGCTGTGAAGTCTACCGAGCGCGAAGGCGGCTCGCGCGCGTACCGCCTTTACGTGGTGACGGAAAGAAAGGCGTTGATCGAGGATCACACCCAGGTATTTGGCTTTTTCTTCCCATGGAATGGGTTTGCCGAAGAGGGTGATGGGGCTACCCGTGGGCGTTCGAGGCCTTTCCAGAATAGGCGCGTCTTCGTGGATGGCCCGATTAACGATTTCGAAACGGCAGCACCGATTTTGATTGGTCTTTTACTGGCAGATAGCTGATGTAAAAAGGAGTAACTTGGCTTTTATTTTAGAAACTGAACAGTATGTTTTAGTTAAATTCCACGCGGACGAAGTCGCCGGAACAGCTAGTAGTAGGCACTATTAAAAACTAGGAGATGCCAGATATTGGAATATGTTTGACATAACTTTACAGTGACGTTTATTACATAAAAGTCACTGTAAAGTGAAAATAAACTTTAACAAAGATGAAACTACCTACAGATAAAATATTTGTCCCAAATCGGTATCCCGAGGCAACGTGCCAAGAAGACTAGCAGCATTGCCACGCTGGATAGCAATGCTGATGCTCTGAGCGAGATATGTTCCAGCCTGTTTTTTTTTTTTTTTTTTTTTTTTTTTATACAACAAGAGTGGCAAACAAGCATACGGCCCACCTGATGGGAAAAGGTTACCGTAGCTCACGATACCGAAGTATCACTTGCGTGTTGCCACTCTGTGTTCGGAGAGTTATAGTGTGTTGGCAGCATAATGGGTTTAATTCCTCTGCTTCCAACACAATGTAACAATCCTCCCCCTCCCCAAGGAGCTCATTACTGGAAACCTTATTCACCACGTAGGAACCAAGTAGTTATTTGGCTACGGACTTCTATAAGGTGGAGGTCCTGCCCCAGTCGGGCAGCTCCAAATTCGAACGGGAAACCCGTTATGCCCTACCTCTCTTACCTGTCACGAGAGGTCTCGACTAGACGGCGCGAGACCTATTTAAAAAGATGGTGAGCCTCAGGACCCCTAAGGCCCCAGAGTTTCAACGCCGCAAATATGTAACCTGACCCAAGAATTTATAACTTGTACCGCGAGGCACGGTTAATAATGAATAATAGAGAAAATTCCTTTCCAGTCATCTGGGGCAGTTAAGTGACAACACAAAATGGCGGCTGCGGGCGACGTGTCAGTTAGACAAGATGGCGGACAGGGGAATGCCAAGCTGCATCCGTACTTGTTTACTTTGGTGTGAGTATATATATGCGCTCCCGGACGAGCCCTCATAAAATGTGGGATACTTATTTTAGCTTTGCGAATTATATACATACGTATCATCACGCCGAGTCCCTAACGGGGTAGGCAGAGAGTATAGGGCGCCATCTCCCTAGACTTACATGCCTCTTTCGCTTCGTCCACATTCATCAGTCTCTTCATACATGCTCGTCGGTTCCGAGTACTCTTGACGTTCCCGTCCCTGAGCGTCCGATCGATTTGATCCAGGTAGTTGGAACGTGGCCTTCCTCTGCCTCTTCTTGCACACACTTTCGCTTTGTATATCTGTTTCGTCAATCTTTCTTCACTCATCCTTTCTATGTGTCCAAACCAACGTAACATGCCTTTCTTCATCTTTACAATCACGCCCTCATTCACGCCAGTTGATTTGCGAATCTCTTAATTGCGGATTAAACACAGCTAATAACATAATTTTCTTTTATTCAACTAAAACCGTATTACATATCAATCTCGTCATTCGCCATCAAAATCAAAATATTTTATTCAACGTAAGGGACACAGGGAACACTTATTGAACGTCACATATCTAATATAAACTACAGTTACCACCGTTTCCAAGAAAAATACCTGCCAGGAGAAGAAACGGCGAAAGAAACTCCCCGGTTTTCTTTTTTAACATTTGTTCCCCTTTACGTAGGGGTAGAAAAAGATTTATTTACAATAACAACAATTAACAATATTTACAAAGAACAGTTGAAACTAACTACTTACAGATAAAATATTTGTCCCAAATCGGTATCCCGAGGCAACGTGCCAAGAAGACTAGCAGCATTGCCACGCTGGATAGCAATGCTGATTCTCTGAGCGAGATATGTTCCAGCCCGCCTGTCACGAGAGGCCTCGACTAGACGGCGCGAGACCTCTTTAAAAAGATGGTGAGCCTCAGGACCCCAAGGCCCCAGAGTTTCAACCGCAAATGCAGCAAATATGTAACCTGACCAAAGATTAAATTACATATAAACTCTGTACAAGAGGAGCAATTCATTGCCATGCATGGCCATCATTCAAATAATCTGATCTTGTATAATAAGCTTTTTGTATTAATTTACTTTAAATGACAGCTTTAAACTCTACAAAAGGTAATTAATTTTTTTCTGCGGTAGCTTATTAATAAAGCGTATACCTTGCCCAACTCAACAACTCTGACAATGACAACATCAATGAGGTTTTTCTTTTTTACATCACCATTTCTTTCACCATTCTCCATCTTAAGACTATCGGAAAACATCGAGAGGAAACCTGCATACGTCTGAGAAGACATTCAAAGGCGTATGTATAGTCGTGCTTGAGTAACGGCGATGGACTCGCCATCTGCCACGTTGGCAGCTAAAATATATCTCTGGCGGAAATTGTGTGGGTAACCTATACACCTCTGCCTACCCCATCGATTTAGCTACGTCAATCATGCAGCCCCGACCTTTAAACCAAATGGCTGGTAGCTCTATATAATTTGACCTTTAGACACTTGAGGGCCCACGTGTGTGCGCCTGCGCATCTTGTGTGGGCTGAACACGTGTCGTCTGTTGCTATCTCGGCGATAAATATGTTTAAATGGGTGTGTCGTAATCGTGTGACGAACAAGCTTTGTTTTCCGACCTTCACGAATGTTTTACACTAACCTCAAAAATATATCCATAGATAGTGCCATCGACGATGACGCGCCCCACCAATGTCTAGTCGAGGGGGTCGCGGCATGCGGGCAGTATGACCCGAGTGTATTAATTGTAGTGTGCGTGTGCACTCATAGGTAATCAGTGTGTACCGACAATACTCACACATTAGTGGCAGGTTGCACACTTACACTGTAAACTGTAGGGGGGGATAGTGGGGCGCGTCTACGTGGATGGCACTAGCTATTCTGTTATTCTGCTATTCTCACATTACACGAATCAAACAAATGACAGATCGTCAAAATCGGTCCACGCCTCTTTCCCGTAGGGGTAGGCAGAGACCATTCCTTTCCACTTGCTACGATCCTTACAAACTTTCGCTTCGTCCACGTTCATTATTCTCTTCATACATGCTCTTCGGTTTAGTGTACTCTTGACCTGACCTTTTTTCAAGACGTCCCTAATTTGGTCTAGAAACGTCCGCCTAGGGCTACCCCTTCCAACACTTTCATTCACACTCGCCTTATACACTTTTTTCGTCAATCGTTCTTCATTCATTCTCCCGACATGGCCAAACCATCGTGGTGTATGTTTTATTCCTACATATATTTATACTAGCCTTTGCCCGCGGTTTCGCCTGCGTGGAATTAAGGCCTTATGTATACGCCATTTCATCTTTCAGCCAAATCGGCTCAGCCGTATGCCGTGAAAGAGCACCAAACATCCAAACTTTCGCTCTTATAATATTGGTAAGATAATAAGTTTAGTAGGATCGTTGTACACAATTTCTTGTCTGAGCGGTTAGTAGACCTACTCCACGATGTAAGATAATAAAAACGTTAGATAATTTTATCGTACTTGTGTCGCCATCTTGAAAAGGAAACACTATTGGGAGCAATGACCCATTGACATTGCCCCGATGGCGCGCTGCCAACATTGCGAAAATGTAATTTTTCTATTAATACGTTTGAAAAGATTCATATTCATATATATATATCATCACGCCGTCTCCCTCGCGGGTAGGCAGAGAGAGTAGAGCTCACCTGTTCTCTCTAGATAAGGTCTTGTCCACATTTGCATTGTGTATCTGTATCGGTCTGTTGGCGACACGACGAAGTAGTTTGTACTTGTTTGCCACTGTCAAAGGTAAAACCTTAAAACTAAACTTTGACAGTGGCAGCATTTATTGGACAACAATTTTGCGCGAAAGTCGATTGATACTGAACGCACAGAGCGAACTTGGTACTTACCGCATTTTGGGGTGGATATTCCAAATAAAAAGAAACTGCTGAATTGTCGCAACCTGATGAGTGGAGATACGTACTACCCGCTAAGCTTAACGTCGTTGACATTGGTACACAAGAGAAGTACGATCTTTCTACACTGGAGAAGGAATGGTTACATGGACCTACGATCTTGAAGTATGAAGAACACTTATGGCAGGGTGACTTCACGCTGCTACGAGTCGGCGGACTAATGGGCGCTGCTACTGATGTTTTGCCTGAAACTAAAAAGCCTATCGGGACGCTTGACGGGTCGAGAAAGCACGTCGCCCGAACCCTCATGAATGGATCGTAATGCAGAAGCATTACTAGGGGGGGAGTGTTGGCGACACGACGAAGTAGTTTGTACTTGTTTGCCACTGTCAAAGGTAAAACCTTAAAACTAAACTTTGACAGTGGCAAACAAGTAAAAAAACTGTCAGTTAGCGAAAAAAGGACGTCAGTTAGACGTAAGTTGGAAAATTGTAATATAAGCTGGTTAAAATTAAATGGTTTCCAGCACAAAAGAATAGTTTTGTCTCGCTACACATTTCAGTTCGTCTGCACAGTTAACAAAGTGGTCCTTCGAGCCGTGTCGCCAACACGGTCATTCAAGTTAAGATTTTTCTTCTTTTTTTAAATGTAGGGCATAACTAATGTCGGTCCAAAGGTCACGTCTATGAAACTGGCCAGTGTTTAATCAGATACCACTGATGACGAAATGATTAATATTTTTATTTATTATATTTTTGTGGTGGAAAGATATTGTTATACCTCTACGGTGACGTGGGAAGGCGTGAAAATGTATATTGAAATTTATTAATATGTATTTCTTTGTACGCAATCTGTAGGTCCAGATTATAGAGGTCTGTTTAATTTCGTAAATAGTTTGGTTTATTGGACTCCCAAAATAAACCTAAAGATAAATTTAAAAAAAAACTATTCGAAACTAAATTAAAATATTGCCTGTATTCTTAATTCAAATTGACTTGACAAGGTTCTTAATTAGAACCTTGACAGAATCGAACGCTTGTCGATAAAAAAAAAGACGTTTCTTACCAGTTTTCAATTAGTATTTTTTCTTTTTTTCTTTGCTGCCAGTTCGCATACAGTATCAATTGAATACTCTTTGTATGGCTCTATATTAATGGCGGCTAGGCATAATGACCTCGGTCGCCACACAAGGTGCTGTACACAGACGCACACACATACGTAAATTAAACTGATGTAAGGTTTCTCGTGACCGTGGCCTTAGAGGGCAGATTACTGGCTCTTAACTTTTATATAACGATCTGTAACGCCATTAATTTACCTTGTTCGAAATTCAAAGGAGTGTATTGACAGACGCTAATGTAAAATAAAAAACTTAACTGAAGTGGCCAGCAACATATTTAAATAGCATGAGCTGGATTTAAATTTCGAATATAGAAGGTAGATACGTCATTACATGGTACATCCGGTCTAATGTCAAGATGACGTCATTGCTGTTTAATTAAGATTACATCCCAATTATATTTATTAAAGTCAAATCAAGGATGGGAACCTCAAGAGTACTCGAAACCGACGAGCATGTATGAGAATGAAACAAGGTCTGTTATGTGTAGTAATCGTGTAGCCGTGTTAGTGGCTCGAGGAGCTGCCTGCAACACCGAGATAGCAAGTTCGAATCCATACATACATACATATCATCACGCCAAGTCCCTAACGGTAGGCAGAGAGTACAGAGCGCCAGTTCTCTCTAGACTAATAGAACGTCGAAACTTAGAAGTTCCAATCCCAACTGTACCAATGAGTTTTTATAAGCTTAAGTACAGTGATTAGTCACACCACGAGCTTTACGGTGAAGGAAAACATCGAGAGGAAACCTGCATACGTCTGAGAAGACATTCAAAGGCGTATGTATAGTCGTGCTTGAGTAACGGCGATGGACTCGCCATCTGTCAACCTGAATAACCAACGCTCAAAAACAAGATGGCCGACCTATATAGAGTATACAAACACAGTTACGGGAACGTCAAGAGTACTCGAAACCGACGAGCATGTATGAAGAGGCTGATGAATGTGGACGAAGCGAAAGAGGTACGTAAGTCTAGAGAGAACTGGCGCTCTGTACTCTCTGCCTACCCCTTTAGGGACTCGGCGTGATTTATTTATATGCTTTATTGTACACCATAATTTAATCAGGACAGAACATCATCACAGACAAAGTACAATTGGCGGTCTTATCGCACTCGGCGATCTCTTCCAGACAACCTTTGGATGGAATTGATTGATATTGATATACAAGTAATTTGGTAGTTAAAAGTGTACAATAGTGTATAATATTATACATATATACACATATATATACATACATAATTATTATTACTGCAGAGAATTAAGGTAATGTTCCTTTACAAGTAGCTTGAAGGAATGGGGAGTCTTTGCTTGTCTTGTGGACAATGGCAGCGCGTGATGATATGTATGTGGCTACAGTTACCACACTTTCAATGTTAGAAAACCTTCTTCTTCTTATATAGTGCCTCTCCAACTAGTGAAGGTTGGCAGTCAGCTCAGCATATTTCTCTCGGTCTTTGGCGAGGTTAAAAAGCTCCGCTGCACTGGTAACTCCGGTCCATTCCCGGATGTTTCGCAGCCATGATTTATTCCTGCGCCCCACAGCTCGTCTTCCATCCACTTTGCCCATGATTATCAATTGCAGAAGTTCGTATCTTGAGTGCCTAAGCACATGACCAAGATAGGCAACCTTTCTTCTTTTGATGGTCTGCATTAAATAAATAAATACCTGGGACAATTCCACACAAATTGACCCAGTCCCAAATTAAGCAAAGCTTGTGTTATGGTAACTAGACAACGATATATTTACTTATATAGATAGATATATACTTAAATACATAGGACATCCAAGACTAAGGTACAAATATTCGTGTTCATTAATTCTCTTGTCCTCCCAACTTGACGCAGAACTTCAACATTGGTCACTCGGTCAGTCACATAGAAAACCTATTATGTTCCTATTCCTCAGCCGCTGGTGCGTCTCCTGCCTCTGGGGTACAGCGACGGTCATCCTTCACCGACTCATCACCACGCCACTACCTTCCATCACAGGTGAGTATTCAATTAAGCATCAGGCATTTTTGAGAATTTTTGGATCTGAGATCGTTACTCCACACATTTAGGGGGAGGCATGAATTACGTGAGATAAAGGGGGGGGGAGGGGGTCGAGTCAAATCTCATCTAATCTTACGTTGGAGAGAGGGGGGTCTCGGCAAATATCACGCAATTCTTTTTCTCATTAAACAAAAAAATATATACTATTTTGGTCCATTTAATCCAGATTGAAAATGCGTAAGATTTAATCTTATAATTAAACTCTCAGCAATATTGATTACTAGTCTTAACTAGTCGTAAATAAAAGCACGAAGCAATTTTTTTTCTTTTTACAATAAAAATCCAACGCGTTTACGTAAGAAACCCACATTTTGAAAAATCTCACGTGAGATTGAGGGATGGGGGAGGGGGTTGAATAAAACCTCACGATATCTCACCAGGGGGGAGTGAGGGACAGAAAATTTAAAAATACACCACACGTAATTTATGAACGCCCCCTTATGTATGCGACCAAAATACTTCTTTTCATGTCATGGTAATGTCTTAACACAAAAAATAAACGTGACATGTAATGTAAGTATGTATGTACACGTCAGAAAATTAATAGCATAAATTAATAGTTTCATAAAATAAAATGAAAGTTATGTTAATATCTTCGTGATAAGATAAACTTGGCGACTCACGACCACGGTGTGCGTGAGATACAATGGCTCCATAGATAAATAGACAAGTTGAAAATGTTATATTATTACATTATAAAATGTTATTCATAATGCATACGTTATTTCCATAACAGTAAGCTGACGTTGATAGCTTGCAATATAAAACTCAAATAGAGAATATAGTGATGTAGACGACATGCCAGAATACATACATACATATCATCACGCCAAGTCCCTAACGGGGTAGACAGAGAGTATAGAGCGCCAGTTCTCTCTAGACTTACATACCTCTTTCGCTTCGTCCACATTCATCAGTCTCTTCATACATACTCGTCGGTTTCGAGTACTCTTGACGTTCCCGTCCTTGAGCGTCCAATCGATTTGATCCAGGTAGTTGGAACGTGGCCTTCCTCTGCCTCTTCTTGCACACACTTTTGCTTTGTATATCTGTTTCGTCAATCTTTCTTCACTCATCCTCTCTACATGTCCAAACCAACGTAACATGCCTTTCTTCATCTTCAACCAATAGCAAATTATTGTCCTGCCTGCCTTAATTCTCAGTCACATGTTTAACAGCTGGGGACAGAGTGGTTTGTATGGGAATGGAAAATTGTTCTCATTTTTTCTCCATAAGAACCTTCCGCAGACTTCATCAAACACAACATAAAAGAAATCAGCCCAATCAGTTCAGCAGTTTTATAGATTTGCGCTTAGCAACTCATTTAGGGATTCATTTTTATTTATATAGATTATTCTGACATGATTTGACGGGCGTGATTGTAAAGATGAAGAAAGGCATGTTACGTTGGTTTGGACATGTAGAGAGGATGAGTGAAGAAAGATTGACGAAACAGATATACAAAGCAAAAGTGTGTGCAAGAAGAGGCAGAGGAAGGCCACGTTCCAACTACCTGGATCAAATCGATCGGACGCTCAAGGACGGGAACGTTAAGAGTACTCGAAACCGACGAGCATGTATGAAGAGACTGATGAATGTGGACGAAGCGAAAGAGGTATGCAAGTCTAGAGAGAACTGGCGCTCTATACTCTCTGCCTACCCCGTTAGGGAATCGGCGTGATGATAATATGATGATGATGTTTTTGGATTGTTCTAAATTAATAGTACATAATGTTAATAAAATCCTCTAAAAGTTCAACTATATTAATAATTGATTTCTATCGTTCACTTACTAGGCATGACACATCTGTTTCCTATTATATTAAGTGCGATATCTCGAGATAAGTCCTGTGTATAATCTCGTGTGTTGCGATCAATGGGCAACCCCCAGCCTCACCCCCGGCCCATCACAAGGAGCGGCCAACTAGTACCGCACGGACTATTATGAGACGTTCAAGAAGACATTCAAAGGCGTATGTATAGTCGTGCTTGAGTAACGGCGATGGACTCGCCATCTGTCACGTTGGCACCTAATATACCTCTGGCGGAAAGTGGGTGTGTGGGTATTACCTATACACCTCTGCCTAACCCTGCGGGGAAAATTTAGTCTTAAAAAATATTTAAATTTCTCTATTCTTCCAGCGAAACCTTCGCCGCGTGCGTCACCCAAACCCAGACCTGCTGGGACGGATCACCTACACCCGGAACCCAGGGTAGAGTGTGTGGTCCTTCACCAACCAGCGACACCCACTTTAGATGTGATATTCGTACACGGATTGTACGGTAAGTACAATAAAAAAACACCTTCCTACGAGAATCTACCAAGCAGAGGGATTAGTCCCATTACGCTGCCAATACAGTATAACTCTCCGAACACAGTGGCAACGCGCAAGTGAAATTTCGGTATTGTGAGCGTAAATAGGCTGCGGTAACCGTTTTTCATCGGGTGGGCCGTATGCTTGTTTGCCACTCTTGTTGTATAAAAAGAAAGAAAAACTCCAAAGGTGTGACACCTTTTCGGCCGAATTTTATATTTAGGTGCCAAGGTATATGATGGCGGGTCGTAGTTACTCAAGCACGACTATACATACGCCTTTGAAAGTCTTCTCAGACGTATGCAGGTTTCCTCTCGATGTTTTCTTTCACCGTAAAGCTCGTGGTGTGACTAATCACTGTATTTCATAGGATTGCTGAACCGTTGTGGTCGAGTGTTGAGTCGCCTGCAAGGCACAGAATGCAAGTTCGAATGAGTTTTTTCTGAACTTAAGTACAGTGATTAGTCACACCACGAGCTTTACGGTGAAGGATAACATCGAAAGGAAACCTGCTACGTCTGACATTCAAAGGCGTATGTATAGTTAAAATTTAGTCCGGTTAAAATTTGGAAATTTCTGAGATCGCTGGGGCTTGGAAAATCGCGTCTGAACACTTTGCCGAGTGATCTAAATATAGATGCACTCAATGATTACTTCTCATCTACTCCTAAATTTGATGATAATATATAAGCATCGACAGTACGATTTCTCTCATCGCTTCCGAAGCCCGATTGTTCTCCCTTTGTTCTTAATCAAGTTACTGTCAGTGACGTTAAGAAGAGCATAATATCAATCACGTCCAATGCAGTGGGCAGTGATTGTGTCAGCCGTAATATGATCCTTCCAATCCTAGATCAAATTCTTCCCCCAATCTGCCACATCCTCAATACCTCAATTGAAACTGGTGACTTTCCGACAGTGTGGAAAGAAGCCCAGCTTACACCTCTACCTAAAAGAAATAACCCCACATCCTTTTCTGAATTTCGCCCTATATCCATTTTACCATTCCTCTCTAAAGTCCTTGAGCGCCTTGTGCATCATCAACTCAGTGCTTACCTGACAAAAAACGATCTCCTTAATCCGTTCCAATCCGGTTTCCGTCCCGGTCACAGCACGAGTACAGCTCTGGTTCATATTACGGATGACATAAGGCTAGGCATGGAATACGGCAAGGTGACGGTACTTGCATTGCTTGATTTTAGCAATGCATTTAACACCGTCGACTTTGATGTAATGCTCAGTATATTGTGTTCTCTTAATGTATCTCCTGATGCAATTGATTGGTTTCATAGTTACCTGTACGGCCGTCGGCAGCGCATTCATATCGAGTGTCAATGCTCATCGTGGTGTAATATAACTGCCGGCGTACCTCAGGGCGGCGTTCTTTCTCCTTTACTTTTTGCAATTTTTATAAATACGATTACCAATGGACTCTCTTCTTCCTTCCACCTATATGCAGATGATCTTCAGATTTATACTCAGGCTCCTGTAGATGGACTGACAGCGGCTATTGACTCAATCAACAGAGACTTGTGCCACATATGTGATTGGAGTAAGGCGCACGGCTTGGCAATTAACCCTACAAAGACTCAAGTGCTTGTGGTTGGGGGAAATATAATTAATGCCAAATTTCAATTGTCTCAACTTCCCCAAGTTTTTTGTGATGGCTCCGTTATTGAATATAACGATCAAGTAAAAACTCGAGAGGTGTCAAGGGACACCCGGATGGAACGAAGTTCAAGAAGCACACGTCACTCACACGGGGGTTATAAATATACAGCAAATAATAGGTAATCTGTAAGACAACAACCTATTTGTATTAACGTCGCCATTTCTCACCTAACAGACTACGTGACGACAAGAAACAAAAATAAACAAACAAACCTTTACGGTGAAACAAAACAAACACTGTGACAACACTTGGCAAGTAAAATTTCACTACTTTCGTTTTTTTTTAAACCATATACTACAACACAATCAAGCTTATCACATATTACAATAGATAAATTAGCATAACAAAACAATCCGTGCAAATTCGCGCGTAATAATGGCTAGTGGTGTTGCTGATATATTAGTATTAGTTAAGATATCACTAATATTTGACGTGTTCATGTATTAGGATCTGGCCATCTATGATATGCTAATATTTCTCAGTCAACTAATATCTCTAGTGACCATCCAAAATATATCGGATTATAATATTCGTAATACTTCGGATTCACTCGACTCAACTCGGCCGGAGTGATCCCGAACGTATTACCCGCTCTCATCGCCTTCGCACTGTAAGCAGTGATATCGTAACGACGCTGAGATCCTATCAACGTAGTTTTAAGGTGCAAATTCGAGTGACATCGCATTCAAGCGAGACGAACAGTTTTCGAATATTTCTCTCTCATTTGCTTTCTATAAGAGAGAGAGAGACAGACAGACTCGTGACGTCCAAAAGTGTCGTGACAAAAAGTGTTGTGTCAAAAAGTGTCGTGTCAATTTTTCGTAAGATTTTTTTCCGTCTAGCCCCCTTTCACAACGCGCGATAAGGAACTTCGTTCCAAAAACTTGGGGATAATCATAGATAGGAATCTTTCCTGGAACCCACAGCTACAAGAACTTAGTCGTAAGGTATATGCTGCAGCCGGCTCCTTACGAAGATTGCGTAACTTTCTTCCCATTCCTACAAAAATTTTCCTCGTGCAATCGCTTCTTTTTCCCATCCTTGACTATGCTGATGCCAGCTATCTAGATCTCACCGAAAACCAACTGAACAAACTTGAGCGCCTTCAAAATTTCTTTATTAGATTTATATTTGGCTTGCGCAAATATGATCATGTGTCCGAGTTTCGCACTAAGCTCAAGTGGTTAACAGTCCGCCTTCGTCGGAATTCTCATATTCTTTCCTTACTTTTTGCTATTCTTTTTTCTCCTTCTTCCCCTTCTTATCTTAAAGATCGTTTCGGGTTTCTTTATGAGTCTCATTCCCGACTGTTGAGATCATCGGAAAACTTAAAGCTGAATACGCCGATCCACACGACACGCTATATGGACCAATCCTTCGCCGTTCAAGCAGTGCGCCTGTGGAACGCGCTGCCATTGACCATAAGGCAAGCAAAGACATATCATTCCTTTAAACTACTTGTGAAGGAACATTACCTAAATTCTCTGCAATAATTATAAATAAATATATTTGTATCGACATGTATATATGTATATATATATATATAAATTTTATGTATTTAATTTCTTTTAATAAGATGCCGTATACCTCCAACTACCAAATTAATGATCTAGATATTAATGTATTCCATCCAATGGTTGTCTGGAAGAGATCGCCGAGTGCGATAAGACCGCCAATTGTACTTTTTGCCTATGATGTACTATCTAAATTAAATATAGTGTACAATAAAGCATATATAAATAAAATAAAATATAGTCATCATCATATCATCCTAACGTCCCTAACGGGGTAGGCAGAGAGTATAGAGCGCCAGTTCTCTCTAGACTTACATACCTCTTTCGCTTCGTCCACATTCATCAGTCTCTTCATACATGCTCGTCGGTTCTGAGTACTCTATATATATATATATATATATATATATATATATATATATATATATATATATGTTAGTATGTATAGTCGTGCTTGAGTAATGGCGATGGACTCGCCATCTGCCACGTTGGCACCTACAAGAATAAAATATATGACTCTCTGAAGTGTATAGTGTATTTTGTTTTGGGATACCATAGACGATAACAAGTAAACCTGACGCAAACCATAGATTGGTTACGGCTCGAAATACAAATGTCATCTGGGGAAAAACAATTGACAAGCATTGAATATATACGAGTTCTCTTACAGGACGCTAATTTGTTATCTTTGGCTTGTAACTCATAGACTTTCCACTCTCATTTTTTTTAAGGTTCCCTCAGCAATACATGGCGACAAGGCGATTGGACTTCCAAATACAAATGTGGACCCAACAAAGTTCCCCTTAGAAACGACACATACAAACAGACGAACGGATGCAATATCCAATACGACACGAACCTTAACGAGACAAAGTTTATCTTAAACCAGATGACGATTAAAAAGATTCTCCCCAACGAAGATGACTTTACAACGGAGAGATTTTACAAGAACTCGCTTTTGAAGCAAATGGACGCCATTGAAAATTACGAAACGCAAGCCAAATTCGTCGAGGATATGTTTAAAAGTGATTTCAAACGGGACAAAAGTGTCGTATGTGGGGGCGATCCTACCAATGCCTGCATTTGCGACAGCTGTGATGTTGGCTGCGGCTGTGTGTGCGACAAATGCTACTCCGAATGTTGGCCCAAAGATTGGATTCAACGCGACTTCCCCGGCGCGAGGGTGATATCCATAAACTATACCAGTGATCCGTATCTATGGCGACCTTTGTGGGTAAAGGAGATCAAAAGGTGTGGTTAAAACCCAAATTTATATAGATAAATAGATTTTAAGAGAGGGTTTCCCGTTCGAATTGGAGCTGCCCGCCTGGGGCAGGACCTCCACCTTATAGAAGTCCGTAGACAAATAACACTATTGTTTGTGTGAGCCGTGGTGGCCGAGTGGTTCGAGCAGTTGCCTGCGACGCAAAGGTCGCAAGTTCGAATCCCGACTGTACCAATGAGTTTTTCTAAACTTAAGTACAGTGATTAGTCACACCACGAGCTTTACGGTGAAGGAAAACATCGAGAGGAAACCTGCATACGTCTGAGAAGACATTCAAAGGCGTATGTATAGTCGTGCTTGAGTAACGGCGATGGACTCGCCATCTGTCACGTTGGCACCTAAAATATATCTGGCGGAAAGTGGGTGTGTGGGTATTACCTATACACCTCTGCCTACCCCTTCGGGGACCCTTGTGGGAAGGCGTGAGGATATATATTATTATTGTTTATGTTGTGTTCCTACGCGGTGAATAAGGTTTCCAATAATAAGCTCTCTCTCTCTCTCGATGTTTTCCTTCACCGTAAAGCTCGTGGTATGACTAATCACTGTACTTAAGTTCACACACAGTTTAAAGAGAGGTAGGGCATAACGGGTTTCCCGTTCGAATTTGGAGCTGCCCGACTGGGGCAGGACCTCCACCTTATAGAAGTCCGTAGCCAAATAACACATTTTTTTGTATTGTGTTCCTACGCGGTGAATAAGGTTTCCAGTAATGAGCTCCTTGGGGAGGGGGGAGGATTGGTACATTGTGTTGGAAGCAGTGGAATTAAACCTATAATGCTGCCAACACACTATAACTCTCTAGAACAACACACTACAACACACTAGAACACAGAGTGGCAACGCGCAAGTGATACTTCGGTATCGTTAGCGTAAATAGGCTACGGTAACCGTTTCCCATCAGGTGGGCCGTATGCTTGTTTGCCACTCTTGTGGTATAAAAAAAAAAACTTGTTAGTACTGTCAGGATTCGAACATGCAACCTTTGTGTTGCAAGCAACTATCCGAAATCTCTCGTACAAAATGTAAGGCTTCAAACACACTATTCTTCCCAGATTGCGTCTCCACGAACGAGCTGACCAAATGATAAAACAACTATTGGATCTTGGGGTCGGGTCCAGACCCATCGTGTGGGTCGGACACTCAAAGGGTGGTCTGTTCATAAAGCAGATATATTGCGAAGGTATGAACTAACCCTACTCTAGTTAATATAAGTGTGTATATCAGTCGCCGATACCTATAGTACAGGCTCTGCCTAGTTTAGGGTCAGTTGGCTTTGTGTGAGATGTCCACAATATTATTGTTGTTACATCTATGTATATAAGTGTGTATATCAGTCGCCGATACCTATAGTACAGGCTCTGCCTAGTTTAGGGTCAGTTGGCTTTGTGTGAGATGTCCACAATATTATTGTTGTTACATCTATATAAGTGTGTATATCAGTCGCCGATACCTATAGTACAGGCTCTGCCTAGTTTAGGGTCAGTTGGCTTTGTGTGAGATGTCCACAATATTATTGTTGTTACATCTATATAAGTGTGTATATCAGTCGCCGATACCTATAGTACAGGCTCTGCCTAGTTTAGGGTCAGTTGGCTTTGTGTGAGATGTCCACAATATTATTGTTGTTACATCTATATAAGTGTGTATATCAGTCGCCGATACCTATAGTACAGGCTCTGCCTAGTTTAGGGTCAGTTGGCTTTGTGTGAGATGTCCACAATATTATTGTTGTTACATCTATATAAGTGTGTATATCAGTCGCCGATACCTATAGTACAGGCTCTGCCTAGTTTAGGGTCAGTTGGCTTTGTGTGAGATGTCCACAATATTATTGTTGTTACATCTATATAAGTGTGTATATCAGTCGCCGATACCTATAGTACAGGCTCTGCCTAGTTTAGGGTCAGTTGGCTTTGTGTGAGATGTCCACAATATTATTGTTGTTACATCTATATAAGTGTGTATATCAGTCGCCGATACCTATAGTACAGGCTCTGCCTAGTTTAGGGTCAGTTGGCTTTGTGTGAGATGTCCACAATATTATTGTTGTTACATCTATATAAGTGTGTATATCAGTCGCCGATACCTATAGTACAGGCTCTGCCTAGTTTAGGGTCAGTTGGCTTTGTGTGAGATGTCCACAATATTATTGTTGTTACATCTATATAAGTGTGTATATCAGTCGCCGATACCTATAGTACAGGCTCTGCCTAGTTTAGGGTCAGTTGGCTTTGTGTGAGATGTCCACAATATTATTGTTGTTACATCTATATAAGTGTGTATATCAGTCGCCGATACCTATAGTATAGGCTCTGCCTAGTTTAGGGTCAGTTGGCTTTGTGTGAGATGTCCACAATATTATTGTTGTTACATCTATATAAGTGTGTATATCAGTCGCCGATACCTATAGTACAGGCTCTGCCTAGTTTAGGGTCAGTTGGCTTTGTGTGAGATGTCCTCAGTTCTCTCTAGACTTACATACCTCTTTCGCTTCGTCCACATTCATCAGTATCCATCACACAAATATCTGCCCTCAGCGGGAATCAACCCGCAACCTCAAGCTTCGCAGTCTGGAGTTCTAGGCAATAGACCAGATGGCCATTATTCTTTTCTTAATTCTTATTATGTCTTATTATTCTAGCTTATGAAGCATATATTTCATTGCATGGGGACACAGAGGTCGAAGGTCAAACGTTGGACGCAGATGTTAAACAGCTGTCTCATCCTAATGATGTGGAGATAAATGCAGTGCAGATAAATGATCCGCGTTATAAAGTTGATGGTAAGAACCTTATACGAACCCCGTGGGGGACTGGAGTTTCTTGCCGGTTCTTCTCCATGGAAGCGACCAACCCGAACCGTGCTTCTTTTTCGACGTTTTATAAGTGTCCACCTGGGCCTATGTGACATAAAAATATTTTGATTTTGATTCCCCTCACGGGGTATGCAGAGAGTAAAGAGAGCCAGTTCTCTCTAGACTTACATACCAATTTCGTTTAATTATATCCTCACGCCTTCTTGGGTCCCCGAAGTGGTAGGCAGAGGTGTATAGGTAGTACCCACACACCTACTCTCCGCCAGAGACATATTTTAGGTGCCAACGTGACAGATGGCGAGTTAAGGTTTTCCCTGGAGAGTACAGCATGGAGTTCTTCAAGAAGGGTGTGAAAGGATTCCTGCAGGATCGGCAACTCGCGAGTGATACCCCTGGTGTTGCAAGCGTCCATAGGCGGCGGTGACCGCTTACCATCAGGCGGACCGCATGCTTCTTTGCCACCCAAGTGGTATAAAAATAATAATGCTTTCAGGAGTCAGTTTGTCCAGCAAAGCCAGTTTATGGGAGTTGAGTGCTGGTTTCATGTTCTACTCCGTCCCCCACCGAGGGTCCCCCCTAGCTGACTTCAAGACCCCCATCACGGCGAGGAGTATTGAGCTCCTGGAGATCAGCAAAGGTCAGTAGGTTTGATGTTCGTCTACATAGTAAGAGATTGGTCACACATTCCTTGCAACAAAAAGGTTGCAACTTCGAATCCCGACTGTACCAATGAGTTTTTCTGAACTT
The DNA here is from genome assembly GCA_945859725.1 of Drepana falcataria. NCBI lineage: Eukaryota > Metazoa > Arthropoda > Insecta > Lepidoptera > Drepanidae > Drepana > Drepana falcataria. Next base: position 1,150,288 of record OX243949.1, read on the forward strand.
AAGTACAGTGATTAGTCACACCACGAGCTTTACGGTGAAGGAAAACATCGAGAGGAAACCTGCATACGTCTGAGAAGACATTCAAAGGCGTATGTATAGTCGTGCTTGAGTAACGGCGATGGACTCGCCATCTGTCACGTTGGCACCTAAAATATATTTTTGGCGAAAAACGGAGTAGGCAGAGTGTGTTGATGTTCCCTTGTGGGAAGGCGTGAAGACATAGGTACCATTATATGATATGTATTGCCACGCTTGACTATCATATACGGTGCTTGAGAAAATACAACAGTTGTCGTCTAGAAGTGGGTGTGTGCGTATTACCTATACACCTCTGCCTATCCCTTCGGGGACCCTTGTGGGAAGGCGTGGGGATATATATGTATGTCTAGCAGTTGTCGCGTGTTGTCAATATATCCTCATGACGATGCAATAAAACATAAAGCTCCGAAGATGACACAATGACGACATTATTGAAGGGAGTAATACTCACATGGAAATGTGGTTTTGTGCCATTGCACATGATGCATTATATATATTTTGTGGTGTATTTTCAGAAAATTTTAACAAAATTAAAAATAAAATCTTTATCTTTACATTTACAGATTCTTATGCGAAATCATGTAAAAAAAAAGAATTCATTTATAAATTTTTTTTGAGACTCGTCAGTGTTCCCTGTCATCTTGTATGTGTGTTTGGTCGCAGACTGCGCCCTGGTGGTGTCCCTGCATGAGCGATGGCTGCGGGCGACGCGCGGGGGGCCTGTCGTGGCGAGTCTCGTGGAGACAGGACGCACGCTCATGGCGGTGCTGTGGCTACGCATCGTCAGCGTCGACTCCGCAGGTAACGGACACATACACACCACACTTGGCCAACTAAGCAACGCTTGTACTGCGGGAACTGGACAACGATATACATACTTATATAGATAGGCAATTACACACAAATTGACCTAGTCCCAAACTAAGCAAAGCTTGTACTGTGGGAACTGGACAACGATATACATACTTATATAGATAGGCAATTACACACAAATTGACCTAGTCCCAAACTAAGCAAAGCTTGTACTGCGGGAACTGGACAACGATATACATACTTATATAGATAGGCAATTCCACACAAATTGACCTAGTCCCAAACTAAGCAAAGCTTGTACTGTGGGAACTGGACAACGATATACATACTTATATAGATAGGCAATTACACACAAATTGACCTAGTCCCAAACCAAGCAAAGCTTGTACTGTGGGAACTGGACAACGATATACATACTTATATAGATAGGCAATTACACACAAATTGACCTAGTCCCAAACTAAGCAAAGCTTGTACTGTGGGAACTGGACAACGATATACATACTTATATAGATAGGCAATTACACACAAATTGACCTAGTCCCAAACCAAGCAAAGCTTGTACTGTGGGAACTGGACTACGATATACATACTTATATAGATAGGCAATTACACACAAATTGACCTAGTCCCAAACCAAGCACAGCTTGTACTGTGGGAACTGGACAACGATATACATACTTATATAGATAGGCAATTACACACAAATTGACCTAGTCCCAAACTAAGCAAAGCTTGTACTGTGGGAACTGGACAACGATATACATACTTATATAGATAGGCAATTACACACAAATTGACCTAGTCCCAAACTAAGCAAAGCTTGTACTGTGGGAACTGGACAACGATATACATACTTATATAGATAGGCAATTACACACAAATTGACCTAGTCCCAAACCAAGCAAAGCTTGTACTGTGGGAACTGGACAACGATATACATACTTATATAGATAGGCAATTACACACAAATTGAGCTAGTCCCAAACTAAGCAAAGCTTGTACTGTGGGAACTGGACAACGATATACATACTTATATAGATAGGCAATTACACACAAATTGACCTAGTCCCAAACTAAGCAAAGCTTGTACTGTGGGAACTGGACAACGATATACATACTTATATAGATAGGCAATTACACACAAATTGACCTAGTCCCAAACTAAGCAAAGCTTGTACTGTGGGAACTGGACAACGATATACATACTTATATAGATAGGCAATTACACACAAATTGACCTAGTCCCAAACTAAGCAAAGCTTGTACTGTGGGAACTGGACAACGATGTACATACTTATATAGATAGGCAATTCCACACAAATTGACCTAGTCCCAAACTAAGCAAAGCTTGTACTGCGGGAACTGGACAACGATATACATACTTATATAGATAGGCAATTACACACAAATTGACCTAGTCCCAAACTAAGCAAATCTTGTACTGTGGGAACTGGACAACCATATACATACTTAAGTATATAGATAGGCAATTACACACAAATTGACCTAGTCCCAAACTAAGCAAAGCTTGTACTGTGGGAACTGGACAACGATATACATACTTATATAGATAGGCAATTACACACAAATTGACCTAGTCCCAAACTAAGCAAAGCTTGTACTGTGGGAACTGGACAACGATATACATACTTATACAGATAGGCAATTAATTGACCTAGTCCCAAACTAAGCAAAGCTTGTACTGTGGGAACTGGACAACGATATACATACTTATATAGATAGGCAATTCCACACAAATTGACCTAGTCCCAAACTAAGCAAAGCTTGTACTGTGGGAACTGGACAACGATATACATACTTATATAGATAGGCAATTACACACAAATTGACCTAGTCCCAAACTAAGCAAAGCTTGTACTGTGGGAACTGGACAACGATATAGATACTTATATAGATAGGCGATTCCACATAAATTGACCTAGTCCCAAACTAAGCAAAGCTTGTACTGTGGGAACTGGACAACGATATACATACTTATATAGATAGGCAATTCCACACAAATTGACCTAGTCCCAAACTAAGCAAAGCTTGTACTGTGGGTACAGGAAGTTAGGAAAAACTCATTGGTACAGACGGGATTCGAACTTGCAAATTTTCAAAACAAACACTTTCGCATTACATTACCTACATAGTAGAATATACAATATTGCCAAATGTTCGCCTATTCCAGACGCCGGCATTGGCTCTCTGAGTGGAGTCTGCGTGGACCACAGGGAGATTTGTAAACCTTCCAGCAGGTCTTGCCAGCTTTACACAGAGCTGACTGACCTCATCAGAGCAGCACTGGAGAAGATAGAGAAGAGGGAGTCACTTTCCCGGACTAGTAATATAGCTAACGGTCTAAATGGTTGATTTTAAAGTATTTCGCCGACAGGGAATAGAATCTACGAACCGTATTGCTAAAGTGTATTTCGTAGTATGTTTACTACTAAGTTGTTTTAATCTAGGAATATAATTTTAATAGCAATTAAATAGAAAATTGATCGCGGACTCCGCGGGGCATGGCTAGTATGTCAATATGATTGAGGTTAAAGAACTTGGATGTAAAGAAAACTTTAATAAAAATATTTTGTTGATTTAAACGGTGAGCAACGCTAAAGTGCTATTTTAAAAGTAAGCAAATTAATAGCCGTTGTGGCTTAGTGGTTCCAGACTGTGAAGGACTCGCCATCTGTCACGTTGGCAACTAAAATATATCTCCGACGGAATGTGGGTGTGTGGGTACGGCCAAATATGTTCCCACCGTATATATTCAATAATCAAAATATTAAATGGTAAAATGCCGTGGTGGCCGAGTGGTTCGAGTAGTTGTCTGCGACATAAAGACCGCAAGTTCGAATCCCGCCTGTTTCTGAACTTAAGTACAGTGATTAGCCGCACCACGAGCTTTACGGTAAAGGAAAACATGGAGAGGAAACCTGCATACGTCTGAGAAGCAATTCAAAGGCGTATGTATAGTCGTGCTTGAGTAACGGCGATGGACTCGCCATCTGTCACGTTGGCACCTAAAATATATCTCCGACGGAAAGGGGGTGTGTGGGTACTGTACCCACAATATTCTAAATCTTTTTTCGTATCCCTTAGTTAGCCTCAACATGAGTTACGGGGTAACGTGGTAAATGTCGAAATGCATGCGACTGAAAAACTATGTAGTTTCCATGTCAAAAATATATTGTTTAAAAAAAAAAAAAACATTTAGCCATAAGTTGAGTATATAGATGATAATGTATCGGTTTATTATTCCAGTGGCTTGTATCGTCCAATTTATTGTATCAATAAGAACGATTCGTATAAAAATGTGTTTCATTAACAATTACATATTATTATATCTACATTTATTAAATCGTCATCCCTCCGACCAGGTGGGATGACGATTTGCGAAGGACTGCTGGCAGATGTTGGATGCGGCAAGCTGAAGACAGGGCGCTATGGCGCTCATTAGGGGAGGCCTATGTCCAGCAGTGGACTAGAGTGGGCTGATGATGATGATGATGATATCTACATTTATAAATAACAAAGTCCCAGCGTTGTCTGTCAGTCCGCGATAAAATGCTAAGCTGCTGAATAGATTTTCATGCGACTTTGCCTTCGACACCGGCACACAGTGTAGTGTACGTACACTAGTGCTTGGCGGCAGGATATCTGGCACTGCGGTGGTCACCTAGCCGGACTGTTGCAATGAGAGGCCTACCACCTAGTACCCAGTCCCTTATGGCCAGTAATGTGACTAGCTACAGTGCCCTCCACACCGGCACACAGTGTAGTGTACGTACACTAGTGCTTGGCGGCAGGATATCTGGCACTGCGGTGGTCACCTAGCCGGACTGTTGCAATAAGAGGCCTACCACCTAGTACCCAGTCCCTTATGGCCAGTAATGTGACTAGCTACAGTGCCCTCCACACCGGCACACAGTGTAGTGTACGTACACTAGTGCTTGGCGGCAGGATATCTGGCACTGCGGTGGTCACCTAGCCGGACTGTTGCAATAAGAGGCCTACCACCTAGTACCCAGTCCCTTATGGCCAGTAATGTGACTAGCTACAGTGCCCTCCACACCGGCACACAGTGTAGTGTACGTACACTAGTGCTTGGCGGCAGGATATCTGGCACTGCGGTGGTCAACTAGCCGGACTGTTGCAATAAGAGGCCTACCACCTAGTACCTAGTCCCTTAAGGCCAGTAATGTGACAATAAATAAAATAAAACAACGGAATAATTGAACATTTTGTGTTATTGAGATTAACGAAATCCTTATTATAACATTTTAATGATACTTATTGCTATGAAATCACAAAACATTTAACAATTACCCTTACAATAAAATTTTGGTATACAATGAATACTTGTATCATATTCGAATTGTAGCTTACAAGTCCTTTGAGACATAAAAAATAACTTTACTGGTCTGTCAATATTTTTAGACTATAAATGCTACTAAACATTACGAGGATATTTTCAGGTTATTGAATTTTTTCATATAAGTAATTATTTTTCTTACTTAATAAAGAAAAGCTATTTTATGTAATACATAATAAAAAAATATTATTGAAAGAAAAATTAAAGCCGCAACAAATTTTGTTTAAAGATAATTTTCATCATAATTCAAGCATATTTAACAGGGTTTTTATATTTGGCACTCATTAGGAGGCGTTCAAGTATTACGTAAGCGCTTGGGGGGGCTTTGCTATGCTTATTTTTGATATCGTGATTACGTCAGCAGATATTTACTATTTTACACAAATGGCAACCCACAAATAATATTTAGGTACTAATTATTACGTAAGCATGTGGGGGAAAGGTTTGGCTACTTTTGCTGACAAGGGAAGGGGGGGGTGGAGGTGGGGGGTTGATAATTGTAAAAAATCTGCTTACGTTATACTTGAATGGCCGTAATAATTATACTTTAATAGGTACTCATTTTAAAAATAGTTTTAAATCATACCTTTTGTCAACTTATAAGATGACATAATCACAAAAAAAAACTGTATACCTACTGTAAAGAAGGTGGAAGTTACATACACACATATCACAATGCCGAGTCCCTCACGGGGTAGGCAGAGTAGAGCGCCAGTCCTCTCTAGACTTACATACATAATTATATAATATTAAAAAAAAATACATAAGTCATCTTAGTGTATATATAATAATACAATGATAACTTGCTCCTGCTTTTGGTGCACACTACTCTAGCGGCGGGGAGACTGGGCCTCGCTACATCTGTGTTGTGTGCGTCATGTGACTACTACAGCAATAGTGGCGTGTGATTGGTGCACACTACTCTAGCGGCGGGGAGACTGGGCCTCGCTACATCTGTGTTGTGTGCGTCACATGCTTTTGATAATCTTACCTTGGAAACTGCTTCGGTAAAAATTCGGGACGTTAGCTTAATGAGACCTGTCGCTTAGGCTGGCACCACTCTTGGGTACAGTAGCGCAATGCAGAACTTCATTATCATGACAGTCCGTCAAACAATTTCTATACGGAGAGGGATTCCATTATTCCCTAGGAGGGATCGGACAGCTCGTTCCGGCTTGAATATATCATGACGAAGCAATAAAGCAAATAGCTCCAAAGTTAACAAAATGTGGTTAAATTTAAACTCACTCTGAAATATGGTTTTACAAATTCTTTACAGACTATTAATGACATGAAAAACTACATAAATCACTTTATTGTTTTATGGCAGTTTTATGCGAAAATAAGGTGTAACAAATTGTTATCGTGAAAAGTTTTTGACGTGACATCCAATAAATCAACGAACGCCGGCTGCACGCACGAAAAAGGATGACTCATTGTCCCGTTACGCTCAGAGTCCCGTAACGCTCATTGTCCTGTTACGAATGGAGCGAGAGCGCTACACGAGCGAGCGAAGACGCAATCTTGTTATGCCGTTGTTACGTTTAACTATCGTCCGTAAAACCTACTTTGCAATCAACCAATTTTGTTTTTTATTTTCCCTTCATCATGTACCATTTATCACATATTCAAGTGACTACCTCCTAAAGAGTAATTTGATAGACTGCTCAGGATAGTTTGTTATATACTTGTCCCGTTATGTAATGTACATTAGATAGCTGGCTGGTAGTTTTACTATTAACGTAATTAATGGCTACTACAATACATCGATATGAGGCGAATGAATGATCTAACAAAAAACTTATCACTACTTAGGGAACGTACCCATACGACGTGACGTTAGGGGGGGGGGGGCGGGGGGGAGCGGAGTCATAAAATACTACGATTTTATATAATAATAAAAATATCCTCACGCCTTCCCACAAGGGTCCCCGAAGGGGTAGGCAGAGGTGTGTAGGTAATACCCACACACCCACTTTCCGCCAGAGGTATATTAAATGCCAACGTGACAGATGGCGAGTCCATCGCCGTTACTCAAGCACGACTATACATACGCCTTTGAATTTCTTCTCAAACGTATGCAGGTTTCCTCTCGATGTTTTCCTTCACCGTAAAGCTCGTGGTGTGACTAATCAGTGTACTTAAATTAAGAAAAAGTCATTGGTACAGTCGGGATTCGAACTTGCGATCTTTGTGTCGCAGGCAACTGCTCGAACCACTCGGCCACCACGGCTCTTTACTTTACTACGATTTTACTGAGAGAAATCTCGTATTTTTCAACCTATATTCGAATAGCGCGCAGTGTGTAGCGCTTTTTAAACTCACAGCTGGTGGCGCTGACGCACATATGCCGAGACGTCAGCTGATTGATATAATTCACTAGCAATTTAAGTATGCATGCAGTCTTATGTAATAAAGACGAGTATGAGCCAATTTTTTTTTTTAAATTTTTGCCTGTGAAATGATTAAAAATCGTAATTATGAATTACTACGTGAAAACTAAAGGGGAGAGGGGGGTCTTGGCATATACTAAAGCACGGTCGCGGAACAGAAAGAATTTCGTACGATAACCTATTATTACCCATCTCTGTCACTCCCGCGTAAATATAATGCGTCTCGCTCGCACAGATGCAATGACCGCTGTCGCCAGGGATTGTAAACCGTTTAATTGAGACCGTAAGGTTTGTTCTTGCTTGCGTCTGGTGTTTTGGTCGCAATTAAAAATATTTGACATGATTCATAATTTTTGAATAACTAACGACATTCCATCTTGGGATGCGTTAGTGCTCGTTCAATTTTGAAACACATTTATCTTAGTTTGTTGTTATTTGTTAGTTTTTGTTGTCTTGTTTTAATTGTTAAGTGGTTTCGTTGATTTGTTAAGTTTAATTTACTGTTTTAAAATGGAACCAGTGCCGTCTACCTCGCGTCCATTCAAGAAGTTTGTTTCTCCGCGGAAGAAAAGAAAAATGTCACACTTTAGTGAATCTGAGAAGGTTATGATTATTAACGTGTTTAAATACATTAAGGAATCTGTGATTCAGTTTTATATTGAGATATTATTGCAAAATTGTTATAAATAAAAGTAATGGAATGTCTGAAGAGTTTATTGTTTAACAAAATACTTAATAATAATTTATTTAATAAGCTAGTTTTTTTCTATCCTTCAAATATTTCATGCAAACCACACATATAAAAATGTTTGTGACCACTGTCAGTAGGTAAAGAGGTCATTGTACGAAATTCTTCCTGCTCCGCGACCGTACTTTACGAGTGGTCACCGAGGGGAGGGAGGGGTCACGTAGTATGGGTACGTTCCCTTATATAAATAACAACTAACTCATAATTGCTTTCAGAATCTCTAAAATCTTCCGAATCTGGTAATTTAGTTTTATCACTATTTTCAATCAAATTTCTATACGTCTCGCCTTTACTATCATTTGTTATTGGTTTGCGTTTAGTTTCTTCACCGTTTACGCTCCTATTACACAACAGTTCAGTTGAATCTTTACTATCAGCAAGCGTAGTACAAAACTTTGCAAGTTCCAGCCAATTTCGCTCTTTTATTTCTTCTATACTAAGCAAATCAACAGCATTTTCATCTTTATTAACCTTCGCAGTTCGATTAAATCGTACTTCGCCTTTATTACTACCAATTTTAGAAATATTTTGTTCCGCTTCTACCTCTGAAAGTGTACCTACAGCCTCTACGTTTCTACCATCATGTATATTTCTACCGAACCCTACCACGTCCTGCATGGCGCTACCATCGTGAAGAGAGGCGCCTGTCTAGGCGAACAGTGCGTTTACGTCAGCGTTTACGATCTCGCATAGAAACTGGTCTTGTTCTAGTGGTTTCTTCACCCACTGACCTAATTTGGCTTTCTCGAAGGCATTTATTAGGCGGGTCTTTGCTTCCTGTGGGTAGTAAAGTTTATTTATATTAAGGTTATTATTAGGAGTGATATAAAATAATACTACCTTGAGTCACTCACACAAAAGGACCAACAGGAACAGGACAACGATATACATACTTATATAGATAGGCAATTCCACACAAATTGACCTAGTCCCAAACTAAGCTAAGCTTGTACTGTGGGAACTGGACAACGATATACATACTTATATAGATAGGCAATTACACACAAATTTACCTAGTCCCAAACTAAGCAAAGCTTGTACTGCAGGAACTGGACAACGATATACATACTTATATAGATAGGCAATTCCACACAAATTGACCTAGTCCCAAACTAAGCAAAGCTTGTACTGTGGGAATTGGACAACGATATACATACTTATATAGATAGGCAATTCCACACAAATTGACCTAGTCCCAAACTAAGCAAAGCTTGTACTGTGGGAACTGGACAACGATATACATACTTATATAGATAGGCAATTACACACAAATTTACCTAGTCCCAAACTAAGCAAAGCTTGTACTGCAGGAACTGGACAACGATATACATACTTATATAGATAGGCAATTCCACACAAATTGACCTAGTCCCAAACTAAGCAAAGCTTGTACTGCAGGAACTGGACAACGATATACATACTTATATAGATAGGCAATTCCACACAAATTGACCTAGTCCCAAACTAAGCAAAGCTTGTACTGTGGGAATTGGACAACGATATACATACTTATATAGATAGGCAATTCCACACAAATTGACCTAGTCCCAAACTAAGCAAAGCTTGTACTGTGGGAACTGGACAACGATATACATACTTATATAGATAGGCAATTCCACACAAATTGACCTAGTCCCAAACTAAGCAAAGCTTGTACTGCGGGAACTGGACAACGATATACATACTTATATAGATAGGCAATTCCACACAAATTGACCTAGTCCCAAACTAAGCAAAGCTTGTACTGCGGGAAGTGGACAACGATATACATACTTATATAGATAGGCAATTCCACACAAATTGACCTAGTCCCAAACTAAGCAAAGCTTGTACTGCGGGAAGTGGACAACGATATACATACTTATATAGATAGGCAATTCCACACAAATTGACCTAGTCCCAAACTAAGCAAAGCTTGTACTGCGGGAAGTGGACAACGATATACATACTTATATAGATAGGCAATTCCACACAAATTGACCTAGTCCCAAACTAAGCAAAGCTTGTACTGCGGGAAGTGGACAACGATATACATACTTATATAGATAGGCAATTCCACACAAATTGACCTAGTCCCAAACTAAGCAAAGCTTGTACTGCGGGAAGTGGACAACGATATACATACTTATATAGATAGGCAATTACACACAAATTGACCTAGTCCCAAACTAAGCAAAGCTTGTACTGCGGGAACTTGACAACGATATACATACTTATATAGATAGGCAATTCCACACAAATTGACCTAGTCCCAAACTAAGCAAAGCTTGTACTGTGGGAACTGGACAACGATATACATACTTATATAGATAGGCAATTCCACACAAATTGACCTAGTCCCAAACTAAGCAAAGCTTGTACTGCGGGAACTGGACAACGATATACATACTTATATAGATAGGCAATTCCACACAAATTGACCTAGTCCCAAACTAAGCAAAGCTTGTACTGCGGGAACTGGACAACGATATACATACTTATATAGATAGGCAATTCCACACAAATTGACCTAGTCCCAAACTAAGCAAAGCTTGTACTGCGGGAACTGGACAACGATATACATACTTATATAGATAGGCAATTCCACACAAATTGACCTAGTCCCAAACTAAGCAAAGCTTGTACTGCGGGAAGTGGACAACGATATACATACTTATATAGATAGGCAATTACACACAAATTGACCTAGTCCCAAACTAAGCAAAGCTTGTACTGCGGGAACTGGACAACGATATACATACTTATATAGATAGGCAATTCCACACAAATTGACCTAGTCCCAAACTAAGCAAAGCTTGTACTGCGGGAACTGGACAACGATATACATACTTATATAGATAGGCAATTCCACACAAATTGACCTAGTCCCAAACTAAGCAAAGCTTGTACTGCGGGAACTGGACAACGATATACATACTTATATAGATAGGCAATTCCACACAAATTGACCTAGTCCCAAACTAAGCAAAGCTTGTACTGCGGGAACTGGACAACGATATACATACTTATATAGATAGGCAATTCCACACAAATTGACCTAGTCCCAAACTAAGCAAAGCTTGTACTGCGGGAACTGGACAACGATATACATACTTATATAGATAGGCAATTCCACACAAATTGACCTAGTCCCAAACTAAGCAAAGCTTGTACTGCGGGAACTGGACAACGATATACATACTTATATAGATAGGCAATTCCACACAAATTGACCTAGTCCCAAACTAAGCAAAGCTTGTACTGTGGGAACTGGACAACGATATACATACTTATATAGATAGGCAATTCCACACAAATTGACCTAGTCCCAAACTAAGCAAAGCTTGTACTGCGGGAACTGGACAACGATATACATACTTATATAGATAGGCAATTCCACACAAATTGACCTAGTCCCAAACTAAGCAAAGCTTGTACTGCGGGAACTGGACAACGATATACATACTTATATAGATAGGCAATTCCACACAAATTGACCTAGTCCCAAACTAAGCAAAGCTTGTACTGCGGGAAGTGGACAACGATATACATACTTATATAGATAGGCAATTCCACACAAATTGACCTAGTCCCAAACTAAGCAAAGCTTGTACTGCGGGAACTGGACAACGATATACATACTTATATAGATAGGCAATTCCACACAAATTGACCTAGTCCCAAACTAAGCAAAGCTTGTACTGCGGGAACTGGACAACGATATACATACTTATATAGATAGGCAATTCCACACAAATTGACCTAGTCCCAAACTAAGCAAAGCTTGTACTGCGGGAAGTGGACAACGATATACATACTTATATAGATAGGCAATTACACACAAATTGACCTAGTCCCAAACTAAGCAAAGCTTGTACTGTGGGAACTGGACAACGATATACATACTTATATAGATAGGCAATTACACACAAATTGACCTAGTCCCAAACTAAGCATACAAACATACATATCTGTTAAGTCCTAAAGTAGGCAGAGAGAGTAGATCACTAGGCCTCTCTAGATTTACAGACCTCACCACAACCACATTCATCAGTCTCTTCATACATCACCGATTTCAAAAACTCTTGCCGTTCCCATTCTTGGGTGTGAGAGGATTTGATCTAGAGTGAGCTAGATCGATTCCAAGACTAGCTCTAGTCTAGTTTGGATCTGGGCTATTTTGTGAGTAATCGTCCAAAGGTATTTTAACCATTATTATTTATTCTTAGGATTCGTCACCCAAGGAAAACAGCCATGTTAACCAACCTGGTAGGCAGGACACAACAGTTTTGCCTCGTTGTATGGTAAGCTGTCGATCTCAGCGGGCAGAGCAACTTCGACTCCCGGCTGCGACTCCTGGAATTATTTATCAAACGTGACAACAAGAATAGGCTCTCCTGGTGTGGGACTGGTGGTGGTGTGGTAAGGCGGAGGTACTGCCCCAGGCTGCCTGCTATTGTGGACGGGAGGTCCGTTGTGCCCCACCTGCCTTCCTAACTCACCTTAGGACCAGCCCACTGCACTCGCAGTGCCATGTGTGTGCGACCTCCGTTAAAGGGGTACTGCCCCAGGCTGCCTGCTATTGTGGCAGGAGCTTCGTTGCACCCTATTTCTCTACTTTTTTTTATACCACTTGGGTGGCAAACAAGCATGCGGTCCGCCTGATGGTAAGCGGTTACCGCCGCCTATGGACACTTGTAACACCAGGGGTATCACTCGCGCGTTGCCGACCCTGCAGGAATCTATACGTTTATCTCGTATGACATGTAAAGTTGTTCTTTTATCTCACCTGCGGCAACTGCGGCAGTCGCTTCACGAGGTACTGCCACCGCGCAAACATGCTCTGTTTGCACAGCAGTGACGGCTGCCCGTTCTCCAATTTGCCAGTCGTAGCGTTGACCACCTCGGGTTGCTGCAAAGGACGGCATCATTACTGACAAGAGGGAGAAAGAAGATACTTGTGGGGATAAGACAAGTATCTAGGTAGAAATTATGTACTAACCATTGAGGTAGCTAGGTAGGAGGGGCGTACTGATGAGAGAGGTAGGAGTGACGTACAAACCAGTGAGGTAGCAGGCAAGAATAAACTAAAGGTAATCTCTCCACACCCTTCTTGAAGAACTCCATACTGCACTCTCTAGGGAAAACCTTTAAGAATGTACCAGGAGAGCATGAACTAAAGGTAATCATCTCTCCACACCCTGCTTGAAGAACTCCATGCTGCACTCTCTAGGGAAAACCTTTAAGAATGTACCAGGAGAGCATGAACTAAAGGTAATCTCTCCACACCCTGCTTGAAGAACTCCATGCTGCACTCTCAAGGGAAAACCTTTAAGAATGTACCAGGAGAGCATGAACTAGAGGTAATAGGAGATGGATGCTAGATACTGACCGGAGAGGTGATACACCAGCAGACGCTGAAGGAGGGCGCGCGGGCAGGAGTGCGCGCCTCAGTACTGGCGGCGCGCGCCAGTACGGGCCTGCGCAGGCGGAACGGCGGCGGGAGGGACTCCAAATACTTCTCGAAGCGCCCACAGATGGCTCTGCGCAACGACATATTATACGTTCGTTTATCTATTGCTATGGAAAGAGTAACCATGGCCTTTCTTTCCGGTTCTTCTCCATGGAAGCGACCAACCCGAACCGTGCACCTTTTTCGACGTTTTATAAGTGCCCACTTGGGCCTATGTGAAATAAAAATATTTTGATTGATTGCTATGGATTGTGCCATCAACGAAGACGCGCCCCACCAATTTGATAGGTGGCGGTATTTGAGCAATTTGGCAGGTGTTTGACCTGGGCGACGCTGGGCTGGAATCTTTTAAATATTTCTTCTGAACTTCTCCTCAACGGCAGGACCAATCTTATTAAATTTTCTATGTGTCTTCAGGTGGAGTTGAGAATGGGATAATACCTCATATTATTAACTAGCTTATGCCCGCGGCTTCGCTCGCGTGGGGTTCTAAAAAGTAGCTTATGTATTTAATTTTTCTGCTAAAATCGGTTCAGCCGCTATGCCGTGAAAGAGCAACATATATAAAATATGTTTATATATATTCCTCTGTGAGCTTTAAATTTTTCGAGATTCAAATGAATCCTATGTCCTATTCCTAGGTATAAGCTATCACCATATCAAATCATTGCATGGAATTACAACGATACTGAACAACTACTAACAGTAGTATCCTAAATTTCTTCCAAATCCATCCACGCATTCACACACTCACACACACACACATTCACACTCACACACATTCATAATTAATGCTCAATGTTATCCCTAAACTGCCACCATATACCCACCTGGCTCTCAAGATACAGGTTAGACCTAGTTTGAGAACCAGGGCACATTCATAATGATAGAATTTTGCTTATACTAATAATTATACATTTCTAAAACTCGATAAGTTTACCTAATAAGACTAGATAATAAGTTCCACTGTATACATATTCTTGCTATTGTAAACTTTCCATATAACGTATTTTATTGTTTATGTAATACTCTTTCTGGCATTTGAATAAATTTGAAATTTGAAATCGGTGCAGCCGTTTGGCCGTGAAAGAACCGCCAACATCCAAACTTACAAACTTATAATAATAATATATCCTCACGCCTTCCCACAAGTGTTCCCGAAGGCGTAGGCAGAGGTGTATAAGTAATAACCCACACACCCACTTTCCGCCAGAGGTATATTAGGTGCCAACGTGACAGATGGCGAGTCCATCGCCGTTACTCAAGCACGACTATACATACGCCTTTGAATGTCTTCTCAGACGTATGCAGGTTTCCTCTCGATGTTTTCCTTCACCGTGAAGCTCGTGACTAATCTAACCTTTATAATATTAGTAAGATAAGATAAGATTAAACTACATTTGATATAAATATTCCTAAACTAGCTGTCCCGCCCAGCTTCGCTCGGGTGAAAAAGTTAAATTGCCCGTAACACGATCGCAGCGCCACCTATTGGGTCCAATTGTAAACCTTAACCATTCTCGAATCTAGCTTAAGACACACAGAAACACACAGAAAGCTTCGCCCGGGTAAAAAGGTAAAATTCTTGAAACTCGATCGCAGCGCCACCTATCGGGTCCAATTTAATATAGCCTATGTTACTCGGGGATAATGTAGCTTTCCAAAGGTGAAAGAATTTTTGAAATCGGTCCAGTAGTTTCGGAGCCTATTCATTACAAACAAACAAACAAATCTTTCCTCTTTATAATATTAGTATAGATATACACATTTTTCTGTTGATCCTTACAAAACATCAACTTGCAAGGTGTTTAGATTTGTCTGATGAGATGTATATATTTGTATTATAAATATTTAAATCTAACGATTATCTATACTAATATTATAAAGAGGAAAGATTTGTTTGTTTGTTTGTTTGTTTGTTTGTAATGAATAGGCTCCGAAACTACTGGACCGATTTCAAAAATTCTTTCACCTTTGGAAAGCTACATTATCCCCGAGTAACATAGGCTATATTAAATTGGACCCGATAGGTGGCGCTGCGATCGAGTTTTAGGAATTTTAACTTTTTCACCCGTGCGAAGCTATCCCTTTCTGTGTGTCTTAAGGTGGATTCGAGAATGGTTTAGATTCGCAATTGGACCCGATAGGTGGCGCTGCAGTCGTGTTTCAGGAAATTTAATTTTTCATCCAAGCGAAGCTGGGCGGGACAACTAGTATTATATATATTAAAGAAATAATCATTTTTGTGTTTGTCTATACTAATATTATAAAGAGGAAAGGTTTGTATGTGTGTGCATGAAGAGGCAGAGGAAGGCCACGTTCCAACTACCTGGACCAAATCGATCGGACGCTCAAGGACGGGAACGTTAAGAGTACTCGAAACCGACGAGCATGTATGAAGAGACTGATGAATGTGGACGAGCGAACTGGCGCTCTATACTCTCTGCCTACCCCGTTAGCGACTTGGCGTGATGATATGTATGTAGGTTTGTATGTAAGTATGTTTGTAAGGTATTGGCTCAAAACGCACTGGACCGATTTGAAAAATTCTTTCACCTTTTGAATGCTACATTATCACTGATTAATATAAGCTATTTTAATTGCAAGAATAAATAAAAAATATGCCAAAATGTTTAAAAAATAAATGTCCCCCCGTGCGAAGCCGGGACGGGCCGCTAGGAATAATATTATAAAGAAGAAGATTTAATTGTTCGATTGGTTTGTTTGTATTGAATGGGCTCCGAAACTACTGGACCGATTTGAAAAATTCTTTCACCATTGGAAAGCTACATTCACCCTGAGTGACTTAAGCTATATTTTCTTTTATAAAAAATCTTATGTCCACCCGTGCGAAGCCGGGACGGAGCGCTAGTATTTTATAACCTGTGCAAGCTCAGCCTGGCGTGGACAGGTCGCTCAATTAAAATAACCAGTCGCCTGCAAATGAGGATAATTTCGCAAGTACTAGATCGTTACTTACTTATGTAAATCCACAGTGTTTACATTGCATATAAATATATAAGTAGTGGAAGGGTAGGCAAAGGTGTACCCACATACCGGTGATATATTTTATGTGTCAACATAAAAGCCGTTACTCAAGCACGACTATACATACGCCTTTGAATGTCTTCTCAGACGTATGCAGGTTTCCTCTCGATGTTTTCCTTCACCGTAAAGCTCGTGGTGTGACTAATCACTGTACTTAAGTTCAGAAAAACTCATTGGTACAGTCGGGATTGGAACTTGCAATCTTTGTGTTGCCGCCTGCTCGAACCACTCGGCCACCACGGCTGTCATCTTTCTAATATTATAAATGTGAATTTTTTCAACGCTGAAATATTCAAAGTTCTTATATTATAATGTATGATGCTCTTTCACGGCATAGCGGCTGAACCGAATCTAACTACACGCGGGCGAAGCCGCGGGCATAAGCTAGTTAAACAATAATTATACTAATTTTCCTGACAAAGACAGGACATCGAGAGGATACCTGCATTCGCTTGAGAAGAAATACAGAGATATTGTCGTGCTTGAGAAACTACGAATAGACTTTAAATATATGAATCATATTATATGTCAAGAGTACTCGAAACCGGCGAGCATGTATCAAGAGACTGATGAATTTGGACGAAGCGAAAGAGTTATGGAAGTCCATAGAGAACTGGCGCTCTATACTCTCTGCCTACTCCGTTAGGGGCACGGCGTGATGATATGTATATATGTAATTTTATTGCGAGTGAAAACAGTCGGCACATCTAGTATTATTTATGAAGACGTTCATGATATTCTAACGTTTACCTAACCAGTCTCCCCTCTTGATGAAAACCCGCCCTATTAGGTAATGGTGGGAAAAGTGCGGGCCACTTGTGAACCGACGCTGTTGCAACTGACGTTTGCACATTGCAAATACGTACAAATTAAAAACAAATATTTAAAAATAGAACACATCAATAATTGTTCTAAATAAAAATTAAAAATTAAAAACAACAGTCGAGAGTACGTTAAATAAAAATCGAAATTCAAAAGTAATTAACGAATAAATAAAGAAAAACAAAACATTAAAAAAAAGAAGCATTCAATACTTAATTCAATACTTAATTAATAAAAAAAGAAATACAGTTATCTAAATTCGAATTTCAAAATTTGATTTTAATTGGAAGAAACGGAAGGAGGTTGTCTTAAGTTTTTTTTTATCGGAGCGTTTAAAAACTGAGCATGCAGTCAGCAGTATCGTTAGCCTGTTTCCTGTCTGTCATACGTGAGTATATATATATTTTACTAGCGGTCCGTCCCGACTTCGCACGGGTAGACATGTTTTTTTTAATAAAAGAAAATATAGCCTATGTCACTCAGGGTGAATGTAGCTTTTCAATGGTGAAAGAATTTTTCAAATCGGTCCAGTTGTTTCGGTGCCTATTCAATACAAACATACATACAAATCTTTCCTCTGTATCATATTAGTATAGATGTTTCACGTTTGATTTGAAACGAGAGACTAAGTTCAATTACCAGGCTGGGCTTAAGAAACTATCAAGGTACAGAATAATGTATGGTGCCGTGGTGGACGAGTGGTTTCACTCCCGACTGTACCAATGAGTTTTTCTGAACTTAAGTACAGTGATTAGTCACACCACGAGCTTTACGGTGAAGGAAAACATCGAGAGGAAACCTGCATACGTCTGAGAAGACATTCAAAATATGTATAGTTGTGCTTGAGTAACGGCGATGGATTCACCATCTGTCACGTTGGCACCTAATATATCTGACCACACCTCTGCCTACCCCTTCGGAGACCCTAGTGGGAAGGCGTGGGAAGGCGTTGTATGGATTAATTGTATATATGAATTAATTATCCTTCTTTTAGAAATTGCACCAAATAAAACACACGCCATTTATAAATCGTTTAAACAATATACATAAGTGGTAGGAACAGATAGAGCTATGCACGAAGCCGCGCCCCACCAATGTCTAGTCGAGGGGGTCGCGGCATGCGGGCAGTATGACCCGAGTCTATTAATTGTAGTGTGCGTGTGCACTCATAGGTAATCAGTGTGTACCGACAATACTCACACATTAGTGGAAGGTTGCACACTTACACTGTACACTATAGGGGGGATAGTGGGGCGCGTCTTCGTGGACTAGCTATACGCTTCACATGCTAAGTAATTGGACCAAACATTCCTTAATAACGTAATAAACAATATATATTCATGAGGTAATATTACATACATGAGCGGTAACGCTCAACTGGTTCAGCAACGCGAACGTTACGAGTTCGAATCCCTACTGTATCAATGAGTTTGTCTACATTTAAGTACAGTGATTAGTCACACCACAAGCTTTACGGTGAAGGGAAACATCGAGAGCAGACCAAGGTTGCGCCTGCACTGCGATACCATACCACTTATACGTCAGGACGAGAGGAGGCGGCGTGGCCGAGAGGTCACAGCACTCTCCTGGCACGCTAACGACGCGAGTTCCAATCCCGACTGGGTTGAGGAGTTTTTATACATTTAAGTACAGTGATTAGTCACACCACGAGCTTTACGGTGAAGGGAAACATCGAGAGGAAACCTGTATACGTCTGAGAAGACATTCAAAGGCGTATGTATAGTCGTGCTTGAGTAACGGCGATGGACTCACCATCTGACACTTTGGCATCTAAAATATATCTTCCGGCGAAAATATGTTGAACCTCAGTGTACCCCTTCGGGGACCTTTGTGAGAAAGCCTAAAGATATACGACATATACATTTTTTAATGTCTTCTCAGACGTATGCAGGTTTCCTCTCGATGTTTTCCTTCACCGTAAAGCTCGTGGTGTGACTAATCACTGTACTTAAGTTCAGAATTCATTGGTACAGTCGGGATTCGAACTTGCCATGTTTGCGATGCAGCCGACTTATTCAGGCACTGGGGCGATTAAATACCTTGTAACTTCCTACTTTATAATCCAAGTTGTAATGAACGAGTTAGACTACTCATTACATAAAACTCGAGTTTTCATACCACAGGTAGAAATAGAACGGTCTTCTAGCAGTTGTCGCGTGTTGTCAATATATCCTCACGACGATGCAATAAAACATATAGCTCCAAAGATGACACAATGGCGACAATATTGAAGGGAGTCATACTCACATAGGAACACGGTTTTATGGAGTTTTTCTGAAACCAATAATAAGTAATAAAATCTTAATATATATAACATGCGCGTCACGTTGTTTGTCCGCGATGGGCTCCTAAACTACTTAACCGATTTCAATCAAATTTGCACACCGTGTGCAGTTTGATCCAACTTGATAGATAGGATAGCTTACATCACAATTGGACCCGATAGGTGGCGCTGCGATCGTGTTGCAGGAAATTTTACTTTTTCACCCGGGCGAAGCTGGGCGGGACAGCTAGTATATATATATATAAGGCGTCGTGTTTTCTCGTAGCCTCTACAGACTGTTACGAAACCCTAGAATTCTTACACCACAAGTTAATAGGGAGGTCAAACCGCAGTGGAGTCACAAATGGTGCATCTGTGGCCACATACGTTCATAAGGATCAACTTAAACGCGCACGTTATTGTTACGGCGTAGGCAGAGAGTATATAGCGCCAGTTACGAAACGAAGTTAAATACGTAACGATATTAGATCGAATCCGCAATTAAGAGATTCGCAAATCAACTGGCGTGAAGGAGGGTGTGACGTAAAGATGAAGAAAGGCATGTTACGTTGGTTTGGTCATATTTATTTATTTATTTATTTACACACAGATTAACATCCTTACAGTACATAGAAAGGATGAGTGAAGAAAGATTGACGAAACAGATATACAAAGCGAAAGTGTGTGCAAGAAGAGACAGAGGAAGGCCACGTTCGATCACATCGATCGGACGCTCAAGGACAGGAACGTTAAGAGTACTCGCTACCGAAGCATGTATGAAGAGACTGATGAATGTGGACGAAGCGAAAGAGGTATGTAAGCCTAGAGAGAACTGGCGCTCTATACTCTCTGCCTACCCCGTTAGGGACTTGGCGTGATATGTATGTACATACATATATGCTGGTTTCCTCTCGGCGTTTTCCTTCACCGTAAAGCTCGCGACCGTGAAAGAGGCCTTTGGAGCCTTGTAGTAGGCCTATTTGGCGGCTTTGTATAAAGTATGGCGTTTTGTTTGTAGGTCCGCCGGGAGTGCAGTTCGAAAACGCCCTGCTCCAGATAGCCCCAGTGGACAAATCCCAGTGCCCCTACGTAAAGGGGCATAACGATATATCATTCCAACTTTACACAAGGTAAGTTTAAAATGACGACCGTCTAGTGGTTAGAGCTCCTGACTGCGAAAGTTGAGGTCGCGGGTTCAATTCCCGCTGAGGGTAGATATTTGTGTGATTTATTATTTGTACCATAGTCTTGGATGCCCTATGCATCTATGTATACAGAAAGTGTCATCCACAACGACACGCCCCACTATCCTCCCCTACAGTTTACAGTGTAAGTGTGCAACCTTCCACTAATGAGTGAGTATTGTCGGTACACACAGATTACCTATGAGTGCACACGCACACTACAATTAATACACTCGGGTCATACTGCCCGCATGCCGCGACCCCCTCGACTAGACATTGGTGGGGCGCGTCATCGTGGATGGCACTATCTATAACAGTGACATAAGCCCCATCCAGTTAGTTCTCGATGTCACATAACGAATGGCCGCTGTTTCGTTTTCATCAAACCAGTTTAATTTCTTATAATTGGTCGTTGAAAGGTGGCAGTATCTCGACCAATCATAAGAAAAACGATATTTTTTATATCACCGGTACCGGTGATATAAAAATATTATTGAAGAATGATTATGAAACTTGGTTGGTTTGGTTTGGACACATAGAAAGGATGAGTGAAGAAAGATTGACGAAACAGATATACAAAGCAAAAGTGTGTGCAAGAAGAGGCAGAGGAAGGCCACGTTCCAACTACCCGGATCAAATAGATCGGACTCTCAAGGACGGGAACGTTAAGAGTACTCGAAACCGACGAGCATGTATGAAGAGACTGATGAATGTGGACGAAGCGAAAGAGGTATGTAAGTCTAGAGAGAACTGGCGCTCTATACTCTCTGCCTACCCCGTTAGGGACTCGGCGTGATGATATGTATATGATTATGAAACTTCGAATATACGTGCTCTCGTTAACGATCTGACTCCCTTCAATAATGTCGTCATTGTGTCATCTTCAGAGCTTTATGTTTTATTGCATCGTCATGAGGATATATTGACAACACGCGACAACTGCTAGAAGACAACTGTATTATCCGAGATACGACTGTACTGTGATTGCAGACATAACCCGACAGAGTACCAGGAGCTGTCACTGGGCGACGACGAGGGATTATTTGCTTCAAACATTGACTTCAACGACAAAACCATGATATACTTCCATGCGTTCATGGAACAACCGGACGATGGCAGCGGCATCATGGTCAGAGAAGGTATTGTCCTCACGCCTAAGGCCCCGAAGGGGTAGGCAGACATGTTTACATTTTTGTACTATAATATCGCCGCCCCCGGAGAACAAAATGACAATCGCAAAATCACAACTTTTCAGGAAAAATAAAAAACCGATTTTTGCTGATTTCTGGTAATTCACTAAACAATATTGTTTGTGAATTAGCTCAAATTAAAGCAAATTTTTGAAGTATTCTTTTTGTCAAAGTATTATATTTAACAGTAGTATAATTAAATAGGATATTAACAAAATAAGATATTGATAAAAATTAATCGACGTCAAGATTTTTTAATGTCCGTTGTCCTTTTATTCTCGGTTCATCTAAGCGGAAACAAATATTGCAATGTTGCATTGTAATTTTGTTCAGTGATTATTGACAGCTAAATTATCGAAATTTAATGTCACTTATCATTGTATTCTCGTATGAATTTTTGCATTTTTGTATGGTAATAGAACTTTGGACGGTTGTTCTTGTCTTCAAAATAAAACAAATTATATGGTAACCATTGGTTGCTTTAATTTAATAGAATGTTTTAATACAATGACAATGAAAATTTTTATTATTCTTCCTCACTTTGATCATCAATAGGTCTTTCGATAAAGGTCAGAGACTCATAGAACCCATGGTAATAACTTCCGATTGCTTCGCTCTTACACAGGCTCATCAGGTCAGCATATAATGTAAATGCCTTGGTTAAAGGCAAACGGTCGGTATACGCTGCTTTCCATTGATGTTCAGATGCAGAGTTTGGCGTGTTTGACGCAGTCTGGCGGGCACCTCGCTTTCTTCTTGCTGGCAATTTATGTTGAACTTGAGTATATATTCCCAAATGGAATACTCTGCATCAAAATCGTACTTGTAAGATAGAAGATGAGGTTGCACATGTGAAACATTCACTTCCATAATTTTAGACCACGATGTTTTCTGACCAGCTACATCTTTGACCCAATTCCTATTGATTACTTGTTATTTTATGTCATAAAAGTCATTCTGCAACATTTCTTTAATTGTGTACTTTTCGCCAGTAACTTTGGCATTAATTATGATAGTGTACATCTGGCAGCCCCGGATCTAGGGGGGGCAAGCCGGGGCCTATGCCCCGGGCGGCAAGTTCAAAGGGCGGGCAAATTCACACGTCCAGCCGGTTCAGACATTACCCGGAACAAACAGACAGACAGACAAATAGTTCTAAAAAATATATTTTGAGATATGTATGTACCGTGTGTATACATTCTTATGCATTTAGAACATCATCACGCTAAGTCCCTAACGGGTTAGGCAGAGAGTATAGAGCGCCAGTTCTCTCTAGACTTGCATACCTCTTTCGCTTCGCCCACATTCATCAGTCTCTTCGTACATGTTCGTCGGTTTCGAGTACTCTTGACGATCCCGTCCTTGAGCATCTAATCGATTTGATCGAGGTTGGAACGTGGTCTTCCTCTGCCTAGTCTTGCACACACTTTTGCTTGTATATCTGTTTCGTCAATCTTTCTTCACTCCATCCATTCTATATGTCCAAACCAACGTAACATGCTTTTCTTCATCTTTACAATCACGCATTCACTCCAGTTGATTTGCGAATCTCTTAATTGCGGATTCGATCTAAAATCGTGACTGCGCACATTTTTCGAAGAGATCGCATATCAACTGCTGTTTGCCAGGATTTGCTGCCATACAATAAAGTAGGCACCAATATCGCATTGTAGAACTCGGGCATTCTTGCTGAGACTTTTACTGCTTTACTTATTACCGGCAGTTCTGCTTTCAATATATTTTTCATACTTTTCATCTCATGTGAACATGCTTCCTAGATATACAAATTCACTCGGTCACTTGTTCATCTCTTTCAAATGCCAGAGCCTTAGTCTTGCCAGCGTTTAGGCGCAGCCCCTTCTTTCTTTCACATTCTTCTATCATTACCGTAACTAGTGACTGCAGTTCGCCCTCTGATGACGCCAGTAAAACCGCGTCATCGGCGTATAGAAGGCAGTTGACCACTAAGTTTCCCAATTTCACTCCACATCCGTTCGTTCTTAGTGCTCTCAGACAGTTATCCAGATATATAATGAACAGCCAGGCAGACATGATACACCCTTGCTTGACCCCCGACTCGACGAAAGTGCAGAAAAACTTTTAGTTATTATCCAAAAACTTTTCCGCGATTCCGCGAAGCGAGAAGGTTTGATGCATACATACTCTTCCTGGTCTAAATCCACCTTGGGATTCCCAGAGAAACCTTTCGGATCGCTCTTGCATTCTGATCGTCAGGATCTTCGTGTACACTTGACTAGCTAAGCTGACGACAACACTAGGACGCTCATGAGCATACTGATTTTAATTTGTAAACAAACATTGCTACTTACGCAGACGCACACACAATATTGCATTAGGCTATCACTACTTTACGACAGAGGATGATGATTATGTTTCGCCGTTCATTATTAGAGAAACGTTTTCTCAATCAAACGTTAGCTGCCAAACAAAGGTATATTTTTACGAGAATAAAATGACAACATCCAGAGCACTATTATTACAGACTCGTTTGCACGGGAATATTGTGGCTATCGATATTACCATTTTGATAGTAGTTGAAAATGTTTACTATTGTTATCTGGCCATTTTATTCGCGAAATTTTGTAAGTTATAAAAAACTTCGAATATTTGCATTATTTTATAACTTTATGAGTAACGACAAATAAAATATGAAAAAAATTGTAAAGGTGTATTATGCTCCATTAGACTCGAATATGGTATAACATTAAAAACAAGACAATAGCGATTGTCATTTTGTTCTCCGGGGGCGGCGATATGATTTAATGTTGATATTTAATGTAATTTGGTATGCTTATGCCGTTTTGATTATGTAAATTAATTAATTAATTAAATAGATAGTACTAACTTTCCGCCAGATACATATTTAGGTGCCAACGTGACAGATGGCGAGTCCATCGCCGTTACTCCAGCACGACTATACATACGCCTTTGAATGTCTTCTCAGACGTATGCAGGTTTCCTCTCGATGTTTTCTTTCACCGTAAAGCTCGTGGTGTGATTAATCACTGGTGTCGCAAGTTCGAATCCCGACTGTACCAATGAGTTTTACTCAACTTGAGTACAGTGATTAGTCACACCACGAGCATTACGGTGAAGGAAAACATCGAGAGGAAACCTGCATACGTCTGAGAAGATATTCAAAGGCGTATGTATAGTCGTGCTGGAGTAACGGCGATGGACTCGCCATCTGTCACGTTGGCACCTAAAATATATCTCTAGCGGAAAGTGGGTCTGTGAGTACTACCTATACAGCTCTGCCTACCATTGTGGGGAATTTCACAGCTTCACCATTAACCCCTTGTGTTCATAGCGTACATGCTGAGAGGCGACACCAACGTGATAATGGTGGACGCACACAACCTGAAGGCGGGTCCTTGGTACTTCACGGCAGCCCACAACACTTGGTACACGGGGAGGTTCGCGGGGCAGTTCATCGACTACTTGGTCACCAGGTGAGGATGAGGTTAAGCAAAGTTCACGCTTTCCCACAACCGGGCTAGGCATAGGCGAGTGTTAAAACAACCTTCTATTCACCGAAGATAAATATGCATGGTGACGGGACATATGGCGAGTCTGACGCCTACCTGACAGACTAGTATGCTCAATACATCCTCAGGCCTTCCCACAAGGGTCCTCGAAGGGGTAGGCAGAGGTGTATAGGTAATACCCACACACTCACTTTCCGCCAGAGGTATATTAGGTATGCAATTTATATAAATATAAATAGTATACAAAGTTTTGGTGCAAAGACCCGTCACCGATGCAGTTACACTTGCAGCGTCTTGAGTCTGCGAGAGAAACGAATTTCAAATCGTACGTCCTCAAGGTGCCTGCAAAGCATCGTGAAATGTTCTTCCAATCCGATTTCTGGCCTGCAGGAATCGTGTACCGGCGTTATAGGGGTGCGCGCAAGAGCGGAATACCCTAAAGATATATTTTATTAATTATGTATGTTAGTCTTTAAGGTATATATTGTAATAAAGTTTGTATGTATGTTAGGCTAAGGTATATATATTTATGGGCCCTATATTTGTACGTGTACTTTTATTGTATCGCCTGAAATAAATGGATTAATAATAATAATAATTTGTATAAACTCTTCTTTTCGCAAAAAATATTGTAAGGTAATATTTGTACTCGAAACCGACGAGCATATATGAAGAGACTGATGAATGTTGTCGAAGCGATAGAGGTATCCCTTGTGTTATGTTGTCCTGGTACCTCAACTGAACCTTTTTGGGTGTTTCAATGAAAGCATGTATGAAGAGACTGATGAATATGGACGAAGCGAAAGAGGTATGCAAGTCTAGAGAGAACTGGCGCTCTATACTCTCTGCCTACCCCGTTAGGGACTCGGCGTGATGATATGTATATATATATATATATACTATACATACGCCTTTGAATGTCTTCTCAGACGTATGCAGGTTTCCTCTCGATGTTTTCCTTCACCGTAAAGCTCGTGGTGTGACTAATCACTGTGCAAAAGTTCAGAACTCATTGGTACAGTCGGGATTCGAACTTGCGATCTTTGAGTCGCAAGCAGCTACTCGAACTCAGCCACCACGGCTTTCTAGAAGACAACTGCACTGTTTTCTGAGACATCCTGTTTTCCCTTTATGTTATTTCCAGGGGTTTGAACTTGAACACCACACACTTAGTGGGGCACAGTTTGGGAGCGCACTCGGCCGGCGTCGCTGGGGCTTCGTTGAAAACTGGTCAGTTTCTGTTAAATTCTCTAAGAAGTTCTATACATACATACATACATATAATCACGCCTCTTCCCCGTAGGGGTAGGCAGAGACCACTTCTTTCCACTTGCTACGATCCTTACATACTTGTTTCGCTTCGTCCACTTTCATTATTCCCTTCATACATGCTCTTCGGTTTAGGGTACTCTTGACCTGGCCTTTTTCAAGACGTCCCTAATTTGGTCTAGAAACGTCCGTCTAGGTCTACTTACTTGCCACTCTTCACTTCTTTCTTTCTACACTCAATCTATCAATGTTTTTTGTAAGCAAATTCCCAAACACAGGTCTCGTGTCCCGGATCACCGGCCTGGACCCAGCGCTGCCACTGTTCACTCACATCCCCCTAGAACAGAGGCTGGACCCAAGCGACGCGCAGTTCGTGGACGTCATACACACAGACGCTGGAATATTCGGTAAGGTTTACTTAATAATAATAAACACCACGCCATCCCATAAGGGTATTTTTGCCGTGCCACCCTCACGTACCGTAGCACGAGCCCACTCGCCCATTCCGCGTACCCTCACCGCACACAACGCTCTCTTGCGCCCCCATACTTGGGTACTATTGCTGTAACGAAGAAAATGTTGTATATGCCTAATGATTTGAAAAGAGTAGCCATGGAGTTTCTTGCCGGTTCTTCTCCATGGAAGCGACCAACCCGAACCGTGCTTCTTTTTCGACGTTTTATAAGTGTCCACCTGGGCCTATGTGACATAAAGGGGTTTTGATTTGATTTGATTTGACTTGGACCAAAGCCCTGAATGTGATTTGTTTGCGGATGACTGGTCGAGCATTATGTCTGAATGTTTGAAAGTTTGTGAGCGCGATGTATAACTGAATGCAATACATACATTCTTTGTTATATTTAATCTTAATATATATAAATTACGTGTCACGTTGTTTGTCCGCGATGGTCTCCTAAACTACTGAACCGATTTCAATCAAATTTACACACCGTGTGCAGTTTGATCCAACTTAAAAGATAGGATAGCTTACATCACAATTGGACCCGATAGGTGGCGCTGCGATCGTGTTTCAGGAAATTTTACTTATTCACCCGGGCGAAGCTGGATGGGGCAGCTAGTTATATATATGTACCTTTAATTAATGTCATTGGTATAATCCGTGTTAATTAAAGTAAAATAAATAAATAAATAAATGGTCCTCGGCAAGGTCGAAAGAGGTATGTAAGTCTAGAGAGAACTGGCGCTCTATACTCTCTGCCCCGTTAGGGACACGGCGTGATGATATGTATGTCCATATATACTTCTACAAGGTGGAGTTCTTGCCCCAGTCGGGCAGCTCCAAATTCGAACGGGACACCCGTTATGACGTTACTTGTATGTGTTACCTCTGATGCTTGGTCAACAGCTCTCTCTGATATTATTCCAGGTTTCAAGCAACCGTTGGGTCACGTGGACTTCTTCCCGAATGGAGGCAAGAGCCCGCAGCCAGGGTGCGAGCTGGAGGTGGTCATACCACAGCAGCAGTTGTTGAACAAATGTGAGGGTTCTTATACGAATCTATTAATAAATCGTGCTATATCGGTAAATGGGCAAATTCTAGTCCAAGTGAATGAATTTGTATATCTAGATATTGATAGGAGGATAACTGCCGGAAATAGGGTGAATGGGGCCATATCGGCGTTGATAGGCAGTTGATAGGCAGATAGCAGGCATAGCATAGCAAAGTCTGAGCAAGAATACTCGAGTTGTTGTCCTCAACGCGATATAATCCTCACGCCTTCCCACAAGGGTCCCCGAAGGGGTAGGCAGAGGTGTATAGGTAATACCCACACACCCACTTTCCGCCAGAGGTATATTAGATGCCAACGTGACAGATGTCGAGTCCATCACCGTTACTCAAGCACGACTATACATACGCCTTTGAATGTCTTCTCAGACGTATGCAGGTTTCCTCTCGATGTTTTCCTTCACCGTAAAGCTCGTGGTATGACTAATCACTAAAGTTCAGAAAAACTCATTGGTACAGCCGGGATTCGAACTTGCGACCTTTTGCGTTGCAGGCAACTGCTCGAACCACTCGGCCACCACGGCTTTTTGCGATTTTTGCGATGGTAGGTACTACGGCGATATTGGTACCTACCTTATTGTATGGCAGCGAATCCTGGGTATGTCAGAGGAAGTATGAAAATAGCTTGAATGCAGTTGAGATGCGATCTCTTCGAAAAATATGCGGAGTAACGATTTTAGATCGAATCCGCAATGAAGAGATTCGCAAATCAACTGGCGTGAATGAGGGCGCGATTGTAAAGATGAAGAAAGACATGTTACGTTGGTTTGGACACATAGAAAGGATGAGTGAAGAAAGATTGACGAAACAGATATACAAAGCGAAAGTGTGTCCAGTTCCAAAAGTACAAGATTAGCTTAGTTTGGGACTGGGATGTGTGTGGAATCGTCCCAGGGTATTAAATGCCAATCGTGGCGTAGTTTTCTGCAGCCACTGGCGTTCGTATCGGTTCTACTCGGAGTCTGTGATCCGGCCATCTGCCTTTGTGGCTACCGCGTGCCCCACGTGGCACCACTACACGAGCGGCGCGTGCGCATTCAGCGCTAAGACCGCGCACATGGGATACGGGGTGGCGTACAAGTAAGATCGGGTTTAATTTGGCACGTAGCTTCAATCGGTTTGGGCTGGTTCAAAATTATGGCTTTTTTGGGCAAAATCTTGGAAATTTCATCGGTGTTGCTATATATATATATATATATAGCATATTTGTGCTGTATCTTATTAGGAACTTCCAAGGATGCTTTATTTTACGGTTAATTTTGTATATAAAGTCAACTCATATATATATATATATATATATATATATATATATATGTATGTAATAGCGCACGCTTGCTGCACATTCCAGGTGACACATCAACACAGACACGAGGCTTCTACACATATCACCTCACTGCACTGCCTACATTTGATACACTCACTGCAAAACTACAGAACTTTCTCGAAAGTTTCCAATCTACGAGAGTCAATGAACCCAACCGTGATAAAAACAACGTCGCCGATCCTAAAGACAAGACATTAAAATTGGACCTGAATGGAGAAGATTCCAATATAAGTGATAATAAAGCAAATGACAGCGTTAACTTTGATAAAGATACAGAAAATGGTGGGGTTCAGGAAATAAACCCTTTGACCAATAAACTTGAAGATATAATTAACCAAGGTGAAGATCAAACAATAGAACAACAAATTGACAATGCAGAGAACTCTTTGGACGATGAAATAAGAATTTACGAATATTTAGATGAAACCGTGATGAAAACTGAACATTTATCGGAAAAATTATTGGACAACGAACATAAAGTTTCAGACAAAATTGATAAAAGAAACAATGAAAAGCTAACAATATTAGATCAAGTTATTAATAATCATAGAAACGGTAACAATGCAAAAACTGACAATAAAACGGGAGAAGATAATGGTATCAAATCATTTGACATTACTGAGACAAAACAACCTACTGATTCTATGGAAACACCAAATGATAACAACAATAGCAAAGATGGTGATAACAGAGACATAGACAAAACAGGACATATTTTACGAAACGACGCAAAAGCGTTCACAGACAACAAAACCAAATCAATTATGGAGGTCTCATCAAACGCTGAAGAGAAACCGCACAAAATTCATAAGAGGCAAAAGCGCTTCCTACAATTCTTGAAAAGGTCCGAAAACGACAACAGTTTCCCGACAAAGATATTGGATTTCCTGATGAAACACCGGAAAAACGTCCTACCAGTTCTGACCGTGATGAGGGAGATCAATACCCTCGTCAAAACAGGAAGTGGCGAACTGAATCACGTGACTAAAGAACAGAACAATTATATAGGAACGAATAACGCCGCTGGGATTTTGCCACAAGTCAGCTATACCCTGGAATTGGGGTCGGAGCCGTATGCTTTGGGGGTGCTGAAGAGGATTTTGGGAATTGGCCCCAAGGGGAGTAGGCTTACAATCAACGGAGGTCGAAAATAGATGTAATAATAATTGTTATTACTATTGTGTCTTATTATATATAAATATATATATATATATATATATATATATATATATATATATATATACTAGTGGTCCCGCCCAGCTTCGCTTGGGTGAAAAAAGTAAATGCCCTAAAACACGATCACAGCGCCACCTATCGGGTCAAATTGTGAATCTAAACCATTCTCGAATCTCCACGAACACACACAAAAAATTTCATCAAAATCGGTCCAGTCGTTTAGGAGGAGTTCAGTCACATACACACGCACACAAGAAATATATATATTAAGATATAAATTACGTGTCACGTTGTTTGTCCGCGATGGACTCCTAAACTACTTAACCGATTTCAATCAAATTTGCACACCGTGTGCAGTTTGATCCAACTTGAAAGATAGGATAGCTTACATTAAAATTGGAGCCGATAGGTGGCGCTGCGATCGTGTTTCAGTAAGTTTTACTTTTCCACCCGGGCGAAGCTGGGCGGGATAGCTAGTTGTATATATGTATTATCTGGTATTATATATTTCTTATGTCCGTGTTAGTCACTGAACTGCTCCGTTCCATTATACGCAGTGACCATTGTCATTTTATAATAGACATTAATTAGTTGTATCTTTTGTACGCAGCGCGCGAGGAACATACTATCTAACGACTCACCGCCAATCACCGTATTCCATAGAATAAATAATGTTTAAGACATCTGTTTAAGATTTAATTAAAATAAAAGCAACCCGAAAAGTATATACATACAAATAAATACGCCGAGTCCCTCACGGGGTAGGCAGTTCTCTCTAGACTTACAGACATCACTTCATCCTCATTCACCAGTCTTCAATGATCACCAATCACGA
Source organism: Drepana falcataria (assembly GCA_945859725.1). NCBI lineage: Eukaryota > Metazoa > Arthropoda > Insecta > Lepidoptera > Drepanidae > Drepana > Drepana falcataria. The sequence continues at coordinate 1,182,283 of OX243949.1, forward strand.
GTACTCATTGTCGCTACATGCTCGAGTGTAAAATTAACTCACTCTAAAATAATTTTGGTGTTATTAGTATAAAATTTTCCCTAAAATTTTTTTTTTAATAATAAAAATATTTTTTTTTTTATAATATATATATATATATATATATCCTCACGTCTTCCCACAAGGGTCCCCGAAGGGGTAGGCTGAGGTGTATAGGTAATAAATACCCACACACCCACATCATTTCCGCCAGAGGTATATTTTAGGTGCCAACGTGACAGATGGCGAGTCCATCGCCGTTACTCAAGCACGACTATACATACGCCTTTGAATGTCTTCTCAGACGTATGCAGGTTTCCACTCGATGTTTTCCTTCACCGTAAAGCTCGTGGTGTGCCTAATCACTGTACTTAAGTTCAGAAAAACTCATTGGTACAGTCGGGATTCGAACTTGCGATCTTTGTGTCGCAGGCAACTGCTCGAACCTCTCGGCCACCATTTTTTTTTTTTTTTTAATTTTCAACATTTATATTAAATCAAACCCAACATCAACGAAAGTCAAGACAACTCGAAACCGGCTAACATGTATGAAGAGTTAAGTGGACGAAGCGACAGTCTGTAACTCTATAGAGAACTGCCCCCCTACCTAGCACCCAGTGAGGGACTCGACGTGATTACATGTATGTGTGAATCTTGAAGGAGAAGGAGACAGAAGGAGACAGAAGAATGTAAGAAAACCTTATATACATGTCGAATATATATCTGATGTGTTCTTTATGGGTGGTAACTTAAAAACCCGCCTATAGTCACACATCCTGTGTACGACTCTATATATGTAAACTTTATGCTACACATTGTACATTCGTTCTTAAATATAATAAGTCTAATATAATAAATATAATAATATAATAAAACTAAATATAATAAAATAAATATATAATACTAGCTGTCCCGCCCAGCTTCGCCCGGGTGAAAAGTAAAAAAAAACACTTGCTTACTCTATGGAGGCAAATAGTTGAAAAACGTGTTTTTTTTTATAGTTGAGTTTCATAAAATCCGTTCTTAGCTGACCTCTACACCGCGTAAGGAATACTCCTACCAAATTCCAAGTCAATCGGCCTTACAGTTGCTGAGATTTCGTGATGAGTGAGTTCACAAATGGGATCTCCTATATATATACATAGTATGTATGGTGTGATCACACCTCTTTCCCGTAGGGGTAGGCAGAGACCACTTCTTTCCACTTCCTATATATATATATAAAAATGTTATGTTGGTTTGTGTACGCTTCAAAAACTCGAAAAGTTCTGCACCGATCGCGCTGAAATTTTAGCATGATGTATAATCCGCATCAAGGATTGTTTTTATCTATTTTTTGCATCAGTCACATATCCACAGCGAAGCGTGGCAGGGTACAGCTAGTGTTATAATAAATATAAACATATGCTAAGCCTGTCAACGCTAGATTGTTAGAAATATTCATATTAAATGAAAAAATTCAGTAATTCAATGTTTACGAGTTTAATTCAAACCCTAACCATATTTATCAAGAGTTCTGGTAGCAAGTTAAGATTGCAAGTTCGAATCCCGACTGCACTCTCCTGCAAACTCCCCGGTTTTCTCTTTTAACATTTGTTGCCTTTTACGTAGGGGTAGTAAAAGATTAAATTACATATTTAACTGTGTACAAGAGGAGCAATTCATTGCCATGCATGGCCATCATTCAAATAATCTGATGTTCTATGATAAGCTTTTTGAATTAATTTACTTTTAGCCATTAAAAATAAATTAATTAAACAAGCTTTTTGAATTTATATACTTTTAATGACAGTTTTAAACAAGGTTTTTGACTTCTTGAATTAATATACTTTTAACAACAGTTTTAAACAAGGTTTTTGACTTCTTGAATTAATTTACTTTTAATGACAGTTTTAAACAAGCTTCTTGAATTAATTTACTTTTAATGACAGTTTTAAACAAGCTTTTTTTATTAATATACTTTTAATGACAGTTTTAAACAAGCTTCTTGAATTAATTTACTTTTAATGACAGCTTTAAACAAAAGATCACTAAGTGTTCCCTGTGTCCGTTGCCGGCCCTACCTGTACATGTGGTGAGGATGCAGCAGCGAGCCCAGCACCAGCGAGTGCAGGTACACGGGCCGCAGCAGCCGCGACAGCAGCGCCCCCTGCAATCCCACCACGCACCAGCGGGCCACCTTGTCGGAACACGACATCGTCAGCAGCCGCTCGCCCTGACAACAACACCTATAGTACAGGCTCTGCCTAGTTTAGGGTCAGTTGGCTTTGTGTGAGATGTCCGCAATATTATTGTTGTTACATCTATATAAGTGTGTATATCAGTCGCCGATACCTATAGTACAGGCTCTGCCTAGTTTAGGGTCAGTTGGCTTTGTGTGAGATGTCCACAATATTATTGTTGTTACATCTATATAAGTGTGTATATCAGTCGCCGATACCTACAGTACAGGCTCTGCCTAGTTTAGGGTCAGTTGGCTTTGTGTGAGATGTCCACAATATTATTGTTGTTACATCTATATAAGTGTGTATATCAGTCGCCGATACCTATAGTACAGGCTCTGCCTAGTTTAGGGTCAGTTGGCTTTGTGTGAGATGTCCACAATATTATTGTTGTTACATCTATATAAGTGTGTATATCAGTCGCCGATACCTATAGTACAGGCTCTGCCTAGTTTAGGGTCAGTTGGCTTTGTGTGAGATGTCCACAATATTATTGTTGTTACATCTATATAAGTGTGTATATCAGTCGCCGATACCTATAGTACAGGCTCTGCCTAGTTTAGGGTCAGTTGGCTTTGTGTGAGATGTCCACAATATACCTGCAACACTCCATCCCACGTCTGTATGAGGCTACTGCTATTTTTGACAGGTATCGTCCCTTCGCCCGACTCTATTTTCGTCCTCAGCTGGCCGCGTGCTAGTCTGCGGACATAATAATATAATTTGTTTCGAGTTCTCTTGTTTTTAATAAAATGGTGATAATATTTTCTATTTTTAGCTTATATAGGTATCAAAAATAAATGAAAATAAAATAATTTCTAACATGTAACATAAGGATCACATGGAAATCTTATTGAACATCACATAAATATCAATTGTTTGGACGTATATTTGTACCTGCTCAATTGTACAAACATGTTTACCTGTTGTGATGTATGTCAGGGTTGCTACCTATTGTAATGTACATGTAACTGTTGGAATGTGTGCGTGTACCTGTCGCTATATGCACGTGTACCTACTAGGATGTATGTGTGCGTGTACCTGGTATGCATGTGTGCGTGTACCTGGTATGTATGTGTGCGTGTACCTGGTATGTATGTGTGCGTGTACCTGGTATGCATGTGTGCGTGTACCTGGTATGTATGTGTGCGTGTACCTGGTATGTATGTGTGCGTGTACCTGGTATGTATGTGTGCGTGTACCTGGTATGTATGTGTGCGTGTACCTGGTATGTATGTGTGCGTGTACCTGGTATGTATGTGTGCGTGTACCTGGTATGTATGTGTGCGTGTACCTGGTATGTATGTGTGCGTGTACCTGGTATGAATGTGTGCGTGTACCTGGTATGTATGTGTGCGTGTACCTGGTATGTATGTGTGCGTGTACCTGTTGGGGTGCGGGTCAGGCTGCAGCTCCGTGTGCTCGTGCGGGCTGAAGATGCGTCCGTCGCCGCAGGGCGCCGTGGACACGTACAGGTGCAGCTGGCGGTCGGCGCGCAGCTGGTAGCCGCCGCCCGCCGCCGGCTCCAGGTCGCTGGCGGGCAGCGGCCGCCGGGGGTCTGGGGTTATGCGAGAGGCAGGACTACGTTACACCATAAGGGCTCGCGAGGGGGGGGGACCAGACGAGAGCCAGCCATGTAAGAGGAGCTGCAGGTCCGAGGACGGCTCGATTCTTATGCCAGAGATTCATTTCACGTGCCAACGTGACAGACGGCGAGTCCATCGCCGTTACTCAAGCACGACTATACAAACGCCTTTGGATTGCTTCTCAGACGTATGCAGGTTTCCTCTCGATGTTTCCCTTCACTGTAAAGCTCGTCGTGTGACTAATCGCTGTCGGGATTAGACGTCATCTTTGGGATGCAAGCAACTCGGCACATTAATACTAGTGTGGGGTGTACTTAGTGTATATTAATTGAAAATGATTAGTCACGGTTTAGATTCACAATTGGACCCGATAGGTTGCGCTGCGAACATGTGTAACGAAATTTATTTTTTTTCACCCGGGCGAAGCTGGGCGGGACTGCTATCTATACTTAATATTATAAAGCTGAAGAGTTTGTTTGTTTGAACGCGCTAATCTCAGGAACTACTGGTTGGAATTGAAAAATTCTTTTTGTGTTGGATAGTCCATTTCTCTAGGAAGGCTTTAGGCTATATAACATCACGCTACGACCAATAGGAGCGAAGCATAAATGAAAAATGTTGCCAGAACGGGAAAAATATTCCTTTTTGAGAGCTTCCGTTGCGTGCGCTGCGCAAACGGTTTAAGTTACGAAAATATCATGTATGAGGGAATTGTTCCTCTTTAAAAGTTCTAAAAAAAAGTCCGCGACAGCATATGTCTATCTTTTAAGATTGACCCACTATAACCTTTTTTATGGCAATTAATTTTGTTCGGCGGGACTGCTATCCTTATAATATTATAAATGTGAATCTAAGTTTGTTTGTTACGCTTTCACGTAAAAACTACTTGACCGATCATCATGAAACTTTGTACACATATTCTTGGAGGTATTAGAAGTAACATAGGATACTTTTTATAGAAAAAAAAAACATTTTTACGAAAGATAAAAAAGCCGACGCCGACGAAGTCGCGGGCACAGCTAGTTATATAATAAATCAAGAGAATAATAACGACAGGATGACCATTGTGGGGTGTACATATTCACTAGTATATTTGGGCACCAACCCGGTTGCTGAGCGTATGTCAGGAGCTGTGCGTAGAGGTACCTCTGCAGGCAGCGGCGCGCCGCGACCTCGGCGTGGCAGTCGTTGAGGGCGCGGCCCCTCACCGACATGTGCTCGCCCGACACGCACTTGGTGCCCGTCGTCACCGCCACCACCTGCCGGGGGGGAGGGGGGCGGGGGGGGGCATGGAGGCAATAGTGCAGGGGGCAAGAGGGGACAGGGAGCAGGGGGGGCGAGGGGGACAGGGAGCAAGGGAGCAAGGGGGGACAGGGGGCGAGGGGTGACAGGGGGCAAGAGGGCAAGGGGGGACAGGGGGACCAGAGTGCAGGGGGCAAGGGGGCGAGGGGGACAGGGGGGCAAGAGTTCAGGGGGGGCGAGAGGGACAGGGGGCAAGAGTGGACAGGGAGCAGGGGGGGCGAGGGGGACAGGGAGCAAGGCAGCAAGGGGGGCAGGGGGCAGGGGTGACAGGGGGCAAGAGGGCAAGGGGGTATAGGGGGACCAGAGTGCAGGGGGGCAAGGGGGCGAGGGGGGACGAGCTCCAAGTGAATAAAGAATCTTGGGACACTGCCACACAAGTTGTCATAGTACCAAATTTTAAGCAAAGCTTGTGTTACGGTAACTGGACAACGATATATGGCGATGGTGGGTACTACCTATACACCTCTGCCTACCCCTTCGGGGACCCTTGTGGGAAGGCGTGAGGATATATTACTTTTGCCTTTATTTTAGCTTACTAATATTATAAAGGTAAATAATATAATAAATATCCTCACGCCTTCCCACAAGGGTCCCCGAAGGAGTAGGCAGAGGTATATTAGGTGCCAACGTGACAGATGGCGAGTCCATCGCCGTTACTCAAGCACGACTATACATACGCCTTTGAATGTCTACTCAGACGTATGCAGGTTTCCTCTCGATGTTTTCCTTCACCGTGAAGCTCGTGGTGTGACTAATCACTGTACTTAAGTTCAGAAAAACTCATTGATACAGACTAGTAATAATAATTAAACCCGGGCAGGGCTCGAACCAGCTGCGTGGTTCTACTCTAATGGGGCGCGTCTTGGTGAATAGCACCAGCTATATCATATGTGGATAGACCCCGTATACCATACCTTGGCCCTATCGACCCTGTTGTCGACCGTCATCACGATGCCCGCGAGGACCTTCCTCTTGGAGTGCACGACGTCGTCCTTCATCAGCTCGTTGAACTTCTCATTCACCATCCTGGAACACCACTAACTGTTACCGTAACCGTGGTAACGTGTGCGTGTGTGTGAATGAGTGGGTAAGAGAGTGAGTGTAATAGTTTAAAGTGAGAGTTAATTGAGTATCTAATTGATGGTGTAAAAGAGAGTAAGTGTATGTGTAAAGGTTTATCCGTGAGTAAGTAATTAAGTGTGTGTATATCTGAGAATCAGCGCCATGTGTCTATGTGTTCGTGTCCGTGTGCGTGTGTGTATATCAACTTTCGTGCGGTGCGTGTCCATGTGTGTATTGATGTCCGTGTGTGTGTGTGTGTGTGTGTGCATACTTGGCGAGCGTGTCGGCCAGGTGGTGGTGCAGCTGGGGGCCGGGCCCCGTGTGTGTGTGTGTGTGTGTGTGCATACTTGGCGAGCGTGTCGGCCAGGTGGTGGTGCAGCTGGGGGCCGGGCCCCGTGTGTGTGTGTGTGTGTGTGCATACTTGGCGAGCGTGTCGGCCAGGTGGTGGTGCAGCTGGGGGCCGGGCCCCGTGTGTGTGTGTGTGTGTGTGTGCATACTTGGCGAGCGTGTCGGCCAGGTGGTGGTGCAGCTGGGGGCCGGGCCCCGTGTGTGTGTGTGTGTGTGTGTGCATACATGGCGAGCGTGTCGGCCAGGTGGTGGTGCAGCTGGGGGCCGGGCCCCGTGTGTGTGTGTGTGTGTGTGTGCATACATGGCGAGCGTGTCGGCCAGGTGGTGGTGCAGCTGGGGGCCGGGCCCCGTGTGTGTGTGTGTGTGTGTGTGTGTGTGCATACTTGGCGAGCGTGTCGGCCAGGTGGTGGTGCAGCTGGGGGCCGGGCCCCGTGTGTGTGTGTGTGTGTGTGTGTGTGTGTGCATACTTGGCGAGCGTGTCGGCCAGGTGGTGGTGCAGCTGGGGGCCGGGCCCCGTGTGTGTGTGTGTGTGTGTGTGTGCATACTTGGCGAGCGTGTCGGCCAGGTGGTGGTGCAGCTGGGGGCCGGGCCCCGTGTGTGTGTGTGTGTGTGTGCATACTTGGCGAGCGTGTCGGCCAGGTGGTGGTGCAGCTGGGGGCCGGGCCCCGTGTGTGTGTGTGTGTGTGTGCATACTTGGCGAGCGTGTCGGCCAGGTGGTGGTGCAGCTGGGGGCCGGGCCCCGTGTGTGTGTGTGTGTGTGTGTGTGTGCAAACTTGGCGAGCGTGTCGGCCAGGTGGTGGTGCAGCTGGGGGCCGGGCCCCGTGTGTGTGTGTGTGTGTGTGTGCATACTTGGCGAGCGTGTCGGCCAGGTGGTGGTGCAGCTGGGGGCCGGGCCCCGTGTGTGTGTGTGTGTGTGTGTGTGCATACTTGGCGAGCGTGTCGGCCAGGTGGTGGTGCAGCTGGGGGCCGGGCCCCGTGTGTGTGTGTGTGTGTGTGTGTGTGTGCATACTTGGCGAGCGTGTCGGCCAGGTGGTGGTGCAGCTGGGGGCCGGGCCCCGTGTGTGTGTGTGTGTGTGTGTGCATACTTGGCGAGCGTGTCGGCCAGGTGGTGGTGCAGCTGGGGGCCGGGCCCCGTGTGTGTGTGTGTGTGTGTGCATACTTGGCGAGCGTGTCGGCCAGGTGGTGGTGCAGCTGGGGGCCGGGCCCCGTGTGTGTGTGTGTGTGTGTGCATACTTGGCGAGCGTGTCGGCCAGGTGGTGGTGCAGCTGGGGGCCGGGCCCCGTGTGTGTGTGTGTGTGTGTGTGCATACATGGCGAGCGTGTCGGCCAGGTGGTGGTGCAGCTGGGGGCCGGGCCCCGTGTGTGTGTGTGTGTGTGTGTGTGTGTGCATACTTGGCGAGCGTGTCGGCCAGGTGGTGGTGCAGCTGGGGGCCGGGCCCCGTGTGTGTGTGTGTGTGTGTGTGTGTGCATACTTGGCGAGCGTGTCGGCCAGGTGGTGGTGCAGCTGGGGGCCGGGCCCCGTGTGTGTGTGTGTGTGTGTGTGCATACTTGGCGAGCGTGTCGGCCAGGTGGTGGTGCAGCTGGGGGCCGGGCCCCGTGTGTGTGTGTGTGTGTGTGTGTGCATACTTGGCGAGCGTGTCGGCCAGGTGGTGGTGCAGCTGGGGGCCGGGCCCCGTGTGTGTGTGTGTGTGTGTGTGCATACTTGGCGAGCGTGTCGGCCAGGTGGTGGTGCAGCTGGGGGCCGGGCCCCGTGTGTGTGTGTGTGTGTGTGCATACTTGGCGAGCGTGTCGGCCAGGTGGTGGTGCAGCTGGGGGCCGGGCCCCGTGTGTGTGTGTGTGTGTGCATACTTGGCGAGCGTGTCGGCCAGGTGGTGGTGCAGCTGGGGGCCGGGCCCCGTGTGTGTGTGACACACACAAGTATGCACACACACACACACACACTGTGACACGCCAAGTATGCACACACACACACACACACTGTGTGTGTGTGTGTGTGCATACTTGGCGAGCGTGTCGGCCAGGTGGTGGTGCAGCTGGGGGCCGGGCCCCGTGTGTGTGTGTGTGTGTGTGTGCATACTTGGCGAGCGTGTCGGCCAGGTGGTGGTGCAGCTGGGGGCCGGGCCCCGTGTGTGTGTGTGTGTGTGTGTGCATACTTGGCGAGCGTGTCGGCCAGGTGGTGGTGCAGCTGGGGGCCGGGCCCCGTGTGTGTGTGTGTGTGTGTGTGCATACTTGGCGAGCGTGTCGGCCAGGTGGTGGTGCAGCTGGGGGCCGGGCCCCGTGTGTGTGTGTGTGTGTGTGTGCATACTTGGCGAGCGTGTCGGCCAGGTGGTGGTGCAGCTGGGGGCCGGGCCCCGTGTGTGTGTGTGTGTGTGTGCATACTTGGCGAGCGTGTCGGCCAGGTGGTGGTGCAGCTGGGGGCCGGGCCCGGGGGCGGCGGGGGCCCCCATAGCGCCGAGCGCACTGCGCGCCGCCGCCAGCTTGGCCAGCTTCTTGCTGGACCCTACACACACACACACACATATCTTCTTCTATTCCATATATATAGGAGATCCCATTTGTGAACTCACTCATTACGAAATCTCAGCAACTATAAGGCCGATTGACTTGAAATGTGGTAGGAGTATTCCTTACGTGGTGTAGAGGTCAGCTAAGAACGGATTTTATGAAACTCAACTTTTTTTTTACTTTTACACCCGGGCGAAGCTAGGCAGGGCAGCTAGTATATAATATAAAATATCCTCACGCCTTCCACAAGGGTCCCCGAAGGGGTAGGCAGAGGTGTATATTAGATGCCAACGTGACAGATGGCGAGTCCATGGCCGTTACTCAAGCACGACTATACATACGCCTTTGAATGTCTTCTCAGACGTATGCAGGTTTCCGCTTGATGTTTTCCTTCACCGTAAAGCTCGCGGTGTGACTAATCACTGTACTTAAGTTCAGAAAAACTCATTGCTACAGTTGGGATTCGAACTTAGGATCTTTGTGTCGTAGGCAACTGCTCGAACCACTCGGCCACCACGGCTCGTAATAGATTTATAATATTTATTATTTAACAATAAATATTTCCAATTACTGTAGCAATACCTCAATGTCGCAGTCAATTGAAAACTTCTCTTAGTTGCTGGGAGCCTGGTACTAGAGTTCACGTTTTCATATATTTCATTATATTTTATTGTTCTTTCATCTTACTTTCTACCTTTCTTTTTCGTCTTCGAATCTTTATATATATATATTTTATACAACAAGAGTGGCAAACAAGCATACGGCCCACCTGATGGAAAACGGTTACCGCAACCTATTTATGCTCACGATACCGAAGTATCACTTGCGCGTTGCCACTCTGTGTTCGGAGAGTTATAGTGTGTTGGCAGCATAATGGGTTTAATCCCTCTGCTTCCAACACAATGTAACAATCCTCCCCCCTCCCCAAGGAGCTCATTACTGGAAACCTTATTCACCGCGTAGGAACACAACACAATAAATAGTGTTATTTGGCTACGGACTTCTATAAGGTGGAGGTCCTTGGAGGAGGATATTCTCATCGTCCTACATGGCTTATCTACTCCCCTGATCATCACTATCACTCACCGTATCCCTCGAACACCTGATCCTTTATCTGGCACACCACCTTGAACCGCATGCTGTGGCTGAGCTGCATCGGCGCTGAGGACAGAGGACTAGGGAGTAGCATCTGACAGGTTACTTGGAAGTAAAGCATACTTATATATATATATATATATATATATATATATATAGATATATATATATTTGACGGCCGTCTGGTCTTGTGGTTAGAGCTCCTGACTGCGAAACTTGAGGTCGCGGGTTCGAATCCCGCTGAGGGCAGATATTTGTGTGATGAACACGAGTATTTGTACCTTAGTCTTGGATGTACTATGTATTTATGTATATATCTATCTATATAAGTAAATATATCGTTGTCTAGTTACCATAACACAAGCTTTGCTTAATTTGGGACTAGGTCAATGTGTGTGGAATTGTCCCAGGTATTTATTTAGGTATTTTTATATACATAAATATATAGGACATCCAAGACAAAGGTGGAAATACCCGTGTACATCACACAAATATCTGCCCTCAGCGGGATTCGAACCCGTGACTCGTGACTTGGATTTCAGTCCCTCAAGATATTTCGACTAACAATTGACTGAGATTGATGAATGACTTACACAGCAAGAGTGGCAAACAAGCATACAGCCCACCTGATGGAAAACGGTTACCGTAGCCTATTTACGCTCACGATACCGAAGTATCACTTGCGCGTTGCCACTCTGTGTTCGGAGAGTTACAGTGTGTTGGCAGCATAATGGGCTTAATCCCTCTGCTTCCAACACAATGTAACAATCCTCCCCCCTCCCCAAGGAGCTCATTACTGGAAACCTTATTCACCGCGTAGGAACACAACACAAACAATAGTGTTATTTGGCTACGGACTTCTATAAGGTGGAGGTACTGCCCCAGTCGGGCAGGTACAAATTCGAACGGGAAACCCGTTATGCCCTACCTCTCTGAAAATATTCTTACCAGCAGGAGCATCTAGGGGTGTACCGTCCCCGAAGGTGCAGATGAAGGCCACCCCAGGGTAAGTCTCGTACAGGGTGTTGATGGGGCTCTTGTTCTGAGGAGTGGAGGCCGCGGCCCCGAACAGGGACGCGGGTGGGGACTGCTCGGTACTGGGGACTAAATACATACATACATATAATGCCGTGGTGGCCGATTAGTTCGAGCAGTTGCCTGCGACGCAAAGGTCGCAAGTTCGAATCCCGACTGTACCAATGAGTTTTTCTGAACTTAAGTACAGTGATTAGTCACACCACGAGCTTAACGGTGAAGGAAAACATCGAGAGGAAACCTGCATACGTCTGAGAAGAAATTCAAAGGCGTATGTATAGTCGTGCTTGAGTAACGGCGATGGACTCGCCATCTGTCACGTTGGCACCTAATATACCTCTGGCGGAAAGTGGGTGTGTGGGTATTACCTATACACCTCTGCCTACCCCTTCGGGGACCCTTGTGGGAAGGCGTGAGGATATATTATATATATATATATATATATATATATAGGAGATCCCATTTGTGAACTCACTCAACACGAAATCTCAGCAAATATAAGGCCGATTGACTTGGAATTTGGTAGGAGTACTCCTTACGCGGTGTAGAGGTCAGCTAAGAAAGGTCAGGAAAGGTCAGCGGATTTCAAGAAACTCAACTTTTTATGAAATAAAAAAAGCACGTGTTTCAACTATTTTTTTGTTTGTTTTCCATATGGGAAGGAATAGTTGAAAAACGTGTTTTTTTATACTTTTTCACCCGGGCGACGCTGGGCGGGACAACTAGTTAATATATGTAGGAATGGAACATAAGTGTGTGTGAAAGAACGATGTAAGAAAGGGATAGATATAGTCTGTAGATACCCCTGGTGTTGCAAGCGTCTATAGGCGGCGGTGACCGCTTACCATCAGGCGGACCGCAGTCTGTTGTCAGTCTGTCTGATGGTAAGCGGTTACCGCCGCTTATGGACGCTTGCAACACCAGACTCTCATTACTACACTCCGCCTACCCCTCCGAAGAGCCTTGAGAGTGAAGAAAATAACTCAAATGATAATAATTACAAACCTTCAACAGTGACCGCGGCCGGTGTCTCTATATTTTCAGGCGGCTTCAGGACTGGCTCGAGGCATTGATAATCTGAAACTGGATTAAAAGGTACAGATAGCGCCATCCACAAAGACGCGCCCCACCAACTTCTAGTCGAGGGGGTCGCGGGATGCGTGCAGTATGACCCGAGTGTATTAATTGTAGTGTGCGTGTGCACTCATAGGTAATCAGTGTGTACCGACAATACTCACACATTAGTGGAAGGTTGCACACTTACACTGTAAACTATAGGGGGGATAGTGGGGCGCGTCTACGTGAATGGCAGTCTAGCTATACGTATATATAATAATAATTTATAATAATATAATATATCCTCACGCCTTCCCAGAAGGGTCCCCGAAGGGGTAGCCAGAGGTTTATAGGTAATACCCACACACCCACTTTCCGCCAGAGGTATATTAGGTGCCAACGTGACAGATGGCGAGTCCATCGCCGTTACTCAAGCACGACTATACATACGCCTTTGAATGTCTTCTCAGACGTATGCAGGTTTCCTCTCGATGTTATCCTTCACCGTGAAGCTCGTGGTGTGACTAATCACTGTACTTAAGTTCAGAAAAACTCATTGGTACAGTTGGGATTCTAACTTGCGATCTTTGTGTTGCAGGCAGCTACTCTAACCATTAGGCCACCACGGGTCCTTTAATAATAATAAATAAATAGAGACTAGCAAGCCTGGTCACGGCATCAAACCATTTGGAGGTCTTGTCAGGCCATCTGATCTGATCACTGTACTGCTACGGCTACTGAAGAGGGTGTACATACCCGAGGGTCTAGGCACGTCATCGCTGGTGAAGTCCTGTTGCCGCGGCGCGGTAGGCAGCGCGCGACCAGCCCGCGCCAGCAACGCCCTCAGGCAGGACAGAGCTGCAGCCGCGCGAGCTTCGCGCTTACTGTGCCCCCAGCCTTCGAAGCGCATGTCCGCCACCTGAGGACGCCAAGTTGAGGAACCTGAATCCACTGCAATCAACAATCCCAAAAGGGAGGTAGGGCATAACGGGTTTCCCATTCTAATTTTGTATCTGCCCGACTGGGGCAGGACCTCAATCTTATAGAAGTCCGTAGACAAATAACATTTTTTTTGTGTTGTGTTCCTACGGTGAATAAGGTTTCCAGTAATGAGCTCCTTGGGAAGGGGGAGGTTGTTATATTGTGTTGGCAGCAGAGGGATTAGTTCCATTACGCTGCCAACACAGTACAACTCTCCGATACACAGAGTGGCAACGCACAAGTGATACTTCGGTATTGTGAGCGTAAATAGGCTGCGGTAACCGTTTTCCATCAGGTGGGCCGTATGCTTGTTTGCCACTCTAGTTGTATAAAAAATATAAAAACTTCTAGAAGACTGCTCTATTACACGCTTTATATTAGCTTCACCTGTATGTATGTAACCGACTTCTTTGAGCTCGATTTTGACCCACTTTAAACGGCCAGATTTCGTTCAAACTTTGTAGACTTATCGAGGACCGATGACAATACACTAATAACTAAAAAGTAGAAAATAAATAGTAGTTAAAAAAAACTAAAAAACACGCTTTTTATAGAAAACCGAACTAAAAAATAGAAAATAAATTTCGATAATATCTTAAAAAGCGTGGGGTGCTGTTTAAGATATTACCGAAATGATAATCACTCGACTAATATCTGTCAATAAAATATTTATAACTATTGACACCATGCACCCCACGCTTTTTAAGATATTATCGAAATTTATTTTCTATTTTTTAGTTCGGTTTTCTATAAAAAGCGTGTTTTTTAGTTTTTTTTAAACTATTATTTATTTTCTAATTCACCTTGTATATGATATATATTGCTTTAAGCATCATACAAACCTGAACCTGCACTAAAAAGGTAGGCTTGTGATCAGCGCCAGCACGTCGCACATTATTGAAATTAAATACATATCCATAGTGCATTATCTCATTCAAGATACAAATGGGATGTTTCACATGATAATTAGATGTTATTATATCCAACACCTCCCTTTGCAACATTGTCTGAAAATACAATTGGACTGAACGAGGGTGCAATTGTAAAGAAGAAGTGTTGGAAGGGGTAGACCTAGGCGGACGTGTCGAGACCAAATCAGGGACGTCTTGAAAAAGGCCAGGTCAAGAGTACCTTAAACCGAAGAGCATGTATGAAGGGAATAATGAAAGTGGACGAAGCGAAACAAGTATGTAAGGATCGTAGCAAGTGGAAAGAAGTGGTCTCTGCCTACCCCTACGGGGAAGAGGCGTGATTGTATGTATGTAAGAAATGCATGTTCTAGGTAGTATATACTTATAGGCAAATGTTACTATGATTTATCAGAATATCTAAATGACAAGATCTAATTTGTGAAATGATTGTAAAATTTAACTTATTAATCCATAATTATTATTATTATTTATTATTTTTTATATATGCTTTATTGTACACTATATTTAATTTAGATAGTACATCATAGGCAAAAAGTACAATTGGCGGTCTTATCGCACTCGGCGATCTCTTCCAGACAACCATTGGATGGAATACATTAATATTTAGATTTAGATTTTGGTAGTTGGAGGTGTACGGCATCTTATTAAAAGAAATGAAATACATAAAATTTATATATATATATATATATATACATGTCGATACAAATATATTTATTTATAATTATTGCAGAGAATTTAGGTAATGTTTAGGTAATTATTATGAATTATACATATAACATCATAAGCGCAAGCTGTCCGTCTATGGAACTCGCTACCCCAGAACATCAGACTGGCAAAGACATTGAACTCCTTTAAGAATCTTTTATTTGAACACTATTTCTCTTCATAATTTATTCATTTATAAGTATGTTTATGTATATTTTATTGTAAGTATATATATTTCGTATTTATTTATTTATATTGCCTAGCATATTTATATTATAGTAATTGTGTATATTTCATCCGCTAAACTATCACACCTACCTTTTGTTTTCTCTATTTCTTTTCTCTCTAACTTGGTTGCCTGGAAGAAATCGCTTTTGCGATAAGGCCGCCTATTTGTGCGTACTACACGTTGTTCTCTGTTTTTTGTCATCCTATTTGTTTTTGTAGATGTGTGTGTACAATAAAGGATATTATTATTATTATTATTATCATAAGATTCATAATTAACAAAAATTATAATTACAATAATACACAATAAATAATGGCAATTATATTTAATTTATAATAAGAATTGTATAACTATATAATATATAATACATACATACATACATATCATCGCCAAGTCCCTAATGGGGTAGGCAGAGAGTATAGAGCGCCAGTTCTCTCTAGACTTACATACCTCTTTCGCTTCGTCCACATTCATCAGTCTCTTCATACATGCTCGTCTCGTCTCGTACTCTTAACGTTCCCGTCCTTGAGAGTCCGATCGATTTGATCCAGGTAGTTGGAACGTAAGAATAATATATAATAATATAATTGTATAATTGATTTATGAAATATTGTACGTCCAGATTGGACTAACTGTTGTGTCCTAGTAATTACTTCCTAACCACCACAATGTACACAGTTATTACAATAAAGAACTTACTTACTTACTATGATTCATGAATAAGAGCCCCACTATTCTTCCTTAAAATAAAATCTAACCAAATAAATTTATTACATACTAGCTTATGCCCGCGGCTTCGCCCGCGTGGAAAGAGCAACATACATATTTGCCTTTATAATATTAGAGCTTTGAATCTTTCGGGATTCTAATGTAGCCTATGTCTTAATCCTGGGCATAAGCCATCACCATAAAAAATATCAGTAAACCGGCTTATTTCAGTCGTAAAAAAGTTTTCTTTTTTCAATAAAAAGTATCCTATGTTACTTCTTATACCTCCAGGAATATGTGTACAAAGTTTCATGACGATCGGTTAAGTAGTTTTTACGTGAAAGCGTAACAAACAAACTTACATTCACATTTATAATATTAGTAAGGAAGAACAGACATAATTTTCACTACATGTAAGTGTGCAACCTTCCACTAATGTGTGAGTATTGTGGTACACACTTGTTATGTATCTGGTGGGTACTTATTTAATCTTATCTATTCTAATATTATAAAGAGGAAAGATTTGTTTGTTTGTATGTTTGTAATGAATAGGCTCCGAAACTACTGGACCGATTTCAAAAATTCTTTCACCTTTGGAAAGCTACATTATCCCCGAGTAACATAGGCTATATTAAATTGGACCCGATAGGTGGCGCTGCGATCGAATTTCAAGAATTTTACCTTTTTACCCGGGCGAAGCTTTCTGTGTGTTTCTGTGTGTCTTAAGCTAGATTCGAGAATGGTTTAGATTTACAATTGGACCCAATAGGTGGCGCTGCGATCGTGTTACGGGCAATTTAACTTTTTCACCCGAGCGGAGCTGGGCGGGACAGCTAGTTAACTAATAAGATGACTAACAAGTGGGTAGTTTGTAAGCATATATTGTGGATATTTCCAGTCTGTGTTTTGCTACCTAGCACAATACATGTGATTCGCTAATAATGTTGTTTTATTGGACATAACAACACTGATTACGTATGAGTGCACACGCACACTACAATTAATACACTCGGGTCATACTGCCATACTGCTTCATCATCGGTCATACTGCTTCGACAAGAAATTGGTGGGGATTGGTCTTCATGGATGGCATTAGATGCATGGATGAGTGAAGAAAGGTTGACGAAACAGATATACAATGTAATAATATATCCTCACACCTTCCCACAAGGGTCCCCGAAGGGGTAGGCAGAGGTGTATAGGCAACACCCACACACCCACATTCCGCCAAAGGTATATTAGGTGCCAACGAAGAGCCGTGGTGGCCGAGTGGTTCGAGCAGTTGCCTGCGACGTAAAGGTCGCAAGTTCGAATGCCGACTGTACCAATGAGTTTTTCTGAACTTAAGTACAGTGATAAGTCACACCACGAGCTTTACGGTGAAGGAAAACATCGAGAGGAAACCTGCATACGTCTGAGAAGACATTCAAAGGCGTATGTATAGTCGTGCTTGAGTAACGGCGATGGACTCGCCGTCTGATATACAATGTGTTATGTATTTAATGTGGGTACTTATTGAATCTTGTTGACACAAGATTAGTGAAGTACAAGTGTGTAGTTTGTAAGTATATTATGTACATTCTGTCATTGTCGACGGCCGTCTGGTCTAGTGGTTAGAGCTCCTGACTGCGAAACTTGAGGTCGCGGGTTCGAATTCCGCCGAGGGCAGACATTTGTGTGATAAACACGAGTATTTGTACCTTGGATGTCCTATGTATTTATGTATATATCTATCTATATAAGTAAATATATCGTTGTCTAGTTACCATAACACAAGCTTTGCTTAATTTGGGACTAGGTCAATTTGTGTGGAATAGGTCCAAGGTATTTATTATTTATTTTATTTATAGTCTTGCTACCTAGCGCAATACATGGGATTCTCACAGATTGGTGTTTTATTGGACATAACACAATGCAAATGTGTTATGTCCTGTAAATATACAATATTTTTTTTCGTTACAGCAATAGTACCCAAGTATGGGGGAACAACGTAGGCCCGACAATAGGTCGTTGCTTACTATACAGAGCATACATAAAACAAGATAATTATAACAATGTTAGCAAGATCTAAGAATCTGTGTGTGAAGTGTATAGATAGACCTTATGAATAACTCTGATTTGAAACTTGAACTTTGAAATTTCAGTGTTTATAAGTACATTAAAATTTAAGTTAAAACTTGTCCTTAGTAGGGTGTGGAAGGCTGGCACTCTTAATTAAGGTAAGCTTTTCTATGCAGAATGGCATTATTAATAATGATAATAATATCCTCACGCCTTCCCACAAGGGTCCCCGAAGGGGTAGGCAGAGGTGTATAGGTAATACCCACACACCCACTTTCCGCCAGAGGTATATTAGGTGCCAACGTGACAGATGGCGAGTCCATCGCCGTTACCCAAGCACGACTATACATACGCCTTTGAATGTCTTCTCAGACGTATGCAGGTTTCCTCACGATGTTTTCCTTCACCGTAAAGCTCGTGGTGTGACTAATCACTGTACTTAAGTTCAGAAAAACTCATTGCTACAGTCGGGATTCGATCTTACGACCTTTGCGTCGCAGGCAACTGCTCGACCCACTCGGCCACCACGGCCCCTTTACTTGACGGCATTATATTACATTCAATAAAATTACGAAAAAGGTGTGGAGTTTAGAGAGAGCTGACGCTCTACTCTCTCTGCTAATAGCGTGAAGATAATTATATAAGTATGAAAACGTCACTGGAGGCCGCGAACGGGTGGCAGAAGCGTTGGAAGACCGCAAGCCAGATGGTCGGACGACATTAAAAAGACGGCAGGGCCGACCTGGAGTAGGATCGCCGCATCAAGATCAGCTTGGAAATCTATGCAAGAGGCATATGTCCAGCAGTGGACGCATATATGCTGGGAAGAAGAAGAAAACGTCGACTGTACACACAAAGAGAAAAAAATGGGGCATTCATCAGTACTAATATTATAAAAGTAAATGTAACTTAAAAGCCGTGGTGGCCGAGTGGTTCGAGCAGTTGCCTGCGACACAAAGATCGCAAGTTCGAATCCCGACTGTACCAATGAGTTTTTCTGAACTTAAGTACAGTGATTAGTCACACCACGAGCTTTACGGTGAAGGAAAACATCGAGAGGAAACCTGCATACGTCTGAGAAGACATTCAAAGGCGTATGTATAGTCGTGCTTGAGTAACGGCGATGGACTCGCCATCTGTCACGTTGGCACCAAATATACCTCTGGCGGAAAGTGGGTGTGTGGGTATTACCTATACACCTCTGCCTACCCCTTCGGGGACCCTTGTGGGAAGGCGTGAGGATATATTATTATTATTTATGTAAGTTTGTTTGTTACGCTTTCACGTAAAAACTACTTAACCGATCATCATGAAACTTTGTACACATATTCTTGGAGGTATTAGAAGTAACATAGGATACTTTTATTTAAAAAAAAACATTTTTACGACAGATTATAAAGCCGTCCACGCCAACAAAGTCGCGGGTACAGTTAATCAATATATATATAACTCAAAGGTTAGGACTGACATAGTGATCTATCAACGCACAGCCCAAACCACTGGACGGATCGGGCTGGAATTTGGCATGCAGGTAGGTGTTACGACGTAGGCATCCGCTAAGAAAGGATTTTGATTAATTCTACCCCCGAGGGGATAAAATAGGGGATGAAAGTTTGTATGAAACTTTGTCAATTTTAAACCGATCTGGCTGAGACTTTGCATGCATAAATCTACTATGACGTAGGCATCCCCTATACACACACATATCCAAAATAAATAAAAAATACTGCGCAAGGTCACTATCCCACGCGGACGAAGTCGCGGACAGCTAGTCTATACAAATATTATAAAGAGGAAAGATTTGTTTGTTTGTTTGTAATGAAAAGGCTCCGAAACTACTGGACCGATTTCAAAAATTCTTTCACCTTTGGAAAGCTACATTATCCCCGAGTAACATAGGCTATATTAAATTGGACCCGATAGGTGGCGCTGCGATCGAGTTTCAAGAATTTTACCTTTTTACCCGGGCGAAGCTTTCTGTGTGTTTCTGTGTGTCTTAAGCTAGATTCGAGAATGGTTTAGATTTACAATTGGACCCAATAGGTGGCGCTGCGATCGTGTTACGGGCAATTTAACTTTTTCTCCCGAGCGAAGCTGGGCGGGACAGCTAGTATTTTATAAAACAAACGTAGATGTCAATACAGAGATGTTATTTAAACCGAAGTGTCCTGCCACAGAAATTATATCTTTAACACAACACAACACGGGCACCCGCACCAACCAAATAGATAATGCAAACTGTACAACAAACTTTTGGAAAATACAAAAACACGAGTATTGTCTTAATACTGATATAAAACACTAAATTTACTGTTGACCGTCGGTCGTTACGTAGATCGTTATTCCAGCTAAAGATTGCGGTATGAAAGAAGTTTGTTCATTTTAACAATGAAAGCACAAAAAGTTCCACATAGCTATTTACGCAGTACAACTTGTTGTACAACCAATTGTTACGAGCTGGGGTTCGGGATAATTGTAAAAGATAGCCGGTTGATGCACTTTAACGACACTTTATTCTAAAACACTCAATAATTCCGGAAACTTGTACGATAAATCCGAACACTATCACTATAACACTGTTCACAACAACTGTAACTTGTAAAATGTATCACACTGTAACTGTGAAATAAAATAGTCTATGGAAAAATTCCAAGATAATAACAACTTGACTTGAAATAAGTTTAAGCGCCAAATAAACTAAAGTCGCGAATGTTTTAATAATCTCTATAGTACATGGATACAAGTGTTTTGAGACTCGTACGTTTAGAAATCATCTAATATAGAAAAATATATCGCCGTTCGTTAGTGCCGTGGAAACTAGATGAAAGTACTACCGATTTCTATGAATTGAATCGATATGTATGTATGTCGAAATATATTTCAGGTGTCAACGTGACAGATCAAAATCAAAATCAAAATCTTTTTATTTCACATAGGCCCAGATGGGCACTTATAAAACGTCGAAAAAGAAGCACGGTTCGGGTTGGTCGCTTCCATGGAGAAGAACCGGCAAGAAACTCCATGGTTACTCTTTTCAAATCATTAGGCATATACAATATTTTTTTCGTTACAGCAATAGTACCCAAGTATGGGGGAACAACGTAGGTCCGACAATAGGTCGTTGCTTACTATACAAAGCATACATAAAACAAGATAATTATAAAAATGTTAGCAAGATCTAAGAATCTACTAAGCCTACAATGTTCTCACATTCACAAATTAGACAAATTAAACAAGTGACACAAACATTGTCATCAGTACTGTAACTAATTCTGGGCAAGATATGGAATAAATTGAAATAATAAAAAAAAAGTAAAATTATTATTGTATAAAAAAAAAACAACCCGAATTGAGAAAAGAAAAAGATTCAGAATAGTTAGAGACATCCACAAATTTGTGCCGTTTATGAGCTACCAGGGAAGCCGCATGCGCAGAAGGAACTAGAGCCAAACTTCTTTATCTTCAACGTAGTCCTTGATTTTATAATATGCTTTTTTAATCAGAACACGTTTGATAATTTTTTTGAACTTTACATCGGTCAGTTCTATAACTGACTTTGGCAGCTTGTTGTAAAAGCGTATACTATTTATAATAAATGACTTGCTCGTTTTTGTTAATCTGTATTTCGGGATTACAATTTCATGTTTACTGCGGGTATTTTTATGATGGCAGTCGCTTTTAATTTTGTAAATCCCTCTATTTTTGCGGACATATAAAATACATTCAAAGATATAGAGTGAAGGCATAGTATAAAGAAGAGAAGTAGGTTATCTTCATACAAACGCACCGCGCGCGGCTTGTATGTGTGCGCTATTGTATCTATGTGTCGACGCACGCACACTTTAACAAAATCTCGACCCGTTTCTCAGTGCGCCAGTCGGGGCTAACACTGCACAAGGGTCGCGCGCGCGTCACGGCTTTTCGGCACCGCTAAATGATTTATTCATCAATATCATCATCAAAATGTCTGATAATCGCAGAAGAACGTGTTGCTGTGTGTTTGGGTGTCTTAATAATTCATCGATTCCAGGCCTGTCTCTGTTCAGATTACCTATTGAACAGGAAAGGTAGGTTAGTCACTTATTCTAGCATAATATAATTTTACTTGATGATGAGATACCTACGTACTTACATATTTTTTGTTTGCATTAGTTTTCTATCACACAGGAAGTAGGTAGGTAGGCTAATTTCCTACTAAAGCACGGTCGCGGAGCAGGAAGAATTTCGTACAATGACCTATTATTACCCATCTCTGTCACTCCCGCGTAAATATAATGCGTCTCGCTCGCACAGATGCAATGACCGCTGTCGCCAGGGATTGAAAACCGTTTAATTGAGACCGTAAGGTTTGTTCTTGCTTGCGTCTGGTGTTTTGGTCGCAATTAAAAGTATTTGACATGATTCATAATTTTTGAATAACTAACGACATTCCATCTTGGGATGCGTTAGTGCTCGTTCAATTTTGAAACACATTTATCTTAGTTTGTTGTTATTTGTTAGTTTTTGTTGTCTTGTTTTAATTGTTAAGTGGTTTCGTTTTTTTTAAGTTTGTTAAGTTTAATTTACTGTTTTAAAATGGAACCAGTGCCGTCTACCTCGCGTCCATTCAAGAAGTTTGTTTCTCCGCGGAAGAAAAGAAAAATGTCACACTTTAGTGAATCTGAGAAGGTTATGATTATTAACGTGTTTAAATACATTAAGGAATCCTGGCCTGCCGATAAATATCCTTCAAAAAAAGAAATGAAGGACAAAACAGCCGATATCTTGGGCATTTCAAAATCGGCCATATATCGTATTTTAAAAGAATATACCGAATATATAGAATAATTTATTTAATAAGCTAGTTTTTTTCTATCCTTCAAATATTTCATGCAAACCACACATATAAAAATGTTTGTGACCACTGTCAGTAGGTAAAGAGGTCATTGTACGAAATTCTTCCTGCTCCGCGACCGTGCTTTAGAATGTATTAGGTACATTTGATCTGGCAATTGGTTTGCCGCTATTTCTTTGTTTACGTTTAGTTATGCCGATTTCTCAGTATTGTAGGTATAGTAACTAAGTACCTACCTACTTACAGAAAATCGTAATTCAAAATAAGTATGTACGAGTACCTAATTGACTAATAGTAAATCAAATACATATAAAACAAAGTTCGAATCATAACAACAAATTCGATTATAGTCTAAGAGACAGTCGTTAGTTTTTAATGTTGTTTTTATTACTTTTAATGATAATATTTCATACACTTTATTCATTTTTTATTATAGATACCTAATTGCCGCTGTTCATGCGGTTGCTAGCGAAGCGCGAACAGCCGCGCCTAATATTTAGCTAAAAGTGACAACCCTTTTTTTTTTGTATTGTCTCTCGTAACGTGAGTTCCGGGAACTTTTGCTACTTAACCGGTCAATGGCGAGACCTAGGCCTCCAGCCAGGCACTTTATTTCTAAGCAACACAGCTAAGGGCACCCCCTGTGGGGTACGAACCTCGGCTTAGGGCGTTGCTGGATCAAGAGCAAGGGAGCTGGGCTGGACTGGTAATTTTATTTAAATATTATTTGGGGGCGGGATTTGCGCGTCAGGCTCGGCGCGGGCCGGCGTTTGCGGCGGGGGTCGGGGGGAACATTACGGCTTATTCGCGTCGAGCCTCGCCGGCGAGGACGGAACAGTGATTAGGTTTTGAGTGACAACCCTAAGACAGTAGGCAATTATATCGCGAATTGGGCCGGAGATAGCCTACTCCCTCTTCTTTATACTATGGTGAAGGCAAAGTTAGTATGTCGATCTCTTTAAATTTCTCTCTGAGAGACTCGCGAGGACCCATGTCATAGATCGCGCGGACCGCCCTCTTTTGAAGAATGAAAATTGAGTCAACGTCCGCCGCTGATCCCCACAGCAGAATGCCATAGGACATAATACTGTGGAAATAAGCATAGTATACTAGCCTAGCTGTGGCTACATCAGTTAAATGCTTTATTTTCCGTACTGCATATGCAGCTGAGCTTAACCGACCGGAAAGTGTTCTAATGTGCGGGCCCCACTGCAATTTTGAGTCGATGGTAATTCCTAGGAATACAGTTTCCGCTATAGCATCAAGTTTGTTGCCGTCAAGATTAAAATTCAGATCCCGTTGTGTTACATTTGGTAAAGAGAACTTAAGACATTTCGTTTTGTTTGGATTCAGTAAAAGATTATTAGCTGCGAACCATTTCGAGAGAACAGTTAAACTTTCGTTAACATGCAAGACATTCGTATTTTTCCTATCTATTTTAAAAATTAGCGAGGTGTCATCAGCAAAGAGAATAATATCCGATAACTTGGCCATCATATAAGGGAGATCATTGATGTAAACAAGAAATAGAAAAGGACCGAGAATTGAACCTTGGGGTACGCCCATCTTGACTAAAGACCCGGAGGACGTCGCCCCATTTACATTAACTTTTTGCTGTCTGTTTGATAAATAAGAAAGAACAAGATCAGCAGCGAGTCCACGAATTCCGTAGTGGTGTAATTTACAGATCAGTGTGTTGTGGTCGACGCAGTCGAACGCTTTCGAGAGATCACAGAAAATGCCAATGGCATCCTGGGACATCTCCCAGGATTCCAAAATGTGAGTGACGAGTTTTACTCCCGCATCCGTTGTCGACCTACGCTTCGTGAAACCAAACTGTTGACTATGCAGAATGCCGTTTGAGTTGAAATGATATAACATCTGGTCCAACATGATTTTTTCAAAGATTTTACTCAATGCTGGAAGCACAGATATAGGTCTATAACTAGAGGGATCACTCTTACAACCCGATTTAAAAATTGGTACTACTTTACTATATTTCATTAGATCAGGAAACTCGCCACTGTCCAAGCATTGATTGAATATATCTGCTAGGACAGGAGCGATTGGACGACCGAGAACGACGACGAACGAGATGGCGAGTCCATCCCCGTTACTCAAGCACGACTATACATACGCCTTTAGATAAGTTTGTAAGAAATGTGTACTCACAGTGACAACGACAGTGAAGCTGGGGCAGTGCGCTGGCCCTCCCTGCCGGAGGACGGTGTACGCCACGCGGAGGCCGAGCTCGTTGAGGGCCGACACGGGGGACTTGCCGCCGGACTCCACCGCGTCGGCCGCGTGCGCCAACGCCTGGAGAGATTGAAAACATATCCTATATGTGGAGAGTTCAGCATGGAGTTCTTCAAGAAGGGTGTGAAAGGATTCCTGCAGGGTCGGCAACGCGCGAGTGATACCCCTGGTGTTGCAAGCGTCCATAGGCGGCGGTCACCGCTTACCATCAGGCGGACCGCATGCTTGTTTGCCACCCAAATGGTATAAAAAAAAATTAATCCAACTAATAATCTATCACTGTG